>CM057339.1:600502869-601132289 GCA_030015575.1 Agapanthus africanus
TCGAAGTCTTCGAGGCCGAAGATGATCTACGTCGAGGAGACTCAAGCTTATGCTAGCTCTTTACTAATTGTGAAATTAGTGAAGCTAACACCCTATACTAAATGGCAAGTGGTGGAGGATAATGAAGTAGGAAATGAGCTCACTTTAATTTTCTTTTTCTTACAATATTTTCCCACCTTGAGAAAAGCTAGTAAGTTTTTCTCATGAGGAAGAAGAAGAAGAACAAGTGAAGAATAAGAATGAACTCATAAGGTGAGAATAACAACCATAAGTGAGTTAGTGTCATACACTAACTCATGTAGAGAATAAACCATGGGTTACAATAATGGTTAGGTTAATAAATATCTACAAGTAAAACAAAACTAGTAGACTAAGTCAAAGATGCTACAAGCTTCTCCAAGCTTCCAAGCATGTGACTAATTTCCTATTAATTTTGATTAACTTTAAATAAATAAATCCATTCCATTATTATAAGCATGGTGTAAGTCTCATACACCCATGTCACATGTGGCATCAAGCATGACACAAAATAATGTACATTAATATATATCACATATATACTATATGCACACAAGTGAGAAAAGAAATCTTAAGTGAGCTAATATTAGTTAATGTATGTGTAAGTCCACGGTAGCGCCCCGGCCGTCTAACAGACGCCAAATACGGAACAAAAATTTTTACAACTTTCGCTATCGCGTACTATAACCCGGATCTGCCATTAAAGCTAAACTAACAAACTACAAAGAGGGTAGAAAGGTTATACCGAACGATCCGAGTCCTTCGTTCCTTAACCATCATCCCACGCTCCGTTGCGGCTGCTCCGATCTCGTCGATCTCCGATCTTCTCGTCCAGGTGGCACCATGTAAGTCCACATTGCTCACCCCGGTTCTTACGGGGAGGCGGAAACGGCGAAAAACAATAATTTTGGCGCAAGGCAACATGGACTAAAAGCCGGATCTTTGCTAAACTAGAAACTAACAAACTACTAGAAGCTTAAACTACTATGCCGTAGAAATTATACCTCACGGAACCGGTCCTTCGGGTCTTCATTCCGTTGTCCCGCTCGTCCATCCAAGCTCCAAGGTACGATCCGGATCTTGGTCACCTCCGCGGTCTTCTTGAGTCGAAGACGATCCACCCGAGAGTTGTACACCGAGCTCCACCTCAAGCCGAGGCAACTAGGGCAACGAGATCGCTAATCTAGATGCCCTAGGTTGTATAGAAGAGAAAGATGAAAGTGTTTGTCTATGTAGATTCTTTTTCTCTCAACACATGAGATCAAAAGAATTTATCAAGAGGAGGAAGAAAGAGGAGATCAAGCAACCATGGAGCTTTTCTTTTCTTCTCACTTTCAAGAGAGAGAATGAGAAGAGAATAATGAAAAAGGGTTAACTAAAGAAAATCAACCATGGTTGCAATAATACACCCAAAACCATCATTACTAATTCTATCATGATAAAGTTGATGGCACAAATGACTTGACCATTTTCATAACTCAAGAAATAAAAAGAAAATCAAAGAAGAGTGTAGACCTCTCTTGAAGGTCAATGGTCAACTCCAGTCAACGGGTCAACAAAGTCAAGAGAGGTCAAGGTGGTCAAATGGTCAATGCAATTAGCCATCACTAAACTATCACTAAAAGGATTAGTAAACAATGTCTCTGGCTCATAATGGTTTTGACCGAACGAATTGCAAAAACCCTAATGAGCCTGCCACATAACGGTTTTGGCCGAACCAACTGCCAAAACCCCAATGGGGCACCTCCTTCTTTATCGCTCCTCAAAACTGTGCATACACACCAGCATCCGCATTCCGTAGAATGCGAATGCACAGAAGACAAAACAAATTCATCCGTGCAATACTAGGATCCGGCTTAAACCAAAGCCCACTAGTATTGCCTGCCCGAACAGCATACACATACAAGTGCACGTAAGTGATCGTAGCCCTGCCATAAAACCATACGGCCTCTACATGTTTCGCTCAGTGCAGGGAAACTCTATGTGTGGGACTCTAAAAACTCGACACTACGCTGGCAGTGGGTTTAACCACAGACCGCAAGCGGCACTAGCTGTACGTAACGGTCCCCAGGTAGATGTCGATAAGAAGGCCAATGAGGTAAACCCATCCGAACTCCTACTGAGCCTGTATGTGACAATCTCCATACAGTCCGGTCTGTTCGTCTGATACATCGCATGGCGGGCCTAGGGGGTGGTGAACGTCAGTCCCCTAATAGCGGTACAAGTCGTGTCGGAGTGTAGCCCAGAACATCCTGAGATAACACTGAAAACCTACCAGTATATCTCGCTTGCCCTGGCCAGGGACTACTTGTGTAATGGCTCTCCTAGACACAGCGCGATGTCAACCCCCAATACCGGGAGAGACGAATCCTGTCTAACCGTCACTGCCTCCAAGTGCTTCGGAACTGCACCCAACTACTACCTGTTTGCACGACTCCTTTGAGCCGTGGTAGGGTAGTAATCTAAGTACAGTGGGAACACACTCGAGGCGAAGTGACAGTGTCAAGTCAGTGGACTAAGCTGTACTCATGTCACCTGGGAACTGATAACTGACGATAGGTATAATACCAACCAACAGTTCTCGACAAGTCCTGTCCAGTGTACTCGTAACCTAACCAGCACCCGCATACTATCTCAAGTACGACGTACTGACGGCTGTGGGACAGACCGTCTCCCCCGCTGGGATGAGAAGCGCATACGCTAGTCTACTCCGGATTATCGATGCCCTGTCTCGATAGTCCTACGACTAGGGATCTGTATATGGATATGCTTATGGATTACCCAGCACCCACGAGTATGACTGCCATCACAACGCTGGTAATCAAGTAAAGATCCTAAGGGCTCTACTAATATGTATAAGCGATATGCTAAAAGAAACACATGCACATATTGAAGTAGAAACAAACCAAGTAGCATACTACCATTTTGAGCAAGATTGTCTATACAACTGTGAATATCCCAAGCTTCCATCAAGTAATATACAAGCTAGTATGATACAGTAATGGCCTCTAGGGCATATACACTGACAATCTCCCACTTGCACTAAGGCCATGTACTGGCGTATCGAAGACCAATCATCTCGATCAGCCGCTCGAACTGAGTCTGGGGTAGGGCCTTCGTGAGTGGATCTGCAGTGTTGTTCTCCGTATTTACTCTCTTCACCTCGATCTCCCTGCGATCTACGATCTCCCTGATCAGGTGGTACCGCCTCAAAATGTGCCTGGACTTCTGATGGGACCTGGGTTCCTTTGCTAAAGCTATAGCGTTGTTGTTGTCGCAATACAGCGGTATTGGATCAATAATGGTAGGAACCACCTGAAGCTCCGTGAGGATCTTCTTCATCCAGACAGCTTCCTTTGCGGCATCGCAAGCAGCTATGTACTCCGCTTCCATGGTTGAGTCTGCAACGGTCTCCTGCTTGGAACTCTTCCAGCAAACCGCCCCTCCATTGAGGGTAAAGACATAACCCGACATGGACTTGGAGTCATCCTTGTCACTCTGGAAGCTGGAGTCAGCAAAGGTCTCGAGCTGGAGGTCTTTTCCGCCATACACCAAGAACATCTCGTTAGTCCTTCTCAGGTACTTGAGAATGTTCTTTACCACTATCCAGTGTTTCTCCCCTGGGTTTGCTTGATACCGGCTTACAACGCTCAATGCGTATGCTACATCTGGTCTGGTACATAACATCGCATACATTATAGAGCCTACCGCAGAAGCGTAGGGTATAATAGACATGCGATCCCTTTCCAAATCAGTCTTCGGAGACATCTTTTTGGAGAGGGTGATCCCGTGACAAGCCGGTAAATTACCGTGCTTGGAATCTTCCATACTGAACCTTTTCAGTATGGTGTCGATGTATCTTGATTGTGAAAGTCCCAACATCCTCTTAGATCTATCACGATAGATCTGGATCCCCAGAATGTAGTTGGCATCGCCCAGGTCCTTCATGGAGAACCTCTGCGACAAGAATCCTTTGACTGACTGTAGCATAGGAATATCATTTCCTATTAGGAGAATGTCATCCACGTACAAGACGAGGAATACCACAGTTCTCCCTACAATCTTACTGTAAATGCATGGTTCATCTGGGTTTTTTATAAAGTCGAATTCCTTGACAGTATCATCAAAGCAGATGTTCCAACTTCGCGATGCCTGCTTCACTCCATAGATGGACTTGAGCAACTTACACACTTTACCGCTGCTCCCACTCTGAATGAATCCCTCCGGCTGATCCATATAGACGCACTCTTCTAAATTTCCATTTAGAAAAGCCGTCTTTACGTCCATCTGCCAGATTTCATAATCGTGGAAGGCAGCAATGGCAAGAAGGATCCGAATGGATTTCAGCATAGCCACTGGAGAAAAGGTCTCGTCATAGTCCAAACCAGGTCTTTGATGAAAACCCTTTGCAACGAGTCTATCTTTATAGGTCTTAACCTGCCCATCTACACCAATCTTCTTTCTGAAGATCCATTTGCAGCCTACGGGTTTTACCCCTTCTGGAGCAAAGTCCAAAGTCCAAACTTTGTTGGTGTACATGGACTCCATCTCGGTCCGCATTGCATCCAGCCATTTTACCGAGTCACCGCTCTGAATAGCTTGCTGGAAGCTAGTAGGCTCACCATAATCCATAGTGCAATCCTCTCTATCCCCGTCTATAAGAAAACCGTAGTATCTCTCGGGCGGATGAGACTGCCTACTACTCCTGCGGAGTGGCGTAGGAATGTCCTGTTCTTTCAAACCCTCTGGTTCTACTAAGCTTTCAGTAATAGCTCGTGGTTCTGGAATTTCTTCCAGTTCTATTGTGCTCCCACTTATCTGATTTTCCAAAAACTCAGTTTCCAAGAAGCGGGCATGACGAGAAACAAAAACCTTTTGTTCCTCTGCGTAATAGAAAAGATACCCCTTGGAGTTCTTTGGGTATCCCACAAACTTACACTTTACTGAACGTGCCTCGAGCTTGTCTGCATGCTGCTTTTTTACAAAAGCTGGACATCCCCATGTCTTAAAGTGTTTAAGACAGGGTTTCTTCCCACTCCACATCTGATATGGTGTGGTAGGCACTGACTTAGTAGGAACTTGGTTCAAAAGATATGCAGCTGTTTCTAGTGCATAACTCCAGAAGGATCGCGGCAACTCAGCCTTACTCATCATGGAACGAACCATATCCAATAGGGTTCGATTCCGCCTCTCCGATACACCGTTGTGTTGTGATGTGTATGGTGGAGTAAGCTGAGAGAGAATTCCATTCACTTTTAAGAAGTCCAGAAACTCGGCACTTAAGTATTCCCCACCTCGATCAGATCTCAGTGTCTCGATACTTTTGCCTGTTTGTTTTTCAACTTCATTCTTGTACTCCCGAAATTTCTCAAAGGTCTCGGATTTGTTCTTCATCAAGAAGACATGCCCATACCTAGAGAAATCATCTGTGAAAGTAATGAAGTATGAATAACCACTTCGCGCATGTGTAAATATTGGACCACACACATCACTGTGTATGAGTCCCAAGAGCTCGCTCGCTCTTTCTCCGTGTCCAGTGAACGGAGTCTTTGTCATCTTTCCCATGAGACAAGATTCACAAGTGGCATAAGACTGGTACTCGAACGGATCCAAGTATCCTTCTTTATGTAACTTGGTCAACCGTGTCTCATTGATGTGACCTAGTCTACAATGCCATAAGAAAGCCTGATTTAATTCCGGAGACTTTCTTTTAAGTGTGTTCTGGACACTGAAGACCTGAGCTTGATTCAAAACGTATATACCGTTTTTTAATGTACCTGACCCAATCAGAACTTGATTTAGGTGGATGTTAACTACATCGCTTACAAAAGTAAAATCATATCCTTCATTAGAAAGTAAGAATACAGATATGATGTTACAAGTCGCACCTGGTACATAAAAACAGTCACGCAGAATCAATATATGTCCAGTTGTCAGTCCTAGATGATATTCCCCTACGGATTCAGCATACATGCTCATTCCGTTAGCAAACCTGAGAGTCATATCACCTTTCTTGATAACCCTACGGTTTATCAGAGCCTGTAACGAATTACAGATATGAGATCCTGATCCGGTATCCAATACCCAGGAAGTAGGGTTAACTGACATACAGTTCTCTATTACAAACACACCCGAAGCCGAAGCCACAACATGCTTCGAATTCTGTCTACTGGCTTTGCAAGCCCTGCAATCCTTCTGCCCATGTTCATTCCCGTAACAATAGGAACGTTATGCTTTTACTACATCCAGTCCCGAAACTTCAGCCCTTCCCTTTCTTTCTACTTCCCTGGTTTCCTTCAGGGTAGTAGGTAGAGACTGTTGAACTAAGTCAGCATCTGACCCGTTCTTCAACGTGGTCTTCAGGTCCGTGAGCTTAAAAGAGCTAGTCTCTGTAAGGACGTTGCCCCCTACAGATGACCCGATAGCCAACCTCGCTGGAAGCAATTCGTTCGAGGTCTCATATCTTGCGATACGAGATTGCTCTCCATATAAATCTTTGTTATGGAGGAAGATAGAAACTAAGTCCATCTTCTCGTGCTGCCTCTGGTATGTACCATCAACTGAGGCTAACATGAGGCACTTGGTTTTCGCACAGTCTTCTTCCGATGTCCTACGGATATCAATATCCATGACAGGGGAAACTGGACCTGAGACGGCAGGGGTTGGATTAGTTAAGGGGTGTCCCAGCTTGTCATGGGCAATGGACATCTGGACAAACCTTTGCCAGTCATAACAGTCAGATTCGGTCATTTTATTATCTAGATGTAACCTAGGTGCGGTCACTGGGTCGCTGCAATTAAGAGAGAGAGAAGAAAATACTTAGCATGATGCTCTTGCAAGTTCAGATTGGTTTTTAATTTATCTAAACAGGATGGCTCCCACTGTCTCTCGAATCCCTCCTCAAACCATAAAGGAAGAATTAGTCAGGATCAATCTCACCGTACAATACTTGCTTAACCGTTCAGCCAGGCCAGTGTCGGTACTTCGAGTGAGGTTTTCCAACGCTTTCGCGAAGTTCCTTAATTAAGTAACCTCTTTTCCCTGTAGACGTAGCCCCACTAACACCTTTCTAGACACCTACTTGGTTTATAGCATTGATCGTTAAGTGAGAAAGTTCCGGAGGAGTAGCATATACTCACAGTAGAATCGGGATCCAAATATCATCGCGTGACAAAACTGAAGGAATCCTACCAGAATCATCACACTCCAAATGGTATGCAGCGCTAGCAAGTTTCAGTACTTTTGAAACTCCCGATGTGGATTTTTTCCCCATGCTCTTATGACCTTGACTAAGGCCAACAAATCATAAGTCACATGTCAAGTTCTACCCGTCGTTGTCCAGGTTGATTTGAACCCACCCGTATATACCCTTGACTATGGCCAACAAAGCAATACGACTGTCCCAAACCAACGCATTCTATCTATGCAACATATGAATACCCACCAGCTACCAAACACTGTGCCTTGACTAAGGCCAACAAACACAGCTTGAATACTGTTGAATATTCATATGAAACGACGGAGGGGTACGGATGGTTTTGGCGAAACCGTGAACGTAGTGAACTTGATATAATCGATGGAACGAGATAGCTTTTAAAAGGAGTGGTTCAAGCTCCGCGTTTAAAAAGATGGTTTTTGAAAAGAACCGAGTGGTTTTGAAAGTGTTCCAACGACTTTTACTTGGTTTATTTTCTTGCATTAATTCCAATGCGTCCCATCATTTAATCCTACCATTGCAGAAAACAACCAAAATATGGCGTACGCTTATGCCATCCGCATTCGCCACGGGGTCCCGTCATCACCCTTTAGGTTACTTAACTAACGACAGAGCGGGGGCTGGACTAGCACGGATGCAAAACATAAGCAACACCTAAATAGATATCATATATAGATATATAGCAATGATAGCCAATCCAGATCACAGATGAACACTTTGGATATACTAGGAACCCGCGATTCGTTCGAGCCTGCAACGAAAAGCGGATTACACGGTCGCGATGAATAGCCAAACCCCACCCTAGACCCCTACGGGTGCGGCAAACTACCCGCCAAGTACCCGAAGCGAAGCAACCTCCCTCAACACCGTGAGTAGGCCACTCGGCACTTTGAGATACCCGGTAATTTGTGCACCCCACCTTGGGTCTATCCTAGGAGCAAAAATAGTAAAAAGAAATTATACAATGACGGCCACAACCATGACCCGGTTGTGCGGCCATACAAATAATATTACATCAATTTACAAATTTTACAATGAATGAAAGAAAAAGAAACTCTCATCTCATACCCATTCCCGGCTATTCATCCGCGACAATCCAACGAGTTCATATACACAAACCATCAACATTACAGATCATAGATATGTATAACCCCCACTAATCGACGTATAGCGATTAGCGAACGTTCAACACATATATCACATCACAGAATAAATTCATTAGCCAAAGTGTACGGAATATCGATCAAAATATGGATTTGTAACCACCCCAAAAGTCATTTTATTCTCTGGAAAATCTGGGTAGAAACAACATGTATTAAAAATCCCAAAACAGCCAAATAAAAACACTGCGGAAAACCCGGCCCATGGCCGAGTCAACTCGGCCGCGGATCCGCGGCAGGAAGCATGATCGTGCCGCGGATCCGCGGCGCGTTGACCGAGTCACTGGATCATTTTTCTGGTGTGTTTTTACAAAACCCTGAGACGATTTTTCATGTATGTCAAATAATTTTTTGAACAATATAAAAATTCGACAGAAAGTTGGTTTTTTCCGGACGTGTTTTGCGACTTTTTTCCGATTGATATTCTTAACACTTTGCTAACTTGCTAGTTTATATTTAGCTAGGCTCTGATACCACTGTAAGTCCACGTTGCTCACCCCGGTTCTTACGGGGAGGCGGAAACGGCGAAAAACAATAATTTTGGCGCAAGGCAACATGGACTAAAAGCCGGATCTTTGCTAAACTAGAAACTAACAAACTACTAGAGGCTTAAACTACTATGCCGTAGAAATTATACCTCACGGAACCGGTCCTTCGGGTCTTCATTCCGCTGTCCCGCTCGTCCATCCAAGCTCCAAGGTACGATCCGGATCTTGGTCACCTCCGAGGCCTTCTTGAGTCGAAGACGATCCACCCGAGAGTTGTACACCGAGCTCCACCTCAAGCCGAGGCAACTAGGGCAACGAGATCGCTAATCTAGATGCCTTATGTTGTGTAGAAGAGAAAGATGGAAGTGTTTGTCTATGTGGATTCTTTTTCTCTCAACACATGAGATCAAAAGAATTTATCAAGAGGAGGAAGAAGGAGGAGATCAAGCAACCATGGAGCTTTTCTTTTCTTCTCACTTTCAAGAGAGAGAATGAGAAGAGAATAATGAAAAGGGTTAACTAAAGAAAATCAACCATGGTTGCAATAATATACCCAAAACCATCATTACTAATCCTATCATGATAAAGTTGATGGCACAAATGACTTGACCATTTTCATAACTCAAGAAATAAAAAGAAAATCAAAGAAGAGTGTAGACCTCTCTTGAATGTCAATGGTCAACTCCGGTCAACGAGTCAACAAAGTCAAGAGAGGTCAAGGTGGTCAAATGGTCAATGCAATTAGCCATCACTAAACAATCACTAAAAGGATTAGTAAACAATGTCTCCGGCTCATAATGGTTTTGACCGAACGAATTGCAAAAACCCTAATGAGCCTGCCACATAACGGTTTTGGCCGAACCAACTGCCAAAACCCCAATGGGGCACCTCCTCCTTTATCGCTCCTCAAAACTGTGCATACACACCCGCATCCGCATTCCGTAGAATGCGAATGCACAGAAGACAAAACAAATCCATCCGTGCAATACTAGGATCCGGCTTAAACCAAAGCCCACTAGTATTGCCTGGCCGAACTGTTAGTGTATATGCCCTAGGGGCCATTATTGTATCATACTAGTTTGTATATTACTTAATGGAAGCTTGGGATATTCACATGTATATAACAGTCTTGCTAAACATGGTAGTATGCTACTTGGTTTTTCTATCTTAATATGTGAGTATACGTATTGATAGAGCTCTTAGGATCTTGCTTGACTACCAGGGTTGTGATGGTAGTCACACTAGTGGGGGCTGGGTTGTCTACAAGCACATCCTTATTCAGGTCCCTAGTCGTTGGATTATCGAGACAGGGCATCGATACTCCGGAGTAGACTAGTGTGTACGCTTCTCATCCCAGTTGGGGAGATGGTCTGTCCCACAGCCGTCAGTACGTCGTACTGGAGATAGTATGCAGGTGCTCGTTAGGTTACGGGTACACCGGACAGGACTCACAGGGAACTGTTGGTTGGTTTTATACCAGTCGTCAGTGAACAGTTCCCAGGTGACATGAGTACAGCATAGTCCACAGACTTGACACTGCTACTTCGCCTCGATTGTGTCCCACTGTTCTTAGATTGCTACCCTACCACGGCTCAAAGGAGTCATGCAAACAGGTAGCAGTTGGGTGCAGTCCCGAGCATTTGGAGGCAGTGACGGTTAGACAGGATTCGTCTCTCCCGGTATTGGGGGTTGATATCGCGCTGTGTCAGAGAGCCATTACGCAAAGTCCCTGGCCAGGGCAAGCGAGATTTGCTGGTAGGTTCCAGTAGTTTCTCAGGGTGTAATGGGCTTCGCTCCGACACGACTTATACCGCTATTAGGGGACTGACGCTTGCCGCCCCTCTAGGCCCGATATGCGATAGTCTTAGACGAACGGACCGGACTGTATGGAGATTGTCACATCAGACTCAGTAGGAGTTCGGATGGGTTTCCTCATCGGCCTTCTTATCGACATCTACCTCGGGACCGTTATGTACAGCTAGTGCCGCTTGCGGTCTGTGGTTAAACCCACTGCCAGCGTAGTAGTCGAGTCTCTAGAGTCCCACACAGAGAGTTTCCCTATTCCAGGCGAAACGATATAGAGGTCGTATGGTTTTACGACAAGGGTTCGGACGCATACGTGTGTTTACGCACGTACGACTTTCGGACAGTTTTTACTAGTCGGCTTTGGTTTAAGCCAGTTACTAGTATCCGGTTATTGGATTTATACAGTCTAAAGTTTTTCCGTGTTTTCACGGATAAGAGGGACGTTCTCGTAATTGCGCGAGAAGCTTCTAGAAGATGGTGACTAAGGGGGTTAAGGTGGCATATACATTAAATGAGATTAGTGAGTCATATGGATGATTCATCCATGTCATTAATGCATCATAAATGCTTAATGACTCATGGAGATGAATCACCATAAGATATTTATCAAGCATGGTTGTAAATCATTTTCTTTTCTTTTCTTGAAAAACAATAATGCTTGATATATATTATGATAACTCATTTTCGCATTTCATTATTATGTTCATCTTCTCTCTCCTCAAGCTCTCTCTCTTCAAACCCTAATCCTCCCCTCTCATGTGTTGAGTACAAGGATTAGTTAGACTACTTAATCCATAACCCTCACTCTATATCATCTAGGTGCTTTGATTAGCACTTAAAGAAACCTAGTTGCCTCAAGTTTAGAGGCAAAGCTTGGAGTAAAGCTCTCGTGGTGGATCGTCTACTACTTGGAGAGGGCCGAGGAGGAGGTGGAGTTCGTAAAGACGAAGGACACGGTTCTTTAGGTATAATCACTTCACATAGTAGTTTAGAACTTCTATGTTAGTTGTTAGTTATCGTTTAGCTTCGATTCATGCGGTTAGTCGATGTTTAAGCAAAGAACAAGATCGTTATTCATATTTCCGCCTCCCCGCAAGTCGTGGGGTGTTGTACATCGACTTACAGTGGTATCAGAGCCTCGCTAAACAATAATTAACTCATTAGCAAAGTCGTAAGAATTTCGAACGCAAAAAAGAACCGGAAACATCGTCGATTATCACGCTTGCTGTCGATTTTTAAACTGGCTCTAAAAATTTTTCAGGGTGATTCATAATAACAAGCAGGAAAAACTAGGGCTACTGAAGAAATTTGGACCCCTAACTCGGCCATCTCACCGCGGAACCGTGGAAGATCCATGCGATCCGCGGCGGATCCGCGGCCGAGTTGGGGCCGAGTCGGCCCAAATTTATTCAGTAACTCATAGGCGTTAACAGTGATGTTTCTGGGATGTTTTATTTTCTGCTAAGATCTCAGGTTCAAAGAGAAGTATTGGAGTAGAATCTAAAAGCGTTTGTTCGATCGAAATTTTGCGATGTTTGCTAATTTGATTATATCTGTGTTTGTATAATGTGTTCGTAAACCTCCCCTAACTGCTAGTATGTCGGTTGGCAGGAAGTTGCACATTTCTGTAATGGTTTTTACTGTTTGTGGATGTGAACTGTATTGGACTGTTGTGATGATTAGCCGGGGTTAGTGATGGGTTATTATTTTAATTCATTCAATGTAAATGTAATTTGTTGTAATATTATTTTGCGGGGCACATCCAGGTTGCGGTTGTAGCCACCGTTGTATTATTTCATTTTACTGTTTTTGCTCCTAGGATAGACCCAAGGTGGGGTGCACAAACTACCGGGTACTTTGAAGTGTTTAGTGGCCTACTCACTTTGTTGAGGGAGACCGCTTCACTTCGGGTATTTGGCGGGTAGTTTGCCGTACCCGTAGGGGTATAGTGTGAGGTAATGGCTATTCATCACAACTGTGTAATCCGTCTTTTGTTGCAGGCTCTAAACAAACACGGATTGCTTGCAAATCCAATAAAGTTCATATGAGATCTAGAATGCCTATTATTGCGTCTGACGAATGTAAAATATCTATATATGAAAGCTATTTAGACGTGACTTATGTTTTACACCCGCGCTAGCCCAGCCCCCGCTCTGTCGTTAGTTAAGTAACCTAACGGGTGATGACGGGACCCCGTGGCGAATGCGGATGGCATAAGAGGACGTTGTATTTTCGTTGTTTTCTGCAATGATAGGTTAATGATGGGACGCATTATTAATAATGCAAAGAAAATAAACCAAAATTTTAATCGTTGGAACAATTTAAAAGAAACCACTCGGTTAATTTTAAAAACAGATATTTTTAAATACGAAGCTTTAACCACTCCTTTTAAAAGCTATCAGGTTCCTTCGGTTATATCAAGTTCACTACGTTCACGGTTTCGCCAAAACCATTCGTAGCCCTCCATTATTTCATCTGGGTGTTCAGTAATATTCAAGCTATGTATTTTGACCTAACGCCAAGGCATAGTGTTTGGTAGCTACTGGATATTCATTTGTTGCATAGATAGATGAGTTAGTTTGAGACAGTCGTATTATCATTTTGGCCGAACGTCAAGGATATATACGGATGGGTTCAAATTGACAAGATAATGATGGGTAGAACTTGACATGTGACTTATGACATTTTGACCCAACGCCAAGGTCATAAGAGTATGGGGCAAAAATATATATCGGGAATTTCTAAAGAAACTGAAATTTGCAAAGAGTTGCATACCATTTGGAGTTTGATGAATATTGGTAGGATTCCTTCAACATTATCATACGATGATATTTGGATCCCGATCCTACTGTGAGTATATGCTACTCATCAGGATATTCATCACTTAACGATCAATGCTATAAACCAAGTAGGTGTCAAGAAAGGTGTCAGCGGGGTTACGCCCCCAGAGAAAAGAGGTTATTTAATAAAGGAACTTCGCGAATGCGTTGGAAAACCTCCCTCGAAGTACCGACACCAGCCTGGCTGAACGGTTAAGCAAGTATTGTACAGTGAGAATAGTCCTGGCTAATTCTTCTTTTATGGTTTGAGGAAGGATTCGAGAAACAGTGGGAGCCATCCAGTTTAGATAAATTAAAAACCATTCTAAACTTGCAAGAGTATCATGCTAAAGAGTTTTCTTCTCTCTCTCCTAATTGCAGCGACCCTGAAAATGACTGGACTTAAGTTACTTTTAGAGAAAAATATACTGACAGGGCCAAACTATAAAGATTGGCTGCGGAATGTCAAAATGGCTTTGACCTATGACAAATTGGGGTATGTCCTCACCGCTACGGCACATGCTGTCCCTGGTCGCAAATCCAGTAATGCGGATAAGGAAATCCGCAAAACCTGGGATTTCGATTGCGCGAAAACCAAGTGCATCGTGCTTGCCTCGATGAACAATGAACATCAGAGGAAGTACGAGGATATGGAACTAGATGCCATATTTCTCCATACAAAGGAACTTTATGGAGAGCAATCTCGTATAGCAAGATACGAGACCTCTAAGAACTTGTTTCGAGCGAGGTTGGCTGTCGGGTCATCGGTAGGAGAACATGTCCTAAAGATGATCGGCTATATAGAAGAGCTCGCAGACCTTGGGACGACTTTGGATAATGAGCTCTATACAGACCTTATTCTCCAGTCCCTTCCTCCCACCTACGCCCAGTTTATCCTGAACTTCAACATTCAAAGAAAAGAAGTTGAACTTCCGGAACTCCTGAACATGTTAAGGAGTACAGAGAGCACCTTGCAGAAAGCAAGGAAAACACCCGCTATGTTTGTTGGCGGTGCTTCTTCTTCCGGGTCCAAGGCTAGGGCCAAAGGAAGGAAAAAGAAGGCCGCCCCCAGACCTAGAGGAGGTGTAAGTAAGGTGGGAGGGAAGGGAAAGAAAAAGTTTGCGGTACCGGTAGTGGGCCAGGATGAGTGCTTCCATTGTCACAGGAAAGGGCACTGAAAAAAGGATTGCAAGGCATGGAACGCCAAGAACCAGGAACCGAAGCAAGCTGTGGCTTCGACTTCAGGTGTGTTTGTAATTGAGAATTGTCTGTCAATCAACTCTACTTCCTGGGTTTTGGATACCGGATCAGGATCTCATATTTGCAATTCATTGCAGGCACTGAGAAACCGTAGAGTGCTGAAGGAAGGTGATATGACCTTGATGGTTACTAACGGAGCTAGCGCGGGAGCTGTGTCCGTAGAGGATTATCACCTGGGATTGACGAGTGGACATATTTTGGTTTTATAAAACTGTTTTTGTGTACCCAGCTTAACGTGTAATATCATATCTGTTTTCTTGTTATCAAATAAAGGTTATGATTTCACGTTTGGAAGTGGTGTTGTTAACATCCACCTTAATCATAGTTTGATTGGGTCCGGTACACTGGATAACGGTATATATGTGTTAAACCAACTCCAAATTTTCAATGTCCAGAACACACTAAAAAGAAAGTCTCCAGATTTAAATAAAGCTTTCTTATGGCATTGTAGACTGGGTCACATCAATGAGAGAAGGTTGACTAAGTTGCATAGAGAAGGATATTTGGACTCGTTCGAATATCAAACTTATGACACTTGTCAATCTTGTCTCAAAGGAAAGACGACAAAGACTCCATTTACTGGACATGGAGTAAGAGCGAGCGAGCTCTTAGGACTCATACACAGCGATGTATGTGGTCCAATGTCTACACATGCAAGAGGTGGTTTTTCCTATTTCATTACTTTCACGGATGATTACTCAAGGTACGGATTCATTTATCTGATGAAACATAAATCCGAGGCTTTTGAGAAATTCCAAGAGTATAAGAATGAAGTAGAAAACCAAACCGGAAAAAGTATCAAGACACTAAGATCTGATCGAGGTGGTGAATACTTGAGTGCCGAGTTCCTAGGTTACCTAAAAGAGAAAGGAATTCTCTCCCAGCTTACTCCTCCATACACTCCACAGCATAACGGTGTATCGGAGAGACGGAATCGAACCCTATTGGATATGGTACGATCCATGATGAGTAATGCTGAGTTACCGTGATCTTTTTGGGGTTATGCGCTACAATCAGCGGCATATCTTTTGAACATGGTACCTACCAAGACTGTGCCTACCACTCCATATCAGATGTGGAGTGGGAAGAAACCCCATCTAAAGTATATAAAGATTTGGGGATGTCCAGCTTTTGTTAAAAAGCAGCATGTGGACAAGCTCGAGGCACGATCAGTAAAGTGTAAGTTTGTGGGATATCCAAAGAACTCCAGGGGATATCTATTCTATTATGCAGAGGAACAAAAGGTATTTGTTTCTCGTAATGCCCATTTTCTAGAACATCAGTTTTTAGAAAAGGAATCAAGTGGGAGCGAAATAGAACTGGAAGAAATTCCAGAACCACAAACTAATACTGAAAGTTTGGTAGAACCGGTAGTTCAAGAAGAACAGGACATTACCGCACCGCTCCGCAGGAGTAGTAGGCCGTCTCATCCGCCTGAGAGATACTACGGTTTTCTCATAGATGGGGATAGAGAGGATTGCATCATAGATGATGATGAACCTACTGGTTTCCAGCAGGCCATCCAGAGCGGCGACTCGGTACGATGGCTAGATGCAATGCGGACCGAAATGGAGTCCATGTACACCAACAAAGTATGGACTTTGGACTTTGCTCCAGATGGGGTAAAACCCATAGGATGCAAATGGATCTTCAAGAAAAAGATTGGTGTAGATGGACAGGTGGAAACCTATAAGGCTAGACTTGTTGCAAAGGGTTTTCGTCAAAGACCTGGTTTGGACTATGACGAAACGTTTTCTCCTGTGGCTATGCTCAAATCCATTCGGGTCCTTCTTGCTATTGCTGCCTTCCATGATTATGAAATCTGGCAGATGGACGTAAAGACGGCTTTTCTAAATGGAAATTGAGAAGAGTGCGTCTATATGGATCAGCCAGAGGGTTTCAATCAGAGTGGGAGCAGCGGGAAAGTATGCAAGTTGCTTAAGTCCATTTATGGACTAAAGCAGGCATCGCGGAGTTGGAACATCTGTTTTGATGAAACAGTTAAAGAATAAGACTTTATCAAAAATCCAGATGAACCGTACATATATAGTAAAGTTGTAGCCAGAAGTATCGTATTCCTCGTCTTGTATGTGGATGACATTCTATTGATAGGAAATGACATTCCTATGCTAAAATCTGTCAAAGGATTCTTGCCACACAGGTTCTCCATGAAAGACCTGGGTGATGCCTCTTACATTCTGGGGATCCGGATCTATCGTGATAGATCCAAGAGGATGTTGGGACTTTCGCAGTCCAGGTATATCGACACTGTACTGAAAAGATTCAGTATAGAAGATTCTAAGCGCGGTAATCTACCGGCTTGTCACGGAATCACCCTATCCAAAGAGATGTCTCCCAAGACTGATTTGGAAAGGGAACGCATGTCTATTATACCCTACGCTTCTGCGGTAGGCTCTATAATGTATGCGATGTTGTGCACCAGACCGGATGTAGCTTACGCACTGAGCGTGGTAAGCCGGTATCAGTCAGACCCAGGGGAGAAGCACTGGATAGCAGTAAAGAACATTCTCAAGTACCTGAGGAGGACTAAGGAGATGTTCTTGGTTTACGGCGGAAAAGACCTCAGGTTTAGGCCTTTGCTGATTCCGGCTTCCAGAGTGATAAGGACGATTCCAAGTCCATGTAAGGTTATGTCTTTACCCTCAATGGAGGGGCGGTGTGCTGGAAGAGTTCCAAGCAGGACACCGTTGCTGACTCGACGATGGAAGCGGAGTATATTGCTGCTTGCGATGCCGCAAAAGAAGCAGTCTGGATGAAGAAGTTCCTAACAGAACTTCAGGTGGTTCCTACCATTGTTGATCCAATACCTCTGTATTGCGACAACAACGGAGCTATAGCTTTAGCGAAGGAACCAATGTCCCATCAGAAGTTCAGACACATCTTAAGGCGGTATCACCTGATCAGGGAGATCATTGATCGTCAGGAGATCGAGGTTCGGAGAGTTGCTACTGAAGAGAACATTGCTGATCCATTCACAAAGGCCCTACCTCAGATTCAGTTCGAGAGGCTACTAGAGATCATCGGTCTTCGGTACGCCAGTACATGGCCCTAGTGCAAGTGGGAGATTGTTAGTGTATATGCCCTAGGGGCCATTATTGTATCATACTAGTTTGTATATTACTTAATGGAAGCTTGGGATATTCACATGTATATAACAGTCTTGCTAAACATGGTAGTATGCTACTTGGTTTTTCTATCTTAATATGTGAGTATACGTATTGATAGAGCTCTTAGGATCTTGCTTGACTACCAGCATTGTGATGGCAGTCACACTAGTGGGGGCTGGGTAGTCTACAAGCACATCCTTATTCAGGTCCCTAGTCGTTGGATTATCGAGACAGGGCATCGATACTCCGGAGTAGACTAGTGTGTACGCTTCTCATCCCAGTTGGGGAGATGGTCTGTCCCACAGCCGTCAGTACGTCGTACTGGAGATAGTATGCAGGTTCTCGTTAGGTTACGGGTACACCGGACAGGACTCACAGGGAACTGTTGGTTGGTTTTATACCAGTCGTCAGTGAACAGTTCCCCGGTGACATGAGTATAGCATAGTCCGCAGACTTGACACTGCCACTTTGCCTCGAGTGTGTCCCACTGTTCTTAGATTGCTACCCTACCACGGCTCAAATGAGTCGTGCAAACAGGTAGCAGTTGGGTGCAGTCCCGAGCATTTGGAGGCAGTGGCGGTTAGACAGGATTCGTCTCTCCCGGTATTGAGGGCTGATATCGCGCTGTGTCAGAGAGCCATTACGCAAAGTCCCTGGCCAGGGCAAGCGAGATTTGCTGGTAGGTTCCAGTAGTTTCTCAGGGTGTAATGGGCTTCGCTCCGACACGACTTATACCGCTATTAGGGGACTGACGCTTGCCGCCCCCTAGGCCCGATATGTGATAGTCTTAGACGAACGGACCGGACTGTATGGAGATTGTCACATCAGACTCAGTAGGAGTTCAGATGGGTTTCCTCAACGGCCTTCTTATCGACATCTACTTGGGGACCGTTACGTACAGCTAGTGCTGCTTGCGGTCTGTGGTTAAACCCACTGCCAGCGTAGTAGTCGAGTCTCTAGAGTCCCATACAGAGAGTTTCCCTACTCCAGACGAAACGATATAGAGGTCGTATGGTTTTACGACAAGGGTTCGGACGCATACATATGTTTACGCACATACGACTTTCGGACAGTTTTTACTAGTCGGCTTTGGTTTAAGCCAGTTACTAGTATCCAGTTATTGGATTTATACAGTCTAAAGTTTTTCCGTGTTTTCACGGATAGGAGGGGCATTCTCGTAATTGCGCGAGAAGCTTCTAGAAGATGGTTACTAAGGGGGTTAAGGTGGCATATACATTAAATGAGATTAGTGAGTCATATGGATGATTCATCCATGTCATTAATGCATGATAAATGCTTAATGACTCATGGAGATGAATCACCATAAGATATTTATCAAGCATGGTTGTAAATCATTTTCTTTTCTTTTCTTGAAAAACAATAATGCTTGATATATATTATGATAATTCATTTTCTCATTTCATTATTATGTTCATCTTCTCTCTCCTCAAGCTCTCTCTCTTCAAACCCTAATCCTCCCATCTCATGTGTTGAGTACAAGGATTAGTTAGACTACTTAATCCATAACCCTCACTGATTAGCACTTAAAGAAACCTTGTTGCCTCAAGTTTAGAATCAAAGCTTGGAGTAAAGCTCTCGTGGTGGATCGTCTACTACTTGGAGAAGGCCGAGGAGGAGGTGGAGTTCGTAAAGACGAAGGACACGGTTCTTTAGGTATAATCACTTCACATAGTAGTTTAGAACTTCTATGTTAGTTGTTAGTTATCGTTTAGCTTCGATTCATGCGGTTAGTCGATGTTTAAGCAAAGAACAAGATCGTTATTCATATTTCCGCCTCCCCGCAAGTCGTGGGGTATTGTACATCGACTTACACGAACAGCATACGCACACAAGTGCACGTAAGTGATCGTAGCCCTGCCGTAAAACCATACGGCCTCTACACGTTTCGCTCAGTGCAGGGAAACTCTCTGTGTGGGACTCTAAAGACTCGACACTACGCTGGCAGTGGGTTTAACCACAGACCGCAAGCGGCACTAGCTGTACGTTACGGTCTCCAGGTAGATGTCGATAAGAAGGCCGATGAGGTAAACCCATCCGAACTCCTACTGAGCCTGTATGTGACAATCTCCGTACAGTCCAGTCTGTTCGTCTGATACATCGCATGGCGGGCCTAGGGGGGTGGTGAACGTCAGTCCCCTAATAGCGGTACAAGTCGTGTCGGAGTGTAGCCCAGAACACCCTGAGATAACCCTGGAAACCTACCAGTATATCCCGCTTGCCTTGGCCACGGACTACTTGTGTAATGGCTCTCCTAATCACAGCGCGATGTCAACCCCCAATACCGGGAGAGACGAATCCTGTCTAACCGTCACTGCCTCCAAGTGCTTCGGGATTGCACCCAACTACTACCTGTTTACACGACTCTTTTGAGCCGTGGTAGGGTAGTAATCTAAGTACAGTGGGAACACACTCGAGGCGAAGTGACAGTGTCAAGTCAGCGGACTAAGCTGTACTCATGTCACCTGGGAACTGATAACTGACGATAGGTATAATACCAACCAACAGTTCCCGACGAGTCCTGTCCAGTGTACTCGTAACCTAACGAGCACCCGCATACTATCTCAAGTACGACGTACCGACGGCTGTGGGACAGACCGTCTCCCCCGCTGGGATGAGAAGTGCATACGCTAGTCTACTCCGGAGTATCGATGCCCTGTCTCGATAGTCCTACGACTAGGGACCTGTATAAGGATGTGCTTATGGATTACCCAGCCCCCACGAGTATGACTGCCATCACAACGCTGGTAATCAAGCAAAGATCCTAAGGGCTCTACTAATATGTATAAGCGATATGCTAAAAGAAACACATGCACATATTGAAGTAGAAACAAACCAAGTAGTATACTACCATTTTGAGCAAGATTGTCTATACAACTGTGAATATCCCAAGCTTCCATCAAGTAATATACAAGCTAGTATGATACAGTAATTGCCTCTAGGGCATATACACTAACACAACACATCATCGGATCTTTAAACGGGCTCCCGCCTCTGACCCGAGGCAACTCGATCGTCAAGTTTGCTAGAAGAGACGACCAAGATGATGTAGAGAAAGAGTAGAACACTTTGTCTCGTTACGTCCAAAGCCATGGTCGAACGGTTAATGAGGTTGCCTTTTGAATCGGGTGAAATGAGAATTGTAGCTATCTATTTTCATGAATCCCGAACTATCATAATCTCTTTTATCAAGTGAGAGAGTGTTAAAGAAGAGGAGGGGAGGGGCCGGCCATATATAGAGTGGGGGGTGGTGAGTGTAGGAGAGAGGGGGTGACCACAACAATTAATGAAGAGAATGAATAACCTAAACACCTAGTATTAAACCATTTAAAGAAACAATGATTCATAACACATAGTCATCAACTCATAAATGCTCCATTAATGCACTAAGCCACCTCACCATCCTAGTCACCATCTAGAAGCTTCCACACCCATCTAAAGAAAAGATAAATCCGCATTTAACCGAATGTTAAATACGGCTGATAGAAAACAGGAAACTGGCAACTTCCAAAAGTGATCCCGAAACGAATTTCAGGATAATCCCGTAACTGTATAAATATACCCGCATTTGTATTACGACCGAATACAAATGCAACTGAGACAAAGATATTATATCTACTAAGTATAATACTCGGATCCGGCTTAAACCAAAGCCCACCAGTATTATCTGCCCGAAATATGACACATACGTAAACGCACGTGCATTTTCCGAACCCTGCCATAAAACCATACGGACTCTACAACGTTTCGCCCGAACTTGGGAAACAATATGTGGGGGACTCTAATGACTCGTCAGTACGCTGGCAGTGGGTTTAACCATAAGCCGTCAGCGGCACTAGCTGTGCGTAACGGCTGCCCATGTACTGACCTCAAGGGAGGCCGATGAGCGAACTCATCCGGAAACCCTACTGAGCCTAACAGTGACAATGTATATACAGTCCGGTCCGTTCGTCTATGTGTTAGTTATATGTATTCCCCAGAGGCCATTACTGTACATACGATGTATATTGTAATGGATGCTTGGACATATATAGGGAGGACTTTCTTGCTCGACATGATAGTATGCTATCTGGTTGTACTTTATCTTAACATATACTATGATTGTCTCTATTATACATGTTGATAAAGCCCTTAGGATATGTACTCGACTACTACGACTATGATGAGATCATACTAGTGGGGCCACGGTAGTCGACGAGTACATCCTATAATTGTTCCTAGTCGAGGGTGTATCGAGATAGGGCATCGATACACAAGAGTAGACTAGTGTATACGCATCTTGACCCATATGATGGGCGATGGATGATCCCATATCCATCGGTGTTTGACATCAAGGATGGTGTACGGGTGCTCAGTGGAGACTGGGTACACTGGACGGACTCGCCGAGAACTCCCAGATGGTATTATACCTTACGTCAGATGGCAGTTCTCCGGTGACACTGGTACAGAGTAGTCTGTTGACCCGAGATCGTCATAGAGTCTTGTGTGATTCCCACTGTGCTTTGATTTCCATCATACCACGTCCAAAAGGGCGTGCAAAAAGGTGGCTTTTGGGTACAGTCCCGAATCACATGGAGGCAATGAGCGATAGGAGGGGATTCGTCTCTCCCGGTATAGGGAGTTGATGTTGTGCTGTGTTCGATTGGCTATAACCGAAAATCCCTGGCCAGGGTTGCTGAGATTTACTGGTAAGTGTTATCAGTAGTTTCTCGAACTGTTATAGACCTCATATCGACACGATTTATCAAGCTACTGGGGTCTGACGTATACCACCCGCCCCCTAGGCGAGATATGCGACATATCAGACGACGAGACCGGACTGTACGGGTGTGTTACTGTTTGGATTCACAGGAGAATGTACAGGCTTGCTTGTTGATCTTCTGAGCGCTCAATACCTGGGTGGCTGTTACATTTAGCTGACCGCTTGTAGCTTGTGGGTGTTTGATATGATCATCACCTACTGCCGGCGTATTGGCGATTCTTGAGTCCTACACAGAGGTTTCTAGGCTCAGGCAAAACGGAGTAGGAGCACATATGTGATATATGCGGGACCGAGGATAATACGATATGAGATACCGTATTCTATTCTCGCGATATTTGATATCAGCCGAGTCATCGGATCAAGTGTTGATTCGATGAATCGGTACGGATAAATATTAGTCGGTTATATGCGATATAGCTGGATTGTCGGATCAAGTGTTGATTCGATAATTTAATGTATAATAATATATATGATATATTAAATTACATTAACTAATATTTGCTCACTAAAAGATTCTTTTTCTCACTCGGGTAATACATTGATATATATGCGATATATGTTAATTGTATTATTTTATATGGTTACAATAATTATTATATATGTGATATATAATATTGTAACATGATATGATAACTAATGCAACATGTTTAGTAGAGATTAAACAAGATTAGGGTTTGATTTGGGTTAATGCTTTCTAGATGATTCTAGAAGGTTTTGTTTTGTTTTGTGAAAGATATTTTGTTATGACTCATGCTTTAACCAAACCCAAACCCTAACCCTAACCCTAGTTAATTCTCTACATGGGTTTAGTTGACCATGGTTGCATTAATCATCATCTTTATCCTTTCATTATTCATCACAAAAGGATTCTTATCATATTGTTCATCTTCTTCCTTCTTTCTTTTCATGAAAAGGCTTTCTAGTTTTTTCTAAGTGATGAAAAATGTGTGAGAATAAGAAAATAAAAGAGAGAGAAAATCCTACTTCATCATCCTCATATATCCTTGCCATTTAGATGAGGGTGTTCACTTCATATTATGAGTGTTAGCTTGTGTTAACGAAACTTCAAGGTAGATCATCTTTGTATCGAAGATCGGAAGCAAGACTGCATCTTTCTCTTCGTGGAACCTCTCGAGAGTCCGGAACACGATGATCGCAGCGAAAGGACCTCAACATGGAGCTTAAGAAGTGAAGGACCGGATCTACAAAGGTTGTAATCCCTCTCACTTAGTGTTAAAGTGTTTAACATGCTTGTTTTCGCCTAAACTCTAGTTTAAAGATCCGGCTTCGGGTTGTTCGGCACGGCTAAATTTTAAATCGGGCATGGTTGATGCCTCGTAGAACCTTGTGCGTGTGCCTAGCAACCCTACAGTGGTATCAGAGCCAAGCTAGAACTTTAGGCGAAGTCTGAGCGAAATTTAAAGTCCGATCGAAACCCGAAACCCCGATGTTTACCCTTCTCTGTACATTTTTCAAAACTGTGGTTTTTTATGAATTAAAAATGCTCAAAAAAATAAGCAGGAAAAACTAAGAATTACTGTGAAGTACGGCCCTCTAATTCGCAAATATGACCGCGGAACAGCGACCAAACCAAGGGTTTGGCGGCGGTTCCGCGGCCCAAATTGTGACTTAGTCCCTGGAATTTCATGTAATTATTCTTGGATCCTTTCTTGTTATTTTTTTCTGGGAATTTTTTAATTCCACTCAAGTGTTGAGTTTTCTAAGGTTGTATTAGGGAATCGTTGATTCGATCAGATAATTTAACTTTGTTTAGTTTTGTCCGGATAATTTTTAGAAACTGTTAAAAAGTTCGAACGGATATCAATAACTCACTTTTTCCCCTGTCGGAAATTTTTTCAAAAGTTGGATTTTTTCTCGAGTTTAAGAACGTTCTAAGTCGTGCAAGTAACGCGGTGGACCCTCTAGAAGACAACAAACCTTAACTCGATTATGTGACCGTCTTGAACTGCCTCTGAACCTTAGGGTTTGGGGCAGTACGGCGTGCCACATGTGAGGCGTTGGCTTGACCCTTCTACGGCTGGACCATCGGTACTGTGGCATGTGATGGATGTTTTTAAACTGATTTCAAATGTTGAGATATATTGGGGAAATCTTGGGTGTTTGATTATTCGATCGGAAACTTTAACATTGTCTATTTATCTGGAATGTGATACAATATTTAGAATCCACAGGTAGTTATGAGATAACTAATTTGAATGTTATAAACATAGCAGTTTAGTCTCAGATGATCAGTTGCCACGGAATTTTGATGTGATCAAAAGTCCATCGCAATCACGTAGCGTACGCGGATACTCGCCGGGTAAACTTAACAGACAGCCATGCCCCATAGTCCCGACCAAGTGACTGTAGGAGAACCCTGTCGCCAAAAGCATCCGTTCGGGTGCTCGCGGCAGCGGTGTTCCGCCTTAGTGCACTTCGTCGACGGCATCCGGGGGTGCGGCCGTCTACTAAAGTTTGCGACGAGCATTCGATCCGGATGTCGGGAATCTTGTTGAATTGCCCAACTTGATATTGAAAAGAGTTTTCGATAATGCGACTAAAATGCGGGGTTTATAATTGTTAGGCATGCGATGTCTAAGGAATTCATTTGGTTAGGCATGCGATGTCTAAGAAGGTTGCGGATTCCAACTGTTGTAGTTTTACACTTTCTTTTCTGTGACCGTAAGCGTAGTATGTGGTGTATCGCCGGCTTCGTTGCTATACATCAACGACAATCGGGATACGCATACTTGCTTACGTTGATGATATGAGATATTATGTGTTGCTGTGATATGTTATATTAGATCGTCGCGTTTTGAATAGCCTGGGGTTTTATGTTAGATGAGAGTTTTTTCTTTTTCATTCATGTAAAATTCATATGTATGTAATATTCTTTTATTGGGGCACTTCCGGGCTGAGGATGATGTCACCGTTGTATATTATTTACTTTTCCGCATTAGGTAGACCCAAGGTGTGGAGCACAAGTAACCGGGTTCTAGGGTCCAGTGGGAGACCATATCGAGGAGTCGAGACCGGGTTTCCTAACCCTAGAATTGGCAGTGTTACTTGTCGCTCTCGTAGGGGTCTAGGGATGTGGGTTTGGCTATTCATCGCGACCGTAGAATCTGTGTTTTATACAGCCTCGTATTGAAAACACGGACGCCCTAGTATATCCAATATTTCATATATGTTCTTCTGCTGCAATGTTCTGTGATGAGATCATATTACTGCCTGAGACGAATGTTTATATTATATATATGAGATATATGTTATATTGCAGATTTCGTTTTAAATGTGATGCTTGTGAAGCATAATTTAAATGGGACTTCATTAATGAGATTAATGAAACTAAAAGAAACCTAAGATGTTGTAGAAACTTGTTTAAAAACTGGTAGCTCTAGTTCTTGCTTTGCATAGCGGTGTTCCTTGTAGAACATCCAGCACCTTATTCGATAAGGAAAGAGCCGAGAACCCTTCACCGGGAGTGACCTCTTTAGTGAAACTAGCAGATGCTACAAACTCGGTTTGTCTTTTGATTGCTTCTATAGTTCTTGCTTTGCATAGTGATATTTGTGAAATATCATGCACCTTATTCGATGAGGAAAGGGCCGACGATCCCTTCACCGGGAGTGACCCCTTTAGCAAAACTAGAAAAGCCTAAAAAACACTCCATTTAAAATCACTCGATTCTACAACGATATCAAGTTCTTTACGCTCATGGTTTTCTCAAAAACCTGCGTAGCCCTCCGTCATTTCAGATAAGTACTACTTAGTATTCGTGCTGCGGTAGTTTGGCATGCGTCAAGGCGTAGTGTACGGTAGCTAACTAGTGCTTATCTGCTAGCATACGATGCGATTGGATTAGGGTATTCGTACGACGTTGTTTGGCATGCGTCAAGGGTCGTGCGGGTGGGTTTAATTCAATCAAGAAATGTACGGGTTGAACTTGACTAGCGGACTATGGGTTGTTTGGCATGCGTCAAGGTCATAGCACGCTAGGGGTAAAATATTATTGGGAATTTCAAGTGTTGAAATTTGCAATGAGATTGCATACCTTCTATGAGATAGTTAGATCCCGATACCCGCTGCGAGTAAGAGTTACTCCTGGGAGAGTTTTACACATTACAATTAGCCGATCAAGTAGGTGTCTAGAAAGGTGTTAATGGGGTTAGGCCTCAGGGAAAATGAGGTTTACTATAATTAGGTTTGTGCGAAAGCACGGGGGACCTCCCTCAAAGTACCGACACTGTCCTGGCTGAAAGATTGGCGAACTTGTAGCGTGTAATTAATCCCGGCTAGTCTTTCCTTTTAGGGTTTGAAGGAAGATTTGACTAAAACTGTGGGAGACATCCTGATTAGATATATTAGATAACCAATCTAATCTTGCAAGAGCATACGCTGAGTGTTTTCTTCTCTCTCTCTTCAGGTAGCGACGATATCATGCCTTAATCAAGATAATAATACGGATGTATTGACCGAACCCGCTTGTTATACTGAGCTGGGGAACGTTGGTCCCGCTCCAACTTATAATTGTTATAAGACAGAGCAGGAAATTAAGGAATACCAGATTTCCCGTGCCGCCCAAACGAAGAAAGTGCATGATGATGCATCTTCTTCGGGTGTGTTCATTACAGAGAACTGTTTCTCAGTATCCTTTACGTCCTGGGTATGAGATACCAGATTAGGATCCCGCATATGTAATCTGTTATACAGGCTGCAGAAAGGTAGAGAACTGAGAACGGGTGATAAGTTTCATGAGACAGAAAACGGTGCAAGTGTTGCAGCCAAGTCAGTTGGTCACTATCACCCTGTATTACCAGAATACATTGATTCTGAACGAATGTTATTAGATACCGAATCTGATATACAACATCATATCAGTCTCTTTATTAGTAAAGAAAGGATATAATTTTGTATTGTTGGATAATGTTTTGAACATTTCCTATATCAAGAGTTGATTAGTTCAGGCAGGTTATCTAAAAGCATTGACGTTCTAAATCAAACTACAGTTCTTAGTATACGGAACACACACAAGAGGAAGAGTTCAGAAATGAACGAATCCTTCTTGAGGCATTGTAGACTAGGTCATATCAATACGACCCGACTAGCTGAAGTTACATTAAGATGCATATTTAAATTTGTTTGAATTTACATCTTGTGAAACTTGCCGGTCATGTCACAAAGATAAGATGACCACAGCTCTGTTTATTGGAAACAGAGAAAGAGTTAGTGAACTCTTGGGATTGATACATACTGATGTATGAAAGTCTCCCGTCTACACATGCCAAGACCGGTTCTTTGTACTTCATTACATTCTCTGATGATCTCTCAAGATTCAGACATATGTTCCTGTTGAAACACAAGTCCGAACCTTCTGAGATATTCACAGAATGTAAGTTAGAAGTAGAGAACTAAAATACGGGTAAAAGTATTATGTCCTTTGATGTGATCATGGAGGAGAATACTTGAGCACGGAATTCATGGACTATTCTAAAGGAGAATGAGATTCTCTATCAGCATTACTCCTCCGAATACACCACAGCACGTCGGTGTATCGGGGCGGAGCAATCGCACCCTGTTTGATATGGTGCGCTCTATGATGAGTACTACTGAGTTTCCTATTTCCTTTTGGGAGTTATCAACTTGAGAAGCTGCATACCTATTGAATAGGGTTCAAATCAAATCAGTTGCCTACCACTTCATATGTGATATGGAAAGGGAAGAGCCCATATCTTAAGTTTGTTAAGATTTGGGGTTGTCCGACCTATGTCTAAAAGCAAAATCCGGACAAGATCGAGGCAAGGTCTGTTATGTAGAACTGGAAAGGTTCCAGCTATACAAACTAAAGCTAATGATTTGGTAGAACCAAAGGATTCAATAGTTTCCAACGAACCTCAGCCTCTCCGCTGATCTAGTAGGGTTCCTCACCCACCTGGGAGATACTTCGGTTTCTCTATGACAGTGGGAGCGAGGATTGCATCATGAGATGATGACCCAAGTAGTTTCGAGCAGGCCATCAGGAGTGGGACTCTGTAAGAATGGCTGGATGCTTAGTGATCTGAGATGGAATCCTTATACACCAACAAAGTATGGATTTTGGTTGCTTTATCTGAAGGGTTAAATCCCCATTAGGAGCAAGTATATCTTGAGAAGATTACTTGGTGTACATGGAAAAGTTGAGACTTTCAAAGCTATGCTTAAGTCCATCCAGATCCTACTTGCCACTGCTACATACCATGACTACGATATCTGGTGGTTGGGTGTCATGACTGCTTTTCTAAATGATGTTTTAGAAGAGAGCGTCTGTAAGTACACAGCCAGAGGACTTCGTAGACAGTGGGAGCAGCGGAAATGTGTGCAAGATGTTTTATGTGATAAAGCAGACATCGCGGAGTTGGAACGTCTGTTTTGATGTGGTAGTCAAAAAGTTTGACTTCATCAAAGTAGTAGATGAACCTTGTATAAACAAAAAGGTAGTAGAGAGTATGGTGGTGATCATCGTAGAGTACGTGGATGCCATACTCTTGATAGGGAAAGAGTTTCCTATGCTACGCTCGGTCAATCTCCGCTTATCACAAGAATTCTCCATATAGGATCAAAGTGATACCTCCTATATCCTGGGTTTTGGATCTATGAGATAGATCTAATTGGATGTTAGGATACTCACTAGTTGTAGTGAGATGGTGTCAATCGATCTTGGGAGAATTACTGGAAAGGTTCCAGGGTGATAAGGACGACTGAATGTCAGTCCTGTTAGTTATATGTATGTCCTAGAGGCCATTACTGTACATACGATGTATATTGTAATGGATGCTTGGACATATATAGGGAGGACTTTCTTGCTCGACATGATAGTATGCTATCTGGTTGTACTTTATCTAAACATGTACTCTGATTGTCTCTATAATACATGTTGATAAAGCCCTTAGGATATGTACTCGACTACTGGGACTATGATGAGATCATACTAGTGGGGCCACGGTAGTCGACGAGTACATCCTATAACTGTTCCTAGTCGAGGGTGTATCGAGACATGGCATCGATGCACCACAGTAGACTAGCGTATACGCATCTTGACCCATATGATGGGCGAAGGATGATCCCATATCCATCGGTGTTAGACATCAAGTATGGTGTACGGGTGCTCAGTGGAGACTGGGTATACTGGACGGACTCGCCGAGAACTCCCAGATGGTATTATACCTCACATCAGATGGCAGTTCTCCGGTGACACTGGTACAGAGTAGTCTGTTGACCCGTGATCGTTATAGAGCCTTGTGTGATTCCCACTATGCTTTGATTTCCATCATACCACGTCCAAGAGGGCGTGCAAAAAGGTGGATTTTGGGTACAGTCCCGAATCATATGGAGGCAATGAGCGATAGGAGGGGATTCGTCTCTCCCGGTATAGGGAGTTGATGTTGCGCTGTGTTCGATTGGCTATAACCGGAAATCCCTGGCCAGGGTTGCTGAGATTTACTGGTAAGTGTTATCAGTAGTTTCTCAAACTGTTATAGACCTCATATCGACACGACTTATCAAACTACTGGGGTCTGACGTTTACCACCCCTAGGCGAGATATGCGACATATCAGACGACGAGACCGGACTGTACGGGAGTGTTACTGATTGGATTCACAGGAGAATGTACAGGCTTGCTTGTTGATCTTCTGAGCGCTCAATACCTGGGTGGCTGTTACGTTTAGCTGACCGCTTGCAGCTTGTGGGTGTTTGATATGATTATCACCTACTGCCGGCTTATTGACGATTCTTTAGGGTCCTACACAGAGGTTTCTTGGCTCAGGCAAAACGGAGTAGGGGCACATATGTGATATGTGCGGGACCGAGGATAATGCGATATGATATACCGTATTCTATTCTCGCGATATTTGATATCAGCCAGGTCATCGGATCAAGTGTTGATTCGATGAATCGGTACGGATAAATATTAGTCGGTTATATACGATATAGCCGGATTGTCGGATCAAGTGTTGATTCGATAATTTAATGTATAATAATATATATGATATATTAAATTACATTAACTAATATTAGCTCACTAAAAGATTCTTTTTCTCACTCGGGTAATACATTGATATATATGCGATATATGTTAATTGTATTATTTTAATATTGTAACATGATATGATTATTAATGCAACATGATTAGTAGAGTTTAAACATGGTTAGGGTTTGGATTAGGGTTATGACTTCTAGTAGATTCTAGAAGGTTTTCTTTTTTGTTTTGGAAAAGATATTTTCAAGTGACTCATTCTTAACCTAACCCAAACCCTAGCCTTGGTTAATTCTCTACAAAGGTCTTCTCTATAAAGGTTTAGTCAACCATGGTTGCATTATTCATCATTATCTCCTTTGCATTATTCATCACAAAATGATTCTTATGATATTGTTCATCTTCTTCCTTCTTCTTCTTTTGCGCAAAAGCTTTCTAGCTTTTTACTTTGTGATGAAAATGAGTGAGAATATGAAAACAAATGAGAGCAAAAATCCTACTTCATCATCCTCATATATCCTTGCCATTTAGATGAGGGTGTTCACTTCATATTATGAGTGTTAGCTTGTGTTAATGAAACTTCAAGGTAGATCATCTTTGTATCGAAGATCGGAAGCAAGACTGCATCTTTCTCTTCGTGGAACCTCTCGAGAGTCCGGAACACGATGATCGCAGCGAAGGGACTTCAACACGGAGCTTTAGAAGTGAAGGACCGGATCTACAAAGGTTGTAATCCCTCTCACTTAGTGTTAAAGTGTTTAACATGTTAGTTTTCGCCTAAACTCTCGTTTAAAGATCTGGCTTCGGGTTGTTCGGCACGGCTAATTTTTAAATCGGGCATGGTTGATGCCTCGTAGAACCTTGTATGCGTGCCTAGCAACCCTACAGTAGTATCAGAGTGAAGCTAGAGCTTTCGGCGAAGTCTGAGCGAAGTTTAAAGTCCGATCGAAACCCGAAACCCCGATGTTTACCCTTCTCTGTACATTTTTCAAAACTGTGGTTTTTTATGAATTAAAAATGGTCAGAAAAACAAGCAGGAAAAACTAAGAATTACTGTGAAGTACGGTCCACTAAGTCAATAATTTGACCGCAGAACCGCGGCCAAAATTGTGACTTAGTCCCTAGAATTTCTTTTATTTATTCTTAGGTACTTTCTTGGCAATTTTTCTGGGAATTTTTTAATTCCACTCAAGTGTTGAGTTTTCTAGGGTTATATTGGGGACTCGTTGATTCTATCGGATAATTTAACTTTGTTTAGTCTTTCCGGATAATTTTTAGAAACTGTTAAAAAGTTCGAACGGATATCAATAACTCACTTTTTCCCCTGTCGGGAATTTTTTCAAAAGTTGGATTTTTTTCTCGAGTTTAAGAACGTTCTAAGTCGTGCAAGTAACGCGGTGGACCCTCTAGAAGACAACAAACCTTAACTCGATTATGTGACCGTCTTGAACTGCCTCTGAACCTTAAGGTTTGGGGCAGTACGGCGTACCACATGTGAGGCGTTGGCTTGACCCTTCTACGGCTGGACCATTGGTACTGTGGCATGTGATGGATGTTTTTAAACTGATTTCAAGTGTTGAGATATATTGGGGAAATCTTGGGTGTTTGATTATTCGATCGAAAAGTTTAACATTGTCTATTTATCTGGAATGTGATACAATATTTGCAATCCACAGATAGTTATGAGATAACTAATTTGAATATTGTAAATCTAGCAGTTCAGTCTCCAATTGATCGGTTGCCACGGAATTTTGATGTGATCAAAAGTCCGTCGCAATCACGTAGCGTATGCGGATACTCGCCGGGTAAACTTAACAGACAGCCACGCCCCATAGCCCCGACCAAGTGACTGTAGGCGAACCCCGTCGCCAAAAGCATCCGTTCGGGTGCTCGCGGCAGCGGTTTTCCACCTTAGTGCACTTCATCGACGGCATCCGGGGGTGCGGCCGTCTACTAAATTTTGCGACGAGCATTTGATCAGGATGTCGGGAATCTTGTTGAATTGCCCGACTTGATATTGAAAAGAGTTTTCGATAATGAGACTAAAATGCGTGGTTTATAATTGCTAGGCATGCGATGTCTAAGGAATTCATTTGGTTAGGCATGCGATGTCTAAGGAGGTTGCGGATTCCAACTGTTGTAGTTTTACACTTTCTTTTCTGTGACCGTAAGCGTAGTATGTGGTGTATCGCCGGCTTCGTTGCTATACATCAACGACAATCGGGATACGCATACTTTCTTACGTTGATGATATGAGATATTATGTGTTGCTGTGATATGTTATATTGGATCGTCGCGTTTTGAATAGCCCGGGGTTTTATGTGAGATGAGAGTTTTTTCTTTTTCTTTCATGTAAAATTCATTTGTATGTAATATTCTTTTATTGGGGCACTTCCGGGCTGAGGATGATGTCACCATTGTATATTATTTACTTTTCCGCATTAGGTAGACCCAAGGCGGGGAGCACAAGTAACCGGGTTCTAGGGTCCAGTGGGAGACCATCTCGAGGAGTCGAGACCGGGTCTCCTAACCCTAGAATTGGCAGTGTTGCTTGCCGCTCTCGTAGGGGTCTAGGGATGTAGGTTTGGCTATTCATCGCGACCGTGGAATCCGTGTTTTATACAGGCTCGTATTAAAACACGGACGTCCTAGTATATTCAATATTTCATATATGTTCTTCTGCTGCAATATTCTGTGATGAGATCATATTACTGCCTGAGACGAATGTTTATATTATATATATGAGATATATGTTATATTGCAGATTCCGTTTCAAATGTGATGCTTGTGAAGCATAATAAAATGGGACTTCATTAATGACATTAATGAAACTAAAAGAAACCTAAGATGTTGTAGAAACTTGTTTAAAAACTGGTAGCTCTAGTTCTTGCTTTGCATAGCGGTGTTCCTTGTAGAATATCCAGCACCTTATTCGATAAGGAAAGAGCCGAGATCCCTTCACCTGGAGTGACCTCTTTAGCGAAACTAGCAGATGCTACAAACTCGGTTTGTCTTTTGATTGTTTCTATAGTTTTTGCTTTGCATAGTGGTATATATGATATATCCTGCACCTTATTCGATGAGGAAAGGGCCGACGATCCGTTCACCGGGAGTGACCCCTTTAGCAAAACTAGAAAAGCCTAAAAAACACTCCATTTAAAATCACTCGATTCTACAACGATATAAAGTTCATTACGCAAAGGGTTTTCTGAAAAACCTGTCGTAGCCCTCCATCATTTCAGACAAGTATTAGTTAGTATTCGTGCTACGTTTGTTGATTATGTTAAGGTGCAGTGTGCGGTAGCTGATTAGTACTTATCTGTATAAGCATATGATGCGATTGGATTAGGGTAGTCGTGCGACTTTGTTGACTATGTTAAGGGTCGTGCGGGTGGGTTTAATTCAATCGGGAAATGACGGGTTGAACTTGACTAGCACTTATGATTTGTTGACTATGTTAAGGTCATATAGCTGCTAGGGGTAAAATATTATTGGGAGTTTCAAGTGTTGAAATTTGCAATGAGATTGCATACCTTCTATGAGATAGTTGGATCCCGATACCCGCTGCGAGTAAGACTTACTCCTGCGAGAGTTTTACACATTACAATTAGCCGATCAAGTAGGTGTCTAAAAAGGTGTTAACGGGGTTACGCCTATGGGAAAACGAGGTTTACTTTAATTAGGTTCGTGCGAAAGCATGGGGGACCTCCCTCAAAGTACCGACACTGGCCTGGCTGAAAAATTGGCGAACTTGTAGCGTGTAATTAATCCCGGCTAGTCTTTCCTTTTAGGGTTTGAAGGAAGATTTGACTAAAACAGTGGGAGACATCCTGATTAGATAAATTGATAACCAATCTAATCTTGCAAGAGCATACGCTGAGTGTTTTCTTCTCTCTTTCTCCAGGTAGCGACCATATCATGCCTTAATTAAGATAATAATACGGATATATTGACCGAACCCGCTTGTTATACTGAGCTGGGGAACGTTGGTCCCGCTCCAACTTATAATTGTTATAAGACAGAGCAGGAAATTGGGGAATACCAGATTTCCCGTGCCGCCCAAACGATGAAAGTGCATGATGATGCATCATCTTCGGGTGTGTTCATTACAGAGAACCGTTTCTCAGTATTCTTTACGTCCTGGGTATGTTGTAAGCCCGCGGGGGTGCCCCGGCCGTCGATCCGACGCCGGAAACGCGGAAACAAAAACTTTGCAAACTAGCAAACCGGCACCACCGCGCACTTTTCACCCGGATCGGGCCATTAACCTAGCAACTAGCAAAGTAAAATACGGGCAGAGAAGTATACCAAGCGATCCATGTCCTTCGGTCTTCGTCTCCACTCCGATCTCCTGCGGAAACTCCGTCCATCTCCTCTTCGTCGGAAAGGGCACTACGTAGCCGGAATCTTTTACGGGCTCCCACCTCTTGACCGAGGCAACTCGGGCGCGAAGTTGGCTAGCCGACGCGTCCAAGGGATGCTGTAGAATAGTGTAGTAGCCATGTCTCTTTGGGGTTTAGTATAGTTGCCATGAAGGATGAGTTTGTGCACAAGAATTTTCCATGGATCATTTGCTGGAAAAATGAAGCATGCTATATCATGAGCTCGGCCAAAAACAATCAGCCCCTGCACACCAATTAAGCTCATTGCCACCTTAAGAAATTAATCTCTCATCTTATAAGAACCTCCAGCACACCCCATTAGCACAAAGCAATCATATATAAATTAATTCATCATGTCATCCATGATAAAAAACCAGCACACTCAAAAGGGGGGACCCACGAAATTACATGAAGGGAATATTTCCCACACCAATAAAAAACTCTCTTCCTAGAACAGTGGCCGGCCCACTCAATTTCCAGGTGGGGAAAAAAGAACTCTTTTTCAAGCAAGAGGAGAAAAAGGAAATTAACAATATAGAAATGGTCACACCAAAATCTAATCAAAATCCCTTCACTAAACCATCACAATAAATGCAATGAATAAGACTAGAATAGAATCTCATGATGAAGAGGCTACAATTATGCAAGAAACCCTTCCACTAAATGTTATTTGCAAATGTGCAAATAACACCCTCCAACGGATAGTCCGGCCGTGAAAGAACAAAGGAAAACCGGCCGGAACGGAATGCAAACTGGCAACTTCAGAAAACTGATCCTGTAATAAATTACAGGAAAGCCCCGCTACTGCATATACATACCCGCAATTGTAGTCCCACTGAACACAAATGCAAAGAGACAAAACTACACTATCTAATACTACGATCCGGCTTAAGCTAAAGCCGGCTAGTAAAAACCGTCCGATCACGATCCGTGCAATACCGCACGTATCTGATCGAACCCTGCCATATCTCCATACGGCCTCTACAGCGTTTCGCCCGAAACCTGAGTAACTGAGTGTGGTGGACTCTAAAGACTCGTCAATACTATGGCTGTGGATTTAACCACTAGCACGTCAGAGGTATAAGCCAATACGTAACGGGCTACCAGATACTGACTAAAAGGGACATCGATGAGCGAACTCATCCTGACACCCTACTGAGCCTGTCAGTGACAATATCCGTACAGTCCGGTCCGTTCGTCTATGAGCATCGCATGGCGGGCGTAGGGGGTTGGTAAAAGTCAGACCCCCAAAAGCGGTACAAGTCGTGTCGGAGTGCAGCCCAGAACACCCTGAGATACTACTGGAATACCTACCAGCAAATCTCCTGCCTTGGCCAAGGACTTTTCATGTTCTGGCTCTCCTAGACACAGCGCGACCTCACCCCCAATACCGGGAGAGACGAACTCCTGCAGATCCGCTCACTGCCTCCATGTGGCTCGGGACTGTACCCAACTAAAACCTGTTTGCATGACTCCTTTGAGCCGTGGTAGGGTAGTAATCAAAGCACAGTGGGAACTCACATGAGACAAATGACGATCTCAGGTCGATGAACTAACCTGTACACATGTCACCAGGGAACTGCTATCTGACGTCTGGTATAATCCCAACTAGCAGGTTCCCGGCGAGTCCTGTCCGGTATACTCATAACCCAATGAGCACCTGTATACATCTTAGGTGAACCAACTGACACCAGTGGCTTGTGAGACCGGCCACCGCCCCTCGTCGGGGTCTCGACTGTATACACTAGTCTACTCTGGAGAATCGATGCCCTGTCTCGAAACTCCCATGACTATGGACCTTTTAAGGATGTGCTTATAGACTCCAGCTCTCACGTATATGATCGCCCTCATACTGCTGGTAGTCAAGCAAGAATCCTAGGGGCTCTATCAACGTGCAATAGTGACTCGTAAGGTCACCTAAAGCAGTACACGATGATAAAGATAAACCAGATAGCATACTATCATCTTGAGTAAGACTGTCCTACTGGGACAGGTCCTCCCCTCAATCATTGCAATCATGTGCCTGTGATCCAATAATTGACTCTGAGGGCACTATCTCCAACAATCTCCCACTTGCACTCAAGGCTAATTATTGCGATGTCGCAAACTCACAGCCCGCGTGATACCGAACACCCAACTCCTCTACCAGTCAGTCTCACAAAGCTCGTTTGCGAAACTATTGCATTCGAGGAATAGCCTCAGTGAGTGGATCCTCTCTGGTGTTTCTTTCTATGTCTCTCTATATCTCAAGTTCGCGGAGAAAGCCATCTCCCGAAATGAGCAATACCTGTCTTAGAATGTCTGGATGTCTGATGGGACCTAGCTCATAAGTGAACTCTAAATCCAAACTTCTTAGACTGTATCGTCAACTGAACTTAATCAGTATCCTGCGCCATGCCTTCCCTCAGTATCCACCTGGACCATCTGTCCAAAATACTGCCCCTCGGTAAAAGGAAAACTATAACTCTGACAGCCAGACTGCCATCCAGGTCACCTTGGAAGCCTGGAATGATAACTGTCTCCCGAAGGAGAAAGCTGCTATCATATCCCTAGAACATCAACTTATGTTCTAAAACTGCTTCTGACAGTTTCTCCAGGATTGGATGAATATCAATTTATTGCATCTACTGCAAGAACAACATCTGGTGTGGTACTTGACATCTCATGATTGACTCAATTGCCTAAGCAAGTGATCTGCCAATCATGCCCATCCCTCTTGTAAGTCTACGTTAGCGCCCCGGCAGTCTACAGACGCCAAAATGCGGAACAAAACTTTTAAACTGGCGCTATCGTATACTTTAACCCGGATCTGCCATTATTGCTAAACTAACAAACTGTAAAGAGTGTAGAATGGTTATACCGAACGATCCGAGTCCTTCGTTCTTCAACCATCATCCCACGCTCCGTTGCGGCTGCTCCGATCTCGTAGATCTCCGATATCCTCGTCGAGGTGGCACCACATGATCGGTTCTTTAAACGGGCTCCCGCCTCTGACTCGAGGCAACTCGATCGTCAAGTTTGCCAAAAGAGACGACCAAGATTGATGTAGAGAATGAGTAGATGACTTTGTCTCACTTCGTCCAAGTCCGTGGACGATCGGTTAATGAAGTTGCCGTGGAAATCGGGTGATGGAATGAAATGAACTGTAAATTCCATACACCCCAAAACTATCATATCTTTTCAAGAATGAATCAAGTGAGAGTTAATCAGAGAGAGAGGAGGCTTATCATATATATAGAATGAGGAGGGTGAGTGTAGGAGCTTCAAGTGGTGACCATATCCCTTCATACTTATCTTAACCTAACAACAAAGCATGAATCACTAGATATCATTAAAAGCAAACCAATCATATTAAACCTAGTCATGCTTTATCATTAATGACCATTAATGACACAAATGAGTCATAAGCCACTTCATCACTTCTAGAACCTTCTAGAATGATGACTCACTCCATCTGAAGAAAAGATAAATCCGTCTTTAACCGAATGTTAAAAGACGGCTGATAGAAAACTGGAAACTGGCAACTTCCAAAAGTGATCCTGAAACGACTTTCAGGATAACCCCGAAACTGTATAAATATACCCGCATTTGTATTACGACCGAATACAAATGCAACTGAGACAAAGATATTATACCTACTCAATATAATACTCGGATCCGGCTTAAACTAAAGCCGACCAGTATTATCTGCCCGAAAAATAACACGTGCGTAAACGCACGTGCATTTTCCGAACCCTGCCATAAAACCATACGGCCTCTACAACGTTTCGCCCGAACTTAGGAAACTGTCTGTGGGGGACTCTAATGACTCGTCAGTACCCTGGCAGTGGGTTTAACCACAAACCGTCAGCGGCACTAGCTATGCGTAACGGCTGCCCACGGACTGACCTCAAGGGTGGCCGAGGAGCGAACTCAAGGGAGACCGATGAGCGAACTCCTCCGAAAACCCTACTGAGCCTAACAGTGACAATGTATATACAGTCCGGTCCGTTCGTCAATGAGTATCGCATATCTGCCTAGGGGGCTAGCAACGTCAGACCCCCAATAGCAGTATAAGTCGTGTCGGAGTGAAGCCCAAATACACCCTGAGATACTACTGGAGTACCTACCAGTAAATCTCCTACCATGGCCATGGATTTGTGTAATGGCTCTCCTAGACACTGCACGACCTCGCCCCCAATACCGGGAGAGACGAATCCCCTGCCGATCCGCTCACGTGCCTCCATATGGCTCGGGACTGTACCCAAAAGCTACCTGTTTGCACGACTCCTTTGAGCCGTGGTAGGGTAGAAATCAAAGCACAGTGGGAACTCACACGAGACAAATGACGACCTCAGGTCGATGAACTAACCTGTACACATGTCACCAGGGAACTGCTATCCGACGATAGGTATAGTACTAACTAGCAGATTCCCGGCGAGTCCTGTCCGGTGTACTCATAACCCAATGAGCACCTGTATACATCTTAGGTGATCCAACTGACACCAGTGGCTTGTGAGACCGGCCACCGCCCCTCGTCGGGGTCTCGACTGTACACACTAGTCTACTCCGGAGTATCGATGCCCTGTCTCGAAACTCCCACGACTAGGGACCACAATTAAGGATATGCATATAAACTACCCAACTCTCACGTATATGATCGCCATCATACTGTTGGTAGTAAAGCAAGATCCTAAGGGCTCTATCAAAGTGTAACATGCAATCAGTCACCTGAACATGTACACGACTGATAAAGGCAAACCAGATAGCATACTATCATCTCGAGTAAGACTGTCCTACCGGGATAGGTCCTCCGTAATCATTGCAATCACGTACCTGCGATCCAATAATTGACTATGAGGGCACTATCTCCAACAATCTCCCACTTGCACTTAAGGCTAATATTGCGATGTCGACTACTCACAGCCCGTGTGAAACCGACACCCAACTTCTCTACTAAGCAGTATCACAAAGCCCGTTTGTAAAACTATTGTGTTCGAGAAATAGCCTCAGTGAGTGGATCCGCCTAGAAGTATCTTTCAATATCTCTCTAAATCTCAAGTTCGCGGAGAAAGCCATCTCCCGAATTGAGTAGTACCTGTCTTAGAATATGTCTGGATATCTGATGGGACCTTAGTTCATAAATGAACTCCATATCCAAACTTCTTAGACTGTATGGATCACTGAACCTAATCAGTATCCGGCACCATGCCACCCACAGTATCCTCTGGAACCACCTGTCCATAATACTGTCCCTCGTCAGAGGGAAAAACTAAAAACTCTGACAATCACTCTGTCATCCATGTCACCTTTGAAGCCTGGAATGATAACCGTCTCCCGAAAGAGGCTGCCGTTATCAAATCCGTAGAACATGTACCAATGCTCTAAAACTGCTTCCTTATGTTTCTCCAGGATTGGATTAATACAAACTTATTGCATCTAGTGCAAAACCAACATTTGGTGTGGTACTTGACATCTCATGATTGACTCAATTGCCTAAGCAAGTGATCTGCCAATCATGCATATCCCTCTCCTCTTTAGTCTGTCAGACACCTTTAGAGAGGGTGACTCCATCACCTGCAGGTACACCACCATGCTAGGAGTCAACTATTCCAAAAACCATTAGAATATCTGTCAAAGTACCCACATTGGGAAACTACCCAAATCCAGATCTAAAACCATAGATCTAGAAACCAGAATGTTAAATATTATATCCATATCCTGTCTGGAGAAACAACTGTGTGACGACCACAGTACAACCGATCGTAGTATAGGAATTTTACTTCCTACTCTGTGTATGTCATTCAGATACCATGACATCACACCCTACTACCTTCTTAACTGATCCATCCCCTATTATGATTGAAGTCAAACCCATGACTGTCACATCAAAATTAGACGATCTATCTCCGCTATAACTGTTCAAGTCTATAAATAGATATAAGCATCTTGCCCACTATGCTTCCGCTGCTCCCACTGACTACGACAACCCTCCTACCGGGTCTCATATCCTGGAACAACAGTAGTGTCAAGTCTTGGTAGATAAGAACCTCCCTGTCACCGTCCTTGAGGCTACCGAAGCACCTCTCGGGTGTCTGAGGTTACCCACCATACCTGCGGAGTGGCTATTGGAATGTCAAACCTGATTGAATGCATAGGTCCTATTAAATTTTCCGTAATCGTTCGTGGTTCTGGAATCACTTCCAGTTCTACCATACTCCCACTACTGTTTTCTGAAAAAGATCCATTTTTACTAAAACTGTGGCGAGTTAAGAACAATATCACTATTGATCTTCTAAATGGTAGAATATCAACCCTCGTCATAGCCAGGGTCAACCCACAAACAGCCATTACAGAATCGTGCCCTGAGTTATCCAGTGTCTGGTTTTAATCATAAGCTGGACAACTCCCCGTACCTTAATTTCTTTTAAGGTACGAACTATTCTATATCCAATATAGAAACTTTGGCACTAATTTAATTGGAACCATGTTCAATCCATGCAGCTGTCTCCAGTGCATATCAACTTAATGGAAAGAGGCTAATCAGCATTACTCAACTTAGGAATCCATCCACTTATGAGTAACCTGAAAGAGAAACACGTTTCTCAAAACCATCACTATCATCTGAATACCAATCACAAGAATCTACATCTTCGATCTCTTTGAAGAATCCCGATACTTGTGATACCTGGTTCTCTACTTTATTCTTATACCCACAACTTCTCAAAACTTAGACCTTGTATTTCTACGAAACACTCGTCTAAATACTAGAGAAGTTATAAGTAAACAGAACATAGTACGAGGACCTACCCCTTTGTCCTGATGGACACTGGACAACATACAATACTCTGTATAAGTCCGCTGAGTTAAACAACTCAAAAACCTGTGCGTTGTAGGTGGAAAACTGTACCCTGGCGATTTCCTCAAATATCACCAATTACAACGAATTCCGATATAATGAGGATAATCACCTAATTCCCAATATCTTACTCCCACTCATCATCTGTAAAACCATACAGATATGAGAATGAAACCTGGTAAATACATACCCTTGGAGTAAGTGTCTAATTGGGAAAACAGTTTTTCTTTTAACAATGCACTGAAACATGAAAATGTTTCGTAGGGGTATCCTGGTATTCATAGTAATGCCTCTTCCATAATCCAATTCATGACTTCAACCGTATATTTTATTGCCCTCTCTCCAAATCCCTTTACTTGTCTTTAGTCGTTACCTTCTGTACACCATCGTTAGGCTAAATGGTTTTCTTCCTTCCCTACCGTTCGGCACCAGCCTATGGTTTGGAAGAAGACTATCCAGTAAGCATAATAGGTGTACCCTCCTAAACCAAGGAGTACTCGCATCTCGAGAGAAGGTGACGATAAAAGACAACTGAATAATACCTTATTCTTTTTAAAGGTGAAATAGGAGCGGCGATGAAGTACGCGGTTTTGGTCGTGAATGATATCAGTCGCAATTTACTTTGCCCTCTTTCTAATCCCTTTATTTTGTCTTTACATATTACCTTCTGCACACCCTACTTAGGCTAATTGGTTTTCTTCATTCCCTACCTTTCGGCACCAGCCTATGGTTTGGAATAAGACTATCCAATAGGCGTAATAGGTGTACTCTCCTAAACCAAGGAGCTCGCGCAACCTGAGAGAAGGTGATAATAAAAGACAACTGAATAAACCAATTCTATTTCTCCTGAACCTGGATCCATCCTCGAAGAAGTCCCTTCGAGTTCGTATATAACCATACGATGGCTCTATCCAATGGAAGTGGATATCCGTAGTAATACGGGTGTTCTGAGAAATACAAAGGGTAAAAGAAGGAGTGGCAATGACTTATGCAACTCAGACAATCCAAACGCCAGTATTTTAAGAAGGTTCGGTCAACCTGGTCTCTGAGTCATAGTCTAGGGTCGGTCAAAGGTCGCTGCCAAAGAGAGAGAGAGAAAAGAAACACTCTGCGTGCACTCTAACCTAGATCAGAATGGTCATCACTTTATCTAATCCGGAAACCTCCCACTGTCCTGTCAAACTCTCCTCCAAACCTAAAGAAGAATCAATCGGGATCACCCGAAGAGTAAACCAACTCATCAGTGGGAATCGGGATCCAACTCTCATCGCATGTTAACGTGATGGAATGCATCCACGTTATTCATACTCCAGAAGGTATGCGCATACTTGGCAAGTTTCAGTTTCTTTAGAAACTCCCGAAATCATTTTCTTGCCCCATGCTCTTATGACCTTGACGTATGCCAACAAATCATAAGTCACATGTCAAGTTCTGCCCGTCATTATCTTGTTAATTTGAACCCACCCGTACATACCCTTGACGTATGCCAACAAGGTAATACGACTGTCCCAAACCAACTCATCTATCTATGCAACAAATGAATACCCAGCAGCTACCAAACACTATGCCTTGACGTATTCCAACAAACATAGCTTGAATACTACTGACCATCCATAAGAAACGACGGAGGGCTACGGCTGGTTTTTGGCGAAAAACCTTTAACGTAGTGAACTTGATATCGCTGAAGGAACCTGATAGCTTTTTAAAATATAGTGGCGAAAACCTTTTGCTAAAGAGGTCACTCCCGGTAAAGGGATCTCGGCTCTTTCCTCGTGGAATGAGGTGCAGGATATTCCACTGAATACCGCTATGCAAAGCAACATGTAATCGACTATAGTAAAGTTATTACCCTGACGCAAACTTCTGTCCAAGGGGTCAGTCCCGGTGAAGGGATATCAGCCCTTGCCCCGTCGAATGAGGTGCAGGATATTCCACTGAATACCGCTATGCATAACAAAAGAAAACGTCTTTGCAATAACACTTTTTAAATTTGTTCCAACAACTGTAAACAGGTTTGTTATACTTTGCATTGATCAGAATCAACGCAGTCCCATCATTCGATCACACCAGAAAAGAACGAAAATAAAATGTACGTATATGCCATCCGCATTCGTCACTGGGTCCCGTCATCACTCGTTAGGTTACTTAACTAACGACAGAGCGGGGGCTGGACTAGCGCGGGTGTAAAACATATACAACATCTAATAGTATATAAACCAATATACATAATCGCTCCAGGCGTGATAATATGCAACATTACAGAAAAGTAATAAGCATCACAGAACAATACAGATATCTGGGATCCCCGAGTTTCACAGAGCCGCTGCTGAAACTCGACGTTCCCCTGTCGTGTGGATAGCCTGTGCAATGAAACCTAGACCCCTACGGGTGCGGCAAGTTACCCGCCAAAACCTGAAGCGAGGTAGTCCCCACAGCATAGTGAATGGAACACCCGGCACTTCACGGAATCCGGTAAATTGAGCACCCCTCCTTGGGTCAACCTATATCCCCTACGAGTGCGGCGAATAGTCTGCCAATTCTAGAGTGGGACCCCTCTGCCTCTCAAAGCCATGAGATGCGGACCCGTTGCCCTCCCGAACCCGGCTATCCGTGCACTCCGTCGCGGGGCAAAACCTAGTACAGAAATGAAAATAGTACAATAGGTACATCGACCGCAACCTGGTCGTGCCCCAAAAGAATATTATACAACAGGCAGTGACGGCAGTCCACAAGTTGGACGCTCGCCCCGCAATATCAAATGTACAAGTAAACTCAAACTGTACTACCATTGCACACTGCTATCCACCACGACAAATCCGCAACAATACAGCACAACACAGAACATCAACGCGAATGTCACGTTCGCAAACCCGTCTAAAAGAACTATAGCAATCAGACGCGGTTTACCGATCAAATGACATTCCCGGTCGGAGATATAATGTAAGCACTGTAAACTAACGTGTTTAAATTTCGATCGACCAAAGACGAAATATTAAAAAGTGGGCCCCACAGCTTACTGGTGAACAGTAACAAAACCTGGGCCCAAACAGTATTGACCAAAAACCCCAAAATCCTTCACAGAACGCACTGAAAAATTTTGGAGGCACGTGCTCCCCACGTGGCCGCGGAAGGGCGGCCAAAACATGGGTTTGGCCGCGCTTCCGCGCTTCCATGGAGAGATCATGACCCCAAATTTCTTCGTGGTTCTTAGAATCGCCTGCTGTGATTTTTAAGATGTACAGAAATCAATTTTGACACTGTTTAAAATCAACAGAACTGTCAAGTGAAGAAAATTGTGATTTTTTTGCAGTTTTCGATTTTCGGTCGGATCGATGTTTTAAACGCGTTAGCACAAGTTAGTATAGCAAAATGGTGAGGCTCTGATACCACTGTAAGTCTACGTTAGCGCCCCGGCAGTCTACAGACGCCAAAATGCGGAACAAAACTTTTAAACTGGCGCTATCGTATACTTTAACCCGGATCTGCCATTATTGCTAAACTAACAAACTGTAAAGAGTGTAGAATGGTTATACCGAACGATCCGAGTCCTTCGTTCTTCAACCATCATCCCACGCTCCGTTGCGGCTGCTCCGATCTCGTAGATCTCCGATATCCTCGTCGAGGTGGCACCACATGATCGGTTCTTTAAACGGGCTCCCGCCTCTGACTCGAGGCAACTCGATCGTCAAGTTTGCCAAAAGAGACGACCAAGATTGATGTAGAGAATGAGTAGATGACTTTGTCTCACTTCGTCCAAGTCCGTGGACGATCGGTTAATGAAGTTGCCGTGGAAATCGGGTGATGGAATGAAATGAACTGTAAATTCCATACACCCCAAAACTATCATATCTTTTCAAGAATGAATCAAGTGAGAGTTAATCAGAGAGAGAGGAGGCTTATCATATATATAGAATGAGGAGGGTGAGTGTAGGAGCTTCAAGTGGTGACCATATCCCTTCATACTTATCTTAACCTAACAACAAAGCATGAATCACTAGATATCATTAAAAGCAAACCAATCATATTAAACCTAGTCATGCTTTATCATTAATGACCATTAATGACACAAATGAGTCATAAGCCACTTCATCACTTCTAGAACCTTCTAGAATGATGACTCACTCCATCTGAAGAAAAGATAAATCCGTCTTTAACCGAATGTTAAAAGACGGCTGATAGAAAACTGGAAACTGGCAACTTCCAAAAGTGATCTGAAACGACTTTCAGGATAACCCCGAAACTGTATAAATATACCCGCATTTGTATTACGACCGAATACAAATGCAACTGAGACAAAGATATTATACCTACTCAATATAATACTCGGATCCGGCTTAAACCAAAGCCGACCAGTATTATCTGCCCGAAAAATAACACGTGCGTAAACGCACGTGCATTTTCCGAACCCTGCCATAAAACCATACGGCCTCTACAACGTTTCGCCCGAACTTGGGAAACTGTCTGTGGGGGACTCTAATGACTCGTCAGTACCCTGGCAGTGGGTTTAACCACAAACCGTCAGCGGCACTAGCTATGCGTAACGGCTGCCCACGGACTGACCTCAAGGGTGGCCGAGGAGCGAACTCAAGGGAGACCGATGAGCGAACTCCTCCAAAAACCCTACTGAGCCTAACAGTGACAATGTATATACAGTCCGGTCCGTTCGTCAATGAGTATCGCATATCTGCCTAGGGGGCTAGCAACGTCAGACCCCCAATAGCAGTATAAGTCGTGTCGGAGTGAAGCCCAAATACACCCTGAGATACTACTGGAGTACCTACCAGTAAATCTCCTACCATGGCCATGGATTTGTGTAATGGCTCTCCTAGACACTGCACGACCTCGCCCCCAATACCGGGAGAGACGAATCCCCTGCCGATCCGCTCACGTGCCTCCATATGGCTCGGGACTGTACCCAAAAGCTACCTGTTTGCACGACTCCTTTGAGCCGTGGTAGGGTAGAAATCAAAGCACAGTGGGAACTCACACGAGACAAATGACGACCTCAGGTCGATGAACTAACCTGTACACATGTCACCAGGGAACTGCTATCCGACGATAGGTATAGTACTAACTAGCAGATTCCCGGCGAGTCCTGTCCGGTGTACTCATAACCCAATGAGCACCTGTATACATCTTAGGTGATCCAACTGACACCAGTGGCTTGTGAGACCGGCCACCGCCCCTCGTCGGGGTCTCGACTGTACACACTAGTCTACTCCGGAGTATCGATGCCCTGTCTCGAAACTCCCACGACTAGGGACCACAATTAAGGATATGCATATAAACTACCCAACTCTCACGTATATGATCGCCATCATACTGTTGGTAGTAAAGCAAGATCCTAAGGGCTCTATCAAAGTGTAACATGCAATCAGTCACCTGAACATGTACACGACTGATAAAGGCAAACCAGATAGCATACTATCATCTCGAGTAAGACTGTCCTACCGGGAATAGGTCCTCCGTAATCATTGCAATCACGTACCTGCGATCCAATAATTGACTATGAGGGCACTATCTCCAACACCTCTCCCCTTTAGTCTGTAAGAAACCTTTAGAGAGGGTGACTCCATCACCTGCAGGTATACTACCGTGCCAGGAGTCGTCCATTCTAAATACTCATAGAATGCTGTCAAAGTAACCAGATTGGGAAACCACCCAAATCTAGATCTAAAACCATAGATCTAGTGACTAGAATGTCTGATATAATATCCAAGTCCTGTGTGGAGAAACCACCGTGTGACGACCAAAGTATAACCGATCGTAGTATAGGAACATCACCTCCTACTCTGTGTATGTCATCAAATACCAGGACATCACACCCTACTACCTTCTTAACAGATTTATCCTCTATTCTGATGAAGTCAAACCTATGACTGTCACATCAGAAATAGATGATCTATCTCCGCTATATCTGCTTTAGTCTATAGATAGACATAAGCCAACTGTCCACCAATGCTTCCACCTGCTCCCACTGACTACGATAACCCTCTGGCAGAGTCATATAGACGTACACTTCTAAAACCGGTTTAGAACGACGCTATACTCATCCTCCTGCCGGGTCTCACAGTCTGGAACAACAGCAATGGCAAGTCTGGGTAAACAAGTGTTAGTTATATGTATGCCCTAGAGGCCATTACTGTACATTGGATGTATATTGTAGTGGATGCTGGGACATATATAGGTAGGACTTTCTTGCTCGACATGATAGTACGCTATCTGGTTGCTCTTTATCTTAACATGTATACTTTCTGTCTCTCTGATTACATGTTGATAAAGCCATTAGGATGTGTACTCGACTTCCAGGACTATGATGCAGATCATACTAGTGGGGCCTGGGTAGTCAGTGAGTACATCCTTCATTGTTCCTAGTCGTGGGAATATCGAGACGGGGCATCGATATTCCAGAGTAGACTAGCGCATATCTTCTCGACCCATGCGATGGGCGATGGATGATCCCATATCCATTGGTGTTTGACATCGAAGATGGTATGCGGGTGCTCAGTGGAGACTGGGTACACTGAACGGACTCGCCGAGAACTCCCAGATGGTATTATACCTCACGTCAGATGGCAGTTCTCTGGTGACACTGGTACAGCTTAGTCTGTTGACCCGAGATCGTCATAGAGTCTTGGTGTGTCTCCCATTGTGCCTTGATTTCCACCCTACCACGGCTCTACTGAGTTGTGCAAACAGGTGGTTTTGGGGTACAGTCCCGATTCACATGGAGGCAATGAGCGATAGGAGGGGATTCGTCTCTCCCGGTATTGGGGGTTGATGTTGCGCTATGCTCGACTGGCCATAACAGGAAATCCCTGGCCAGGGTTGCAGTGACCTACTGGTAAGTGTTATCAGTAGTTTCACACATGTCATGGACTTCAAGTCGGCATGACTTATCAAGCTATTGGGGTCTGACGTTTACCACCCCTAGGCGAGATATACGACATATCAGACGAACAGACCGGACTGTACGGTAAGTGTTACTGGTTGGATTCACAGGAGTATGAGCGGGCTTGCTCGTCGATCTTCTGATCGCTCAATACTCGGGTGGACGTTATGTTTAGCAGACCGCTTGCGGCTTGTGGGTGTTTGATATGATCATCATCTGCTGCCGGCGTATTGACGCGTCTTTAGAGTCCTACACAGAGGTTTCCTGGCTCAGCGAAACGAAATAGGAGCGCATATGAGATATTGCGGGACCGAGAATAATGCGTGTATGTGATACCGTATTTCATTCTCGCGATGAATGTGTCGAATGGTTGTATGCGATATACCTAGTTATCGAATCAAGGATTGATTCGATAAGCCGATACATTGGATACTAGCCGGTTATATGCGATATGACCGGATCATTGAATCAAGTGTTGATTAATGATTTAATGTATAATTATATATTTGATATATTACTTTGCATTAACTATTATTGGTTCACTTTAAATGGATTTACTCACTTGATTGCACAAGTTGTAAATGCGATATACTTTTGTGCACAAGATTGTATCATGTTTGATGATACATGCAAGCTTGGGTTTGTGTAAAGAATTGACCATGGTTATATGAATGGTTAGGGTTTCTTTTATTTACTTATTCATTTATCTATTTAATTTTTAAAAGGTAAAGAAAACAAAATGGTTTCTTTTGGATGCTTCAAGCATCTTGACCTAATGACCATTTTGTCTTCATCTCCTAAACCTAACCATTCTACTAACCTTAGTTGATTCTCTACACAAAACCATGGTTGTTGACATGATAAGTATCATATTGTTTTTATTTTAAACAACACTTATCATAATTCTTTATCCATCTTCTTCTTCATCTTCAACTTGAAGAAAGCTTGCACCATCAATGGCAACTAGCCAAAATGAGTGGAGAATCCAAATCTAAAGTCTACCCACTTCCTATTTCTTCATCCTCTACCTCTTGCCAAGTTGTATAGGGTGTTTCCTTCACAAGTTTTCAAGGCTTGGTGAAGTTGGAGCTTGTTCTTGTGATGCCTCGACGTAGATCATCTTCGGCATCGAACCGACGATCAAGCCGCCCATTCTTCGATGATGCCCAATGCTAGAGTCAAGGGTTCGATTTGGACAGCGGAGGGAGATCATCGCGGAGCTTAGGAAGTGGTGGACCGGATCTACAAAGGTTTGTAGTCACTTTCCTTTAGCTATATTTCCGTTTACATGCTTGCTTCGCCTATATATCTAGTTAACGATCCGTATTAGGGTTTGTAGGCACTTGCAAAATTTGATTTTGCATGTTTGATCACTGTGAGACTCCATTAGAGTGCCTAGGAACCCTACAGTGGTATCAGAGCCTAGCTAGAGCCTTAGACGAAGTCCAGACGGAATTAGAACTCCGATCGAATCAAAACCCAAACCCTAATATTGCTCTCTGGACTTTTTCTGAAATCGTGGTGTTTTTCGAAATTAAAAATATGAAGAAATATCAGTAGAAATATCTAAGAGTCACTGTGCAATTCGTAACCCTAATTCCATCAAACTGCCGCGGTTCCGCGCCACGAGCATGGCTCGTGCGGCGGTTCCGCGGCCGTTTTGTCTTATCTTGCGTAGGGTTTGGCACAGTAACTCATATTTGGCAGTGCTGATTTTCCTGGGAATATTTTAATATTTATTCCAGAGTTTTATTTTCTGGGTTGTATTGGGGACTCGGTGTATTCGATCGGACTGTCTAATTTTTGTCGGTGTGCTTTTCCGGGTATTTTTAGAATATGTTAAAAAGTTCGACCGGATATAAATACCCACTTTTTCCCCTGTCGGGAAATTTCCAAGTGTTGGATTTTCCGTAGTTTAACGACGTTCTAAGTAGTGCAAGTAACACGATGGACCCTCTAGAAGACAACAAACCTTAACTCGATTATGTGACCGTCTTGAACTGCTCTTTGAACCTTAGGGTTTGGGGCAGTACGGCGTGCCACATGTGAGGCGTTGGCTTGACCCTTCTACGGCTGGACCGTTGGTACTGAGGCACGAACTGAATGTTGTTAGACTTATTTCATGTGTTGAGCTGTATCGGGAAAACTTGGGTGTTCGATTGTTCGATCGAAAAGTTTAGCATTTTCTGTTTATCCGGAATGTGATACAATAATTGGAATTCACAAATAGTTATGAGATAACGGAATGAATATTATAAACATAGCAGTTTAGTTTCACTTGATCGGTTGCCACGGAATTTTGATGTGATCAAAAGTCCATCGCAATCACGTAGCGTACGCGGATACTCGCCGGGTAAACTTAATAGACAGCCTCACTCCATAGCCCCGACCAAGTGACTGTAGGAGAACCCCGTCGCCGAAAGCATCCGTTCGGGTGCTCGCGGTAGCGGTGTTCCGCCTTGGTGCACTTTGTCGACGGCGTCGGGGGGTGCGGCTGTCTACTGAAGTTTGCGACGAGCATTCGATCAGAATGTCTGGAATCCTGTTGAATTGCCCGACTTGATATTGAAAAGAGTTTTCGATAATGAGACTAAAATGCGGGGTTTATAATTGTTAGGTATGCGATGTCTAAAGAATTCATTTGATTAGGCATGTGATGTCTAAAGGAGTTGCGGATTCCAACTGTTGTAGTTTTACACTTTCTTTTCTGTGACCGTAAGTGTAATATGTGATATCGCCGGTTTCGTTGCTATATGTCAACGACAATTGGGATGCGCATATTTACTTACGTTGATGACATGTGATGTTATGTGTTGCTGGATATGTTATATTGGATCGTCGTGTTTGAATAGCCGGGGGTTTTTATGTGAGATGAGTGTTTTTCATTTTCATTCATGTAAAAACTTATATGTAATATTATTTTATTGGGGCACTTCTAGGTTGCGGAAGTTGTCACTGTTGATGTATATTATTTACTTTTCCGCATTAGGATAGACCCAAGGAGGGGAGCACAAGTAACCGGGTTCTGGGGTCCAGTGGGAGACCAACTCGAGGAGTCGAGTCCGGGTCTCCTAACCCTAGAATTGGTAGGGTTGCTAGCCGCTCTCGTAGGGGTCTAGGGGTGTGGGATTGGCTATTCATCACGACCGTGGAATCCGTGTTTTATACTGGCTCGTATTGAAAACACGGACGTCCTAGTATATCCAATATTTCATATGTTTCTTCTGCTGCGTTATCTGTGATGTGATCATGTGATGTTCTGTGCTCTGTTCAGATAGATATAGTATATAGTATATATGATATATTATATAGACGTTGCTTATGTTTTACACCCGCGCTAGCCCTGCCTCGCTCTGGCGTTAGTTACCTAACCTAACGGTGCAGACGGGACATCGAGGCGAATGCGGATGGCATAAGCGTACGTTATATTTATCTGTGATGATTAGGTGGACTTAAATGATGGGATATTCATTAATGAGATTAATGAAAGAAAATAAACCTAATCGATGTTGTGGAATCGAATTTCAAAATAAAAACAGGTAGCTACAGTTCTTGCTTTGCATCGTGGTGTTCCTCGTAGAACATCCTGCACCTTATTCGATAGGGAAAGGACCGAGATCCTTTCACCGGGAGTGACTCCTTTAGCAATAACTGGCAGATGCTACATCACTCGGTTTGTTATTTGATCGCTTCTATAGTTTTCGCTTTGCACAGTGATATATATGATATATCCCGCACCTCATTCGACGAGGAAAGGGCCGACGATCCCTTCACCGGGAGTGACCCTTTTAGCAAAACTAGAAAAGCCTAAAAAACATTCCATTTAAAAACCATTTGATTCCGCAACGAGATCAAGTTCAAAGCGTTAAAGGTTTTCATAAAAACCATTCGCAACCCTCCGTCATTTTAGGAAGTAGAGTACTTAGTATTCGTGCTGTGTTTGTTGACCATAGTCAAGGCACAGTGTACGGTAGCTAAGTGATGTCTTCCTACACCGCATATGATGCGATTAGTTAGGACAGTCGCGTGACTTTGTTGACCTTAGTTAAGGGTCATGTGGGTGGGTCTAATTAATCACGAAATGACGGGTAGAACTTGACTAGTACTTATGATTTGTTGACCATAGTTAAGGTCATAGGTGCTAGGGGTAAAAACCTTTATCGGGAGTTTCAAGTGTTGAAACTTGCAATGAGATTGCATACCTTCTATATGATAGTTGGATCCCGATACCCACTGCGAGTAATTGTTACTCCTGGAAGAGTTTTGCACTTTACAATTAGCCGATCAAGTAGGTGTCTAGAAAGGTGTCAACGGGGTTACGCCTCTGGGAAAACGAGGTTTACTGTAATTAGGTCCGTGCGAAAGCACGGCGAACCTCACTCAAAGTACCGACACTGGCCTGGCTGAAAGATTGGCGAACTTGTAGAGTGTAATTAATCCCGGCTAGTCTTTCCTTTTAGGGTTTGAAGGAAGATTTGATAAAAACAGTGGGAGCCATCCTGATTAGATAAAATATATAACCAATCTGATCTTGCAAGAGCGCACGCTAAGTGTTTTCTTCTCTCTCTCTCTCTCCAGGTAGCGACCATATCACGCCTTAATCAAGATAATAATATGGATGTATTGACTGAACCCACTTGTTATACTGAGCTGGGGAACATTGGTCCCGCTCCAACTTATAATTGTTATAAGACAGAGCAGGAAATAGGGGAATACCAGAATTCCTATTCCACCCAAACGAAGAAAGTGCATATGATGCATCTTCTTCGGGCGTGTTCGTTAAACAGAACTGTTTCTCAGTATCCTCTGTATCTTGGGTATATGATACCGGATCAGGATCCCAGATATGTAAGCTGTTACATAGGGCTACAAAAAGGTAGAAAAACTGAGAACGGGTGATAAGTTTCATGAGACAGAAACCGGGGCAAGTGTTGCAGCCAAGTCTGTTGGTCACTGTCACCCTGTATTACCAGTACATTGATTCTGAACAAATGCTATTAGATACCGAACCTGATATACAAAATCATATCAGTCTCTTTATTAGTAAAGAAGGATATAATTTTGTATTGTTGGATAATATTTTGAACATTTCCTATATCAAAAGTTGATCGGTTCAGGCACGTTATCTAAAAGTATTGACGTTCTAAATCAAACTACAGTTCCTTGTATACTGAACACACACAAGAGGAAGAGTTCAGAAATGAACAAATTCTTCTTGATGTATTGTAGACTAGGTCATATCAATGCGACCCGACTAGCTGAAGTTACATTTAGATGTATATTTAAATCAGTTTGAATTTACATCTTATGAAACTTGCCAGTCATGTCACAAAGATAAGATGACCATAGCTCTGTTTATTGGAAACAGAGAAAGAGTTAGTAAACTCTTGGGAATGATACATTATGATGTATGTAAGGTCTCCTGTCTACACATGCCAGGACTGGTTCTTTATACTTCATTATATTCTCTGATAATCTCTCAAGATTCAGTCATATGTTCCTGTTGAAACATAAGTCCGAACCTTTTGAGATATTCACAGAATGTAAGTTAGAAGTAGAGAACCAAAATACGGGTATAAGTATTATGTCCTATGATAAGATCAGGGAGGAGAATACTTGTGTATAGAATTCCTGGACTATTCGAAAGGAGAATGAGATTTTCTCTCAGTGTTACTCCTCTGAATACACCACAGCACAACGGTGTATCGGGGCGGAGCAATCACACAATATTAGATATCGTGTGCTCTATGATGAGTATTACTGAGTTACCTGTTTCCTTTTGGGTGTTATGCACTTGAGAAGCTGCATACATATTGAATTAGGTTTGAATCAAATCTGTGCCTACCACTCCGTATGAGATATGGTATGGGAAGAGCCCATGTCTTAAGCTAGTTAAGATTTGGGGTTGTCCGGTCTATGTTTAAAGCAAAATCCGGACAAGATCGAGGCAGGATCAGTTCTGTAGAACTGGAAAGGTTCCAGCTATACAAAACTGCAGTTGATGATTTGACAGAACCAAAGGATTCTATAGTTCCCGACGAACCTCAGCCTCTCCGCTGATCTAGTAGGGTTCCTCATCCGCCTGAGAGATACCTCGGTTTCTCGATGACAGTGGGAGCGAGGAATGCATCATAAGATGATGACCCAACTAGTTTCGAGCAGGCCATCGAGAGTAGGGACTCTGTAAGAATGGCTGGATGCTTAGCGATCTGAGATTGAATCTATGTACACCAGCAAAGTATGGACTTTAGCTGCTATATCTGAAGGGTTAAATTCCCATCAGGAGCAAGTATATCTTGAGAAGATTACTTGGTGTAGATGGAAAAGTTAAGACTTTCAAAGCTAGACTTGTTAAAGGTTTTTCGTCATCGACCAAGAGTGGATAATGATGAAACCTTTTCCAGTACCTATGCTTAAGTCCATCCAGATCCTACTTGTCACGGCTACATACTATGACTACGATATCTGGTGGTTGGGTGCACTGACTGCTTTTCTAAATACTGATCTAGAAGAGAACGTCTGTAAGTACACAGCCAGAGGACTTCGTAAACAGTGGGAGCAGCGGAAACATGTGCAAGTTGCTTTACAAGATAAAGCAGGCATCGCGGAGTTGGAACATCTGTTTTGATGTGGTAGTCAAAGAGTTTGACTTCATCAAAATGGTAGACGAACCTTGTATATACAAAAGGATAGTAGAGAGTAAGGTGGTCATCTTCGTATTGTACGTAGACAACATACTCTTGATAGGAAAAGAGTTTCCTATACTACGATCGGTCAATCTCCTATTATCACAAGGATTCTCCAAATAGGAACAAAGTGATACCTCCTAAATCCTGAGTTTTCATCTATGAGATAGATGTAATTGGATGCTAGGATTCTCACTAGATGTAGTGAGATGGTATCAATCGATCCTGGGGAGAATCACTGGAAGAGTTCCAGGGTGATAAAGACGACTGAATGTCAGTCACGGGCATTGTCTTTACCCTCAGTAGAGGGACGGTATGTTGGAAGAGTTCCAAGCTAGATACCGTGGCAAACTAGATGATAAAGGCTGGTAACATCGCTATTGAAGATACTACCAAAGAGGAAGTTTGGGTGTATATTGGTTCATAAGATGAACTAGGTTCCTGCCCTTGTATGACAATGGAAGTGTGGCTTCGGCCCTGGAACCCTGGTCCCATCAGTGACCCAGACATATTCTGAGGCAGCATCACCTGATCATGGAGATAGTTGATCTCCAGGTTGATCGAGGTTAGGAGAGTAGACTCAGAGGACAACACGGCGGATCCACTCACGAAGGCCTTTTCCCAGAGAGAGACTCATATGGGATGGTTGAGTATTAGATACTGCAACCACTGCTACAGATGGCCCTAGTGCAAGTGGGAGATTGTTAGTTATATGTATGCCCTAGAGGCCATTACTGTACATTGGATGTATATTGTAGTGGATGCTGGGACATATATAGGTAGGACTTTCTTGCTCGACATGATAGTACGCTATCTGGTTGCTCTTTATCTTAACATGTATACTTTCTGTCTCTTTGATTACATGTTGATAAAGCCCTTAGGATGTGTACTCGACTTCCAGGACTATTATGCAGATCATACTAGTGGGGCCTGGGTAGTCAGTGAGTACATCCTTCATTGTTCCTAGTCGTGGGAATATCGAGACGGGGCATCGATATTCCAGAGTAGACTAGCGCATATCTTCTCGACCCATGCGATGGGCGATGGATGATCCCATATCCATTGGTGTTTGACATCGAAGATGGTATGCGGGTGCTCAGTGGAGACTGGGTACACTGAACGGACTCGCCGAGAACTCCCAGATGGTATTATACCTCACGTCAGATGGCAGTTCTCTGGTGACACTGGTACAGCTTAGTCTGTTGACCCGAGATCGTCATAGAGTCTTGTGTGTCTCCCACTGTGCCTTGATTTCCACCCTACCACGGCTCTACTGAGTTGTGCAAACAGGTGGTTTTTGGGTACAGTCCCGATTCACATGGAGGCAATGAGCGATAGGAGGGGATTCGTCTCTCCCGGTATTGGGGGTTGATGTTGCGCTATGCTCGACTGGCCATAACAGGAAATCCCTGGCCAGGGTTGCAGTGACCTACTGGTAGGTGTTATCAGTAGTTTCACACATGTCATGGACTTCAAGTCGGCATGACTTATCAAGCTATTGGGGTCTGACGTTTACCACCCCTAGGCGAGATATGCGACATATCAGACGAACAGACCGGACTGTACGGTAAGTGTTACTGGTTGGATTCACAGGAGTATGAGCGGGCTTGCTCGTCGATCTTCTGATCGCTCAATACCCGGGTGGCCGTTACGTTTAGCAGACCGCTTGCGGCTTGTGGATGTTTGATATGATCATCATCTGCTGCCGGCGTATTGACGAGTCTTTAGAGCCCTACACAGAGGTTTCCTGGCTTAAGCGAAACGAAATAGGAGCGCATATGAGATATGTCCGGGACCGAGAATAATGCGTGTATGTGATACCGTATTTCATTCTCGCGATGAATGTGTCGAATGGTTGTATGCGATATAACCTAGTTATCGAATCAAGGATTGATTCGATAAGCCGATACATTGGATACTAGCCGGTTATATGCGATATGACCAGATCATTGAATCAAGTGTTGATTTAATGATTTAATGTATAATTATATATTTGATATATTACTTTGCATTAACTAGTATTGGTTCACTTTAAATGGATTTACTCACTTGATTTGCACAAGTTGTATATGAGATATACTTTTGTGCACAAGATTGTATCATGTTTGATGATACATGCAAGCTTGGGTTTGTGTAAAGAATTGACTATGGTTATATGAATGGTTAGGGTTTCTTTTATTTACTTATTCATTTATCTATTTATTTTTAAAAGGTAAAGAAAACAAAATGGTTTCTTTTGGATGCTTCAAGCATCTTTGACCTAATGACCATTTTGTCTTCATCTCCTAAACCTAACCATTCTACTAACCTTAGTTGATTCTCTACACTAAACCATGGTTGTTGACATGATAAGTATCATATTGTTTTTATTTTTAAACAACACTTATCATAATTCTTTATCATCTTCTTCTTCATCTTCAACTTGAAGAAAGCTTGCACCATCAATGGCAACTAGCCAAAATGAGTGAGAAATCCAAATCTAAAGTCTACCCACTTCCTATTTCTTCATCCTCTACCTCTTGCCAAGTTGTATAGGGTGTTTCCTTCACAAGTTTTCAAGGCTTGGTGAAGTTGGAGCTTGTTCGTGTGATGCATCGACGTAGATCATCTTCGGCATCGAACCGACGATCAAGCCCGCCCATTCTTCGATGATGCCAATGCTAGAGTCAAGGGTTTGATTTGGACAGCGGAGGGAGATCATCGTGGAGCTTAGGAAGTGGTGGACCGGATCTACAAAGGTTGTAGTCACTTTCCTTTAGCTATATTTCCGTTTACATGCTTGCTTCGCCTATATATCTAGTTAACGATCCGTATTAGGGTTTGTAGGCACTTGAAAAATTTGATTTGTGTATGTTTGATCACTTGTGAGACTCCATTAGAGTGCCTAGGAACCCTACAACAAGAACCTCCCTGCCACCGTCCTTGAGCATACCGAAGTACCTCTCGAGCGCCTGAGGTTACCCACCACATCTGCGGAGTGGCCAATGAAAAGTCAAACCAGATTGAATCTTTGGGTTCTTATCAAATCTTCAGTAATCGTTTGCGGTTCTGGAATCACTTCCAGTTCTACCATACTCCCACTACTGTTTTCTGAAAAAATCCATTTTTAATTAAAACCGTGGCGAGTCAAGAACAATGTCGCTATTGATCTTCCAGATGGTAGAAAGTCAACCCTCGTCATAGCCTGGGTCAACCCACAAACAGCCATTACAGAAACGTGCCTTGAGTTATCCAGAGTCTGGTTTTAAGCATAAGCTGGACAACTCCCCGTATCTTAACAATGTCAAGATATGAACTGTTGTATATCCAATATAGAAACAGAGGCACTGATTTAATTGAACCAGATTCAAATCATGCAGCTGTCTCCAGTGCATGTCAACTAAATTGAAGGAGGCCTATCAGCGTTACTCAACTTAGGAATGCTTCCAATTATGAGTAACCTGAAAGAGAAGCAAGTTCTCTTAACCACTACTATCAACTGAATACCATGTACAAGTATCTACATCTTCGATCACTTTGAAGAATCCCGATGCCTGCAACACCTGGTTCTCTACTTTATTCTTATACCTATAACTTCTCAAAACTTCGACCCTGTGTTTCTACGAATCACCTGTCTAAGAACTAGAGAAGTCATAAGTAAACAGAATACAGTACGAGGACCAACCCCTCTGTCCTCATGGACACTGGACAATATACAATACTCTGTATAAGTCCCCTGAGTCTAGTGACTCATTCACTGTGTGTCGTAGGTTGAAAACTGTACTTATGGTTAAGAAGAATTACACCGTTGTTCAATGCTCCTTACCTAACCATCCACTGATATTGGTAAATGTCAAAGGCATAATTTCAAAAAGTATATCTCACTCTATAAAAATAGACGTACAGATATATCAATTTGAAATTGGTGCATAACAACGGATATTCAAAACCAAATATTTGGCGACCGGCAAACAACCCAGGTGACTTCCTCAAATATCACCAATTATAACGAATCCCGATATAATGAGAATGATCACCTAATTCCCAATAACTTACTCCCACTCATCATCTGTAAAACCATACAGATGTGAGAATCATACCTGGTAAATACATACCCTGGAGCAAGTGTCTAATTGGGAAATCGGTTTTCTTTTAACAGTACACAGTGAAACTGAAACATTGAAATGTTCCGATGGGGTATGCTGGTATTCCTAGTAATGCCTCTTCCATTATCCAGATTCACAACTGTAACCGTATAATTCTTTGCCATCTCTCCAAATCCCTTTATATGTCTTTAGTCATTACCTTCTGTACACCCCTTTAGGCCAAATGGTTTTCTTCTTTCCCTATCGTTCGGCACCAGCCTATGGTTTGGAAGAAGACTATCCAATAAGCATAAAGGGTGTACTGTCCTAATCCTAGGAGCACTCGCAACGCGAGAGAAGGTGAAGATAAAAGACACCTGAATGTACTTTATTCCTATTTCTCCTGAATCAGGATCCATCCCCGAACTGGAACAAGTTCCTTTCGAGTTCGTATATAACCATACGATGGATTATCCAATAAACTGGGATCTTCGTAGTGATACGGAGTGTCCTGGAGAAATACAAAGGTGATTTAGGATTGGCAAAGAAATACTTGGTTTGGTCGTGAATAGCAGTCGCAATTTACTTTGCCCTCTTACTAATCCCTTGCTTTGTCTGAACTTAATACCTTCTGTACACCGTTTAGGCTAATTGGCTTTCTTCATTCCCTTCCGGTCGGCACCAACCTATGGCTTGGAAGAAGAATATCCAATTTGCGTAATAGGTGTGCTACTCCTAAACCAAGGAGTACTCGCAGCCTGAGAGAGAAGGTAAAAGGAAAAGACAACTGAATAATCCTATTCGTTTTCTCCAGAACCAAAAACCATCCTCAAATTCCTTCGAGTTCGTATATAACCGTACGATGGTTTTGTCCAATGGAAGTGGACGTTCGTAGTGATACGGGGTGTCCTGGAGAAAAGGGTAAAAGTAGGAGTGGCAATGAGGTTTGCAACTCTGACAATCCAAAAGCCAGTGTTAAGAAGGTTCGGTCAACTTGGTCACTGAGTCATAGTCTAGGGTCAGGTCAATGGTCGCTGCCAAAGAGAGAGAGAAAAGAAACACTCAGCGTGCACTCTAACCTAGATCAGAATGGTTATCACTTTATCTAATCTGGAAACCTCCCACTGTAACTCAAATTCTTCTCCAAACCTCAAAGAAGAATTAGCCGGGATCACCCGAGGAGTAAACCAACTCATCAGTGGGAACCGGGATCCAACCATCATCGCATGATAACGTGACGGAATCCACTCATGCTATCACACTCCAGAAGGTATGCGCATATCTGGCAAGTTTCAGTTCTTTTGAAACTCCCGATGTGGATTTTTACCCTATGCTCTTATGACCTTGGCGTGAGGTCAAAATATCATAAGTCACATGTCAAGTTCTACCCATCATTATCCAGGTTAATTTGAACCCACCCGTACATACCCTTGACGTAGGCCAAAATAGTAGTACGAATGTCCCAAACCAACGCATCTATCTATGCAACAGATAAATATCCGGCAGCTACCAATCACTATGCCTTGGCGTGAGGTCAAAATACATAGCTTGAATACTACCGAATATTTAACCGAAATGATGGAGGGCTACGAATGGTTTCTGGCGAAAACCTTTAACGTAATGAATTTGATATCGTTGAAGGAACTGATAGCTTTTTAAAAATATAGTGACGAAAACATTTGCTAAAGAGGTCACTCCCGGTGAAGGGATCTCGACTCTTTCCCCGTAGAATGAGGTGCAGGATATTCCAACTGAATACCACGATGCAAAGCAAAAGTAATCGGCTATAGTGAAGTTATCGCCTTGACGCAAACTTCTGTCCAAGGGGTCACTCCCGGTGAAGGGATCTCGGCCCTTGCCTCGTCGACCGAGGAGCTGGATATTCATAACCGAATACCACTGTGCAAAACAAAAGAGAACGCCCCTGCAATAACAGCTTTTGAAAAAGTGTTCCAACAACATCAAAAAAGGTTTGTTTATCTTGCATTGATCCGAATCAACGCAGTCCCATCAATTGATCACACCACAAAGAACGAAAATATACTGACGTACGTATATGCCATCCGCATTCGCCACTGGGTCCCGTCATCACCCGTTAGGTTAGCTAACTAATGACAGAGCGGGGACTGGACTAGCGCGGATGAAAAACATATACAACATCTACTAGTATATATATAATATATAATTTTCGCTCAAGGCGTGATAAAAAGCAACACAGATCAATACAGATATCTGGGATCCCCGGGTTTCACAGAGCCGCTGCTGAAACCCGACGTTCCCCTGGTCGTGTGGATAGCCTATGCAATGAAAATCCTAGACCCCTACGGGCGCGGCAAGTCACCCGCCAAAACCTGAAGCGAGGCAGCCCCCTTCAACGACGTGAATGGACCACCCAGCACTTCACGGAATCCGGTAACTTGGGCACCCCTCCTGGGTCAACCTGTACCCCCTACGAGTGCGGCGAATAGCCCGCCAATCCTAGAGTGAAGCCCCCTCCGTCTCAACGCCATGAGATGCGGGCTTGTTGCCCTCTAGAACCCGGCTATCCGTGCACCCCTCCTTGGGGTAATCCTAGTACAGAAAGTAAAATATACATACAACGGGTACATCGACCGCAACCTGGTCGTGCCCCAAAAGAATAATACAAACAGGCAGTGACGGCAGTCCACATGTCGGACGCTCGCCCCGCAATATCAAATGTACATATAAAACAAAACTGTACTAATATTGCATCCAGGCTATCCCCACCGACCGATCCGCAACAACACAGCAAAACACAGAACATCAACGTGAATGTCACGTTCGCAAATCCGTCTAAAAGGGCTATAGCAGATAGACTGGATTTACCGATCGAGTGACATTCACGGTCGCAGATATAATGTAAATACTGTGAACTGGCATGTTTAAAATATCCGATCGAACAAATTTATCAAAGTGGGCCCCAAGCAGTACTGTAGCACTCATAGAAAATCTGGGCCCAAAAAGAATATCCCAAAACCCCTATTTTTAACTCATAAGCTATCTGCAAAATTTTGATCAAGAGATCAATCAAAAGCGCGGCGGAACCGCGGCCCAAGCATGGGTTTGGCCGCGATTCCGCGGCTATTTGGAGAGATCGCGCCACCAAATTTTCACAGATTGCTTCTATATCCATGCACAGTATTCTGAGACAACCTGAAAAATTTTTGCAGTAGAAAAAATTTCGACAGAAAACACATGTGCATACAAAATACGGTTTTTAGGGAATTTTGTTCGATCGAGTACTAAACATACTAGAGCAAGCTAGGCATGGTTAATGGCGTGGCTCTGATACCAATGTAAGCCCGCAGGGGCGCCCCGGCCGTCGATCCGACGCCGGAAACGCGGAAACAAAAACTTTGCAAACTAGCAAACCGGCACCACCGCGCACTTTTTGTTAGTTATATGTATGCCCTAGAGGCCATTACTGTACATTGGATGTATATTGTAGTGGATGCTGGGACATATATAGGTAGGACTTTCTTGCTCGACATGATAGTACGCTATCTGGTTGCTCTTTATCTTAACATGTATACTTTCTGTCTCTCTGATTACATGTTGATAAAGCCCTTAGGATGTGTACTCGACTTCCAGGACTATGATGCAGATCATACTAGTGGGGCCTGGGTAGTCAGTGAGTACATCCTTCATTGTTCCTACTCGTGGGAATATCGAGACGGGGCATCGATATTCCAGAGTAGACTAGCGCATATCTTCTCGACCCATGCGATGGGCGATGGATGATCCCATATCCATTGGTGTTTGACATCGAAGATGGTATGCGGGTGCTCAGTGGAGACTGGGTACACTGAACGGACTCGCCGAGAACTCCCAGATGGTATTATACCTCACGTCAGATGGCAGTTCTCTGGTGACACTGGTACAGCTTAGTCTGTTGACCCGAGATCGTCATAGAGTCTTGTGTGTCTCCCACTGTGCTTTGATTTCCACCCTACCACGGCTCTACTGAGTTGTGCAAACAGGTGGTTTTTGGGTACAGTCCCGATTCACATGAAGGCAATGAGCGATAGGAGGGGATTCGTCTCTCCCGGTATTGGGGGTTGATGTTGTGCTATGCTCGACTGGCCATAACAGGAAATCCCTGGCCAGGGTTGCTGTGATATACTGGTAAGAGTTATCAGTAGTTTCACGAATGTTATGGACCTCAAGTCGGCATGACTTATCGAGCTATTGGGGTCTGACGTTTACCACCCCTAGGCGAGATATGCGACATATCAGACGGACAGACCGGACTGTACGGTAAGTGTTACTGGTTGGATTCACAGGAGTGTTAGCGGGCTTGCTCGTCGATCTTCTGATTGCTCAATACCCGGGTGGCCGTTACGTTTAGCAGACCGCTTGCGGCTTGTGGGTGTTTGATATGATCATCATCCGCTGCCGGCGTATTGACGAGTCTTTAGAGTCCTACACAGAGGTTTCCTGGCTCAAGCGAAACGAAATAGGAGCGCATATGAGATATGTGCGGGACCTAGAATAATTCGTGTATGTGATACCGTATTCTATTCTCGCGATGAATGTATCGAATGGTTATATGCGATATAACCTAGTTATCGAATCAAGGATTGATTCGATAAGCCGATACATATGATACTAGTCGGTTATATCCGATATGACCGGATCGTTAAATCAAGTGTTGATTTAATGATTTAGTGCATATTTATATATTTGATATATTACTTTGCATTAATTAGTATTGGTTCACTTTAAAAGGATTTTCTCACTTGAATTGTACACATTGTATATGCGATATAGTTTTGTGCACATGTTTGTATCATGTTTGATGATACATGATTACTTGGTTAAGTGTAAAGAATCAAACCATGGTTTAAGTTAATGATTAGGGTTTTGATTATTTATTCATTTATCTTTTTCTTATTCATTCATTTTGGAAAAAGAAAAAGGATAAATGAATGGTTGCTTATTTTGTTTTTTAGTTGAAGATTCTTGAAGTTTTGACTTAGTCTCCTTTTTGTTCTTATCCTTAACTCTAACCATTCTATTAACCATGGTATTTTCTCTACACTTAACTAAGGTTAAAAGTATGATAAGTTTTAATTCTTATTCATTTTTAAAATAACTTATCATAACTTTTTCATCTTCTTCTTCTTCTTCTTCCTCACAAGAAGAAAGCTCTCTTCATCAATGGTGATTGATGTATTTGAGTGAGAAATCCAATTCTAAAGTGAACCCAACTCCTATTTCTTCATCCTCTACCTCTTGCCAAGTAGTAGAGTGTGTTTCCTTCACAAGTTTCTTGACTTGGCGAAGTTGGAGCTTGATTTAGCGATGCCTCGACGTAGATCATCTTCGGCATGGACATCGACGACCTAGCTCGCTATTCTTCGACGAAGCCGACGCTAGAGCCCGGGAGTTCACTTGGACAGCGAAGGCACTTCGTTGCGGAGCTATGGAGGTGGACAAACGGATCTATAAAGGTTGTAATTCCAATATCCCATTAGTTAACTGTTAACTAGATTGTTTTTCGCCTAGTTTTCTAGCAAACGATCCGTTCTAGGGTTTGTAGGCACCGGTATTTTTTAGAAATTAGCGTGTTTGATCACTTGTGAGACATCACTAGGGTGCCTAGGAGCCTTAAAGTGGTATCAGAGCTTAGCTAGAACCTTAGGCGAAGTCTAGACGGATTTTGAAGTCCGAACAAACCCGAAACCAACCCGGCAAATTGCTCTCTGTCCAGATTTTAAAATTGTGGATTTTTCAAGATTAAAAATGTCCAGAAATATCAGCAGGAAAATATAAGAGTAACTGTGCAATTCGTAAGCCTAACTCCATTGAACTGCCGCGGTTCCGCGGCACGAGCGTGGCTCGTGCGGCGTTTCCGCGGCCCTTTTGTCGTATATGGCATTAAATTTGGCACAATAACTAATATTTGGCAGTGTTGGTTTTTCTGGGAATTTTTAATATTTATTGTAGAGTTGAAATTTCTGGGTTGATTTGGGGACTCGGTGTATTCGATCGGACTGTCTAATTTTGTCGGTGTGCTTATCCGGGTATTTTTAGAATATGTTAAAAAGTTCGACCGGATATAAATACCCACTTTTTCCCCTGCCGGGAAATTTCCAATTGTTGGATTTTTCCGTAGTTTAACGACGTTCTAAGTAGTGCAAGTAACGCGATGGACCCTCTAGAAGACAACAAACCTTAACTCGATTATGTGACCGTCTTGAACCGCCCTTTGAACCTTCGGGTTTGGGGCAGTACGGCGTGCCACATGTGAGGCGTTGGCTTGACCCTTCTACGGCTGGACCGTTGCTACTGAGGCACGAACTGAATGTTGTTAGACTTATTTCATGTGTTGAGTAGTATCGGGAAAACTTGGGTGTTCGATTGTTCGATCGAAAAGTTTAGCATTTTCTATTTATCCGGAATGTGATACAATAATTGGAATTCGCAAATTGTTATGAGATAACGGAATGAATATTATAAACATAGCAGTTTAGTCTCACTTGATCGATTGCCACGGAATTTTGATGTGATCAAAATTCCGTCGCAATCACGTAGCGTACGCGGATACTCGCTGGGTAAACTTAATAGACAGCCTCACTCCATAGCCCCGACCAAGTGACTGTAGGAGAACCCCGTCGCCGAAAGCATCCGTTTGGGTGCTCGCGGTAGCGGTGTTCCGCCTTGGTGCACTTCGTCGACGGCGTCGGGGGTGCGGCCGCCTACTGAAGTTTGCGACGAGCATTCGATCAGAATGTCGGGGATCCTGTTGAATTGCCCGACTTGATATTGAAAAGAGTTTTCGATAATGAGACTAAAATGCGGGGTTTATAAATGTTAGGCATGCGATGTCTAAGTAATTCATTTGGTCAGGCATGTGATGTCTGAGGTGGTTGCGGATTCCAACTGTTGTAGTTTTACACTTTCTTTTCTGTGACCGTAAGTGTAATATGTGATGTCGCCGGTTTCGTTGCTATATGTCAACGACAATTGGGATGGACATATTTACTTACGTTGATGACATGTGATGTTATGTGTTGCTGGATATGTTATATTGGATCGTCGTGTTTGAATAGCCGGGGGTTTTTATGTGAGATGAGTGTTTTTCATTTTCATTCATGTAAAAACTTGTATGTAATATTCTTTTATTGGGACACTTCCAGGTTGCGGAAGTAGTCACCGTTTGTATATTATTTACTTTTCTGCACTAGGATAGACCCAAGGAGGGGAGCACTAGTAACCGGGTTCGAGGGTCCAGTGGGAGACCAACTAGAGGAGTCGAGTCCGGGTCTCCTAACCCTAGAATTGGTAGGGTTGCTTGCTGCTCTCGTAGGGGTCTAGGGGTATGGGATTGGCTATTCATCACGACCGTGGAATCCGTGTTTTATACTGGCTCGTATTGAAAACACGGACGTCCTAGTACATCCAATATTTCATATGTTTCTTCTGCTGTGTTTTATCTGTGATCATGCGATGTTCTGTGGCAGATATTATATATAGTATATATGATATATTATATAGACGTTACTTATGTTTTACACCCACGCTAGCCCTGTCCCGCTCTGCCGTTAGTTACCTAACCTAACGGTGCACGAGGGGACATCGAGGCGAATGCGGATGGCATAAGTGTACGTCATATCTATCTGTGATGTTTAGGTAAATTAAATGATGGGATATTCATTAATGAGATTAATGAAAGAAAATAAACCTAATTGATGTTGTGGAATCGAATTTCAAAATAAAACAGGTAGCTACAGTTCTTGCTTTGCATCGTGGTGTTCCTTGTAGAACATCCTGCACCTTATTCAATAGGGAAAGGACCGAGATCCCTTCACTTGGAGTGACTCCTTTAGCAATAACTGGCAGATGCTACAACCCTCGGTTTGTCATTTGATCGCTTCTATAGTTTCTGCTTTGCACAGTGATATATATGATATATCCCGCACCTCATTCGACGAGGAAAGGGCCGACGATCCCTTCACCGGGAGTGACCCCTTTAGCAAAACTAGAAAAGCTTCAAAAACATTCCATTTAAAAACCATTTGATTCCGCAACGAGATCAAGTTCAAAGCGTCAAAGGTTTTCACAAAAACCAGACGCAACCCTCCGTCATTTTAGGAAGTAGAGTACTTAGTATTCGTGCTGTGTTTGTTGACCATAGTCAAGGCACAGTGTACGGTAGCTAAGCGATGTCTTCCTACACCGCATATGATGCGATTAGTTAGGACAGTCGCGTGACTTTGTTGACCTTAGTTAAGGGTTATGTGGGTGGGTCTAATTAATCACGAAATGACGGGTAGAACTTGACTAGTACTTATGATTTGTTGACCATAGTTAAGGTCATAGGTGCTAGGGGTAAAAACCTTTATCGGGAGTTTCAAGTGTTGAAATTTGCAATGAGATTGCATACCTTCTATATGATAGTTGGATCCCGATACACACTGCGAGTAATTGTTACTCCTGGGAGAGTTTTGCACTTTGCAATTAGCCGATCAAGTAGGTGTCTAGAAAGGTGTCAACGGGGTTACGCCTCTGGGAAAACGAGGTTTACAGTAATTAGGTCCGTGCGAAAGCACGGGGAACCTCCCTCAAAGTACCGACACTGGCCTGGCTGAAAGATTGGCGAACTTGTAGAGTGTAATTAATCCCCGCTAGACTTTCCTTTTAGGGTTTGAAGGAAGATTTGATAAAAACAGTGGGAGCCATCCTGATTAGATAAAATATATAACCAATCTATTCTTGACAGAGCGCACGCTGAGTGTTTTCTTCTCTCTCTCTCCTGGTAGCGACCATATCATGCCTTAATCAAGATAATAATACGGATTATTGACCGAACCCGCTTGTTATACTGAGCTGGGGAACGTTGGTCCAGCTCCCACTTATAATTATTATAAGACAGAGTAGGAAATAGGGGAATACCAAGATTCCCATGCCGCCCAAACGAAGAGAGTGCATGCTGATGCATCATCTTCGGGTGTGTTCATTGTGCAGAACTGTTTCTCAGTATCCTCTGCATCCATGGTATATGATACCGGATCAGGATCCCAGATATGTAATCTGTTACATAGGGCTACAAAAGGGTAGAAAAACTGAGAACGGGTGATAAGTTTTATGAGGCAGAAAACGGGGCAAGTGTTGCAGCCAAGTCTGTTGGTCACTGTCACCCTGTATAGTAATACATTGATTATGAACGAATGTTATTAGATACCGAACCTGATATACAAAATCATATCTGTCTCTTTATTAGTAAAGAAATGATAAAATTTTGTATTGTTGGATAATGTTTTGAACATTTCCTATATCAAAAGTTGATCGGTTCAGGCACGTTATCTAAAAGCATTGATGTTCTAAATCAAACTACAGTTCTTAGTATATGGAACACACACAAGAGGAATAGTTCAGAAATGGACGGATCCTTCTTGAGGTATTGTAGACTAGGTCATATCAATGCGACCCGACTAGCTGGAGTTACATATAGATGCATATTTAAATTAGTTTGAATTGACATCTTGTGAAACTCGCCAGTCATGTCACAAAGATAAGATGACCATAGCTCTGTTTATTGGAAACAGAGAAAGAGTTAGTGAACTCTTGGGATGATACATGTTGATGTATGTAGGTCCCCTGTCTATACATGCCAGGATTGGTTCTTTATGCTTCATTATATTCTCTGATAATCTCTCAAGATTCAGTCATATGTTCCTGTTGAAACATAAGTCCGAACCTTTTGAGGTATTCACAGAATATAAGTTAGAAGTAGAGAACCAATAACCGGGTATAAGTATTATGTCCTATGATGAGATCAGGGAGGAGAATACTAGTGCATGGCATTCCTGGACCTTTCTAAAGGAGAATGAGATTCTCTCTCCGTACTACTCCTCTGAATACACCACAGCACAACGGTGTATCAGGGCGGAGCAATTGCACAATATTAGATATGGTGTGCTCTATGATGAGTATTACTGAGTTACCTTTTTCCTTTTGGGGTTATGCACTTGAGAAGCTGCATACCTATTGAATTAGGTTTGAATCAAATCACTGCCTACCACTCCATATAAGATATGGTGTGGGAAGATCCCATCTCTTAAGTGAGTTAAGATTTGGGGTTGTCTGGCCTATGTTTAAAGCAAAATCCGGACAATATCGAGACAGGATCAGTTCTGTAGAACTGGAAAGGTTCCAGCTATACAAAACTGCAGTTGATGATTTGACAGAACCAAAGGATTCTATAGTTCCCGACGAACCTCAGCCTCTCCGCCGATCTAGTAGGGTTCCTCATCCGCCTGAGAGATGCCTTGGTTTCTCGATGACAGTGGGAGCAAGGATTGCATCATGAGATGATGACCCAACTAGTTTCGAGCAGGCCATCGACAGTAGGGACTCTGTAAGAATGGCTGGATGCTTAGCAATCTGAGATGGAATCCATGTACACCAGCAAAGTATGGACTTTAGCTACTATATCTGAAGGGTTAAATCCCCATCAGGAGCAAGTATATCTTGAGAAGATTACTTGGTGTAGATGGAAAAGTTGAGACTTTCAAAGCTAGACTTGTTAAAGGTTTTCGTCATCGACCAGGCGTGGATAATGATGAAACCTTTTTCCAGTAGCTATGCTTAAGTCTATCCAGATCCTACTTGCCACGGCTACATACCATGACTGCGATATCTGGTGGTTGGGTGCCCTGACTACTTTTCTAAATACTGATTTAGAAGAGAACGTCTATAAGAACACAGCCAGAGGTCTTCGTAAACAGTGGGAGCAGCGGAAACGTGTGCAAGTTGCTTTACATAATAAAGCAGGCATCGCGGAGTTGGAACGTCTGTTTTGATGTGATAGTCAAAGTGTTTGACTTCATCAAAATGGTAGACGAACCTTGTATATACAAAAGGGTAGTATGGAGTATGGTGATGATCTTCGTATTGTACGTAGAAAACATACTCTTGATAGGAAAAGAGTTTCCTATAATACGATCGGTCAATCTCCTATTATCACTAGGATTCTCCAAAAAGGATCAAAGTGATACCTCCTAAATCCTGAGTTTTCATCTATGAGATAGATGTAATTGGATGCTAGGATTCTCACTAGATGTAGTGAGATGGTATCAATCGATCCTGGGGAGAATCACTGGAAACGTTCCAGGGTGATAAAGACGACTGAATGTCAGTCACGGGCATTGTCTTTACCCTCAGTAAAGGGACGGTATGTTGGAAGAGTTCCAAGCTAGATACCGTGGCAAACTAGACGATAAAGGCTGGTAACATCGCTATTAAAGATACTACCAAATAGGCAGTTTGGGTTATATTGGTTCATAAGATGAACTAGGTTCCTGCCATTGTATGACAATGGAAGTGTGGCTTAGACCTTGGAACCCTGGTCCCATCAGTGACCCAGACATATTCTGAGGAAGCATCACCTGATCATGGAGATAGTTGATCTCCAGAGTGATCGAGGTTAGGAGAGTAGACTCTGAGGACAACACGGCGGATCCACTCACGAAGGCCCTTTTCCCAAAGAGAGACTTTTTGGGAATGGTTGAGTATGTGATACTGCAACCACTGCTACAGATGGCCCTAGTGCAAGTGGGAGATTGTTAGTTATATGTATGCCCTAGAGGCCATTACTGTACATTGGATGTATATTGTAGTGGATGCTGGGACATATATAGGTAGGACTTTCTTGCTCGACATGATAGTACGCTATCTGGTTGCTCTTTATCTTAACATGTATACTTTCTGTCTCTCTGATTACATGTTGATAAAGCCCTTAGGATGTGTACTCGACTTCCAGGACTATGATGCAGATCATACTAGTGGGGCCTGGGTAGTCAGTGAGTACATCCTTCATTGTTCCTAGTCGTGGGAATATCGAGACGGGGCATCGATATTCCAGAGTAGACTAGCGCATATCTTCTCGACCCATGCGATGGGCGATGGATGATCCCATATCCATTGGTGTTTGACATCGAAGATGGTATGCGGGTGCTCAGTGGAGACTGGGTACACTGAACGGACTCGCCGAGAACTCCCAGATGGTATTATACCTCATGTCAGATGGCAGTTCTCTGGTGACACTGGTACAGCTTAGTCTGTTGACCCGAGATCGTCATAGAGTCTTGTGTGTCTCGCACTGTGCTTTGATTTCCACCCTACCACGGCTCTACTGAGTTGTGCAAACAGGTGGTTTTTGGGTACAGTCCCGATTCACATGAAGGCAATGAGCGATAGGAGGGGATTCGTCTCTCCCGGTATTGGGGGTTGATGTTGTGCTATGCTCGACTGGCCATAACAGGAAATCCCTGGCCAGGGTTGCTGTGATATACTGGTAAGAGTTATCAGTAGTTTCACGAATGTTATGGACCTCAAGTCGGCATGACTTATCGAGCTATTGGGGTCTGACGTTTACTACCCCTAGGCGAGATATGCGACATATCAGACGGACAGACTGGACTGTACGGTAAGTGTTACTGGTTGGATTCACAGGAGTGTGAGCGGGCTTGCTCGTCGATCTTCTGATCGCTCAATACCCGGGTGGCCGTTACGTTTAGCAGACCGCTTGCGGCTTGTGGGTGTTTGATATGATCATCATCCGCTGCCGGCGTATTGACGAGTCTTTAGAGTCCTACACAGAGGTTTCCTGGCTCAAGCGAAACGAAATAGGAGCGCATATGAGATATGTGCGGGACCGAGAATAATTCGTGTATCACCCGGATCGGGCCATTAACCTAGCAACTAGCAAAGTAAAATACGGGTAGAGAAGTATACCAAGCGATCCGTGTCCTTCGGTCTTCGTCTCCACTCCGATCTCCTGCGGAAACTCCGTCCATCTCCTCTTCGTCGGAAAGGGCACCACATAGCCGGAATCTTTTACGGGCTCCCACCTCTTGACCGAGGCAACTCGGGCGCGAAGTTGGCTAGCCGACGCGTCCAAGGGATGCTGTAGAATAGTGTAGTAGCCATGTCTCTTTGGGGTTTAGTATAGTTGCCATGAAGGATGAGTTTGTGCACAAGAATTTTCCATGGATCATTTGCTGGAAAAATGAAGCATGCTATATCATGAGCTCGGCCAAAAACAATCAGCCCCTGCACACCAATTAAGCTCATTGCCACCTTAAGAAATTAATCTCTCATCTTATAAGAACCTCCAGCACACCCCATTAGCACAAAACAATCATATATAAATTAATTCATCATGTCATCCATGATAAAAAACCAGCACACTCAAAGGGGGGACCCACGAAATTACATGAAGGGAATATTTCCCACACCAATAAAAAACTCTCTTCCTAGAACAGTGGCCGGCCTACTCAATTTCCAGGTGGGGAAAAAAGAACTCTTTTTCAAGCAAGAGGAGAAAAAGGAAATTAACAATATAGAAATGGTCACACCAAAATCTAATCAAAATCCCTTCACTAAACCATCACAATAAATGTAATGAATAAGACTAGAATAGAATCTCATGATGAAGAGGCTACAATTATGCAAGAAACCCCTCCACTAAATGTTATTTGCAAATGTGCAAATAACACCCTCCAACGGATAGTCCGGCCGTGAAAGAACAAAGGAAAACCGGCCGGAACGGAATGCAAACTGGCAACTTCAGAAAACTGATCCTGTAATAAATTACAGGAAAACCCCGCTACTGCATATACATGCCCGCATTTGTATTCCCACTGAACACAAATGCAAAGAGACAAAACTGCACTATCTAATACTACGATCCGGCTTAAGCCAAAGCCAGCTAGTAAAAACCGTCCGATCACGATCCGTGCAATACCGCACGTATCTGATCGAACCCTGCCATATCTCCATACGGCCTCTACAGCGTTTCGCCCGAAACCTGAGTTACTGAGTGCGGTGGACTCTAAAGACTCGTCAATACTATGGCTGTGGATTTAACCACTAGCACGTCAGAGGTATAAGCCAATACGTAACGGGCTACCAGATACTGACTAAAAGGGACATCGATGAGCGAACCCATCCTGACACCCTACTGAGCCTGTCAGTGACAATATCCGTACAGTCCGGTCCGTTAGTCTATGAGCATCGCATGGCGGGCCTAGGGGGTTGGTAAAAGTCAGACCCCCAAAAGCGGTACAAGTCGTGTCGGAGTGCAGCCCAGAACACCCTGAGATACTACTGGAATACCTACCAGCAAATCTCCAGCCTTGGCCAAGGACTTTTCATGTTCTGGCTCTCCTAGACACAGCGCGACCTCACCCCCAATACCGGGAGAGACGAACCCCTGCAGATCCGCTCACTGCCTCCATGTGGCTCGGGACTGTACCTAACTAAAACCTGTTTGCACGACTCCTTTGAGCCGTGGTAGGGTAGTAATCAAAGCACAGTGGGAACTCACACGAGACAAATGACGATCTCAGGTCGATGAACTAACCTGTACACATGTCACCAGGGAACTGCTATCTGACGTCTGGTATAATCCCAACTAGCAGGTTCCCGGCGAGTCCTGTCCGGTGTACTCATAACCCAATGAGCACCTGTATACATCTTAGGTGAACCAACTGACACCAGTGGCTTGTGAGACCGGCCACCGCCCCTCGTCGGTGTCTCGACTGTATACACTAGTCTACTCTGGAGAATCGATGCCCTGTCTCGAAACTCCCATGACTATGGACCTTTTAAGGATGTGCTTATAGACTCCAGCTCTCACGTATATGATCGCCCTCATACTGCTGGTAGTCAAGCAAGAATCCTAGGGGCTCTATCAACGTGCAATAGCGACTCGTAAGGTCACCTAAAGCAGTACACGATGATAAAGATAAACCAGATAGCATACTATCATCTTGAGTAAGACTGTCCTACTGGGACAGGTCCTCCCCTCAATCATTGCAATCACGTGCCTGTGATCCAATAATTGACTCTGAGGGCACTATCTCCAACATATGTGATACCGGATCAGGATCCCGCATATGTAATCTGTTACATGGGCTACAGATAGGTAGAGAACTGAGAACGGGTGATAAGTTTCATGAGATAGAAACGGTGCAAGTGTTGCAACCAAGTCTGTTGGTCACTATCACCCTGTATTACCAGAATACATTGATTCTAAACGAATGCTATTAGATACCGAACCTGATATACAACATCATATTGTTAGTTATATGTATGCCCTAGAGGCCATTACTGTACATTGGATGTATATTGTAGTAGATGCTGGGACGTATATAGGAAGGACTTTCTTGCTCGGCATGATAGTACGCTATCTGGTTGCTCTTTATCTTAACATGTATACTTGTTGTCTCTCTATTACATGTTGATAAAGCCCTTAGGATATGTACTCGACTTCCAGGACTATGATGCAGATCATACTAGTGAGGCCTGGGTAGTCCATGAGTACATCCTTCAATGTTCCTAGTCGTGGGAATATCGAGACGGGGCATCGATATTCTAGAGTAGACTAGCGTATATCTTCTCGACCCATGTGATGGGCGATGGATGATCCCATATCCATTGGTGTTTGACATCAAAGATGGTATGCGGGTGCTCAGTGGAGACTGGGTACACTGAACGGACTCGCCGAGAACTCCAAGATGGTATTATACCTCATGTCAGATAGCAGTTCTCTGGTGACACTGATACAGCTTAGTCTGTTGACCCGAGATCATCATAGAGTCTTGTGTGTCTCCCACTGTGCTTTGATTTCCACCCTACCACGGCTTTACTGAGTTGTGCAAACAGGTGGTTTTTGGGTACAGTCCCGATTCACATGGAGGCAATGAGCGATAGGAGGGGATTCGTCTCTCCCGGTATTGGGGGTTGATGTTGCGCTATGCTCGACTGGCCATAACCGGAAATCCCTGGCCAGGGTTGTACTGATTTACTGGTAAGTGTTATCAGTAGTTTCATGCGTGTTATGGACCTTACATCGGCATGACTTATCAAGCTATTGGGGTCTGACGTTTCCACCCCTAGGCGAGATATGCGACATATCAGACGAACAGAACGGACTGTACGGTAAGTGTTACCGGTTGGATTCACAGGAGTGTGAGCGGGCTTGCTCGGTGATCTTCTGATCGCTCAATACCCGGGTGGCCGTTACATTTAGCAGACCGCTTGCGGCTTGTGGGTGCTTGATATGATCATCACCTGCTGCCGGCGTATTGACGAGTCTTTAGAGTCCTACACAGAGGTTTCCTGGCTCAAGCGAAATGAAATAGGAGCGCATATGAGATATGTACGGGACCGAGAATAATACCAGTATGTGATACTGAATTCTATTCTCGCGATTCGTATCATCGGACGGTTATATAAGATATAGCCGGGTTACCGAATCAAATGTTGATTCGATATAATGATACACTTGATATTAGTCGGTTATATGCGTTATGACCGGATCATTAAATCAAGTGTTGATTTAATGATTTAATGTATAATTATATATATGATATATTACTTTACATTAACTAGTATTTGTTCACTTAAGATTGATTTTCTCACTTGATGTGCACAAGTAGTATATGTGATATATTTTTGTGCACTTGATTGTATCATGTTTAATGATACATGCAAACTTGGGTGTGTGTATGCTATACACCATGTTTAGTTAATGGTTAGGGTTTCATTTGTTTTCTTTATTTTCTTTATTTATATTTGGCAAGAAATAAAATGGTGGCTTGTTTTGTTTTACTCTTGAAGCTTCATGAAGCTTTGAAAGTCTTAACCATTTTGTTTCTTTCCTTAACCTAACCATTTAACTAAAGCCTAGTTTATTCTCTACATGAGTTTACTCACCCATGGTTGCTAAATGATAGACATCACTTGATTTTATTTTTGGTGATAATTCATTATTCATTTTCTTTTCTTCTTCTTCTTCATGAAAAGAAGAAAGCTCTCTTGAAAATTCCAAGTGATGAATCCAAGTGAGAAATCCAAATCCAAAGTGAACCCACTTCCTATTTCTTCATCCTCTACCACTTTCCATGTAGTAGAGAGTGTTATTTTCACAAGTTTCATGACGAAGTGAAGATGGAGCTTGAGTTAGAGTTGCCTCGACGTAGATCATCTTCGGCATCGAAGTCATCGACCTAGCCCGCCCATTTCTCCGATGAAACAGACAATAGAGTCCGGGATTCCGATGATCGCAGCGGAGGGATGTCAACACGGAGCTAGAGAAGTGGAGGACCGAATCTACAAAGGTTGTAGTCACTTTCACTTAATAGCAAAGTAGTTTGCTTGTTTAGTTTCGCCTTACCTCTAGTAACGATCTAGCATTAGGGTTTCTCGGCACAAGAAATTTTTGAATTGGACATGGTTGATCTGTTGTAGAACCTCATGTGTGTGCCTAGGAACCATACAGTGGTATCAAAGCCTAGCTAGAGCTTTAGGCGAAGTGTAGACGATGTTAGAAGTCCGATCGAACCCGAAACCCTAATCCAAAACCCTTCTCTGTACAATTTTTCAAAACTGGGCTTTTTGTGAATTAAAAATATGCAGAAAAATCCGCAGGGTTTTCTAAGAAATACTGTGCAACACGTGCGCCTGAATCGATCAAGGCGCAGCGGAACCGCGGCACAAGCATGGCTTGTGCGGCGGTTCCGCGGCCGTACGGTCACTTTTGTCATTACTTCTTGCAGAGTAATTTCTTTCTTTAGTTGCTGAGTTTTCTGGGAATTTTTAAATTATACTCAAGAGTTGAGTTTTCTGGGTTGTATTGGGAGTTCGTAGATTTGATCGGATTGTCTAATTTTGTCTATGTGTTTTTCCGGATAATTTAGAATATGTTAAAAAGTTCGACCGGATATAAATACCCAATTTTTCCCCTGCCGGAAAATTTTCAAGTGTTGGATTTTTCCGTGGTTTAAGAACGTTCTAAGTAGTGCAAGTAACGCGATGGACCCTTTAGAAGACAACAAACCTTAACTCGATTATGTGACCGTCTTGAACTGCCCTTTGAACCTTAGGGTTTGGGGCAGTACGGCGTGCCACATGTGAGGCGTTGGCTTGACCCTTCTACGGCTGGACCGTTGGTACTGTGGTATGAAGTGAATGTTTTTAAACTTATTTCATGTGTTGAGCTGTTTTGGGAAAACTTGGGTGTTTGATGGTTCGATCGGAAAGTTTAAAATTTTCTATTTATCTGGAATGTGATACAATATTTGGAATTCACAAGTAGTTATGAGATAACTGATTTGGATGTTATAAACATAGCACTTTAGTCTCACTTGATCGGTTGCCACGGAATTTTGATGTGATCAAAAGTCCGTCGCAATCACGTAGCGTACACGGATACTCGCCAGGTAAATTTAATAGATAGCCACGCCCCATAGCCCCGACCAAGTGACTGTAGGAGAACCCCATCACCGAAAGCATCCGTTCGGGTGCTCGCGGCAGCGGTGTTCCGCCTTGGTGCACTTCGTCGACGGTATCGGGGGTGCGGCCGTCTACTAAAGTTTGCGACGAGCATTCAATCAGAATGTCGGGAATCCTGTTGAATTGCCCGACTTGATATTGAAAAGAGTTTTCGATAAATGAGACTAAAATGCGGGGTTTATAATTATTAGGCATGCGATGTCTAAGGAATTCATTTGGTTAGGCATGCGATGTCTAAAGAGGTTGCGGATTCCAACTGTTGTAGTTTTACACTTTCTTTTCTACGACCGTAAGTGTAATATGTGATATCGCCGGTTTCGTTGCTATATGTCAACGACAATTGGGATGCGCATATTTACTTACGTTGATGACATGTGATGTTATGTGTTGCTGGATATGTTATATTGGATCGTCGTGTTTGAATAGCCGGATTTTTTTTTATGTGAAATGAGTGTTTTTCATTTTCATTCATGTAAAAAACTTGTATGTAATATTCTTTTATTGGTGCACTTCCAGGTTGCGGATGATGTCACCATTTGTATATTATTTACTTTTCAGCATTAGGATAGACCCAAGGAGGGGAGCACTAGTAACCGGGTTCTAGGGTCCAGTGGGAGACCATCTCGAGAAGTCGAGTCCGGGTCTCCTAACCCGAGAATTAGTAGGGTTGCTTGCCGCTCTCGTAGGGGTCTAGGTGTGCGGGATTGGCTATTCATCACGACCGTGGAATCCGTGTTTTATACTGGCTCGTATTAAAAACACGGACGTCCTAGTATATCCAATATTTCATATGATATTTTCTGCTGCGTTATCTGTGATGTGATCATGTGATATGTTCAGATAGATATAGTATATAGTATATATGATATATTATATAGACGTTGCTTATGTTTTACACCCGCGCTAGCCCTGCCTCGCTCTGGCGTTAGTTACCTAACCTAACGGTGCAGACGAGACATCGAGGCGAATGCGGATGGCATAAGCGTACGTTATATTTATCTGTGATGTTTATTTGGACTTAAATGATGGGAAATTCATTAATGAGATTAATGAAAGAAAATAAACCTAAAAGATGTTGTGGAATCGAATTTTAAAAATATAACAGGTAGCTACAGTTCTTGCTTTGCATCGCGGTGTTCCTTGTAGAACATCCTGCACCTTATTCGATAGGGAAAGGGCCGAGATCCCTTCACCGGGAGTGACCCCTTTAGTAATAACTGGCAGAATCTACAACCCTCGGTATGTCTTTTGATTGCTTCTATAGTTTTTGCTTTGCACAACGGTATATGTGATATATCCTGCACCTTATTCGATGAGAAAAGGGCCGACGATCCCTTCACCGGGAGTGACCCCTTTAGCAAAACTAGAAAAGCCTAAAAAACACTCCATTTAAAAACCATTTGATTCCACAACGAGATCAAGTTCAAAGCGTTAAAGGTTTTCATAAAAACCATTCGCAACCCTCCGTCATTTTAGGAAGTAGAGTACTTAGTATTCGTGCTGTGTTTGTTGACCATAGTCAAGGCACAGTGTACGGTAGCTAAGTGATGTCTTCCTACACCGCATATAATGCGATTAGTTAGGACAGTCATGTGGCTTTGTTGACCGTAGCCAAGGGTCATGTGGGTGGGTCTAATTAATCACGAAATAACGGGTAGAACTTGACTAGTGCTTATGATTTGTTGACCTTAGCCAAGGTCATAGGTGCTAGGGGTAAAAATCTTTATCGGGAGTTTCAAGTGTTGAAATTTGCAATGAGATTGCATACCTTCTATATGATAGTTGGATCCCGATACCCACTGCGAGTAATTGTTACTCCTGGGAGAGTTTTGCACTTTACAATTAGCCGATCAAGCAGGTGTCTAGAAAGGTGTCAACGGGGTTACGCCTCTGGGAAAATGAGGTTTACTGTAATTAGGTCCGTGCGAAAGCACGGGGAACCTCCCTCAAAGTACCGACACTGGCCTGGCTGAAAGATTGGCGAACTTGTAGAGTGTAATTAATCCCGGCTAGTCTTTCCTTTTAAGGTTTGAAGGAGGATTTGATAAAAACAGTGGGAGCCATCCTGATTAGATAAAAAATAATAACCAATCTAATCTTGCAAGAGCGCACGCAGAGTGTTTTCTTTTCTCTCTCTCTAGGTAGTGACCATATCACGCCTTAATCAAGATAATAATATGGATGTATTGACCGAACCCGCTTGTGATACTGAGCCGGGGAACGTTGATCCCGCTCCAACTTATAATTGTTATAAGACCGAGCAGGAATTAGGGGAATACCAAGATTCCCATGCCGCCCAAACGAAGAAAGTGCATATGATGCATCTTCTTCGGGTGTGTTTGTTACACAGAACTGTTTCTCAGTATCCTCCGCGTCCTGGGTATCTGATACCGGATCAGGATCCCAGATATGTAATCTGTTACATAGGGCTACAGAAAGGTAGAGAACTGAGAACGGGTGATAAGTTTCAAGAGACAGAAAATGGGGCAAGTGTTGCAGCCAAGTCTGTTGGTCACTATCACCCTGTATTACCAATACATTGATTCTGAACAAATGCTATTAGATACCGAACCTGATATACAAAATCATATCAGTCTCTTTATTTATTAAAGAAGGATACAATTTTGTATTGTTGGATAATGTTTTGAACATTTCCTATATCAATAGTTGATCGGTTCAGGCACGTTATCTAAAAGCATTGACGTTCTAAATCAAACTACAGTTCCTAGTATACAGAACACACACAAGAGGAAGAGTTCAGAAATGAACGATTCCTTCTTGAGGTATTGTAGACTAGGTCATATCAATGTGACCCGACTAGCTTAAGTTACATTTTAGATGCATATTTAAATCAGTTTGAATTTACATCTTATGAAACTTGCCAGTCATGTCACAGAGATAGGATGACCATAGCTCCGTTTACTGGAAACAGAGAAAGAGTTAGTGAACTCTTGGGACTGATACATGATGATGTATGTTAGGTCCCCTGTTTACATATGCCAGGACCGGTTCTTCGTACTTCATTACATTCTCTGATAATCTCTCAAGATTCAGCCATATGTTTCTGTTGAAACATAAGTCCGAAGTTTTTGAGATATTCACAGAATATAAGTTAGAAGTAGAGAACCAAAAACCGGGTATAAGTATTATGTCCTATGATGAGATCAGGGAGGAGAATACTTGTGCATGGAATTCTTGGACTATTCTAAAGGAGAATGAGATTCTCTCTCGGTGTTACTCCGCTGAATACACTACAGCACAATGGTGTATCGGGGCGGAGCAATCGCACCACATTAGATATGGTGTGCTCTATGATGAGTACTACTGAGTTACCTATTTCCTTTTGGGGTTGTGCACTTGAGAAGTTGCATACCTATTGAATTGGATTCGAATCAAATCAGTGCCTACCACTCCATTTAAGATATGCTATGGGAAGAACCTATCTCTTAAGTAAGTTAAGATTTGGGATTGTCCGGCCTATGTCAAAAGCAAAATCCGGACAAGATCGAGGCAAGGTCAGTTCTGTAGAACTGGAAAAGTTCCAGTTATACAAACTACAGCTAATGATTTGACAGAACCAAAGAATTCAATAGTCCCCGACGAACCTCAGCCTCTCTGCCGAACTAGCAGGGTTCCTCACCTGCCTGAGAGATACTTCGGTTTCTCGATGACAGTGGGAGCGAGGAATGCATCATGAGATGATGACCCAACTAGTTTTGAGCAGGCCATCAAGAGTAGGGACTCTGTAAGAATGGCCGGATGCTTAGAGATCTGAGATGGAATCCATGTACACCAACAAAGTATGGACTTTGGTTGCTATATCTGAAGGGTTAAATCCCCATCAGGAGCAAGTATATCTTGAGAAGATTACTTGGTGTACATGGAAAAGTTGAGACTTTCAAAGATAGACTTGTTAAAGGTTTGCATTATTGACCAGGTATGGATTATGATGAAACTTTTTCTAAGTAGCTATGCTTAAGTCCATCCAGATCCTACTTGCGACGGCTACATACCATGACTACGATATCTGGCGGTTGGGTGTCATGACTGCTTTTCTAAATGATTTTTTAGAAGAGAACGTCTATTAGTACACAGCCAGAGGGATTCGTAAACAGTGGGAGCAGCGGAAACGTGTACAAGTTGCTTTACAGGATAAAGCAGGCATCGTGAAGTTGGAACATCTGTTTTGATGTGGTAGTCAAAGAGTTTGACTTCATCAAAATGGTAGATGAACCTTGTATGTACAAAAAGGTAGTATGGAGTATGGTGATTATCCTCGTAGAGTACATGGATGACATACTCTTGATAGGAAAGGAGTTTCCTATGCTACACACGGTCAATCTCCTCTTATCACAAGGATTCTCCATATAGGATCAAAGTGATACCTCCTAAATCCTAGGTTTTGGATCTATGAGATAGATCTAAATGGATGTTAGGGTTCTCACTAGGTGTAGTAAGATGGTATCAATGGATCCTAGGGAGAATCACTGGAAAGGTTCCAGGGTGATAAAGACGACTGAATGTCAGTCGCAGGCATTGTCTTTACCCTCAGTGGAAGGACGGTATGTTGGAAGAGTTCCAAGCTATATGCCGTGGCAGACTAGACGATAAAGGCTGATGACATCGCTATTAAAGATACTACCAAAGAGGCAGTTTGGGTGTATATTGGTTCATAAGATGAACTTGGTTCCTACCATTGTGTGACAATGGAAGTGTGGCTTTGGCCCAGGAACCCCGATCCCATCAGTGACCCAGACATATTCTGAGGCAGCATCACCTGATCATGGAGATAGTTGATCTCCAGGGTGATCGAGGATTGGAGAGTAGACTTAGAGGACAACACGGCGGATCCACTCACAAAGGCCTTTTCCCAGAGAGAGATTTATATGGGATGGTTGAGTATTAGATACTGCAAACACTGCTACAGATGGCCCTAGTGCAAGTGGGAGATTGTTAGTTATATGTATGCCCTAGAGGAAATTACTGTACATTGGATGTATATTGTAGTGGATGCTGGGACGTATCTAGGAAGGACTTTCTTGCTCGACATGATAGTACGCTATCTGGTTGCTCTTTATCTTAACATGTATACTTGTTGTCTCTCTATTACATGTTGATAAAGCCCTTAGGATATGTACTCGACTTCCAAGACTATGATGTAGATCATACTAGTGGGGTCTGGGTAGTCCATGAGTACATCCTTCAATGTTCCTAGTCGTGGGAATATCGAGACGGGGCATCGATATTCCAGAGTAGACTAGCGTATATCTTCTCGACCCATGTGATGGGCGATGGATGATCCCATATCCATTGGTGTTTGACATCAAAGATGGTATGTGGGTGCTCAGTGGAGACTGGGTACACTGAACGGACTCGCCGAGAACTCTCATATGGTATTATACCTCACGTCAGATGGCAGTTCTCTGGTGACACTGGTACAGCTTAGTCTGTTGACCCGAGATCGTCATAGAGTCTTGTGTGTCTCCCACTGTGCTTTGATTTCCACCCTACCACGGCTCTACTGAGTTGTGCAAACAGGTGGTTTTTGGGTACAGTCCCGATTCACATGGAGGCAATGATCGATAGGAGGGGATTCGTCTCTCCCGGTATTGGGGGTTGATGTTGCGCTATGCTCGACTGGCCATAACCGGAAATCCCTGGCCACGGTTGCACTGATTTACTGGTAAGTGTTATCAGTAGTTTCATGCGTGTTATGGACCTTACATCGGCATGACTTATCAAGCTACTGGGGTCTGACGTTTACCACCCCTAGGCGAGATATGCGACATATCAGACGAACATACCGAACTGTACGGTAAGTGTTACTGGTTGGATTCACAGGAGTGTGAGCGGGCTTTCTCGGTGATCTTCTGATCGCTCAATACCCGGGTGGCCGTTACGTTTAGCAGACCGCTTGCGGCTTGTGGGTCCTTGATATGATCATCACCTGCTGCCGGCGTATTGACGGGTCTTTAGAGTCCTACACAGAGGTTTCCTGGCTCAAGCGAAACGAAATAGGAGCGCATATGAGATATGTGCGGGACCGAGAATAATACCAGTATATGATACTGAATTCTATTCTCGCGATTCGTATCATCGGACGGTTATATAAGATATAGCCGGGTTACCGAATCAAATGTTGATTCGATATAATGATACACTTGATATTAGTCGGTTATATGCGTTATGACCGGATCATTAAATCAAGTGTTGATTTAATGATTTAATGTATAATTATATATATGATATATTACTTTACATTAACTAGTATTTGTTCACTTAATATTGATTTTCTCACTTGATGTGCACAAGTAGTATATGTGATATATTTTTGTGCACTTGATTGTATCATGTTTGATGATACATGCAAACTTGGGTGTGTGTATGCTATACACCATGTTTAGTTAATGGTTAGGGTTTCATTTGTTTTCTTTATTTTCTTTATTTATATTTGGCAAGAAATAAAATGGTGGCTTGTTTTGTTTTACTCTTGAAGCTTCATGAAGCTTTGAAAGTCTTAAACATTTTGTTTCTTTCCTTAACCTAACCATTTAACTAAAGCCTAGTTTATTCTCTACATGAGTTTACTCACCCATGGTTGCTAAATGATAAACATCACTTGATTATTTTTGGTGATAATTCATTATTCATTTTCTTTTTTTCTTCTTCTTCTTCTTCATGAAGAGAAGAAAGCTCTCTTGAAAATTCCAAGTGATGAATCCAAGTGAGAAATCCAAATCCAAAGTGAACCCACTTCCTATTTCTTCATCCTCTACCACTTGCCATATAGTAGAGAGTGTTATCTTCACAAGTTTCATGACCAAGTGAAGATGGAGCTTGAGTTAGAGTTGCCTCGACGTAGATCATCTTCGGCATCGAAGTCATCGACCTAGCCCGCCCATTTCTCCGATGAAACCGACAATAGAGTCCGGGATTCCGATGATCGCAGCGGAGGGACGTCAACATGGAGCTAGAGAAGTGGAGGACCGGATCTACAAAGGTTGTAGTCACTTTCACTTAGTAGCAAAGTAGTTTGCTTGTTTAGTTTCGCCTTACCTCTAGTATCGATCTTGTTTAGGGTTTCTCGGCACATAGAAAATTTTGATTTTGGCATGGTTGATCAGTTGTAGAACCTAATGTGTGTGCCTAGGAACCCTACACATATCAGTCTCTTTATTAGTAAAGAAAGGATATAATTTTGTATTGTTGGATAATATTTTGAACATTTCCTATATCAAGAGTTGATCGGTTCAGGCACGTTATCTAAAAGTATTAACGTTCTAAATCAAACTACAGTTCTTAGTATACAGAATACACACAAGAGGAAGAGTTCAGAAATGAACGAATCCTTCTTGAGGCATTGTAGACTAGGTCATATCAATGCGACACGACTAGCTAAGTTACATTTAGATGCATATTTAAATCTGTTTGAATTTGCATCTTGTGAAACTTGCCGGTCATGTCACAAAGATAAGATGACCATAGCTCTGTTTATTGGAAACAGAGAAAGAGTTAGTGAACTCTTGGGATTGATACATGCTGATGTATGAAAGTCTCCTGTCTACACATGCCAAGACCGGTTCTTTGTACTTCATTACATTCTCTGATGATCTCTCAAGATTCAGACATATGTTCCTGTTGAAACACAAGTCCGGTCCTTTTGAGATATTCACAGAATGTAAGTTAGAAGTAGAGAACCAAAATACGGGTATAAGTATTATGTCCTTTGATAAGATCAAGGAGGAGAATACTTGAGCACGGAATTCTTGGACTATTCTAAAGGAGAATGTGATTCTTTCTCAGCATTACTCCTCCGTATACACTATAGCACGATGGTATATCGGGGCGGAGCAATAGCACCCTATGTGATATGGTGTGCTCTATGATGAGTACTACTGAGTTTCCTATTTCCTTTTGGGAGTTATGCTCTTGAGAAGATGCATACCTATTGAATAGGGTTCAAATCAAATCAGTTGCCTACCACTTCATATGTGATATGGAAAGGGAAGAGCCCATATCTTAAGTTTGTTAAGATTTGGGGTTGTCCGGACTATGTCTAAAAGCAAAATCCGGACAAGCTCGAGGCAAGGTCTGTTATGTAGAACTGGAAAGGTTCCAGCTATACAAACCGCAGCTGATGATTTGGTAGAACCAAAAGATTCAATAGTTTCCAACGAACCTCAGCCTCTACACCGATCTAGTAGGGTTCCTCACCCACCTGAAAGATACTTCGGTTTCCTTATGGCAGTGGGAGCGAGGATTGCATCATGAGATGATGACCCAACTAGTTTCGAGCAGGCCATCAGGAGTGGGACTCTGTAAGAATGGCTGGATGCTTAGCGATCTGAGATGGAATCCTTATACACCAACAAAGTATGGACTTTGGTTGATTTATCTGAAGGGTTAAATCCCCATCAGGAGCAAGTAAATCTTGAGAAGATTACTTGGTGTACATGGAAAAGTTGAGACTTTCAAAGCTATGCTTAAGTCCATCCAGATCCTACTTGCCACGGCTACATACCATAACTACGATATCTGGCGGTTGGGTGTCATGACTGCTTTTCTAAATGATGTTTTAGAAGATAGCATCTATAAGTACACAGCCAGAGGGCTTCGTAGACAGTGGGAGCAGCGGAAACGTGTGCAAGATGTTTTATGTGATAAAACAGGCATCGCGGAGTTGGAACGTTTGTTTTGATGTGGTAGTCAAAGAGTTTGACTTCATCAAAATGGTAGATGAACCTTTTATATACAAAAAGGTAGTAGAGAGTATGGTGGTGATCCTCGTAGAGTACGTGGATGACATACTCTTGATAGGGAAGGAGTTTCCTATGCTATGCTCGGTCAATCTCCGCTTATCACAAGGATTCTCCATATAAGATCAAAGTGATACCTCCTAAATCCTAGATTTTGGATCTATAAGATAGATCTAATTGGATGTTAGGATACTCACTAGTTGTAGTGAGATGGTATCAATCGATCCTGGGGAGAATCACTGGAAAGGTTCTAGGGTGATAAGGATGGCTGAATGTCAGTCACATGCATTGTCTTTACCCTCAGTGAAGGGACGGTATGTTGGAAGAGTTCCAAGCTAGATACCGAGACATACTAGACGATTAAAGGCAAGATACATCGACACCAAGGATGCTACCAAAGATGCAGTCTGGATATATAAGTTCATGGGATGAACTTCGTTCCTACCATTGTGTGAAAATAGAATTGTGGCCTATGCCAAGGAACCCCCGTCCCAGCAGAAAATCCGGATATAATTCTTAGGCAGTATCACTGATCATGGAGATGGTTAATCTCCAGGGAGATCGAGGTTAGGAGAGTAGACACAGAGGACAACAGCGCGGATCCACTCACGAAGGCCTTTTTCCCAGTAGAGACTTTTATGGTGTAGCGTCTTGAAAAGTCGTTTTGGTGTTTTCCTGAAATTCGGAGAAAATTCGGTATTTTTCCGAAAACCGTCTTTCTCGTTATTTTGCAGTTTAGGGCTAATTATACCTAAAATGGATAGGTAATTGCTTGTTTTTAGTAGCTAATGAGTTAATTATGTAATTCTGGTCGTTTAAAAATTTTCCCTAATTTTTCAATTTTTTTAATATTATTTTAAGCCGGTAAGAAAATACATTAAATTAGCGATAAATACAAATTTTTCCGGGCTAATTTTAATCTCTAAAATTTTGATAATTAAAAGCTAGTGGTAACATAAATTTTTAGTAATTTATTTTGATTTTTAACAAATTTTTATGATATGAAACGAATTTATTGAATTTTGAGCTAAAACTTGCAATTTTTGACTTGTAGGGGGCCTTTTTGCATAAAATTTCTTTTGTAAAACCCCTCTCTCTTTTCCCTCAGCCCTAGGACAGCCCCACCTTGTGCAAGTCCAGAAATTTCTGGCCTCACTTCTTTGTTTCCTTTCTTGAGTTGATTTAGTGGTTTATTGATTTATTTTAATTATAATTGATAAGGTATGGTGCTTTGACTTTTGGAGACTTGACCCTTGACTTTCCCACTCACCCACACCCCTCCCCATGCCCTCCTCTGGCCGAAACCTGCACACCCCTCCTCTTCATCTCTTTTCTTCTCATTTCCTCAAAATTCTTCAAGTTTAACACATCAAAATTTCAAATTAAAGCTTGCAAATTAAAACCATCCTTCATCTTTCTTTTCCTTCACCTCCCGAGCTTGGATCTTGATGCTTGAGGCCATCATTTGGAGCAAAATTTATTCTTGCTAGATCTCAATTGAGGTATAATTTCCATCAAGTTACTTTCTTTTTTTGCTAAATTCCTTTAATTATATGGTATTAGTGTTAAAAGTTAGCTAATTTCTAATCTTGTTTTTTTAAAAGAATAGTTGTATTAAACTAGGGTTTTGAAGCCATGATAGTTAATTAAATTGTTTTGTAGTTAATCTAGTTATTAATTAACTAATCTATATGGTTACCTTGTTATGTGGTCTTCAAATTATGCTAATCTAGTTAATTTTAAAAGTTTGATTTGGTTGTAAATTGTTGTTTTAGGAAAATCTAGAAAGGGGTTAGTGTATGGAAATGGGTTGTGATGCATGATTAATGAGTTGAATTAAGGTTTAGAAACCATTATTTAGTTGATTAAACCTAATTTGTTATCTAGTTGTTTTGCTAACCTAATCTAGAAGGTTAACTTGCTAATTGGGTTTGAAATTAGTGTTAGTTAAGTTTTTCTAGTATGGATATTGATTTGCAATTGCTTTTGAGAAAAATCAAGAAAGGGTTGGTTGTGGAATTTAGGTTTTGGAGCATGGTTAATGTGTTGAAATTTTGTGTAGTGGTTATCTAATGGTGTGACTTGGGTGATTATGCTAGATTGTAGTCGTTTTGTCGCAATCGGCGATTTTTTTTTTGCGATGTTTTTTTCTTTTTTCTTTTTTCTTTTCCCTTTTTCCTTTTTTCTTTCTTTTTTTTTTTTTTTTTTTTTTTGTTTTTTTTTTCTTTTTTTTTTTTCCTTTTTTTCCCTCTTTCTTTTTTTTTCCTTTTTTTCTTTTTTCCCTTTTTTTTTTTTTTTCTCTGTTTTTTTCTTTTGCGCTTTTCGCGTTGTGTTCCGCGCACTTTGTGCACGTTGTACCTAGCTAGTGAACGTTAGTAGTTTCGTTTGGGTTTTGCGTCGTTCTTGATACGTAACCTTATGTTTGGTATTGATGTAAATTCCAGGTTCGGTCGCGGAGACGTCAGACGCGGCGCGAAAGGGGAAAGCGGTGATTGGACACAGCTAGCCAGGGATTCCGGTGAGTAGATGTAACATCTACGGGGGACTATCGTTGGATGGCGCAAGCCGCCCGATAGTTTTAGTAACTTACAAGATCCTTAGTAATGTTAGTAATTAGGGGTGAAATACTTAATTGACTATTTGCTGCATCCATGCATTATATTGACATACCTATACAAAACCATTTTATAGGACACCTGCACCATTGCCAGGGTTTTTATATGCAGCACGAGCACTATTCATGCTTACACACACACCCTGGTAATTGCTATGCCACCACACTAGATAACATTTAAATTTAAACCTTTTAATAATTGATACTTAAACTGGTGCTATTGCCTTTAATTCCTAAAAATGAAACCGTAGGACTGCTATTCATGTGCATGTACTTCATCATATTAATTGTTCATGCTTCATCCATTAATCACACATCGCAACTTGATTATTGATACCATATGCATTCGTTATCACTGATATATGCACTTATGAGGATTTCTTGAGATTTTATGATATTGCTGGATTTCGGGGGAAAGCCGCAAAATTTCTAAACTTATTATATTTTTTAAAATATGTAAATTACGGTTTTCTAGTGATGTAAGTGTCGTCCACCATGAGTTTGCTGTGGTTTTGGAAATCCGTGTCGAGGAGTGGAGGAACCGGCACGGGTACATGGTGGGCCCGGTAAGGTACCCCGGGGCAAGAGGAATGTGGTGTTGACGTTGAGCCTGGCAGGGGACGGATTACCTACCGGTGACTGTTTGGGACGGCGGATATCCAGAGGATACCGACCGTGGCCGCTAGATGATGAGATATTGATATTTGAGATGGGTCAGCCGGATGGCTGAGGCCAGAGACACTATGACATGGATTTATGAGATTTGAGACAGCTTTTGGGTGTCGTTGCTGGACACCGATTTTCGTCGATTCATTGACATTATGCTGGCATTCTAAAAGAGTTTCAAAAACAAAAAGAGATAAAATATTTCTTATATATACCTATTGAGACCTCAGATATTCATGTTGCATACATATTCGTACACTGATGTTGTATACACACCTGCTAGTGCATCCAGTCATACCTGTATTTTAGATGCTAGGATGCTTGTGTGCATGCATACGATAGCCTTTGTAGGTGTTATTTATTACTCACGAGTTGGCAACTCACCCCCGTTGTGCCACAGTCTTTTGCAGGTCCGCTCCGTCAGTTCAGTAGCGGCGGGCGTACTTGTTCTTTTGCCTCTTTTTCCTGAGCTCGAGATTTGCTCATAGGTGGGTTATGTTATTATTTTTGTACCACCTTGTATATTCTTTGTATCTAGTGTACTCCATCTACTGTTTCTACCAGTATTATTGTATATTGACCTAGAAATGAGACTGTGAGGTTTGGGGACTTTTATGCTGTATTTTGGGGTCGAACTCACTTGAGTCGACATGATGTTTTCTTATGCTTCATTATGATTATTTGCTTGTTGTCATTTTATATTGCGTGGGATTTGTGACCGCCTTATGGCGAAGAGCTAGCTCCCGCTTGGGGATGCCCTATTTTGTTGGATTCATGCATATTTTTGTTGTACCCATTTTGGGGGCCAGTATTTACAAAGGAGACTCTGCCGAAATTTTCGGAAAAATTGGTATTGTTTTTAAAAAAGGGTTTTACATGACTTATTTGATAAACTTGCTTTCAAATGTTTGGGTTTTCTTCACTCTTTTGCTTATTTGGTTTTGTTTTCTGGGCTTTGGCTTACTTATTTTACGGACGTCTTTAGACGTTTCGTAAACTTAAGTGCCAGTCACGTTCCGTACCCTGCGGGTCGTGACAAAGTTGGTATCAGAGCGATAGGTTTTACCTTTTTAAGTGTAGGATGACCCTTGGTAGATGGAGTAAGTGACTTAAGCAGGGTAACGTAGCGTACGTATGTCCGCGGCATACTTGCGATACGGTACTCTGCCTAAGTGACTTTAGGAGATACTTGCTTGAAAAATTCCTTCTTCAATTCCGTGTATCCTATGATCCTATTGCACTATTCTTACTGTCCTGTTTCCTGTACCAGTCACTATGCCGCCGAAGGCTACGAGGGCACAGAGGGCTGCCGCCAGAGACGAGATTCGAGCTGGCTCGTCCGAGACTAGGACTGAGCAGGGTGGTATGCCTATGCCGCAGGGACAGACCGATCCACCTTCCTCAGGCCGTATGGATAGGCTTGAGACCGGTATGGAGGAGTTGCGACAGATGATGGGAGGCATGCAGGAGCTACGTCAGATGGTAGGATCCCTAGTTGCAGCCAGTCGTACACCGAGGCCGGATGACGTACCTACTACATCACAGACGACCATGATACCTGCTCCTACTACTACCACCGTGGCCATTCCGGTTTCACTACAGGATTTCATGAGGCTGAGACCTCCAGTATTCACCGGCACCGAGGCAGCGGAGGACCCACAGACGTTCCTTGACAGTTTAGCCAGGATCTGCCGTTCGCTGAGATGTTCGGATGATCGATGGGTAGAGCTTGCGAGTTTCCGACTAGAGGGTCTCGCGCAGACATGGTGGGAGTCAGTCTTGAGAGGTCGAGCTGCAGGTCTACCGCCTATGACTTGGGTCGAGTTTACAGTGGTCTTTCTAGCCCGTTTCCTTCCAGAGAGCGTTCGTGACGCCAGAGCTCGTAGCTTCGAGGCCTTAGTCAAGACACCTGGGATGACGGTGTCTGAGTATGACATCCAGTTTACACAGTTATCCCGATATGCTCAGTATTTGGTGGATACCGAGGAGAAGATGGTGAAGAGGTTCGTACAGGGACTTGATGCCCAGCTATATCTTGCCATTGGCGCCCAGCACTACGACACTTATTCAGCGGCTATGGATACGGCATTACGGATGGAGGCACGCATATCACGGACTTCGGCCGTTTCTGGGCTGAAGAGGATGCGCACCGATGTACCGTCTCAGAGGCAGCGCGCCAGATTCTTTCCGAGAGATAGGCCTGGCAGAGGATTTGGGCGGGGACAGTTATATGGTTCTTATCCCCAGGGGCAGCAGCCGTCGCCAGGATGTTTTGGGTGCGGGAGTTTGCACCATCTTGTCAGAGACTGTCCGGTGAGACGACAGGGAGTAGCGACAGTTCCGCATGTGACCCTACCACCATCACCACCCCCTCCTCAGAGAGCCCTACTTCCTACCCCAGGCGATGCTCCACGCCAGTTAGGTGCACCGAGAGGCCGTGGACGCGGCGGTCCTGTTCAGAGAGGACGAGGAGGCAGAGGCCGAGGTCGAGGTCAGCCCGCTATCGGTGGAGGACAGGCCCGAGTTTTTGCTTTGACACCGCAGGATGCGCAGGCATCCAATGCCGTTGTGACAGGTACCTTGCCAGTTTGTTCTTTCGATGCACGGGTATTATTCGACCCAGGTTCCATACATTCGTACGTATCTACACACTTTGCACCGATGTTGGGCCGTGAGTCGTCGTCGTTAGATCAGCCGCTTGTTGTTAGTACTCCGGTAGGCGAGTCGTTTGTCGCTCGTTTTGTTTTTCGTTTGTGTTCCGTTCGTATCGGGGAGAGGGATTCATCAGTTGATTTGATACTCCTCGATATGTTGGACTTTGATGTGCTTCTGGGCATGGATTGGCTAGCCACTTGTTATGCTTCGGTGGACTGCCGTGAGAAGGCAGTCAGATTTAGCTTTCCGGGAGAGCCAGTCCTTGTTATTCAGGGAGACCGCAGTGTCACCCTTCCCAGCTTAATTTCGTCTCTTCGCGCTGGTCAGCTCTTGCGGAAGGGATGTCTGGGATTCTTAGCGTGTATTTGTGATAGTCGAGCTGCAGAGGTTCCGTTGGACCGGGTCCCGGTAGTTTGTGAGTTCCCTGATGTTTTCCCTGATGAGCTACCTGGGCTACCGCCTGAGCGCGATGTTGAGTTCTGCATTGATTTGATTCCCGGTTCGGGGCCTATTTCTATACCGCCTTATCGGATGGCCCCGGCAGAGCTTCGAGAGCTGAAGGATCAGTTGCAGGATTTGTTAGATAAGGGGCTTATTCGACCGAGTGTTTCTCCGTGGGGTGCTCCGGTCCTGTTTGTCAAGAAGAAGGATGGAAGTTTGCGCTTATGTATCGACTACCGCCAGCTGAACAAAGTTACCGTTCGGAACAGATATCCGTTGCCGCGCATTGATGATTTGTTCGACCAGCTTCAGGGTGCGGGGTATTTTTCGAGGATCGACTTGCGATCAGGATACCATCAGCTGCGAGTTCGACAGGAGGATATACCGAGGACAGCTTTCCGCACGTGCTACGGCCACTACGAGTTTTTGGTGATGTCGTTCGGACTCACCAACGCCCCAGCAGCATTCATGGATTTGATGAACCGTACATTCAGGCCGTATCTTGACTTGTTCATCATCGTGTTTATCGACGATATCTTGGTGTACTCCCGGAGCAGAGAGGAGCACGAGCAGCACTTGCGGATTACGTTACAGACTCTGAGGGAGCACCAGCTGTTCGCGAAGTTCTCCAAGTGTGCATTCTGGCTGGACAGCGTCGGATTCTTGGGTCACGTGGTTACGAGAGATGGCATTTGTGTGGACCCGAAGAAGATTGAGGCTGTTCAGCAGTGGCCCCGACCTACATCGGTGACTGAGATCCGTAGTTTTCTAGGCTTGGCGGGCTACTACAGGCGTTTTGTTCAGGACTTCTCCCGTATAGCAGCACCGTTGACCGGTTTGACCCGGAAGGGAGTTCTTTTCGTCTGGACGGAGGAGTGCGAGCGCAGTTTTCAGCAGCTGCGGACATGTTTGACTACGGCGCCGGTATTATCTTTGCCTTCGGGATCAGGCGGATTTGTTGTCTACTGTGATGCTTCGCGAGTGGGATTAAGATGCGTATTGATGCAGCATGGCCGGGTGATCGCTTATGCTTCTCGGCAGTTGAAGAAGCATGAACAGAACTACCCCACTCATGATTTGGAGATGGCTGCAGTGGTCTTTGCACTGAAGATTTGGCGGCATTACCTTTACGGCGAGTCGTGTCAGATATTCACCGATCACAAGAGCTTAAAGTACATATTTCAGCAGCGAGACCTGAACCTCAGACAGCGTCGTTGGATGGAGTTGGTGAAAGACTACGACTGCGAGATCTTATATCACCCCGGCAAGGCAAATGTGGTGGCAGATGCGTTGAGTAGGAGGCCCGGGGGTAGTCTATCCTTTTTGCGCGCAGTTCAGAGGCAGTCGTCAGCAGATTGGCAGATGTTATGCGACAGCCGAGTTGAGTTCGAGTTCACTCAGACAGGGGGACAGCTCGCGCATGTTCGTGCACGCCCACAGTTGCTTGACCGTATATATGAGGCACAGCGCAGTGACGACCGTTGCTCAGAGATCATGGCACAGATGGGACAGGGCAGATTTTCCGAGTTCGTGGTTGATGATCAGGGGATTTTACGATATGGATCTAGACTGTGCGTACCAGATGCTGATGGATTGCGGCGCGACATTCTTGAGGAGGCACACCGATCAGTGTATAGTGTCCACCCCGGTTCCACCAAGATGTACCATGATATGAGAGAGACCTACTGGTGGGACGCGATGAAGAGGGACATTGCGGAGTTCGTTTCGAGATGCCTGACTTGTCAGCAAGTCAAGGCCGAGCACCAGAGGCCCGCAGGAGAGCTACAGCCGTTACCCATTCCAGAGTGGAAATGGGAACAGATTTCGATGGACTTCGTTGTGGGTCTACCCAGGACCAATCGAGGGTACGACTCCATCTGGGTGGTCGTGGATAGATTGACGAAAGCGGCTCACTTCCTGCCAGTGAAGACGACTTTCAGCTTCGCTAAGTATGCTCAGCTCTATATTGACGAGATCGTGCGACTACATGGCGTACCGACTTGTATCGTGTCAGATCGAGGCACTCAGTTCACCAGCCGACTTTGGCAGAGACTTCAGGAGGCTTTGGGCACTCGTTTGAGCTTCAGCACAGCGTTTCATCCGCAGACCGACGGACAGTCAGAGCGGACCATTCAGACTCTCGAGGACATGCTCAGAGCGTGCGTTTTAGACTTTGGTGGTAGCTGGGATCATCATTTACCTCTAGTGGAGTTCTCCTACAACAACAGCTTCCAGGATACTATTCGGATGGCACCTTTCGAGGCATTGTATGGGAGGAGATGCAGATCGCCCGTTTGTTGGACAGAGCTCAGCGAGAGCAGCATTTTGGGGCCGCAGCTTGTTGAGGAGACGACAGCGAAGATACAGTTGATCCGAGACCGGATGAGAGCGGCTCAGAGCAGGCAGAAATCCTATGCAGACAGGCGCCGTCGCAGATTAGAGTTCGCAGTTGGCGACCATGTTTTTCTGAAAGTCTCTCCGATGAAGGGCGTGATGCGTTTTGGGCGAAAGGGGAAGCTTAGCCCTAGATTCGTAGGTCCCTTCGAGATCCTTGAGCGTGTTGGCGCTGTTGCTTATCGTTTGGCTCTTCCTCCCAGCTTTCCCGATGTTCACCCCGTCTTCCATGTTTCGATGCTCCGCAAGTACCTTCACGACCCTTCGCATGCGATTCAGCACCCGACAGTCCAGCTAGAGCGCGACCTTTCTTTTGCAGAGCAGCCGGTGGCCATCCTGGATCGGCAGGTGAAGAAGTTGAGGTCGAAGATTATACTAACCGTCAAGGTCCTTTGGCGTAGCCCGAGCAGCGAGGAGGTTACCTGGGAGACCGAGGGCGAGATGAGGAAGAAATATCCCCATCTCTTTGAAGGTACGCGTAGCTATATTTTTAAATTCGGGGACCGAATTTCTTTAAGGGGGGAAGATTGTAGCGTCTTGAAAAGTCGTTTTGGTGTTTTCCTGAAATTCGGTGAAAATTCGGTATTTTTCCGAAAACCGTCTTTCTCGTTATTTTGCAGTTTAGGGCTAATTATACCTAAAATTGATAGGTAATTTCTTGTTTTTAGTAGCTAATGAGTTAATTATGTAATTCTGGTCGTTTAAAAATTTTCCCTAATTTTTCAATTTTTTTAATATTATTTTAAGCCGGTAAGAAAATACATTAAATTAGCGATAAATACAAATTTTTCCGGGCTAATTTTAATCTCTAAAATTTTGATAATTAAAAGCTAGTGGTAACATAAATTTTTAGTAATTTATTTTGATTTTTAACAAATTTTTATGATATGAAACGAATTTATTGAATTTTGAGCTAAAACTTGCAATTTTTGACTTGTAGGGGGCCTTTTTGCATAAAATTTCTTTTGTAAAACCCCTCTCTCTTTTCCCTCAGCCCTAGGACAGCCCCACCTTGTGCAAGTCCAGAAATTTCTGGCCTCACTTCTTTGTTTCCTTTCTTGAGTTGATTTAGTGGTTTATTGATTTATTTTAATTATAATTGATAAGGTATGGTGCTTTGACTTTTGGAGACTTGACCCTTGATTTTCCCACTCACCCACACCCCTCCCCATGCCCTCCTCTGGCCGAAACCTGCACACCCCTCCTCTTCATCTCTTTTCTTCTCATTTCCTCAAAATTCTTCAAGTTTAACACATCAAAATTTCAAATTAAAGCTTGCAAATTAAAACCATCCTTCATCTTTCTTTTCCTTCACCTCCCGAGCTTGGATCTTGATGCTTGAGGCTATCATTTGGAGAAAAATTTATTCTTGCTAGATCTCAATTGAGGTATAATTTCCATCAAGTTACTTTCTTTTTTTGCTAAATTCCTTTAATTATATGGTATTAGTGTTAAAAGTTAGCTAATTTCTAATCTTGTTTTTTTAAAAGAATAGTTGTATTAAACTGGGGTTTTGAAGCCATGATAGTTAATTAAATTGTTTTGTAGTTAATCTAGTTATTAATTAACTAATCTATATGGTTACCTTGTTATGTGGTCTTCAAATTATGCTAATCTAGTTAATTTTAAAAGTTTGATTTGGTTGTAAATTGTTGTTTTAGGAAAATCTAGAAAGGGGTTAGTATATGGAAATGGGTTGTGATGCATGATTAATGAGTTGAATTAAGGTTTAGAAACCATTATTTAGTTGATTAAACCTAATTTGTTATCTAGTTGTTTTGCTAACCTAATCTAGAAGGTTAACTTGCTAATTGGGTTTGAAATTAGTGTTAGTTAAGTTTTTCTAGTATGGATTTTGATTTGCAATTTCTTTTGAGAAAAATCAAGAAAGGGTTGGTTGTGGAATTTAGGTTTTGGAGCATGGTTAATGTGTTGAAATTTTGTGTAGTGGTTATCTAATGGTGTGACTTGGGTGATTATGCTAGATTGTAGTCGTTTTGTCGCAATCGGCAATTTTTGCACCGATTTTGGAATGCAAATGCTTACTAGTTTTGTTATAAAATTATGTGATGAATTATTTTTGATATCTTGTTGATTGTAATGGCTTGTCCTACGACTTTTAGGATGCGTGATTGCGGATTTTTGGGGTAGTCGGGTTTTAGTTTTGCCGGGCGACCAAATCGGCGTTTTTTGGCAGTTTTTGCGATTTTCGCGTGTGTTCCGCGCACTTTGTGCACGTTGTACCTAGCTAGTGAACGTTAGTAGTTTCGTTTGGGTTTTGCGTCGTTCTTGATACGTAACCTTATGTTTGGTATTGATGTAAATTCCAGGTTCGGTCGCGGAGACGTCAGACGCGGCGCGAAAGGGGAAAGCGGTGATTGGACACAGCTAGCCAGGGATTCCGGTGAGTAGATGTAACATCTACGGGGGACTATCGTTGGATGGCGCAAGCCGCCCGATAGTTTTAGTAACTTACAAGATCCTTAGTAATGTTAGTAATTAGGGGTGAAATACTTAATTGACTATTTGCTGCATCCATGCATTATATTGACATACCTATACGAAACCATTTTATAGGACACCTGCACCATTGCCAGGGTTTTTATATGCAGCACGAGCACTATTCATGCTTACACACACACCCTGGTAATTGCCATGCCACCACACTAGATAACATTTAAATTTAAACCTTTTAATAATTGATACTTAAACTGGTGCTATTGCCTTTAATTCCTAAAAATGAAACCGTAGGACTGCTATTCATGTGCATGTACTTCATCATATTAATTGTTCATGCTTCATCCATTAATCATACATCGCAACTTGATTATTGATACCATATGCATTCGTTATCACTGATATATGCACTTATGAGGATTTCTTGAGATTTTATGATATTGCTGGATTTCGGGGGAAAGCCGCAAAATTTCTAAACTTATTATATTTTTTAAAATATGTAAATTGCGGTTTTCTAGTGATGTAAGTGTCGTCCATCATGAGTTTGCTGTGGTTTTGGAAATCCGTGTCGAGGAGTGGAGGAACCGGCACGGGTATATGGTGGGCCCGGTAAGGTACCCCGGGGCAAGAGGAATGTGGTGTTGACGTTGAGCCTGGCAGGGGACGGATTACCTACCGGTGACTGTTTGGGACGGCGGATATCCAGAGGATACCGACCGTGGCCGCTAGATGATGAGATATTGATATTTGAGATGGGTCAGCCGGATGGCTGAGGCCAGAGACACTATAACATGGATTTATGAGATTTGAGACAGCTTTTGGGTGTCGTTGCTGGACACCGATTTTCGTCGATTCATTGACATTATGCTGGCATTCTAAAAGAGTTTCAAAAACAAAAAGAGATAAAATATTTCTTATATATACCTATTGAGACCTCAGATATTCATGTTGCATACATATTCGTACACTGATGTTGTATACACACCTGCTAGTGCATCCAGTCATACCTGTATTTTAGATGCTAGGATGCTTGTGTGCATGCATACGATAGCCTTTGTAGGTGTTATTTATTACTCACGAGTTGGCAACTCACCCCCGTTGTGCCACAGTCTTTTGCAGGTCCGCTCCGTCAGTTCAGTAGCGGCGGGCGCACTTGTTCTTTTGCCTCTTTTGCCTGAGCTCGAGATTTGCTTATAGGTGGGTTATGTTATTATTTTTGTACCACCTTGTATATTCTTTGTATCTAGTGTACTCCATCTACTGTTTCTACCAGTATTATTGTATATTGACCTAGAAATGAGACTGTGAGGTTTGGGGACTTTTATGCTGTATTTTGGGGTCGAACTCACTTGAGTCGACATGATGTTTTCTTATGCTTCATTATGATTATTTGCTTGTTGTCATTTTATATTGCGTGGGATTTATGACCGCCTTGTGGCGAAGAGCTAGCTCCCGCTTGGGGATGCCCTATTTTGTTGGATTCATGCATATTTTTGTTGTACCCATTTTGGGGGCCAGTATTTACAAAGGAGACTCTGCCGAAATTTTCGGAAAAATTGGTATTGTTTTTAAAAAAGGGTTTTACATGACTTATTTGATAAACTTGCTTTCAAATGTTTGGGTTTTCTTCACTCTTTTGCTTATTTGGTTTTGTTTTCTGGGCTTTGGCTTACTTATTTTACGGACATCTTTAGACGTTTCGTAAACTTAAGTGCCAGTCACGTTCCGTACCCTGCGGGTCGTGACATATGGGATGGTTGAGTATGAGATACTTCAACCGCAGCTAATTGTTGGGTATGTGATACCACAACAGATGGCCCTAGTGCAAGTGGGAGATTGTTAGTTATATGTATGCCCTAGAGGCCATTACTGTACATACGATGTATATTGTAATGGATGCTTGGACATATATATGGAGGACTTTCTTGCTCGACATGATAGTATGCTATCTGGTTGTACTTTATCTAAACATGTACTCTGATTGTCTCTATAATACATGTTGATAAAGCCCTTAGGATATGTACTCGACTACTGGGACTATGATGAGAACATACTAGTGGGGCCACAGTAGTCGACTAGTACATCCTATAACTGTTCCTAGTCGAGGGTGTATCGAGACAGGGCATCGATGCACCAGAGTAGACTAGCGTATACGCATCTTGACCCATATGATGGGCGATGGATGATCCCATATCCATCGGTGTTTGACATAAAGGATGGTGTACGGGTGCTCAGTGGAGACTTGGTACACTGGACGGACTCGCCGAGAACTCCCAGATGGTATTATACCTTACGTCAGATGGCAGTTCTCCGGTGACACTGGTACAGAGTAGTCTGTTGACCCGAGATCGTCATAGAGCCTTGTGTGATTCTCACTGTGCTTTGATTTCCATCATACCACGTCCAAGAGGGCGTGCAAAAAGGTGGCTTTTGGGTACAGTCCCGAATCATATGGAGGCAATGAGCGATAGGAGGGGATTCGTCTCTCCCGGTATAGGGAGTTGATGTTGCGCTGTGTTCGATTGGCTATAACCATAAATCCCTGGCCATGGTTGCTGAGATTACTGGTAAGTGTTATCAGTAGTTTCTTAAACTGTTATAAAGCTCATATCGACATGACTTATCGAGCTACTGGGGTCTGACGTTTACCACCCCTAGGCGAGATATGCGACATATCAGACGACGAGACCGGACTGTACGAGAGTGTTACTGATTGGATTCACATGAGAATGTACATGTTTGCTTTTTGATCTTCTGAGTGCTCAATACCTGGGTGGCTGTTACGTTTAGCTGACCGCTTGCAGCTTGTGGGTGTTTGATATGATCATCACCTACTGCCGGCGTATTGACGATTCTTTAGAGTCCTACACAGAGGTTTCTTGGCTCAGGCAAAACGGAGTAGGGGCACATATGTGATATGTGCGGGACCGAGGATAATGCGATATGAGATACCGTATTCTATTCTCGCGATATTTGATATCAGCCGGGTCATCGGATCAAGTGTTGATTCGATAAATCGGTACGGATAAATATTAGTCGGTTATTTGCGATATAGCTGGATTGTCGGATCAAGTGTTGATTCGATAATTTAATGTATAATAATATATATGATATATTAAATTACATTAACTAATATTTTCTCACTAAAAGATTCTTTTTCTCACTCGGGTAATACATTAATATATATGCGATATATGTTAATTGTATTATTTTATATGGTTACAATAAATATTATATATGTGATATATAATATTGTAACATGATATGATAACTAATGCAACATGTTTAGTAGAGATTAAACGAGATTAGGGTTTGATTTGGGTTAATGCTTTCTAGATGATTCTAGAAGGTTTTGTTTTGTTTTGTGAAAGATAATTTGTTATGACTCATGCTTTAACCCAACCCAAACCCTAACCCTAGTTAATTCTGTACATGGGTTTAGTTGACCATGGTTGCATTAATCATCATCTTTATCCTTTCATTATTCATCACAAAAGGATTCTTATCATATTGTTCATCTTCTTCCTTCTTTCTTTTCATGAAAAAGCTTTCTAGCTTATTTTAAGTGATGAAAAATGAGTGAGAATAAGAAAATAAAAGAGAGCAAAAATCCTACTTCATCTTCCTCATCTATCCTTGCCATTTAGATGAGGGTGTTCACTTCATATTATGAGTGTTAGCTTGTGTTAACGAAACTTCAAGGCAGATCATCTTTGTATCGAAGATCGGAAGAAAGAATGCATCTTTCTTTTCGTGGAACCTCTCGAGAGTCCAGAACACGATGATCGCAGCGAAGGGACCTCAACACGGAGCTTAAGAAGTGAAGGACCGGATCTACAAAGGTTGTAATCCCTCTCACTTAGTGTTAAAGTGTTTAACATGCTTGTTTTCTCCTAAACTCTAGTTTAAAGATCCGGCTTCGGGTTGTTCGGCACGACTAAATTTTAAATCGGGCATGGTTGATGCCTCGTAGAACCTTGTGCGCGTGCCTAGCAACCCTACACTATGAGTATCGCATATCCGGCCTAGGGGGCTAGTAACGTCAGACCCCCAATAGCGGTATAAATCGTGTCAAAGACAAGCCCTGAACACCCTGAGAAACTACCGGAGTACCTACCAGTAATTCTCACCTGCTTTGGCCAAGGACTTGGTGTAATGGCTTTCCTAGACACATGTCACGACCCACCCCCCAATACAGAGAGTATTGTCCGCTGTGGCCGAAGCCACACGGTTTTGTCCTTCGGGACGAACTGGACCCGACCAGGGGCCACTTCCCAGTAGGTCACCCATCCCAGGACTTCCTTGGCCTGAGCACGCTTAACTACGGAGTTCTCAAACTCCTGTAGTGCCAGTTCATTAAAAAGGCACCTCTGTATTAAAGAGTGCTATCATTCCATTTTTAGTACAGATCTGTCCTCTTTCGGAACGTATTCCGAAGATTCCCCATTGTTTTACAGTGGGTCCCCATGCTTATCTGGTATAAATGGGTATACCGGATAATACATGGGGTATTACAACACAGCGCGATCTCCACCCCCAATACCGGGAGAGACGAGTCCCCTGCCGATCCGCTCACGTGCCTCCATGTGGCTCGGGACTGTACCCAAAAACTACCTGTTTGCATGACTCCTTTGAGCCGTGGTTGGGTGGAAATCAAAGCAATTTGGGAACTCACACGAGACAAATGATAACCTCAGGTCGATGAACTAACCTGTACACATGTCACCAGGGAACTGCTATCTGACGATATGTATAATACAAACTAGCAGGTTCCCGGCGAGTCCTGTCCGGTGTACTCATCACCCAATGAGCACCTGTATACATCTTAGGTGATCCAACTGACACCAGTGGCTTGTGAGACCGGCCACCGCCCCTCGTCGGGGTCTCAACTGTATACACTAGTCTACTCTGGAGTATCGATGCCCTGTCTCGGTACTCCCATGACTAGGGACCACTATTAAGGATGCGCTTATGGACTACCCAACTCTCACGTATATGATCGCCCTCATACTGTTGGTAGTCAACCAAGATCCTAAGGGCTCTATCAACGTGTAACATGTAATCAGCCACCTGAACATGTACACGACTGATAAAGGCAAACCAGATAGCATACTATCATCTCGAGTAAGATTTTCCTACCGGCATAGGTCCTCCTCAATCATTGCAATCACATGCCTGCGATCCAATAATTGACTTTGAGGGCACTATATCCAACAATCTCCCACTTGCACTTAAGGCTAATTATTGCGATGTCGCATACTCACAGCCCGTGTGATACCGAGCACCCAACTCCTCTACTAATCAGTTTCACAAAGCCCGTTTGTAAAACTCTTGTGTTCGAGAAATAGCCTCAGTGAGTGGATCAGCCCTGATGTTTCTTTCTATGTCTCTCTTAATCTCAAGTTTGCGGAGAAAGCCATCTCCCGAATCGAGTAATACCTGTCTTAGAATATGTCTGGATATCTGATGGGACCTAGTTCAAAAATGAACTCCAAATCCAATCTTCTTAGACTGTATCGATAACTGAACCTAATCAGTATCCAGCACCATGCCTCCCACAGTATCCTCTTGGACCACCTGTCCATAATACTGTCCCTCGTCAGAGGGAAAACTACAACTCTGACAATCACTCTGTCATCCATGTCACCTTTGAAGCTTGGAATGATAACCATCTCCCGAAGGAGGCTGCCGTCATCAAATCCGTAGAACATCCACTTATGATCTAAAACTGCCTCCTTATGTTTCTCCAGGATTGGATTAATACAAACTTATTGCATCTAGTGCAAAAATAATATCTGGTGTGGTACTTGACATCTCATTATTGACTCAATTGCCTAAGCAAGTGATCTGCCAATCATGCACATCCCTCTCCCCTTTAGTCTGTAAGACACCTTTAGAGAGGGTAACTCCATCACCTGCAGGTACACCACCATGCCAGGAGTCAACTTTTCTAAAAACTATTAGAATACTGTCAAAGTACCCATATTGGGAAACTACCCAAATCTAGATGTAAAACTATAGATCTAGAAACCAGAATGTCTGATATTATATCCATATCCTGTCTGGAGAAACAATTGTGTGACGACCACAGTACAACCGATTGTAGTATAGGAATTTTACTTCCTACTCTGTGTATGTCATCCAAATACCAGGACATCACACCCTACTACCTTCTCAACAGATCTATCCCCTATTCTGATGAAGTCAAATCCATGACTGTCACATTAAAATTAGATGATCTATCTCCGCTATATCTGCTCAAGTCTATAAATAGACATAAGCTACTTGCCCACTATGCTTCCGCTGCTCCAACAGACTACGAAAACCCTCTGGCAGAATAATATATACGTGCACTTCTAAAGCTAGTTTAGAACGACGCTATACTTAACCTCCTGCCGGGTCTTATAGTCTGGAACAACAGTAGTGTCAAGTCTGGGTAAACAAGAATCTCCCTGTCACCGTCCTTGAGGCTACCTGAGTACCTCTCGGGTGTCTGAGGTTACCCACCATATCTGCGGAGTGGCAATGGAATGTCAAACCTGATTGAATCTATAGGTCCTATTAAATTTTCCGTAATCGTTTGCGGTTCTGGAATCACTTCCAGTTCTACCATACTCCCATTACTGTTTTCTGAAAAAATCCATTTTACTAAAACTGTGGCGAGTCAAGAACAATATCACAATTGATCTTCCAGATGGTAGAAAATCAACCCTCGTCAAAGCCAGGGTCAACCCACAAACTGCCATTACAGAAACGTACCTTGAGTTATCCAGAGTCTGGTTTTAAGCATAAGAAGGAAAACTCACCGTACCTTAACATCGTTAAGATATGAACCATTCTATATCCAATATAGAAACTTTGGCACTTTATTTAATTGGAACCAGATTCTAATCATGCAACTGTCTCCAGTGCATATCAACTTAATAGAGAGAGGCTAATCAGCATTACTCAACTTAGGAATCCATCCAATTATGAGTAACCTGAAAGAGAAACAAGTTTCTCAAAACCATTACTATCAACTGAATACCAATCATAAGAATCTACATCTTCGATCTCTTTGAAGAATCTCGATACTTGCGACATCTGGTTCTCTACTTTGTTCTTATACCCACAACTTCTCAAAACTTAGACCTTGTATTTCTACGAAACACTTGTCTAAAAACTAGAGAAGTCATAAGTAAACAGAACATAGTACGAGGACCTACCCCTTTGTCCTGATGGACACTGGACAACATATAATACTCTGTATAAGTCCGCTGAGTTGAATAACTCAAAACCTGTGCGTCGTAGGTTGAAAACTGTACCAAGGCTCAAATATCACCAATTACAACGAATTCCGATATAATGAGGATGGTCACCTTATTCCCAATAACTTACTCCCACTCATCATCTGTAAAACCATACAGATATGAGAATGAAACCTGGTAAATACATACCCTTGGAGTAAGTATCTAATCGGGAAAACAATTTTCCTTTAATAATGCACTGAAACAAAATTTTTTTTCGTAAGGGTATCCTGGTATTCCTAGTAATGCCTCTTCCATAATCCAATTCATGACTATAACCGTATATTTCTTTGCCATCTCTCTAAATCCCTTTATTTGTCTTTAGTCGTTATCTTCTGTACACCCCTTTAGGCTAAGTGGTTTTCTTCCTTCCCTACCGTTCGGCACCAGCCTATGGTTTGGAAGAAGACTGTCCAGTAAGAATAATAGGTGTACTCTCCTAAACCAAGGAGTACTCGCAACTTGTGAGAAGGTGATGATAAAAGACAACTGAATAATACCTTATTCTATTTCTCCCGAACTGGGGAAAAAAGCAAAGGTGAAATAGGAGTGGCGATGAAGTACGCGGTTTGGTCGTGAATGATAACAGTCGCAATTTATTTTGCCCTCTTTCTAATCCTTTTATTTTGTCTTTACATATTACCTTCTGCACACTCTACTTAGGCTAATTGGTTTTCTTTATTCCCTACCTTTCAGCACCTGCCTATGGTTTGGAATAAGACTATCTAATAAGCGTAATAGGTGTACTCTCCTAAACTAAGGAGCCCTCGCAACCTGAGAGAAGGTGATAATAAAAGACAACTGAATAAACCAATTCTATTTCTCCTGAACCTTGATCCATCCTCGAAGAAGTCCTTCCGAGTTCGTATATAACCATATGATGGATCTATCCAATGGAAGTGGATGTCCGTAATAATACGGGGTGTTCTGAGAAATGCAAAGGGTAAAAGAAGGAGCGACAATGACTTATGCAACTAAGACAATCCAAAAGCCAGTATTTTAAGAAGGTTCGGTTAACTTGGTCACTGAGTCATAGACTAGAGTCGGTCAAAGGTCGCTGCCAAAGAGAGAGAGAAAAGAAACACTCTGCGTGCACTCTAACCTAGATCAGAATGATTATCACTTTATCTAATCAGGAAACCTCCCACTGTATTGTCAAATTCTCCTCCAAACCTAAAAGAAGAATCAATCGGGATCACCCGAAGAGTAAACCAACTCATCAGTGGGAATCGGGATCCAACTCTCATCGCATGATAACGTGACGGAATCCACTCACGTTATCACACTCCAGAAGGTATGCGCATACTTGGCAAGTTTTAGTTTCTTTAGAAACTCCCGATATGATTTTTGCCCCATGCTCTTATGACCTTGACTTTGGCCAAAATGCTATAAGTCACATGCCAAGTTCTTCCCGTCATTATCTTGTCAATTTGAACCCACCCGCACATGCCCCTGACTTTGGCCAATCGGCAGAACGACTGTCCCAAACCAACTCATCTATCTATGCAACAAATGAATACCCAGCAGCTACCAAACACTATGCCTTGACTTTGGCCAAAATGCATAGCTTGAATACTACTGAATACCCAAAAGAAATGACGGAGGGCTACGGCTGGTTTTTGGCGAAAAACCTTTAACGTAATGAACTTGATATCGTTGAAGGAACCTGATAGCATTTTATAAAAATATAGTGGTGAAAACCTTTGCTAAAGAGGTCACTCCCGGTGAAGGGATCTCGGCTCTTTCCTCATGGAATGAGGTGCAGGATATTCCAACTGAATACCGCGATGCAAAGCAACATGTAATCGACTATAGTGAAGTTATTACCCTAACGCAATCTTCTGCCCAAGGGGTCACTCCCGGTGAAGGGATATCGGCCCTTGTCTCGTCGAATGAGGTGCAGGATATTCCAACTGAATATCACTATGCAAAACAAAAGAAAACATCTTTGTAATAACACTTTTTAAAACTGTTCCAACAACATCCAAACAGTTTTGTTTTTCTTTGCATTGATCAGAATCAACGCAGTCCCATCAATTAATCACACCAGAAAAGAACGAAAATAAAATGTACGTTTATGCCATCCGCATTCGTCACTGGATCCCGTCATAACCCGTTCGGTTACTTAACTAACGACAGAGCGGGGACTGGACTAGACTGGGTGCAAAACATATACAACATCTACTAGTATATATACCAATATACAATAATCGCTCCAGGCGTGATAATATGCAACATTACAGAAAAGTAATAAGCATCACAGAACAATACAGATAATCTGGGATCCCCGGGTTTCACAGAGCCGCTGCTGAAACCCGACGTTCCCCTGGTCGTGTGGATAACCTGTGCAATGAAACCTAGACCCCTACGGGTGCGACAAGTTACCCGCCAAAACCTGAAGCGAGGCAGCCCCCTACAGCAAAGTGAATGGTCCAGCCTTTACTTCACAGAATCCGGTAACTTGAGCACCCCTCCTTGGGTCAACCTGTACTCCCTATGAGTGCGGCGAATAGTCTGCCAATTCTAGAGTGAGGCCCCTCTGCCTCTCAAAGCCATGAGATGCGGACCCGTTTCCCCCCAGAACCCGGCTATCCGTGCACTCCGTCGCGAGGTAAAACCTAGTACAGAAATGAAAAATATGTACAACGGGTACATCGACCTCAGCCCGGTCGTGCCCCAAAAGAATATTATACAAACAGGCAGTGACGGCAGTCCACATGTTGGACGCTCGCCCCGCAATATCAAATATACAAATAAATCCAAACTGCACTACCATTGCACACTGCTATCCACCACGACAAATCCGCAACATCATAGCACAACACAGAACATCAACGCGAATGTCACGTTCGCAAATCCGTCTAAAAGGACTATAGCAATTAGACACAATTTACCGCTCAAATCACATTCCCGGTTGGAGATATAATGTAAGTACTGTAAACTAACAAGTTTAAAATTTTGATCGACAAAACTTACCGAAGTGGGCCCCTCGTACATCTACCGTATAGTAACAAAATATGGGCCCAAAAAACATATTCCAGAAACCACAATTTTCACTATAGAACCTACTGTAGAAAAATGGTTCACTGTAGCTCTAAAACGGCCGCGGAACCGCGGCCAAACTAGGGTTTGTGCGGCGGTACCGCGGCTCTTTGGAGTCAACAATTGACCAAATTTCACCAGTATTCTTAAAAAAGCCTGCATGATTTTCTGAGATGCTCAAAATAATTTTTAGACCTGTTTAAAATTCGACAGAAACTTTTCACAGAAAATTGCGATTTTTGAAATCCCGTTCGATCGATTTTGTAAACGCGTTAGCACAAGTTAGTAAAGCTTAATGGCGAGGCTCTGATACCACTGTAAGTCCACGGTAGCGCCCCGGCCGTCTAACAGACGCCAAATGCGGAACAAAAATTTTTACAACTGGCGCTATCGCGTACTATAACCCGGATCTGCCAATAAAGCTAAACTAACAAACTACAAAGAGGGTAGAAAGGTTATACCGAACGATCCGAGTCCTTCGTTCTTTAACCATCATCCCACGCTCCGTTGCGGCTGCTCCGATCTCATCGATCTCCGATCTTCTCGTCCAGGTGGCACCACGTCATCGGATCTTTAAATGGGCTCCCGCCTCTGACCCGAGGCAACTCGATCGTCAAGTTTGCTAGAAGAGACGACCAAGATGATGTAGAGAAAGAGTAGAACACTTTGTCTCGTTACGTCCAAAGCCATGGACGAACGGTTAATGAAGTTTCCTTTTGAATCGGGTGAAATGAGAATTGTAGCAATCTAATTTCATGAATCCCGAACTATCATAATCTCTTTTATCAAGTGAGAGAGTGTTAAAGAAGAGGAGGGGAGGGGCCGGCTATATATAGAGTGGGGGGAGGTGAGTGTAGGAGATGGGGGGTGACCACAACAATTAATGAAGAGAATGAATCACTTAAACACCTAGTATGAAACCATTTAAAGAAACAATGATTCATAACACATAGTCATCAACTCATAAATGCTCCATTAATGCACTAAGCCACCTCACCATCCTAGTCACCATCCTAGTCACCATCTAGAAGCTTCCACACCCATCTCAAGAAAAGATAAATCCGCATTTAATCGAATGTTAAATACGGCTGATAGATAATAGGAAACTGGCAACTTCCAAAAGTGATCCCGAAACGAATTTCGGGATAACCCCATAACTGTATAAATATACCCGCATTTGTATTACGACCGAATACAAATGCAACTGAGACAAAGATATTATATCTAGTAAGTATAATACTCGGATCCGGCTTAAACCAAAGCCCAACAGTATTATCTGCCCGAAATATGACACGTGCGTAAACGCACGTGCATTTTCCGAACCCTGCCATAAAACCATACGGCCTCTACAACGTTTCTCCCGAACTTGGGAAACTATCTGTGGGGGACTCTAATGACTCGTCAGTACGCTGGCAGTGGGTTTGATCACAAGCCGTCAGCGGCACTAGCTGTGCGTAACGGCTGCCCATGTACCGACCTCAAGGGAGGACGATGAGCGAACTCATCCGGAAACCCTACTGAGCCTAACAGTGACAATGTATATACAGTCCGGTCCATTCGTCTATGAGTATCGCATATCCAGCCTAGGGGGCTAGTAACGTCAGACCCCCAATAGCGGTATAAGTCGTGTCGGAGACAAGCCCTGAACACCCTGAGAAACTACCGGAGTACCTACCAGTAATTCTCACCTGCCTTGGCCAAGGACTTGGTGTAATGGCTTTCCTAGATATAACACGATCTCCACCCCCAATACCGGGAGAGACGAATCCCCTGCCGATCCGCTCACGTGCCTCCATGTGGTTCGGGACTGTACCCAAAAACTACCTGTTTGCACGACTCCTTTGAGCTATGGTAGGGTAGAAATCAAAGCACAGTGGGAACTCACATGAGACAAATGACGACCTCAGGTCGATGAACTAACCTGTACACATGTCACCAGGGAACTGCTATCTGACGATATGTATAATACCAACTAGCAGGTTCCCGGCGAGTCCTGTCCGGTGTACTCATAACCCAATGAGCACCTGTATACATCTTAGGTGATCCAACTGACACCAGTGGCTTGTGAGACCGGCCATCGCCCCTCATCGGGGTCTCGACTGTATACACTAGTCTACTCCGGACTATCGATGCCCTGTCTCGGTACTCCCACGACTAGGGACCACTATTAAGGATGTGCTTATGGACTACCCAACTCTCACGTATATGATCGCCCTCATACTGTTGGTAGTCAAGCAAGATCCTAAGGGCTATATCAACGTGTAACATGTAATCAGTCACCTGAACATGTATACGACTGATAAAGGCAAACCAGATAGCATACTATCATCTCGAGTAAGATTGTCCTACCGGCATAGGTCCTCCTCAATCATTGCAATCACGTGCCTGCGATCCAATAATTGACTTTGAGGGCACTATATCCAACAGTATGTTAATATATCAAATATATAATTATACATTAAATTATTAAATCAACACTTGATTTAATAATCCGGCTATATCATATATAACCGACTAATATCATGTGTATCTACTTATCGAATCAACACTTGATTCGATAACCCGGCTATATCACATATAACCGATCGATAACACAAATCGTGAGAATAGAATACGGTATCACATACAGTATTAATCTCGGTCCCGCATATATCACATATGTGCTCCTACTTCATATCGCATGAACCAGGAAACCTCTGTGTAGGACTCTAAAGACTCGTCAATATGCCGGCAGTAGGTGATGATCATATCAAACACCCACAAGCCGCAAGCGGTCTGCTAAACGTAACGGCCACCCGGGTATTGAGCGATCAGAAGATCAACAAGCAAGCCTGCTCATACTTATGCGAATCCAATCAGTAACACTACCATACATTTCGGTCTCTTCGTCTGATACGTTGCATGTCTCGCCTGGGGGTGGTAAACGTTAGACCCCAATAGCTTGATAAGTCATGACGATGTGAGGCTCATAACGGGTCGAGAAACTAGTGATAACACTTACCAGTAAATCTCATAAACAGCCCTGGCCAGGGACTTCCTGTTATGGCCAATCGAGCACAGCGCAACATCAACCCCCAATACCGGGAGAGACGAAATCCCCTCCTATCGCTCATTGCCTCCATGTGACTCGGGACTGTACCCAAAAACCACCATTTTGCACGTCCTCTTGAACGTGGTAAGGTGGAAATCAAAGCACAGTGGGAATCACACAAGACTCTATGACGATCTCGGGTCGACAGACTAACCTGTACCAGTGTCACCAGAAAACTGCCATCTGACGTGAGGTATAATACCATCTAGGAGTTCTCGGCGAGTCTTTCCAGTGTACCCAGTCTCTACCGAGCACCCGTATATCATCTCTGATGTCAAACACCAATGGATATGGGATCATCCATCGCCCATCTATATGGGTCAAGAAGCTATACGCTAGTCTACTTTGGTATATTGATGCCCCGTCTCGATACACCCACGACTAGGGACATTAAAGGATGTACTTACCGATTACCTTTTGTCCCACTAGTATGATCCGCATCATAATCCAGGTACTCAAGTACACATCCTAAGGTGTTTATCAATATGTAACAGAGAGACAATCAGTATACATGTTAAGATAAAGAGTAACCAGATAGCATACTATCGTATCGAGCAAGAAAGTCCTCCCTATGCATGTCTAAGTATCCACTATAATATACATCTCATGTACAATAGTGGCCTCTAGGGCATACATATAACTAACAATCTCCCACTTGCACTAGGGCCATATGTTGTAGTATCCAATACCCAACAATCAGCAGTGGTTGTAGTATCTCATACTCAACCATCCTATAAAAGTCTCTCTTGGCAAAAGGCCTTTGTGAGTGGATCCGCCGTGTTGTCCTCTGAGTTTACTCTCCTAACCTCGATCTCCCTGGAGATCAACCATCTCCATGATCAGGTGATACTGCCTTAGAATATGTCTGGGTCACTGATGGGACGGGGGTTCCTAGGCATAAGCTACAACTCCATTGTCATACAATGGTAGGAACGAAGTTCATCACATGAACTAATATACACCTAGACTGCCTCTTTGGTAGCATCTTTGGTAGCGATGTATCCAACCTTTATCATCTAGTTTTCCATGGTATATAGCTCGGAACTCTTCCAACATACCGTCCCTCCGCTGAGGGTAAAGACAATGGTTGTGACTGACATTCAGCCCACCTTACCACCCTGGAAGCTATCCAGTGATTCTCCCCTAGGATCGATTGATACCATCTCACTACACCTAGTGAGAATGCTAACATCCACTTAGATCTATCTTATAGATCCAAAACCCAGGATTTAGGTGGTATCACCTTGATCCTACTTGGAGAATCCTTATGATAAGAGGAGATTGACCGAGTGTAGCATAGGAAACACCTTCCCTATCAAGAGTATCTCATCTACGTATAATACGCGGAAGACCACCTTACTCTCTACTACCTTTTTGTATATACAAGGTTCATCTACCATTTTGATGAAATCAAACGCTTTGACTACCACATCAAAACCGATGTTCCAACTCTGCGATGCTTGCTTTAACCCGTAAAGCAACTTGCACATGTTTCCGCTGCTCCCACTGTCTACGAAGCCCTCTGGCTGTGTACTTATAGATGTAGGGTTAGCTTAGCACCTTAGCAAGATTTTGTCAAGTATCAATCATGCTACTTTAAAATTTTGGGGTGCTAAACAAACCCTAACCAAGATCTTAACTAGAGAATTAGGGTTAAACATGATATATAAACTCTTTAAATCTAAGTGAACAAGGAATACAACCTTTGTAGACCGGTCCTTCACTTCAATAGCTCCGTGTAGTAGTCCCTTCATTGCGATCACGAACCCCCGGACTCTAGAAAGGCTTCTATGAAGAAACGAACAAGCTTGCTTCGAAGTCTTCGAGGCCGAAGATTATCTACATCGAGGAGACACTAGCTCATACTATCTCTTCACTAATTGTGTAGATTAGTGAAGCAAACACCCTAAACTAAATGGCTAATAGTAGAGGATGATGAAGTAGGAAGTGGGCTCATTTTAGATTAATTTTTTTCACAAGGCATCATCACGTAGAAAAAGCTAGCAAGCTTTTTCCCTTGATGATGAAGAAGAAGTGATGAAGAGATCAATGAACTCATGAGGTTAGAAATGCAACCATGGTTTGTGTATGTCATCCACTAACCATTGTAGAGACTTAACCAAAGCTATGAGTTAAGGGTTGTGTTGAAAAATATCTTAAGCTAGACAAACAAGTGGACTAAGTCAAAGTTTTCCACAAGCTTTTACAAGCTTCTATCATGACTCATTATCCAAATGTTTGAATTACTTAAAACAAATAAAACCCTAACTTAGCCCTAGCATGGTGTGAGTCTCATACATACATGCTGCATATGTAACCTAGCATGACATAACAATATATATCACATATATATCTTGTGCAAAAAGAAAACAGTACATTTAACATATATCACATATATATCAATGTATCATAAAGTGAGAAAAGAAATATTAAGTGAGCTAATATTAGTCGATGTAATTTAATATATCAAATATATAACTATACATTAAATTATTAAATCAACTCTTGATTTAATAATCCGGCTATAATACATATAACCGACTAATATCAAATGAATCAACTTATCGAATCAACACTTGATCCGATAACCCGGCTATATCTCATATACCCGACCAATATCATATATCGCGAGAACAGAATACGGTATCACATACTTTTATTAATCTCGGTCCCGAACATATCACATATGTACTCCTACTTCATTTCGCATGAACCAGGAAACCTCTTTGTTGGACTCTAAACACTCGTCAATACGCAGGCAGTAGGTGATGATCATATCAAACACCCATAAGCCACAAGCGGTCTGCTAAACGTAACGGCCACCCGGGTATTGAGCGATCAGAAGATCAACAAGCAAGCCTGCTATAACTCCTGCGAATCCAATCAGTAACACTACCGTACAGTCCGGTCTCTTCGTTTGATATGTCGCATATCACAGCCTGGGGATGGTATAGTGTCAGACCCCAATAGCCTGATAAGTCATGCCGATGCAAGGTCCATAACAGTTCGAGAAACTACTGATAACACTTACCAGTAAATCTCAGCAACCCTGGCGAGGGATTTCCTGTTATGGCCAATCGAGCATAGCGCAACATCAACTCCCAATACCGGGAGAGACGAAACCCCCCTATCGCTCATTGCCTCCATGTGACTCGGGACTGTATCCAAAAACCACCTTTTTGCATGATATCTTGACCGTGGTATGATGGAAATCAAAGCACAGTGGGAATCATACAAGACTCTATGACGATCCTGGGTCTACAGACTAACCTGCACCAGTGTCACCAGAGAACTGCTATCCGATGATAGGTATAATACCATCTAGGAGTTCTCGGCGAGTCCGTCCAGTGTACCCAGTCTCCACTGGGCACCCGTATGCCTTCTCTGATGTCAAACACCAATGGATGTGGTATCATCCATCGCCCATCATATGGGTCAAGAAGCGCATACGCTAGTCTACTCTGGAGTACCGATGCCCTGTCTCGATACTCCCACGACTAGGATCATTTGAAGGGTGTACTTATTGACTACCCTGTCCCCACTAGTATGATCTATATCATAATCCTGGTAGTCAAGTAATCATCCTAAGGGCTTTATCAACATGTGATCACAAAACAATATTTGTTAACATGTTAAGATAAAGTGCAACCAGATAGCATACTATCATGTCGAGCAAGAAAGTCCTCCCTATATATGTCCAAGCATCCACTACAATATACATCGCATGTACAGTAATGGCTTCTAGGGCATACATATTACTAACAATCTTCCACTTGCACTAAGGCCATCAGTTGTAGTATCCAATACCCAACAATATAGCAGTGGTTGTAGTATCCCATACTCAACCATTGTAGAGAAGTCTCTCTAGGGGTAAGGCCTTTGTGAGTGGATCCACTGTGTCAACCTTCTGGTCTACTCTCCTAACCTCGATCCCTTGGAGATCAGCTATCTCCCTGATCAGGTGATACTGTCCTCAGAATATGTCTGGAATGCTGATGTGACCAGTGTTCCTAGGCCAAAGCCACAACTCCATTGTTGTCACAATAACAGTTATTGGACGCTCAATGGTAGGAACCTTGTTCATCTAATGAACAAGAAATGTCCAGACAACCACTTTGGTAGTATCGTTGGTAGCAATGTATTCAGCCTTTATCGTTTAGTATGTCACGGTATCTAGCTTGAAACTCTTCTAACATACCGTCCCTCCACTGAGGATAAAGACAATGCCTGTGACTGACTCTCAGTCGAACTTATCACTCTGGAAGCTAGAACCAAGAACTTTCTTTTAGTACTTCTCAAGTACTTAAGAATGTCCTCCACAGCTGTCTAGTGATTCTCCTAAGATCTGATTGATTCCTGATCACTACATCTAGTGAGTCATCTACATCTAGTTTGGTACATAACATCGTACACTCTGATAAAGCCTAATGCCGAAGCATAGGGTATCCCTTGCACGCGAGCTCTCTTCAAATCAGTCTCGGGAGACATCTTTTTGGAGAGAGTGATCCATGAGTAAGTGGGCGAGCCACCATGCTTAGAATCTTCCATACTAAACCCTTTTAGTATGGTGTTTATGTACCTGGATTTGGGACACTCCCAACATCCATATAGATCTATCACCATAGATCATAATCCACAAGATGTAGCAGGGATCATCCAGATCTTCCATTGAGAATATCCGTGATAAGAGGAGCTTGACCGAGTGTAGCATAGAAAACCATTTCCTATCAAGAGTATGTCATCTACGTGCAATACGTGGAAGACAACCTTACTCTCTACAACCTTCTTGTATATACAAGGTTCATCTACCATTTTGATGAAGTCAAACTCTTTGACTATCACATCAAAACAGACGTTCCAACTGCCTGAACCGGGTTGGGCCATCATCTCATGATGCAATCCTCGATCCCACTGCCACCGAGAAGACCGTAGTATCTCTCAAGTGGATGAGAAACCCTACCAGATTCGCGGAGAAGCTGAGATTCGTTAGAGACTATTGAATTCTTTGGTTTCACCAAATCATCAGCTGTTAGTTTGTCCAGCTGGAACTGCTTCCAGTTCTTTCACAAGAAATTCCTTTTCTAAAAAGGTGGCATGCTGAGAAACAAAACACCTTTCGCTCCTCAGTTAGGTGGAAGATATTCCCTCACTAATATTTGGGATATCCTGACAAACTTACACAACTGACCTTGCCTCGATCTTGTCTGGATTTTGCTTTTCAACATAGGCCGGACAACCCCATATCTTTAACTCGTTTAAGACATGGTCTCTTCCCATTCTATATCTCATATGGAGTGGTAGGCTCTGATTTGGACGGAACCCCATTCAATAGGTATACAGCTTCTTAAGTGCATAACACCCAAAAGGAAACAGGTAACTCAGCAATACTCATCATAGAGCGCGCCATATCTCATAGGGTGTGATACCTCCGCCCGATACACCGTTGTGCTGTGGTGTATACGAAGGAGTAAGCTGAGAGAGAATCACATTCTCCTTTTAGAAACTCCAGGAACTTCAAACGCAAGTATTCGCCTCCTCGATCACATCGTAGGACTTTAATATTTCTACCCGTTTAGTTCTCAAAAGAACCAACCTTGGCATTTGTAGACATAGGACTCTATACATCATCATGTATCCATCCCAAGAGTTCAATAACTCTTTCTCTGTTTCCAGTAAACGGAGTATTGGTCATTTTATCTTTGAGACAAGATTAGCAAGTAGCATAAGATGAAAATTCGAACAGATTCTCATATTCATCCTAATGTAACTTAGCTGGTCGTGTCGCATTGATATGACCTAGTCTATAATGCCTCAAGAAGGGTTCGTTCATTCCTGAACTGCTCCTCTTGCGTGTGTTCTACATACTTTGAACGGTGGTTTGATTTAGAATGTATATGCTATTATATAACGTGCCTGATTGAATCAACTCTTGATTCAGGAAAATGTTCACAACATTATCCTCCTATACAGAATTATATCCATCTTTAACTTAATAAAGAAACTGATGTAATGTTGTATATCAGGGTCGGTATGTAATAACATTTGTTCAGAATTAATGTATTAACCATTTGGTAATACAAGGTGATATCTGCCAACAAACTTGGCTGCAACAATTGCACCATTCTCTAACACTTAGAGACATATCATCCATTCTTAGTTCTCTACCTTTCTGTAGCCCATGTAACATATTACGGGATCCTGATCCGGTATCACATGCCTAGTTAGTAGAGGATACTGAAAAACAGTTCTCGGTAATGAACATACCCGAAGAAGATGCATCAACATGTACTTTCTTCGATTGGGTCGCATGGGAATCCGGATATTCCCCTATTTCCTGCTTAGACTTATAACAGTTATAAGATAGAGCGGAACCAACGTTCCCTAGCTCAGTATAATAAGCAGGTTCGGTCAATGCATCCATATTATTATCTTGATTAAGGCGTGACATGGTTGCTACTAGGAGAGAGAGAGAGAGAAGAAAACACTCTGCGTGCGCTCTTGCAAGATTAGATTGGTTATCAGAATATCTAATCAGGATGGCTCCCAGTGTTTTAGTCAAATCTACCTTCAAATCCTAAATGGTAAAACTAGCCGGGATTAATTACACCCTACAAGTTCGCCAATCTTTCGACCAGGCCAGTGTCGGTACTTTGAGGGAGGTTCCCCGTGCTTTCGCACTGACCTAATTAAAATAATCCTCGTTTTTCCCAGGGGCATAACCCCGTTAACACCTTTCTAGACACCTACTTGATCAACTAATTGTCATGTGTAAAACTCTCCCAGGAGTAACTCTTACTCGCAGTGGGTATCAGGATCCAACTATCTCATAGAAGGTATGCAATCTCATTGCAAATTTCAATACTTGAAATTCCCGATAATATTTTACCCCTATCTTCCTATGACCTTGACGGAGGCCAACAAACCATAGGCTGCTAGTCAAGTTCAACCCGTACAATCCTTGATTTTATTAAACCCACCCACACGACCCTTGACGGAGGCCAACAAAGTCGCACGACTACCCTAATCCAATCACATCGTATGCTATAGATAAGCATTAGTTATCTACCGCACACTACGCCTAGACGGAGGCCAACAAACGTAGCACGAATACTAAGTAGTACTTATATGAAACGACGGAGGGCTACGACAGGTTTTTAAGAAAACCCTTTGCGTAATGAACTTGATATCGTCGTAGAATCGAGTGATTTTTAAAAGGAGTGTTTTTGAGGCCTTTACTAATTTTTCTAAAGAGGTCACACCCGGTGAAGGGATCTCGGCTCTTTCCTTATCGAATAAGGCGCAGGATATTTCACAAATACCACTATGCAAAGCAAGAACTATAGAAGCAATCAAAAAATAAACCGAGTGGGTTGTAGCATCTGCTAGTTTCGCTAAAGAGGTCACTCCCGGTGAAGGGATCTCGGTCCTTTCCTTATCGAATAAGGTGCTGGATATTCTACAAGGAATACCGCTATGCAAAGCAAGAACTAGAGCTACCAGTTTTTAAAAAAAGGTTTCTACAATATCTTTAGGTTTCTTTTTCTTTTATTTCATTAATCTCATTAATGAAGTCCCATCAGATTATGCTTCCCAAGCATCACATAAGAAACGAAAGCAGAAATATTTATTATATCTCATATATATAATATAAGCATTCGTCTCAGAACATATCAAATGATCACATCATAGAATATCAGCAGTAGAAAAACATATATGAAATATTTGATATACTAGGAATTCTGTGTTTTATTTAAGCCAGTAAAAACACGGATTCCACGGTCGTGATGAATAGCCAAACTTACATCCCTAGACCCCTACGAGAGCGGCACGCAACCCTACCAATTCTAGAGTTAGGAGACCCAGTCTCGACTCGTCGAGATGGTCTCCTACTGTACCCTAGAACCCGGTTACTTGTGCTCCCCGCCTTGGGTCTATCCTAATGCGGAAAAGTAAATAATATACAATGGTGACATCATCCTCAACCCGGAAGTGCCCCAATAAAAGAATATTACATATAATGAATTTTACATGAATGAAAATGAAAAACTCCCATCTCACATAAAAACCCCGGCTATTCAAAACACGACGATCCAATATAACATATCACAGCAACACATAACATCTCATGTCATCAACGTAAGTAAATATGCGTATCCCAGTTGTCGTTGACATATAGCACCGAAACCGGTGATACACCACATATTACACTTACGGTCACAGAAAAGAAAGTGAAAAACTACAACAGTTGGAATTCACAACCACCTTAGACATCATAAACCCAATATATCACAAACATTGGATTTCATGCCTAACCAAATGAATTCTTTAGACATCACATGCCTAACAATTATAAACCCTGCATTTTAGTCTCGATATTGAAAATACTTTCCAATAACCTGTCGGGTAATTCAACAAGATTCCCGATAACCTGATCGAATGCTCGTCAGAAACTTTAATAGACGGTCGCATCCCCCGGTGCCGTCGACGAAGTGCACTAAGGCGGAACACCGCAGCCGCGAGCACCCTAACAGATGCTTTTGGTGATGGGGTTCTCCTACAGTCACTTGGTCGGGACTATGGGGCGTGGCTATCTAGTAAGGTTACCCGACGAGTATCCGCGTACACTACGTAATTGCGACGGACTTTTGATCCACATCAAAATCTCGTGGCAACCGATCAAATGCGACTAAACTGCTAGATTTATAAAATTGAAGTTAGTTATCACATAACCAATTATATGGATTCCAAATATTAAATCACGATCACAGATAGCTAGGCGAAGTTAGATAATTCGATCGATACAATGAATTCCTAAAAATTCCCAGAGAGCTCAACACTTGAGCACAGTTAAAGTTAACTAGAGACATGCTACAGTACCTATGGACCAACAGCTGAAGGGCCCGACCCAAGCCTCTCAAGTGGCGCCGCGGATCCGCTGCCAAAACCATGTTTTGGCCGCGGATCCGCGGTCACTTGGACGAGTTAGGGTCTCGTTCTTCAGGTGTGTCCATAGAATTCCCTGCAAGATTTTTTGAGTATTTTTAATATGGAAAAATCCAACTTTTTGAAAAATTTCCAAAAAGGGGGTCAATTCGGGCTTTCGGAGTTTGATCGGACTTTAAATTTCGTCTAGACAACGCCTAATGCTCTAGCTTGGCTCTGATACCACTTTAGGGTTAGCTTAGCACATTAGCAAGATTTTGGCAAGCATCAATCATGCTACTTTAAAATTTTGGGGTGCTAAACAAACCCTAACCAAGATCTTAACTAGAGAATTAGGGTTAAACATGATATGTAAACTCTTTACATCTAAGTGAACAAGGAATAAAAACTTTGTAGACCGGTCCCTTATTTCAATAGCTCAGTGTAGTAGTCCCTTCGCTGCGATCACGAACCCCCGGACTCTAGAAAGGCTCCCATGAAGAAACGAACAAGCTTGCTTCGAAGTCTTCGAGGCCGAAGATGATCTACGTCTAGGAGACATTAGCTCATGCTATCTCTTCACTAATTGTGTAGATTAGTGAAGCAAACACCCTAAACTAAATGGCTAATAGTAGAGGATGATGAAGTAGGAAGTGGGCTCACTTTTGATTAATTTTTTTCATAAGGAATCATCACTTAGAAAAATCTAGCAAGCTTTTTCTCTTGATGAAGAAGAAGAAGTGATAAAGAGATCAATGAACTCATGAGGTTAGAAATGCAACCATAGTTTGTGTATGTCATCCACTAACCATTGTAGAGACTTAACCATAGCTATGAGTTAAGGGTTGGGTTGAAAAATATCTTAAGCTAGACAAACAAGTTGACTAAGTCAAAGTTTTCCACAAGCTTCTACAAGCTTCTACCATGACTCATTATCCAAATGTTTAAATTACTTAAAACAAATAAAACCCTAACTTAACCCTAGCATAGTGTGAGTCTCATACATACATGTTGCATGTGTAACCTAGCATGACACAACAATACATATCACAGATATATCTTGTGTAAAAATAAAACAATACATTTAACATATATCACATATATATCAATGTATCATAAAATGAGAAAAGAAATCTTAAGTGAGCTAATATTAGTCAATGTAATTTAATATATCAAATCTATAATTATACATTAAATTATTAAATCAACTCTTGATTTAATAATCCGGCGATAATACATATAACCGACTAATATCAAATGAATCAACTTATCGAATCAACACTTGATCCGATAACCCGGCTATATCTCATATACCCGACCGATATCACATATCGAGAGAATATGGTATCACATACTCGTATTAATCATGGTCCCGCACATATCGCATATGTGCTCCTACTCCGTTTCGCATGAATTAGGAAACCTCTGTGTAGGACTCTAAAGACTTGTCAATACGCCGGCAGTAGGTGATGATTATATCAAACACCCACAAGCCGCAAGCGGTCTGCTAAACGTAACGGCCACCCGGGTATTGATCGATCAGAAGATCAACAAGCAAGCCTGCTATAACTCCTGCGAATCCAATCAGTAACACTACCGTACAATCCGGGTCTCTTCGTCTGATATGTCGCATATCACAGCCTGGAGGTGGTATAGTGTCAGACCCCAATAGCCTGATAAGTCATGCCGATGCAAGGTCCATAAAGGTTCGAGAAACTACTGATAACACTTACCAGTAAATCTCAGCAACCCTGGCCAGGGATTTCCTGTTATGGCCAATCGAGCATAGCGCAACATCAACTCCCAATACCGGGAGGGATGAAAACCCTCCTATCGCTCATTGCCTCCATGTGACTCGGGACTGTACCCAAAAACCACCTTTTTGCACGATCTCTTGACCGTGGTATGGTGGAAATCAAAGCACAGTGGGAATCACACAAGACTCTATGACGATCTCGGGTCTACAGACTAACCTGTACCAGTGTCACCAGAGAACTGCTATCCGACGATAGGTATAATACCATTTAGGAGTTCTCGGCGTGTCCGTCCAGTGTACCCAGTCTCCACTGAGCACCCGTATACCTTCTCTGATGTTAAACACCAATGGATGTGGGATCATCCATCGCCCATCATATGGGTCAAGAAGCGCATACGCTAGTCTACTCCGGAGTACCGATACTCTGTCTCGATACTCCCACGACTAGGAACATTTGAAGGATGTACTTATTGACTACCCTATCCCATTAGTATGATCTGCATCATAATCCTGGTAGTCAAGTAATCATCCTAAGAGCTTTATCAACTTGTGATCACAAAACAGTATTTGTCAACATGTTAAGATAAAGTGCAACCGGATAGCATACTATCATGTCGAGCAAGAAAGTCCTCCCTATATATATCCAAGCATCCACTACAATATACATCGCATGTACAGTAATGGCCTCTAGGGCATACATATTACTAACAATAAACGCTCTCTTCTAAATCACTATTTAGAAAAGCAGTAATGGCACACAACCGCCAGATATCGTAGTCATGGTCTGTCGCAATGGCAAGTAGGATCCGGATGGACTTAAGGATAGCCACTGGAGAAAAGGTTTCATCATAATCCACACCTGGTCGATGACGAAAACCTTTTACAACAAGTCTAGCTTTGAAAGTCTTAACTTTTTCATCTGCATCAAGTAATCTTCTCAAGATATACTTGCTCCTGATGGGGATTTAACCCTTCAGATAGAGCAACCAAAGTCCATACTTTGTTGGTGTACATAGATTCCATCTCAGATCATTTAGCATCCAGCCATTATTACAGAGTCACCACTCTTGATGGCCTGCTCAAAACTTAGTTGGGTCATCATCTCATGATACAATCCTCGCTCCCACTGTTATAGAGAAAACCGAAGTATCTCTCAGGTGGATGAGGAACCCTACCAGATCGGCGGAGTGGCCGAGGTCCGTCGGGAAGTATTGAATCCTCCAGTTCTACCAAATCGTCAGCTGTAGTTTGTATAGCCGGAACTCCTTTCAGTTTTACTTCATGACCACTAATTTCTTCACAAGAAATTCCTTTTCTAAAAAGGTGGCATGTTGAGAAACAAAACACCTTTTGCTCCTCGGTGTGGTAGAAGATATTCCCTTGCGAATGCTTAGGATATCCAACAAACTTCCACAGATTTGACCTTGCCTCGAGTTTGTCTGGATTTTGCTTTTAGACATAGGCCAGACAACCCTAAATCTTAACTTACTTAAGACATGGGTTCTTCCCATACCATATCTCATATGGAGTGGTAGGCACCTGATTTGGTTGGAACCCTATTCAATAGGTATGCAACTTCTCAAGTGCATAACTCCCTAAAAGGAAACAAGGAACTCAGTAGTACTCATCATAGAGCGCACCATATCTAATAGGGTGCGATTGCTCCGTCCCGATACACCGTTGTGCTATGGTGAATACGGAGGAGTAATGCTGAGAGAGAATCTCATTCTCCTTTAGAATAATCCAGGAACCCCATGCTCAAGTATTCTCCTCCCCGATCACATCGTAAGACATAATACTTATACCCATTTAGTTCTCTACTTCAGACTTATATTCTTTGAATTTCTCAAAAGCTTCAGACTTGTATTTCAACAGGAACATATGTCCGAATCTTGAGAGATCGTCAGCGAATGTAATGAAGTACAAAGAATCGGTCCTGGCATTTGTAGACAGGGGACCAACATACATCATCATGTATCAATCACAAGAGTTCGCTAACTCTTTCTCTGTTTCCAATAAACGGAGCAATGGTCATCTTATCTTTGTGATATGACTGGCAAGTTTCATAAGATGTGAATTCAAACTGATTTAAATATGCATCTTAATGTATCTTATCTAGTCGGGTCGCATTGATATGACCTAGTCTACAATGCCTCAAGAAGGATTCATTCATTTCTTAACTCTTCCTCTTGTGTGCGTTCTGTATATTGAGAACTGTAGTTTGATTTAGAACGTATATGCTTTTAGATAACGTGCCTGAACCGATCAACTCTTGATGTAGGAAATGTTCAAAACATTATCCATTAATACAAAATTATATCCTTCTTTACAAATAAAGAGACTGATATAATGTTGTATATCAGGTTCGGTATCTAATAACATTCATTCATAATCAATGTATTTGGTAATACAGGATGATAACCGTCAACTGCTTTGGCTGCAATAATTTCACCATTTCTAACACTTAAAACTTATCACCCATTCTCAGTTCTCTACCTATCTGTAGCCCATGTAACAGATTACATATGTAGGATCCTGATCCGGTATCTCATAACCAGGACGTAGAGGATACTGAGAAACAGTTCTCGGTAACGAACATACCCGAACGAGATGCATCATCATGCACTTTCTTCGTTTGGGCAGCATAGGAATCCTGGTATTCCCCTATTTCCTGCTCGGTCTTATAACAATTATAAGTTGAAGCGGGACCAACGTTCCCCAGCTCAGTATAACAAGCGGGTCTGGTCAATACATCCATATTATTATCTTGATTAAGGAGTGACATGGTCGCTACCTGGACAGAGAGAGAAGAAAACACTCAGCGTGCGCTCTTGCGAGATTAGATTGGTTATTATTTTATCTAATCAGGATGGCTCCCACTGTTTTTATCAAATCTTCCTTCAAACTCTAAAAGGAAAGACTAGCCGGGATTAATTACACGCTACAAGTTCGCCAATCTTTCGGCCAGGCCAGTGTCGGTACTTTAAGGGAGGTTCCCCGTGCTTTCGCACAGACCTAATTAAAATAAACTTCGTTTTCCCAGGGGCATAACCCCATTGACACCTTTCTAGACACCTACTTGATCGGCTAATTGTAATGTGTAAAACTCTTCCAGGAGTAACTCTTACTCGCAGTGGGTATCGGGATCCAACTATCTCATAGAAGGTATGCAATCTTATTGCAAATTTCAAAACTTGAAATTCCTGATAATTTTGCCCCTAACCTCCTATGACCTTGACAAAGGCCAACAAACCATAGGGTGCTAGTCAAGTTCAACCCGTCATTTCCTGATTGAATTAAACCCACCCGCACGACTCTTGACAAAGGCCAACAAGGTCGCACGACTACCCTAATCCAATCGCATCATATGCTTAAGTAGATAAGCAATAATCAGCTACCGTGCACTACGCCTTGACAAAGGCCAACAAACGCAGCACGAATAGTAAATACTACTTATCTAATATGACGGAGGGCTACGACAGGTTTATAAGAAAACCTTTTGCGTAATGAACTTGATATCGTTGTAGAATCGAGTGATTTTGAAAAGGAGTGTTTTTTAGGCTTTTACTAGTTTTGCTAAAGAAGTCACTCCCGGTGAAGGGATCTCGGCTCTTTCCTCATCGAATAAGGTGCATGATATTTCACAAATACCACTATGCAAAGCAAAAACTATAGAAGCAATCAAAAGACAAACCGAGTGGGTTGTAGCATCTGCTAGTTTCGCTAAAGAGATCACTCCCGGTGAAGGGATCTCGGCTCTTTCCTTATCGAATAAGGTGCTGGATATTCTATAAGGAATATCTCTATGCAAAGCAAGAACTAGAGCTACCAGTTTTTAAAACAAGTTTGTACAACATCTTTAGGTTTCTTTTCTTTCATTAATCTCATTAATGAAGTCCCATCATTTAAGTTACCTAAGCATCACAGATAAATACAACGTACGCTTATGCCATCCGCATTCGCCTCGATATCCCATCATGCACCGTTAGGTTAGGTAACTAACGGCAGAGCGGGGCAGGGCTAGCGCGGGTGTAAAACATAAGCATCGTCTATATAATATATCACATATATTATATACAGTATCTATTTCATCGTATCAACTGATCACATCACAGAATATCGCGGCAGAAAACAACATATGAAATATTGGATGTACTAGGATTTCCGGGTTTTATATTAAGCCTGTATAAAACACGGATTCTACGGTCGTGATGAATAGTAAACCCACATCCCTAGACCCCTACGAGAGCGGCCAGCAACCCTTCCAATTCTAGAGTTAGGAAACCCGGACTCGACTCCTCGAGATGGTCTCCCACTGGACTTTTGTAACATTTCAAAAAAAATAAAATATTATTTTGGGAAAATTCTGGAGAAAAATTATGGAAATTCTAAAATATGTTATTTAGTGGTAATTGTGTTTAATGCAGGGGTTGTGGTAAAAAGTTTACCAAAACGGCTTTTAAATATTTTATTTGGTTTTATGAATATTTTATTGGAATTTTATCTGGACTGCACACACTTGTGCATGTTAGCTTGGGTTAGTCTGGGTTACCATGTTTTGATGAGCATGGTGGGTTAACCATGTTTAGCCAACCATGATGGGTTAACCATTTGGTTAAGTTAATTGGGGTTAATTAAGGGTCTTTAGCTTTGTTTAAAGGTGATTAAGATGGGGGTTGACTTGTTGTAGGAGAGAGAGAGAATGGGGGCTTAAAGCAAATGTCACAACCATTTCATTTCAAAACTTTTGCTTCCCTCTCACACTCACATCTCTTACACACACCTACACTCACATCGGCACAACTTCAGCCCCATATCAACACATCAGCCACAAAACAGCCCCCTACATCAGCTGCTGAAAACATACCTCAGCCCAACACTTCAGCCACCATCAACACATTTCAGCCCCAATTGCATCAGCATCTGCAGCAACAGCAGTAATATCATTTAAAACAACCCCATACCCTCATCACACCACACACTATCACCAAAACAACCACAACAAAACATCAGCCACAGCAGTAGCTGCTGCAACAACAACAAAAAGGAAAATAGCAAGCAGCAGCAGCAGCCTGATGCAGCAACAGCAACAACAACAAGGGAAAACAGCCCAAGGAGCAGCTCCACAGCAGCAGCAACCCCTCCTCCTTCCTTCATCCTCCCTTCTCCTACATCCTAGGATTTCCTTGAGGTATAATCTTGCAACCCAGCTCCTACCTTGTTAAGTTATGGATAATTGGCTGAAACTTAGTGTTATTAAGTAGATTAGTGCTAGTTTAGATAAATTTGAGTGAGATGTGGCCAAGTGATGGTTTTGATAGTTAGGGTAACCTTATTAGGTGAATTTGAGACCATTGTAACCAAGATTACCCCAGTTTTCCAGTTAGTTACCTGAGAGTTTCGACTTGGCGTATTTTATCGATTGTGTCGATTTTGTGACCTTTATGGATTCTGCTACAACCCGAGATACCCTAAAATAATATTGACTTGGCAGTAGGATGTGCAGGCAGATAGGAACCAACACCCAAAGCCCCAGCCCCCAACTCCCATTTCAGGCCGCAGATATATTCCTTCTGGCCGCAATTTGCGGCAAGAGCAGGAGGAAACCCCCTCGTTTTGCGTGCACGGCTCTTTTACCTGTAAACTTGACCCCTGGTATGTCTAGTTTTGTCTGATTGCTATCAGGGTAGAATTTGGGTTGATTTTCTTGAGTTGGCGCGTGATTTACGACTTGTTTTCGTATGGATTTTGGTATTCGATGATTCGTGACTGTCGGGTGGCGTTTGAACGCCAACGGTAGCAGGTTGTTGGCTGTGTTTGCACGCAAGGCTACAGGTTTTTACCTATGAGCGTAGCGCGCACCATTTTGGTTTCCGACATGGTTTTCATGTGTTTTAGCGTGTGATATCCTTGGAGGTACCCCACGTGGCGTCGATGTCACGACCCAAAATTGGCCCGTGACGGCCCTAATACTACGCAACGCCTAAAGACGTAACGCAGTAAAAGAAAGCCAAAACCCAGAAATCTAAACCAAGAAAATACGGAAAAGATAATATAAGTTTTTGAAAAATTTGAAATCGCAACCCAAATTCTTTAAAAGTTTTACTTTCTTTCTTTAAAATTTGGCAACACCCCCTTTTTGTAAAAAACTAGCCAAGATGAATACAATACAAATATACGACGCCGTAGCGAAGAAATAAAGACAATAGAGAGAAAGCTGTATATAAAAGACGACAAATCCACATATAATATACAATACGTCCTCACCAAGTCTCTAAGTCAACAACATACTAGTAGATGGAGAGTACAAGATACAACGAATGTACAATATGAAATACAGATAATCATCTAACCCACCTAAGCAAAATGGTATACTGTGAGCTGATGCGATATCTATAGCAAAAGATGATAGATGAGAAGCTGGATAGCCTGCCTCGACTACTCTGGGGAACAACCTGAAACACCTGTGGCACAACGGGGGTGAGTTGCCAACTCGTGAATAGTAGATAACATATGCAGGTAATCGCAGGAATGTACGTACATCATGAATCTAAGATATGCGATTACAGTAATAACATGTCATGTGAATGCAGAATAATGGAAAGTACACTAGCAGGTACAATCAATATGTGAAGCAATGATGACATGATAATAGTATGCAATAACTATGCAATAGGGATATGAGAAAGCAAATATGCAACTATCATAAGGGTACACTAACAGGTACTACCAGTATATGAAACTGTGCATAAAATAGATAAGTGTGAGGTATAGGGTGGAATATGTCATTTACACGGAAACCTGACATCATGGCAGGATCACAATCCATCAAGACACTCCAATCCACAAATCCTCAAATCAGCCCCCAAACTGGGCTCTCACATCATATAAGTCTCACATCTCCTCAATGTACAATATCGAGTAATCTCCTATATCCCGAATGTACAAATCAACAATCACATAGGTATGTCCAATATCCAATCTCAATGAATCACCTAATAACCCAAGTCAAATCTCCAGTAAGAATCTAACATCCTAAAGGTATATATACAGAAATAAATATGATGGGGGCAATACACATATATTAGCGTCCCATTCCACTAATATTGGTGTAAGGGTATATATAACAACGGCTAAATCCCCTGTTATATATACAAAGGTATTAAAAGAAATATCATGAAAACCAATGTGCCAAGTATCGACACAGAAATCCTGACCACGTATCATACGCTATCCCGAAAGCACGAGTGCCTAGCTCTGACCCTCGCCTTTCGACGTGTGCATACGTACATGACTCCCAGCGGTGTCTCCGTGATCCCTCGCCGAGTCATGGGTACTGTCACCGGTAGGTACTCGCCCGCCTCCAGGCTCAATCGGCAAAATCCATCGATCTTCTTGCTAAGGGGAACCATACCGGGGCCCACCATGTACCCTCATACGACAACCACACCTCGTATGGAGTATATAATCAGCACCGATAAAACTCATGGTGGACGCGCAAATATCATATCAAGGAAACCAGGTTTTTCAATGTATGCATAATTTCATGAACTCCCGCGATTCCCAAATCCCGAAAACACCATGTAAAAATCCAAATAAACTAAAGGCGCAATTCTAACAATGACGTAGAATATGCGACAAATATTGAATCCTAGCTCATGTTTGGCTTTGCAACATAGACTTTATCCACTTTAGGATCTTAATTAAACCTTAACTAGCTAAACTAAACAACTTGAAGGCTCTAGCAACTCGGATAGAGGGTTATACCTTCGTGTCTAGTCCTTCATGTCTTCTCTAGGTTCTTTGCTCCTTGGATCGATCTTCAACTTTGAACTCCTTTCTTTGGCTCCTACAATTCTCAGAACGAACTCGGTTGCCGATCTCCTTGGTTTCGAAGAAAGATCCACCCGAGGGCCTATGGTCAAGCTCCAACCTCAAGTGAGGTAACATAGTGATCTAATGTGCTAGATGAGCTATCCACTTTGGGATGGCCGCTTCAGGTATCGTGGGCTTCTTGACGGGCCTATTGGAGTTCAGGCTCAGCCTATCGAAGACTGATGATGTTGGCTTGACATTGAATGACCCGTTGAGAGGGGCCGTGGTGATAGTGAGCCGATCAAAGACCGACTTCTTCTGCGCTTCTTGCGGCAGTGGGATGTTAACGCTCACTGGTGGGAGCATGGTCCTAAAGAACAACCCGATGATAGCTTGTGTTACCTGCTCTACCGGGATTGTGAAAAGGGAGGACGCCTGGGGCCCGTAATTTACACCTCCATATGAGGTGGAACAGAAGTTGCAGTTGCAGCTGGAAGATTTCGTGCAAGTAGACGCCATTAATCTTTTGTTTTCTGCACGGAGCAAGACACCAAATAATAGTACCTCGAACCCAAGGGAAACCATATCAAACCGCGATTTGTTCGCGAACACGACACACGAAGTTTGGAGTGGAAAGAGGAAAAGGTCCCACCGGGCGTGCCAGAATCTGTTCCCCGCCGAAACACGGAGACGAAACCGCATAGGACCATCTCGCCTGAATTTCGGGGAAGATGCTAATTGGTTCTATCCGTCCACCTCTCCGAAGATGCCAAGTTGAGTTATGACACCATGTATCGAAGGTTTAAAAGGATGCGGCCGATGTAGCAGACTTCATCAGACTCCCCCTCATTTGAGTGGTTTTTGATTGTGGGAACACTCTTCCCTGCAGGCGTAAGCCCCTGCAGTTAATTACGCTACCGCATCGCGGTAACCATTTTCGCCTTCTCCAGATGGTCACTTCGTGTCGTGTGTGTTTGTTTTGTTTTTGGTTGCCCGTGGATTATATACGGAGACTAATTTATGTTGTCCCCCGTAGGGCGTGGATTAGTCCAAATCCGTATTTTCTTAGATTTGGTTTTGGGGTTCGGTTTAAGGATACGTTAGTCTCATTTGAGACTAAGATCAACTTAAACATTTGTTAAGGATACGTGAGTCTAATTTTAGACTAAGATCAACTTAACAGGATCATTTAGATCCGACAAAAGATCATTTGGACTCTATTATTTAGTTTAAGGACATTGCGGTCGATTAGTTTAGGGACATTACAGTCCAATGTTAGTTTAAAGACATTTCGGTCCAATGTTAGTTTAAGGACATCTCTGTCAAAGGTTAAGGACATCATAGTCCGTGAATTTAAAGACATCACAGTCAAGGTTAAGGACATCATAGTCCATGGGCTTAAGTATCCCACAGTCCGTAGAGTGTTTAGTTGTTGGGACCCGTCACCTCTCTGAAGACGTTGAAGGATTATAACGACAAATATCAGAGAAGTAAAGAGATGTACCCTCGAACCGGTGTGAGTTGGTTGGAAGATCTGTAGTTCAATTTGGGACTAAGATCTGTTGAAATATTTATGAGCAGGTGGGCTCAATTAATATAAGTTGAGGACTTATGGCCAATATTGGGCTAAGTCCAATAAATGTTTAACATTTTTATTCTGGCTATTGAGCCTTTATTTGGGCTTGGCCCTTCTGACAATATTTTTATCTTTTATTGAATGCTGAGCATCCACCAGAGCTCTGGGCTTATTAAAGAACAATTTATGTTCTGTCGGCGCAACACGTGGTGCGCTAGGCGCTTTGCGCCGGTCAAAGAGCGCAGTGCGCTTCTGCCACGTGGCGCACATGCAAGGGACACGTGTCGCACTCAGCGCTAGGCGCTAGATGATGAGGGCTTGATGCCAGTTTATGAGCGCTGAGCGCTAGTCCATGAGCGCATTGCGCTTTCAATTTAGTGGCGCACACGTGAATGACACGTGGTGCGCTTGGCGCTGAGCGCCAGCCCATGAGCGCAGCGCGCTATTTCAGAAGCGCAAAGCGCAAGTTGTTAATTGGCGCATACGTGCTTGACACGTGGTGCATTTGGCGCTGAGCGCCGGTTCATATAGCGCATAAGCGCAGTTCAAGAGCGCAAGGCGCATTCGAAGAGCGCAAAGTGCATCTGATCAGTTTTATGATCCGGGAACAAATTTATGTTCTTTTAAAAGAGACTTTGTCTCAAGATTTAAGAACAACGGTTCTTATTTTGCAGGAGAGATTTTCAATCTCTTATTTTGATGAAAGTCTTTTCCTTTATAGATCCATGATCTGTGAGAAGAATTATGTTCTTCTTTTATTTTATGATGAGATCTTTTTATCTCTTTTTTGAAAGACTTTTTGTCTTGAAGATTTATCATCTTTTTAAAGAAAGAAACTTTTTTCTTTGTTATGAGATGATTTCATCTTTGTGTTCATCACCCATCATCTTTACCTTGAAGAAATATCTTCTTGCAAGAGCTTGCTCTTTATCTTTGAATTTTTTCAAAGTTTATGGGGGGTTTGTCTATATCTGACTTGAAGTCTTGGGGCCTTTATATAGGGCAAGCTGATTTGTTGAATCAGTTAAAGAGATCTTTCTCTGATTGATTTGGGGATGTTTCCCAACTATTGGATCTTTGATCCTAGGGCTTCTGTTTTACAGAAGGCAATCTTCTTGTTGTTAACAAGATTGGAGAATCTTTACATAACAGAATTCAATTCTGATTAATTAATGATGTATCATTACTATTAGATCTTTTGATCTAACGGTGGGGAGTTTTTTTAATTCCAGCGCGAGCGCACCCGTGCTTTGCACGTGGTGCGCTGCTCAGAGCGCATCGCACTTTGCGCTATGTAAGTGCACGGCGGCGCCCCGGCCGTCAATCCGACGGCCAAATGCGGAAACGGTGATAAACTTTAATTTTGCGAACTTAGCAAACCGGCACCACCGCACACTAAACACCCGGATCGAACCATTAACAAGTCTAAGCTAACTACAAGACGGGTTAGAGATATACCGAATGATCCGAGTCCTCCGGTCTTCTCCTCGTCGTCCCGATCTCCTGTGGAAACTCCGGTCGTCGCCTCCTCGCCGGAAGGGCACCACATCGCCTGTATCTTTTACGGGCTCCCACCTCAATACCGAGGCAACTCGGGCGCGAAGTAGGCTAACCGACGCGTCCAAGATTTGCTATAGAATGTGTAGGGTTGAAGCTATGTCTCATTTGGGTTTGTTGCCATTTGAAGATGATGGAGGAAACAAGATAAGAAAAATGGTGCTTGCATTTTTCTTAGCATGAAAAGAGATCAAGAATGAAACACTCTCAAAGATGAAGCTCTCTCCTTCTCTTTTCTCAAATGAAACCTTATCATATTAGAAATGGTGGAGGAAAGAATATGAAGCATGAAGGGAGGTGATGGTAGGAGAAAGCAAGAGGTGACCACAACCAAACATCATCATCACAATCTCACATCAAACACAAATCAATCATAATCATCTTTTACAAGAAATGATGATAGAAAAGAAAGGAATAAAAAAGATGCTTTCATAATCAAACTATTTGCATGAAAACCCTCCACAATGTGTTATTTGCAAACTTGCAAATAACACCCTCCATCGGAAAAGTCCGGCTGGGAAAGAACAAAGGAAAACCGGCCGGAACGGAATGCAAACTGGCAACTCCAGAAAACTGGTCCCGTAATAAATTACAGGAAAACCCCGATACTGTGCATACACACCCGCATCTGTATTCCGTCCGGATACAAATGCAATGAGACAAAATCTACACTGTACTAAACTAGGATCCGGCTTAAACTAAAGCCGGCTAGTAATATCCGTCCGATCCTGATCCGTGCAATACCGCACGTATCTGATCGAACCCTGCCATATAACCATACGGCCACTAGTACTAACCGTCCGATCCTGATCCGTGCAATACCGCACGTATCTGATCGGACCCTGCCATATCTCCATACGGCCTCTACAGCGTTTCGCCCGAAAGCTTGAGTAACTGAAAGTGTGGTGGACTCTAAAGACTCGTCAATACTATGGCTGTGGATTTAACCACCAGCACGTCAGAGGTATAAGCCAATACGTGACGGGCCACCATCTATTGACTAAAAGGGACGTCGATGTGTGAACTCATCCTGACACCCTACTGAGCCTGTCAGTGACAATATCCGTACAGTCCGGTCCGTTCGTCTATGAGCATCGCATGGCGGGCCTAGGGGGTTGGTAAAAGTCAGACCCCCAAAAGCGGTACAAGTCGTGTCGGAGTGTAGCCCAGAACACCCTGAGATACTACTGGAATACCTACCAGTAAATCTCCTGCCTTGGCCAAGGACTTCGTGTAATGGCTCTCCTAGACACAGCGCGACCTCACCCCTAATACCGGGAGAGACGAACCCCTGAAGATCCGCTCACTGCCTCCATATGGCTCGGGACTGTACCCAACTAAAACCTGTTTGCACGACTCCTTTGAGCCGTGGTAGGGTAGTAATCAAAGTACAGTGGGAACTCACACGAGACAAATGACGATCCCCAGGTCGATGAACTAACCTGTACACATGTCATCTGGGAACTGCTATCTGACGTCAGGTATAAGACCAACTAGCATGTTCCCGGCGAGTCCTGTCCGGTGTACTCATAACCCAATGAGCACCTGTATACATCTTAGGTGATCCAACTGACACCAGTGGCTAGTGAGACCGGCCACCGCCCCTCGTCGGGGTCTCGACTGTATATACTAGTCTACTCTGGAGAATCGATGCCCTGTCTCGAAACTCCCACGACTAGGGACCTTTTAAGGATGTGCTTATAGACTCCAGCTCTCACTTATATGATCGCCCTCATACTGCTGGCAGTCAAGCAAGAATCCTAGGGGCTCTATCAACGTGCAATAGCGGCATGTCAGGTCACCTAAAGCAGTACACGATGATAAAGGTAAACCAGATAGCATACTATCATCTCGAGTAAGACTGTCCTACCGGGATAGGTCCTCCCTCAATCATTGCAATCACGTGCCTGTGATCCAATAATTGACTCTGAGGGCACTATCTCCAACAATCTCCCACTTGCACTCAAGGCTAATTATTGCGATGTCGCATACTCACAGCCCGTGTGATACCGAACACCCAACTCCTCTACTAGTCAGTCTCACAAATCCCGTTTGTGAAACTATTGCGGTCGAGGAATAGCCTCAGTGAGTGGATCCGCCTAGATGTTTCTTTCTATGTCTCTCTATATCTCAAGTTCGCGGAGAAAGCCATCTCCCGAAATGAGCAATACCTGCCTTAGAGTGTCTGGATGTCTGATTGGACCTAGCTCATAAGTGAACTCCAAATCCAAACTTCTTAGACTGTATCGTCAACTGAACTTAATCAGTATCCTGCGCGATGCCACCCTCAGTATTGCCTTGGACCACCTGTCCAAAATACTGCCCCTCGTCAGAAGGAAAACTATAACTCTGACAACCTCCTTGTCGTCCATGTCACCTTGGAAGCCTGGAATGATAACTGTTTCCCGAATGGGGCTTTCGTTATCATATCCCTAGAACAGCCACTTATGTTCTAAAACTGCTTCCGACTGTTCCTCCAGGATTGGATCAATATCAACTTATTGCATCTAGTGCAAGAACAACATCTGGTGTGGTACTTGACATCTCATGATTGACTCAATTGCCTAAGCAAGTGATCTGCCAATCATGCACATCCCTCTCTACTTTAGTCTATAAGACACCTTTAGAGAGGGTGACTCCATTACCTGCAGGTATACTACCGTGCCAGAAGTCGTCCATTCTAAATACTCTTAGAATGCTGTCTAAGTACCCAGATTGGGAAACCACACAAATCTAGATCTAAAAACCATAGATCTAGTAACCAGTATGTCTGATATAATGTCCAAGTCCCTTGTGGAGAAACCACTGTGTGACGACCAAAGTATAACCAATCGTAGTATAGGAATATCACTTCCTACTTTGTGTATGTCATCAAATACCAGGACATCACACCCTACTACCTTCTCAACAGATCCATCCCCTATTCTGATGAAGTCAAACCTATGACTGTCACATCAGAAATAGATGATCTATCTCCGCTATATCTGCTTTAGTCTATAAATAGACATAAGCCTGATGTCCACCAATGCTTCCGCTGCTCCCACTGACTACGACAACTCTCTGGCAGAGTCATATAGACGTACACTTCTGAAGCTAGTTCAGAACGACGCTATACTCATCCTCCTGCCAGGTCTCGCAGCCTGGAACAACAGCAATGGCAAGTGTGGGTAAACAAGAACTTTCCTGTCACCGTCCTTGAGGCTACCGGAGTACCTCTCGGGTGCCTGAAGTTACCCACCTTATCTGCGGAGTGGCCAATGGAATGTCAAATCAGATTGAATCTTTAGGTTCCTTATCAAATCTTCAGTAATCGTTTGCGGTTCTGGAATCACTTCCAGTTCTACCATACTCCCACTTCTGTTTTTGAAAAAATCCATTTTTAATAAAACTGTGGCGAGTCTAGAACAATATTTCTATTGATCTGCCAGATGGTAGAAAAGTCAACCCTCGTCATAGCCTGGGTCAACCCACAAACAGCCATTACAGAAACATGCCTTGAGTTGTCCAGTGTCTGGTTTTAATCATAAGCCGGACAACTCCCCGTACCTTAACAACGTTAAGATATGAACTGTTCTATATCCAATATAGAACCAGAGGCACTGATTTAATTGAACCAGATTCAAATCATGCAGCTATCTCCAGTGTATGTCAACTAAATGGAAGGAGGCCGATCAGCGTTACTCAACTTAGGAATGCTTCCAATTATGAGTAACCTGAAAGAGAAGCAAGTTCTCTTTATCATTACTATCAACTGAATACCATACACAAGTATCTACATCTTCGATCACTTTGAAGAATCCCGATACTTGCTACACCTGGTTCTCTACTCTATTCAAATACCTATAACTCCTCAAAACTTAGACCTTGTATTTCTACGAAACACATGTCTAAGAACTAGAGAAGTTAAAAGTAAACAGAATATAGTATGAGGACCAACCCCTCTGTCCTAATGGACACTGGACAACATACAATACTCTGTATAAGTCCGCTGAGTCTAACAACTCTTTCACTGTGTGTCGTAGGTTGAAAACTGCACTTATGGTTAAGAAGAATTACACCGCTGTTTAATGCTCCTTACCTAACCATCCACTGATATAGGTAAATGTCATCGACATAATATCAAAAGGTATATCTCACTCTATGAAAATAGACGTACAGATATATCAATTTGAAATTGGTGCACAACAGCGGATATTCAAAACCAAATATTTGCCGACCGGCAAACAGCCCAGGTGATCTCCTCAAATATCACCGATTACAACGAATCCCGATATAATGAGGATGATTACCCTATTCCCAATAACTTACTCCCACTCATCATCTGTAAAACCATACAGATGTGAAAATCAAACCTGGTAAATACATACCCTGGAGCAAGTGTCCAATCGGGAAATCAGTTTTCTTTTAACAATACACAGTAGAACTGAAACATTGAAATGTTTCGATGGGGTATCCTGGTACTCCTAGTAGTGCCTCAACCATTATTCAGATTCACAACTATAACCGTATAATTCTTTTCCACTTCTCCAAATCCCTTTATATGTCTTTAGTCATTACCTTCTGCACACCCCTTAGGCCAAATGGTTTTCTTCCTTCCCTACCGTTCGGCACCAGCCTATGGTTTGGAAGAAGACTATCCAATAAGCATAATGGGTGTACTGTCCTAGTCCTAGGAGCACTCGCAATGCGAGAGAAGGTGAAGATAAAAGACAACCGAATAAACCTTATTCCTATCTCTCCTGGACCAGAATCCATCCCCGAACTGGAACAAGTTCCTTTCGAGTTCGTATATAACCATACGATGGAGTATCCAATAAACAGTGGATCTTCGTAGTGATACGGAGTGTCTTGGAGAAATACAAAGGTGATTTAGGATTGGCGAAGAAATACTTGGTTTGGTCGTGAGTATCAGTCGCAATTTACTTTGCCCTTTTACTAATCCCTTGCTTTGTCTTAACTTAATACCTTCTGTACACCGTTTAGGCTAACTGGTTTTCTTCATTCCCTACCGGTCGGCACCAGCCTATGGTTTGGAGGAAGACTATCCAATTTGCGTAATAGGTGTACTACTCCTATAACCAAGGAGTACTCGCAACCTGAGAGAAGGTGAAAAGAAAAGACAACTGAATAGTCCTATTCGTTTTCTCCAGAACCAGAAACCATCCTCGAATAAATTCCTTCGAGTTCGTATATAACCATACGATGGTTTTGTCCAATGGAAGTGGACGTTCGTAGTAATACGGGGTGTCCTGGAGAAAAGGGTAAAAGTAGGAGTGGCAATGAGGTCTGCAACTCTGACAATCCAAAAGCCAGTGTTAAGAAGGTTCGGTCAACTTAGTCACTGAGTCATAGTCTAGGGTTGGGTCAATGGTCGCTGCCAGAGAGAGAGAGAGAAAAGAAACACTCAGCGTGCACTCTATCCTAGATCAGAATGGTTACCAATTTATCTAATCAGGAAACCTCCCACTGTACCTCAAATTCTCCTCCAAACCTGAAAGAAGAATTAGTCGGGGTCACCCGAGGAGTAAACCAACTCATCAGTGGGAATCGGGATCCAATTATCATTGCATGATAACGTGACGGAATCCGCTCACGGTATCACACTCCAGAAGGTATGCGCATATCTGGCAAGTTTCAGTTCTTTTGAAACTCCCGATGTGATTTCTGCCCCATGCTCTTATGACCTTGACTTTGGCCAACATATCATAAGTCACATGTCAAGTTCTACCCGTCATTCTCCAGGTTAATTTGAACCCACCCGTACATACCCTTGACTTTGGCCAAAATGGCAGTACGACTGTCCCAAACCAACGCATCTATCTATGCTGCATATGAATACCCAACAGCTACCAAACACTGTGCCTTGACTTTGGCCAACATACACAGCTTGAATACTATTGACTATCCATATGAAACGACGGAGGGCTACGAATGGTTTCTGGCGAAAACCTTTAACGTAATGAACTTGATATCGTTGAAGGAACGGATAGCTTTTTAGAAAATATAGTGACGAAAACCTTTACTAAAGAGGTCACTCCCGGTGAAGGGATCTCGGCTCTTTCCCTGTAGAATGGGGTGCAGGATATCCCAAATGAATACCACGATGCAAAGCAAAAGTAATCGGCTATAGTGAAGTTAATGCCCTGACGCAAACTTTTTGTCCAAGGGGTCACTCCCGGTGAAGGGATCTCGGCCCTTGCCTCGTCAACTGAGGAGCAGGATATTCCAAATGAATACCACGATGCAAAACAAAAGTGAACGTCCTTGCAATAACAGCTTTTTGAAAAAGTGTTCCAACAACATCAGATTAGGTTTGTTTATCTTGCATTGATCCGAATCAACGCAATCCCATCAATTGATCACACCACAAAGAACGAAAATATACTGACGTACGTATATGCCATCCGCATTCGCCACTGGGTCCCGTCATCACCCGTTAGGTTAGCTAACTAACGGCAGAGCGGGGACTGGACTAGCGCGGATGAAAAACATATACAACATCTACTAATATATATACCAATATATTATATTCGCTCAAGGCGTGATAAAATGCAACATCACAGAAATGTACACCATCACAGAACAATACAGATATCTGGGATCCCCGGGTTTCACAGAGCCACTACTGAAACCCGACGTTCCCCTGGTCGTGTGGATAGCCTGTGGAATGAAATCCTAGACCCCTACGAGCGCGGCAAGTTACCCGCCAAAACCTGAACCGAGGCAGCCCCCTTCAGCTCCGTGAATGGACCACCCAGCACTTCACGGAATCCAGTAACTTGGGCACCTCTCCTGGGTCAACCTGTACCCCCTACGAGTGTGGCGAATAGCCCGCCAATTCTAGAGTGAAGCCCCCTCCGTTCCAATGCCATGAGATGCGGGCTTGTTGCCCTCCAGAACCCGGCTATCCGTGCACCCCTCCACGGGGTAATCCTAGTACAGAAAGTAAAATATACATACAACGGGTACATCGACCGCAACCAGGTCGTGCCCCAAAAGAATAATACAAACAGGCAGTGACGGCAGTCCACAAGTCGGACGCTCGCCCCGCAATATCAAATGTACATAATACGACAGAACTGTACTAGCATTGCATCCAGGCTATCCCCACGACCGATCCGCAACATCACAGCAAAACACAGAACATCAACGTGAAAGTCACGTTCGCAAATCCGTCTAACCGGGCTATAGCAGTTAGACCGGATTTACCGATCAAGTGACATTCACGGTCGCAGATATAATGTAAATACTGTGAAAAATGTGTTTAAAATATCCGATCGATCAAATAATTAACAAGTGGGCCCCCAAGCAATACTGTAGCACTCACAGAAATTCTGGGCCCAATATTAATATTCCAAAACCCCTAAAATAAGCCCAGAAGCCCACTGGAAAAGAATGATACAGTGACGACACCAATGTGCGGCGGAACCAAGGCCCAAGGGGGGGTTTGGCCGCGGTTCCGCGCTTCAGTGGTCGACTCACTGTGTCGAACTTTTCCAGTATTCTTAGAATTTCTTGTACATCAGTTTTCTACAACCTGAAAAAATTTTGGAGCAAGGAAAAAATCGACAGAAAACTGATGTGAGGAAAAACGCGAGTTTTTGGAATTTTGGTCGATCGGAAATGCAAACACATCAAACAAAGCTAGACGAAGTTAATGGCGAGGCTCTGATACCACTGTAAGTGCACGGCGGCGCCCCGGCCGTCAATTCGACGGCCAAATGCGGAAACGGTGATAAACTTTAATTTTGCGAACTTAGCAAACCGGCACCACCGCGCACTAAACACCCGGATCGAACCATTAACAAGTTTAAGCTAACTACAAGACGGGTTAGAGATATACCGAATGATCCGAGTCCTCCGGTCTTCTCCTCGTCGTCCCGATCTCCTGCGGAAACTCCGGTCGTCGCCTCCTCGCCGGAAGGGCACCACATCGCCTGTATCTTTTATGGGCTCCCACCTCAATACCGAGGCAACTCGGGCGTGAAGTAGGCTAACCGACGCGTCCAAGATTTGCTGTAGAATGTGTAGGGTTGAAGCTATGTCTCATTTGGGTTTGTTGCCATTTGAAGATGATGGAGGAAACAAGATAAGAAAAATGGTGCTTGCATTTTTCTTAGCATGAAAAGAGATCAAGAATGAAACACTCTCAAAGATGAAGCTCTCTCCTTCTCTTTTCTCAGATGAAACCTTATCATATTAGAAATGGTGGAGGAAAGAATATGAAGCATGAAGGGAGGTGATGGTAGGAGAAAGCAAGAGGTGACCACAACCAAACATCATCATCACAATCTCACATCAAACACAAATCAATCCTAATCACCTTTTACAAGAAATGATGATAGAAAAGAAAGGAATAAAAAAGATGCTTTCATAATCAAACTATTTTCATGAAAACCCTCCACAATGTGTTATTTGCAAACTTGCAAATAACACCCTCCATCGGAAAAGTCCGGCCGGGAAAGAACAAAGGAAAACCGGCCGGAACGGAATGCAAACTGGCAACTCCAGAAAACTGGTCCCGTAATAAATTACAGGAAAACCCCGATACTGTGCATACACACCCGCATCTGTATTCCGTCCGGATACAAATGCAATGAGACAAAATCTACACTGTACTAAACTAGGATCCGGCTTAAACTAAAGCCGGCTAGTAATATCCGTCCGATCCTGATCCGTGCAATACCGCACGTATCTGATCGAACCCTGCCATATAACCATACGGCCACTAGTACTAACCGTCCGATCCTGATCCGTGCAATACCGCACGTATCTGATCGGACCCTGCCATATCTCCATACGGCCTCTACAGCGTTTCGCCCGAAAGCTTGAGTAACTGAAAGTGTGGTGGACTCTAAAGACTCGTCAATACTATGGCTGTGGATTTAACCACCAGCACGTCAGAGGTATAAGCCAATACGTGACGGGCCACCAGCTATTGACTAAAAGGGACGTCGATGAGTGAACTCATCCTGACACCCTACTGAGCCTGTCAGTGACAATATCCGTACAGTCCGGTCCGTTCGTCTATGAGCATCGCATGGCGGGCCTAGGGGGTTGGTAAAAGTCAGACCCCCAAAAGCGGTACAAGTCGTGTCGGAGTGTAGCCCAGAACACCCTGAGATACTACTGGAATACCTACCAGTAAATCTCATGCCTTGGCCAAGGACTTCGTGTAATGGCTCTCCTAGACACAGCGCGACCTCACCCCCAATACCGGGAGAGACGAACCCCTGAAGATCCGCTCACTGCCTCCATGTGGGTCGGGACTGTACCCAACTAAAACCTGTTTGCACGACTCCTTTGAGCCGTGGTAGGGTAGTAATCAAAGTACAATGGGAACTCACACGAGACAAATGACGATCCCCAGGTCGATGAACTAACCTGTACACATGTCACCTGGGAACTGCTATCTGACGTCAGGTATAAGACCAACTAGCATGTTCCCGGCGAGTCCTGTCCGGTGTACTCATAACCCAATGAGCACCTGTATACATCTTAGGTGATCCAACTGACACCAGTGGATTGTGAGACCGGCCACTGCCCCTCGTCGGGGTCTCGACTGTATACACTAGTCTACTCTGGAGAATCGATGCCCTGTCTCGAAACTCCCACGACTAGGGACCTTTTAAGGATGTGCTTATAGACTCCAGCTCTCACTTATATGATCGCCCTCATACTGCTGGCAGTCAAGCAAGAATCCTAGGGGCTCTATCAACGTGCAATAGCGACATGTCAGGTCACCTAAAGCAGTACACGATGATAAAGGTAAACCAGATAGCATACTATCATCTCGAGTAAGACTGTCCTACCGGGATAGGTCCTCCCTCAATCATTGCAATCACGTGCCTGTGATCCAATAATTGACTCTGAGGGCACTATCTCCAACACGCTAGCGCACCTGTGTTTGACACGTGGTGCGCTGCTCAGAGCGCAGCGCGTCCTGCGCTAGAGCACCCGTGTTTGACACGTGGCGCGCAGCGCGCCTAGCGCTAGCGCACACATGGTGCGCTTCCTAGGGCGCAGCGCACTTGGCGCTGCATCTGAAGCGTTGCTTCAATTTTTTTGAAATTCGAATTTCAAACAGAGCTTTGCTCTGATTGGGGGAAACACCATTAAGCATCCAATACCTATGTATTGTGATGAAAATAGAGCTGTGACTTTGGCCTAGGAACCCCGGTCCCGTCAGCGATCCAGACATATTCTTAGAAAGTGTCACCTGATCAGGGATATAGTTGATCTCCGCGAAATCGAGGTCAGGAGATTTGACACAGAGGATAACACAGCGGATACACTCACTGAGGCCCTCGCCCATAGGATATTCAAGAGACTTTTGGGACGTTGGGTATGAGATACTACAACAACTGGCCTTAGTGCATGTGGGAGATTGTTAGGAATAAGTATGCCTTAGAGGCCATTATTGTTGATATAGTGGATGCTTGGACATATACATAGAGGACTTTCTTGTTCGACATGATAGTATGCTATCTGGTTGCCTTTATCTTAACATGTATACCGGTATTATTATACTGTCTCTCTCTTTCATGTTGATAAAAAACTTAGGATATGTACTTGACTACAAGGATTATGATGAGATCATACTAGTAGGGCTAGGGTGGTCCAAAAGTACATCCTTTAACAGTTCCTAGTCGAGGGGATATCGAGACAAGGCATCGATATTCCAGAGTAGACTAGTGTGTACGTTTCTTGTCCCTCACAGGACGATGGTTGATCCCACAACCATTGGTGTGTGACATCAAAGATTGTACACAGGTGCTCATTGGAGAATAGGTACGCCGAACAGGACTCGTCGAGGACTCCAAGTTGGTAGTATACCTATCGTCAGATAGCAGTCCTCTGGTGACACTGGTACATTTTAGTCTGTAGACCCGAGATCGTCATAGAGTCTTGTGTGGATCCCACTGTGCTTTGATTTCCTCCGTACCACACTCAAGAGGAGTTGTGCAGATACGTGGATTTTGGGTACAGTCCCGAGTAACATGGAGGCAATGAGCGATAGGAGGTGTTTCGACTCTCCTGGTATTGCGGGTTGATGTTGCGCTATGCTCGATTGGCTATAATTGGAAGTCCCTGGCCAGGGCTGCAGTAGAGATTTACTGATAAGAGTTATCCGTAATTTCTCGAACCGTTATATGCCAGACATCGGCATGACTTATCACGTTACTGGGGTCTGACGTTTACCATCCCTAGACATGATATGCGATATATCAGACGAAGAGACTGAACTGTACGGTAGTGATACTGATAGGCTTCATAGAGAGTATGGACAAGCTTGCTTGTTGATCTTCATATCGCTCAAGACCAGAGTAGCTGTTACGTCCAGCTACTACCGCTGTTGGATTGTAGGTAACTGATGTGATCATCAACTACTGCTGGCGTATTGATGGGTCTTTAGAGCTCCACACAAAAGTTCCCTGGTTCAAGAGAAACGAAGTAGGACACATATGTGATATGTGTGGGCCTGATTAAATACGTGTATGTGATACCGTATTGTAATCTGGCAGTTATCTGTTATCAAGTTAGGTTATATTTTATATAACCAGATTATCGAATCAAGTGTTGATTTGATAAAGTGATACACAGATAAATGATATTTTTCGGTCATACGTGATATAACCGGATTATTAAATCAAGTGTTTATTTAATAATGTGATATATTTTATATTTGATATAATATTATCTTAACTAATATCATTAGTTCACAAACTATTCTTCATAATATATATATATATATATATATATATATATATATATATATTATGAAACATGGAATGTTTTTTTCTATCTTTGGAAAATAGGATATGATGTGGAAATTGAAGAGATATGGAGGGTATGGTGCATATTATGGTTCATGGAATTTTATATTACTCTTGACTTACTATTCAAGTATGGTTCTATTTTTATTATTAAGAAAAATGGATGCTTGAATAAGTAAGTTTGTTTTTGATGAATCATTCTAGTCTTTGCTCATTTTTCATGGCTTGAGCTCACACTCTCTTCTTCATCTTCTTCTTCCTCCCCTTCATGCATCAAAGTTCCAACCACTCACATGAGATGTGAACTATGGAACTTTGAACAAACTAGTGAGCAATCCTAATCCCCTACTTCATCATCCCATACCAAATTAGCACTTTGGTGTTCTGTGTTTCTTTCACTAATAGAAGATTAGTGAAATGGTAGGTTGAGCTAGCGGGCTTCGCGTGGATCATCTTCGGCAAGAAAGTCATCGGAGGAAGCTTGTATAAACCTTCAAGTGGAGCCTAGTGGAGTCACATGGACTACTACACGGAGCTTAAGAAGTGAAGGACTCGATCTATAAGGGTATTGCCATCTTCACTTCATTCTTTAGTTTCATATCATCATAGGTTTAATCCTAATATTCGAGTTATGATCTTGTTTAAGTCTAACTTAGCATCAGAAAATTTTTAATTCGGCATGCTTGATGCCAGTAGGACCTCTTGGCGGTGCTAGGCTAGAATTTCAAGCACTTCACGAGATCTATTAACTTCAACTCCCCTCCGTGGTTCAAACTATACCCCCTACGAGTGCGGCGAATAGCCCACCAAGTATAGAGTGAAGCCCCCTCCGTCCCAACGCCAAGAGATGCAGGCTTGTTGCCCTCTAGAACCCGGCTATTCATGCACTCCACCGTGGGGGTAATCCTAGTACAGAAAAGAAAAGATATATAAAATGGCGACATCGACTTCAACCAGGTCGTATCCTAATAAAAGAATATACAATCTGGCAGAAACGGCAGTCCACATGTTGTAGGGTTACTAGGCACTGTCACAAGGGTCTATAAGGCATCAACTATGCCCGATTTAAATTTTATACGTGCCGAACAACCCTAACCAAGATCTTAGACTAGAGATTAGGCGAAACAAAGCAAGTAAACAACTTTACTTCTAAGAGTTAGGGATTATAACCTTTGTAGTCCGTTCCTTCACTTCTAAAGCTCTGTGTTGAGGTCCCTTCGCTGCGATCATCATGTACGCGGACTCTAGAGAGGCTCCATGAAGAGAAAGATGCAATCTTGCTTCCGATCTTCAATAACTAAGATGATTTACCTTGAAGAAACTCAAACCCAAGCTCTTGCTTTGATAATCAAGTATTAGCAAAGCAAACACCCTAATCTAAGTGGCTAGAATAGATGAGGATGATGAAGTAGGAATTTAGCTCTCATTTGTTTTCTTTATCTCACTCATTTTCATCACTTATGAAAAAGCTAGAAAGCTTTTTCATCAAAAAGAAGGAAGAAGAAGAAGAATATCTTTTGTGATGAATAATGAAATCAAGTGTGAGGTTAGAATTGAAACCATGGGTTAAGTAAGAAGACTTAACCCATGTAGAGATTTAACTATGGTTAAAGGGTTGGGTTGGGTTAAAGAAATATCTTTGCAAAATATCACAAAATATCAAGGTCAAAGTCAAAACTTCAAGAAGCTTCATGAAGGCTTAACCCTTATCCAAACCCTAACCATATTTAAACTCCACAAATCATGTTGTATTTATAACCACAACATGTTACAATATTATATATCACATTTACAATATTTATTGTAATAAAATAAAATAATACAATTAACATATATCACACATATATAAATGTATTACCCGAGTGAGAAAAAGAATCTTTAAGTGAGCTTATATTAGATAATGTAATTTAATATATCAAATATATAATTATATATTAAATTATCGAATCAACACTTGATCCGATAATCCGGCTATTTCACAAATAACCGACTAATATAATCTGTATCAGTTCATCGAATCAACACTTGATCCGATGACCCGGCTATATCACATATACCCGGCCGATATCACATATCGCGAAAATCTAATACGGTATCACATACACGTATTGTTCTCGGTCCCGCACATATCACATATGTGCTCCTACTCCGTTTTGCCTCAGCCAGGAAATCTCTGTGTAGGACTCTAAAGAATCGTCAATACGCCGGCAGTAAGTGATGATCATATCAAACACCTACAAGCTGCAAGCGGTCAGCTAAACATAATAGCCACCCAGGTATTGAGAAATCAGAAGATCAATAAGCAAGCATGTACATTCTCCCGTGAATCCAACCAGTAACACTCCCGTACAGTCCGGTCTCTTCGTCTGATATGTCGCATATCTCGCCTAGGGGTGGTAAACGTCAGACCCCAGTAGTTTGATAAGTCATGTCGATATGAGGTCCATAACAGTTCGAGAAACTACTGATAACACTTACCAGTAAATCTCAGCAACCCTGGCCTGGGATTTCTAGTTATATCCAATCGAACACAGCGCAACATCAACTCCCTATACCGGGAGAGACGAAATCCCTCCTATCGCTCATTAACTCCATGTGATTCGGGACTGTACCCAAAAGCCACCTTTTTGCACGCCCTCTTGGACGTGGTATGAAGGAAATCAAAACACAGTGGGAATCACACAAGACTCTATTATGATCTCGGGTCTACAGACTAACTTGTACCAGTGTGACCAGAGAACTGCCTTCTGATATGAGGTATAATACCATCTGGGAGTTCTCGGTGAGTCCGTCCAGTGTACCCAGTCTCCACTGAGCACCTGTATAACTTCTCTGATGTCAAACACCAATGGATATGAGATCATCCATCGCCCATCATATAGGTCAAGAAGCGCATACGCTAGTCTACTCTGGAATATCGATGCCCTGTCTCGGTACTCCCACGACTAGGAACATTTGAAAGATGTACTTGGCGACTACACTGTCCCCACTAGTATGATCTGCATCATAGTCCTGGTAGTCAAGTACTCATCCTAAGGGCTTTATCAACATGTGACATAGAGACAATCAGAGTACATGTTAAGATAAAGAGTAACCAAATAGCATACTATCATGTCGAGCAGGAAAGTCCTCCCTATATATGTCCAAGCATCCACTACAATATACAACGTATGTACAGTAATGTCCTCTAGGACATACATATAACTAACAATCTCCCACTTGCACTAGGGCCATCTGTTGTAGTATCTCATACCCAACAATAAGCTGTGGTTGAAGTATCTCATACTCAACCATCCCATAAGAGTCTCTACTGGGAAAAAGGCCATTGTGAGTGGATCTGCGCTGTTGTCCTCTGTGTCTACTCTCCTAACCTTGATCTCCCTGGAGATCAGCCATCTCCATGATCAGGTGATACTGTCTTAGAATATGTCTGGATCTCTGATGGGACGGGGGTTCCTTGGCACAAGCCATAACTCCATTTTCACACAATGGCAGGAACGAAGTTCATCTCAAGAACTTATATATATATATATATATATATATATATATATATATATATATATGCAGACTGTCTCTTTAGTAGCATCCTCGGTAACGATGTATCTTGCTTTTAATCGTCTAGTAAGTCACGGTATCTAGCTTGGAACTCTTCCAACATACCGTCCCTCCACTGAGGGTAAATACAATGCCTGCGACTGACATTCAGTCGTCCTTATCACCCTGGAACCTTTCCAGTGATTCTCCCCAGGATCGATTGATACCTGCTCACTACAACTAGTGAGAATCCTAACATCTAATTAGATCTATCCCATAGATCCATAACCCAGGATTTAGGAGGTATCACCTTGATCCTATATGGAGAATCTTTGTGATAAGAGGAGATTGACCGAGCGTAGCATAGGAAACTCCTTCCCTATCAAGAGTATGTCATCCACGTACTATACGAGGATCACCACCATACTCCCTGCTACCTTTTTGTATATGCAAAGTTCATCTACTATTTTGATGAAGTCAAACTCTTTAACTACTTCATCAAAACAGACGTTCTAACTCCGCGATGCCTGATTTATCCCATAAAATATCTTGCACGCGTTTCCGCTGCTCCTACTGTCTATGAAACCCTCAGGCTGTGTACTTATAGACGCTCTCTTCCAAATCATTATTTAGAAAAGCAGTCGTGACACCCAACCGCCAGATATCATAGTCATGGTATGTAGCAGTGGCAAGTAGGATCTGGATGGACTTAAGCATAGCTTTGAAAGTCTCAACTTTTCCATGTACACCAAGTAATCTTCTCAAGATATACTTGCTCCTGATGGGGATTTAACCTTCAGATAAAGCAAACAAAGTCCATACTTTGTTGGTGTATAAGGATTCCATCTCAGATCGATAAGCATCCAGCCATTCTCACAGAGTCTCCACTCCTGATGGCCTGCTCGAAACTAGTTGGGTCATCATCTCATGATGCAATCCTTGCTCCCACTGTCATAGAGAAACCGAACTATCTCTCAGGTGGATGAGGAACCCTACCAGATCGGCGGAGAGGCTGAGGTTCGTTAGAAACTATTGAATCCTCCGGGTTTACCAAATCATCAGCTGCAGTTTGTATAGCTGGAACTCCTTCCAGTTCTACCACATGACCACTAATTTCTTCACAAGAAATTCCCTTTTTTTCTCAAAAAGTGGTATTCCGATAAATAAAACAACTTTTGTTCCTCGGTGTGGTAGAAGATATTCCCTTGCGAATGCTTGGGATATGCAACAAACTTCCACAGAACTGACCTTTCCTCGAGCTTGTCCGGATTTTGCTTTTGACATAGGCCGGACAACCCCAAATCTTAACATCTTTAAGTGGTGGGCTCTTCCCATACCATATCACATATGGAGTGGTAGGCATCTGATTTGGTTGGAACCCTATTCAATACGTATGCAACTTCTCAAGTGCATAACCCTAAAAGAAAATAGGCAACTCAATATTACTCATCATAGAGCACACCATATCACATAGGGTGTAATTGCTTCGCCCCGATACACCGATGTGCTGTGGTTTATACGGAGGAGTAATGCTAAGAGAGAATCTCATTCTCCTTTAGAATAGTCCAGGAATTCCGTGCTCAAGTATTCTCCTCCTTGATCACATCAAAGAACATAATACTTATACCCGTTTTTGGTTCTCTACTTCTAACTTATATTCTATGATTATCTCAAAAGCTTCGGACTTGTGTTTCAACAGGAACATATGTATGAATCTTGAGAGATCATCAGTGAATGTAATGAAGTACAAAGAACCTTTTCCTGGCATATGTAGACTTGGGACTATCATACATCAGCATGTATCAATCCCAAGAGTTCACTAACTCTTTCTCTGTTTCTAATAAACGGAGCTGTGGTCATCTTATCTTTGTGACTTGACTGGCAAGTTTTACAAGATGTAAATCCAAACTAATTTAAATATGCATATTTATGTAACTTCAGCTAGTCGGGTCGCATTGATATGACCTAGTTTACAATGCCTCAAGAAGGATTCGTTCATTTCTGAACTCTTCCTCTTGTGCGTGTTCTATACGTTAAGAACTGTGGTTTGATTTAGAATGTCTATGTTTTTAGATAATGTGCCTGAACCGATCAACTCTTGATATAGAAAATGTTCAAAACATTATCCAACAATACAAAATTATATCCTTCTTTACTAATAAAGAGACTGATATAATGTTGTATATCAGGTTCGGTATCTAATAACATTCGTTCAGTTCTGATAATACAGGGTGATAACTACCAACAGACTTGGCTGCAACACTTGCATCATTTCCAACTCTTGAAACTTATCACCCGTTCTCTGTTCTCTACCTATCTGTAGCCCTTGTAACAGATTACATTTGCGGGATCCTGATCTGGTATCTCATACCCACGACGTAAAGGATACTGAGAAACAGTTCTCGGTAATGAACACACCCGAAGAAGATCCATCAGCATGCACTTTCTTCGTTTGGGTGGCACGGGAATTCTGGTAATCCCCTATTTCCTGCTCTGTCTTATAACAATTATAAGTTGGAGTGGGACCAACGTTCCTTAGCGCAGTATAACAAGCGGGTTCGGTCAATACATCCGTATTATTATTTTGATTAAGGTGTGACATGGCCGCTACCAGGAGAGAGATAGAAGAAAACACTCAGCGTATGCTCTTGCAAGATTAGATTGGTTATTAATATATCTAATCAGGATGTCTCCCACTGTTTTAGTCAAATCTTCCTTCAAATCCTAAAAGGAAAGACTAGCCGGGATTAATTACACCTTACAAGTTCGCCAATCTTTCAGCCAGGCCAGTACCGGTACTTTGAGGGAGGTTCCCTGTGCTTTCGCACGGACCTAATTAAAGTAAACCTCATTTTCCCAGAGGCATAACCCCGTTGACTCCTTTCTAGCCACTTACTTGATCGGCTAATTGTAATGTTTAAAACTCTCCCAGGAGTAACTCTTACTCACAGTGGGTATCGGGATCCAACTATCTCATAGAAGGTATGCAATCTCATTGAAAATTTCAACACTTGAAATTCCCGATAATTCTTTTACCCCTAGCTTGCTATGACCTTGACGCATGCCAAAAAACCCATAGTCCGCTAGTCAAGTTCATCTCGTGCATTTCCTGATTGAATTAAACCCACCCGTACGACCCTTGACGCATGCCAAACAACGCCGTACGAATACACTAATCCAATCGCATCGTATGCTAGCAGATAAGCACTAGTTAGCTACCGTACACTACGCCTTGATGCATGCCAAACTACCGCAGCACGAATACTAAGTAGTACTTATCTGAAATGACGGAGGGCTACGCAGGTTTTTAAGAAAACCCTTTGCGTAATGAACTTGATATCGTTGAAGAATCGAGTGATTTTAAATGGAATGATTTTTAGGCCTTTTCTAGTTTTGCTAAAGAGGTCACTCCCGGCGAAGGAGTCTCGGCTCTTTCCTCATCGAATAAGGTACAGGATATTTCACAAATATCACTATGCAAAGAAAAAACTATTGAAGCAATCAAAAGACACACCGAGTTTGTAGTATCTGCTAGTTTCGCTAAAGAGGTCACTCCCGGTGAAGGGATCTAGGCTCTTTCCTTATCGAATAAGGTGCTGGATGTTCTACAAGGAACACTTCTATGCAAAGCAAAAAATAGAGCTACCTGTTTTTGAGACAAGTTTTTACAACATCTTTAGGTTTCTTTTAGTTTCATTAATCTCATTAATGAAGTCCCATTTTATTATGCTTCACAAGCATCACATTTGAAACGAAATCAGCAATATAACATATATCTCATATGTATAATATAAACATTCGTCTCAAGCAGTAATATGATCTCATCACAGAATATTGCAGCAGAAAATAACATATGAAATATTGGATATACTAGGATTTCCGTGTTTTATGCGAGCCTGTATAAAACGCGGATTCCACGGTCGCGATGAATAGCCAAACCCACATAGACCCCTACGAGAGCGGCAAGCAACACTGCCAATTCTGGGGTAGGAGACCCGGTCTCGACCCCTCGAGATGGTCTCCCACTGGACCCTAGAACCCGGTTACTTGTGCTCCCCGCCTTGGGTCTACCTAATGCGGAAAAGTAAATAATATACAATGGTGACATCATCCTCAGCCCGGAAGTGCCCCAATAAAAGAATATTATATACAATGAATTTTACATGAATGAAAATAAAAAAACTCACATCTCACATAAAACCCCCGGCTATTCAAGACGCGACGATCCAATATAACATATCACAGCAACACATAATATCTCATATCATCAACGTAAGCAAGTATGCGTATCCCGATTGTCATTGATATATAGCAACGAAACCGGCGATACACCACAAACTACGCTTACGGTCACAGAAAAGAAAGTGTAAAACTACAACAGTTGGAATCCGCAACCTCCTTAGACATCCCATGCCTAACCAAATGAATTCCTTTGACATCGCATGCCTAACAATTATAAACCCCGCATTGTAGTCTAAATATCGAAAACACTTTTCAATATCTAGTCGGGCAATTCAACAAGATTCCCGACATTTAGATCGAATGCTTGTTGCAAACTTTAGTAGACGGCCGCACCCTCGGATGCCGTCGACGAAGTGCATTAAGGCGGAACACCACAGCCGCGAGCCCCGAACGGATGCTTTTGGCGACGGGGTTCTCGTACACTCACTTGGTCGGGGCTATGGGGCGTAGCTATCTATTAAGTTTACCCGGAGAGTATCCGCATACGCTACGTGATTGCGACGGACTTTTGATCACATCAAAATCCCGTGGGAACCGATCAAATGAGACTAAACTGCTAGATTTATAACATTCAAATTAGTTATCTCATAACTACTTGTGGATTCCAAATATTGTATCACATTCCAGATAAATAGACAATGTTAAACTTTCCGATCGAATAAACAAATGCCCAAGATTTCCCAAATAGCTCAACACTTGTGCGGAGTTCAAAAAGTATCCATCACATGCCACAGTACCAATGGTCCAGCCGTAGAAGGATCAAACCAACGCCTCACATGTGGCAACGCCGTACTGCCCCAAACCCTGAGATTTAGAGGCGGTTCAGACGGTCACATAATCGAGTTAAGGTTTGTGTTCGTCTAGAGGGTCCACCGCGTTACTTGCACGACTTAGAACGTTCTTTAACTAAGGAAAAATCCAACACTTGGAAATTTTCCGGCAGGGAAAAAAGTGAATTATTGATATCCGTTCGAACTTTTTAACACGTTCTAAATTACCCGTAAAAACTTAAACGAAGTTAAACTTTCCAATCGAATCAACGAATACAAAAGATCTCCAGAAAAATCAACACATGAGTAATATTAAGAATTCCCAGAAGCACTTGGTAACACCTGCGGATCAACTGTTGAAAATACGATCCCTCAATCCTCAAGACTAGCCGCGGAACCGCCGCCAATACCTTGGTTTGGCCGCAGTTCCGCGGCGCTTTGATGGATTCAGGGGTTCGTTTTCCTCCTATATCCATAAAATTACCTGCTTAATTTTCTAAGTATTTTTAATACAGAAAAAATCAACGTTTTAAAAAATTTCCAAAGAGGGGGTATATTGCGACGTTTCGGGGTTCGATCGGACTTTAAATTTCTTCTAAACTTTGCCTGAAGCTCTAGCTTGGCTCGGATACCACTGTAGGGTTACTAGACACTGTCACAAGGGTCTATAAGGCATCAACTGTTGGAGATAGTGCCCTTAGAGTCAATTATTTGATCACAGGCATGTGATTGCAATGATTGAGAGAGGACTTGTACCGTTAGAACAGTCTTACTCAAGATGATAGTATGCTATCTGGTTTATCTTTATCATCGTGTACTGCTTTAGGTGACCTTACAGGTCACTATTGCGCATTGATAGAGCCCTTAGGATTCTTGCTTGACGGTCAGCAGTATGATGGCGATCATATACGTGGGAGCTGGGGTCTATAAGCACATCTTTAAAAGGTCCCTAGTCGTGGGAGTTTTCGAGACAGGGCATCGATACTCCATAGTAGACTAGTGTATACAGTCGAGACCCCGACGAGGGGCGGTGGCCGGTCTCACAAGCCACTGGTGTCAGTTGGTTCACCTAAGATGTATACAGGTGCTCATTGGGTTATGAGTACACCGGACAGGACTCGCCGGGAACATGCTAGTTGATCTTATACCTGACGTCAGATAGCAGTTCCCTGGTAACATGTGTACATGTTAGTTCATCGACCTGAGATCGTCATTTGTCTCATGTGAGTTCCACTGTACTTTGATTACTACCCTACCACGGCTCAAAGGAGTCGTGCAAACAGGTTTTAGTTGGGTACAGTCCCGAGCCACATGGAGGCAGTGAGCGGATCTGCAGGGGTTCCTCTCTCCCGGTATTGGGGGTAAGGTCACGCTGTGTCTAGGAGAGCCATTACACGAAGTTATTGGCCAAGGCAGGAGATTTACTGCTAGGTATTCCAGTAGTATCTCGGGGTGTTCTGGGCGACACTCCGACACGACTTGTACCGCTTTTGGGGGTCTGACTTTTACCAACCCCCTAGGCCCGCCATGCGATGCTCATAGACGAACGGACAGGACTGTACGGATATTGTCACTGACAGGCTCAGTAGGGTGTCAGGATGAGTTCGCTCATCGACGTCCCTTTTGGTCAATACCTGGTAGCCCGTTACGTATGGCTAATACCTCTGACGTGCTAGTGGTTAAATCCACAGCCAAAGTATTGACGAGTCTTTAGAGTCCCCCACAGACCATTTCTCAAGTTTCGGGCGAAACACTGTAGAGGCCGTATGGAGATATGGCAGGGTTCGATCATATACTTGCGGTATAGCACGGATCATGATCAGACGAATAATACTAGCGGGCTTTGGTTTAAGCCGGATCCTAGTATTGTACAGTGTAGATTTTGTGTCATTGCATTTGTATTCAGTCAGAATACAAATGCGGGTATGTATATACAGTCGCGGGGTTTTCCTGTAATTTATTACGGGATCATTTTTTTGAAGTTGCCAGTTTGCATTCCGTTTCGGCCATTTTCCTTTGTTTCCTTTCTTTGGCTGAAAATTGGTGGAGGGATTATTTGCAATTGTGCAATTAAAAAAGGAGAAGACTTTTTGTGGCACATGGTTGCTTCATGATTGTGCACCATCCATTGACTTCATTGATTCATCATTGCTTGACTTTGCTTGATGAGATGGTTGATGATTATATTCTCTTATCATCACTCATTATTCTTTCTTCACATTTCTTATGGTTACCTCCTCACTCCTCTTGTGCTCACCCCCCTTATGTATTTCCTTCCTCATTCTTGTAAGGGGGCCGGCCACTTTTTAGAGGGAGAGAGAGATGAGGATTGATTTTGTGAGGAGAAAAATCATTCATCTCATATTCTTTGCTTGCCACAAAAATTTCATAGTTTATTTCCTCCATCAAAATGGCAACTTCATACCCCAATGAGACAAAGCTTTCTACACTTCATCTACAGTATCCTTGGGCACGTCGACTCGGCAACTTCATGCTCGAGTTGCTTCGGTCCGGAGGTGGGAGCCCGTAAAAGAACCCGGCGATGTGGTGCCCTTTCCGACGAGGAGATGAAGACCGGAGATTCCGCGAGGAGATCGGGATGGAGGCCGAAGACCGAAGGACATGGATCGCTCGGTATAGCTCTCTACCCTTTCTCTTGTTGCTAGGAGTAGGTTAATGGCCCGATCCGGGTTTTTAGTACGCGGTAGCGCCAGTTTTAAAAGTTAAAAAAAAGTATCGTTTCCGCATTTTGGCATCGGGATGACGGCCGGGGCACTGCCGTGCACTTACACTGGTATTAGAGCCACGCCATTAACCTAGTCTAGCTTGCTCTAACATGTTTACAAGTTCGATCGAACGGATTTTTCAAAAACCCGCATTTTCTTGTCTAGTTGCTGTCGATTTTATTTTGTGCTCTAAAAATTTTTCCGGGCATGTTAAAAAATCGTGCAGGGTTTTTTAAGAGTTCTGTAAAAATTTGGTCGCATGTTATTACTGTTTGTAAGTACACGGCAGCGCCCCGGCTGTCTAACAGACGCCAATATGCGGAGAAAAAATTTTATAACTGGCGCTATCGCGTACTTTATCCCGGATCGTCCATTAAAGCGAAACTAACATATTGTAAAGAGGGTAGAATTGTTATACCGAACGATCCAAGTCCTTCGGTCTTTAACCATCATCCCACGCTTTGTTGCGGCGGCTTCGATCTTCTGAAACTCCAGTCTCGTCGTCCAGGTGGCACCACGTCGACGGATCTTTAAACGGGCTCCCGCCTCTGAACCGAGGCAACTCGATCGTCAAGTTTGATAAAAGAGACGACCAAGATGAAGTAGAGAATGAGTAGAATACTTTGTCTCGTTACGTCCAAGGCTATGGACGAACGGTTAATGAAGTTGCCAATTGGAATCGGGTGAATGGAAATTGAACTAGGAAATTTCCATACACTATCATAATCTTTTCTCTCAAAATCAAAATGGAAAAATCATCTCTCCTCACAAAGAGGGGCCGGCCATATAAATAAGGCAAAGTGGGTGAGTGTAGGAACAAGAATGGTGACCATAAGGAAATGATACTTATCATTTTACTTAAAGAAAGAATGACTCATTTAGAACACCTAGTATGAACTCATTAAATGAATTAAGCCACCTCACTTAACCCCTCACCTCATAATAAATGCAAATGTTGAGTCACTAATCCTAGTCACCATTTCTAGAATCTTCTAGAACCATGACTCACCCAAAAGACGAAAAGATAAATCCGCATTTAACCGAATGTCAAAATACGGCTGATAGAAAACTGGAAACTGGCAACTTCCAAAAGTGATCCCGAAATGAATTTCAGGATAACCCCGTAACAGTATAAACATACCCACATTTATATTACGACCGAATATAAATGCAACTGAGACAAAGATATTATATCTACACAGTATAATACTGGGATCTGGCTTAAACCAAAGCCTACCAGTATTATCTGCCCGAAAAATAAAACGTGCGAAAACACACGTGCTTTTTCCGAACCCTGCCATAAACCCATACGGCATCTACAACGTTTCGCCCGAACTTGGGAAAGTGTCTGTGGGGGACTCTAATGACTCATCAACACATTGGCATTGGGTATAACCATTTAGCACGTCAGAGGTACAAGCTGTACGTAACGGTTTGCCTATGTATCGATTGGAAGGGAAGCTGACGAGCGAACTCATCTATAAACCCTACTGAGCCTGACAGTGACAATATAAGTACAGTCCGGAACGTTCGTCTATGAGTATCGCATATTAGGCCTAGGGGGTCGGTAAACGTCAGACCCCCAATAGCTGCATAAGTCGTGTCAGTGAGCAGCCCAGAACACCCTGAGATACTACTGGTATACCTACCAGTATATCTCGATTACCCTGTCCAGGGATTTCATGTAATGGCTCTCCTAAACACAACGCGATCTCACCCCCAATACAGGAGAGACGAATCCCCTGCCGATCCGCTCACTTGCCTCCAATGTGGCTCGAGACTGTACCCAAAATATACCTGTTTGCATGACTCCTTTGACCCGTGGTAGGGTATAAATCAAAGCACAGTGGGAACTCACACGAGACAAATGACGACCTCAGGTCGATGAACTAACCTGTACACATGTCACCAGGGAACTGCTATCTGACGATATGTATAATACCAACTAGCATGTTCCCGGCGAGTCCTGTCGGGTGTACTCATATCCCAATGAGCACCTGTATACATCTTAGGTGATCCAACTGACACCAGTGGCTTGTGAGACCGGCCACCGCCCCTCATCAGGGTCTTGACTGTATACACTGGTCTACTCTGGAGTATCGATGCCCTGTCTCGAAACTCCTACGACTAGGGACACTTTAAGGATATGCTTATAGACCCCAGCTCCCACTTATATGATCGCCATCATACTGCTGGTAGTCAATCAAGAATCCTATAGGCTCTATCAACATCTATATATGATGATAAAGATAGACCAGATAGCATACTATCATCTCGAGTAAGACTGTTTATCGGTATAGGTCCTCCCTCAATCATTGCAATCACGTATCTGCGATCCAATAATTGACTTAGAGGGCACTATATCCAACAATCTCCCACTTGCACTTAAGGCTAATTATTGCGATGTCGTGTACTCACAGCTCGTGTGATACCGAGCATCCAACTCTTCTACTAATCGGTTTCCCAAAGCTCATTTGTAAAACTCTTGTGTTCGAGAAATAGCCTCAGTGAGTGGATCCGCTTCGGTGTTTCTTTCTGTATCTCTCTATATCTCAACTTCGTGGAGAAAACCATCTCCCGAATTGAGTAATACCTGTCTTAGAATATGTCTGGATATCTGATGGGACCTAGTTCATAAATGAACTCCAAATCCAAACTTCTTAGACTGTATCAATCACTGAAAACTAATCAGTGCCCAGTACCATGCCTCCCACAGTATCTCCTTGGACCACCTGTCCATAATACTGTCCCTCGTCTGAGGGAAAACTATAACTCTGACAATCGCTCTGTCATCCAGGTCACCTGTGAAGCCTGGAATAATAACCGTCTCCTGAAGGAGGCTGCCGTCATCAAATCCATAGAACATTCACTTATGTTCTATAACTGCTTCTGTATGTTTCTTCAGGATTGGATTAATATAAACTTATCGCATCTAGTGCAAAAACGACATCTGGTGTGGTACTTGACATCTCATGATTGACTCAATTGCCCAAGCAAGTGATCTGTCAATCATGTACGTCCCTCTCCCCTTTAGTCTGTAAGACACCTTTAAAGAGGGTGACTCCATCACCTGCAGGTATATCACCATGCCAGGAGTCAACTATTCTAAAATACTATTAGAATACTGTCAAAGTACCCATATTGGGAAACTACCCAAACCTAGATCTAAAACCATAGATCTAGTAACCAGAATGTCAGATATTATATCCATATCCTTTGTAGAGAAACAACTGTGTGACGACCATAGTATAACCGATCGTAGTATAGGAATTTTACTTCCTACTCTGTGTATGTCATCCAAATACCAAGACATCACATCCTACTACCTTCTCTACAGATCCATCCCCTATTCTGATGAAGTCAAACCCATGACTGTCACATCAAAAATTAGATGATCTATCTCCGCTATATCTGCTCAAGTCTATAAATAGACATAAGCTATTTGCCCACTATGCTTCCGCTGCTCCCACTGACTATGACAACCCTCTGGTAGAATAATATATATACGTACATTTCTAAAACTAGTTTAGAACGACGCCATACATATCCTCCTGCCAGGTCTCATAGTCTGGAACAACAGCAGTGTCAAGTTTGGGTAAACAAGAACCTCCCTGCCACCTTCCTTGAGGCTACCGGAGTACCTCTCGGGTGTCTGAGGTTACCCACCATATCTGCGGAGTGGCTATTTGAATGTCAAACCTGATTTGAATATATAGGTCCTATTAAACTTTCCGTAATCGTTTGTGGTTCTGGAATCACTTCCAGTTCTACCATACTCACACTAATGTTTTCTGAAAAAATCCATTTTACTAAAACTGTGGCGAGTCAAGAATAATATCACTATTGATCTTCCAGATGGTAGAAAATCAACCCTCGTCAAAGCTAGGGTCAACCCACAAACTGTCATTACAGAAACGTGCCTTGAGTTTTCCAGTGTCTGTTTTTAAGAATAAGCTGGACAACTCCGCTTACCTTAACATCGTTAAGATATGAAGCAATCTATATCCAATATAGAAACATAGGCACTTATTTTAATTTGGAACCAAATTCTAATCATGCAGCTGTCTCCAGTGCATATCAACTTAATGGAGAGAGGCTAATCAGCATTATTCAACTTAGGAATCCATCCAATTACGAGTAACCTGAAAGAGAAACAAGTTTCTCAAAACCATTACTATCAACTGAATACTAATCACAAGAATCTACATTTTCGATTTCTTTGAAGAATCCCGATACTTGCGATACATGGTTCTCTACTTTATTCCTATACCCACAACTTCTCAATACTTTGACATTGTATTTCTACGAAACACTTGTCTATAAACTAGAGAAGTCACAAGTAAATAGAATATAGTATGAGGACCAACCCCTTTGTCCTGATGGACACTGGACAACATACAATACTCTGTATAAGTCCGCTGAGTTTGAATGACTCAAAACCTGTGCGTAGTAGGTTGAAAACTGTCCCCAGGCGATTTCCTCAAATATCACCAATTTCAACGAATTCTGATATAATGAGGATGATCACCTAATTCCCAATAACTTGCTCCCACTCAACATCTGTAAAACCATACAGATGTGAGAATCAAATCTGGTAAATACATACCCTGGAGTAAGTATCTAATCGGGAAATCAAATTTCAATTAACAATGCATAGTGTAACTGAAACATGAAAATGTTTCGAAGGGGTGTCCTGGTATTCTTTAGTAATGCATTTTCCATAATCCAATTCATGACTTTAACCGTGTATTTTCCTGCCATCTTTCCAATTCCCTTTGTCTGTCTTTTAGTCGTTACCTTATGTACACCATCATTAGGCTAAATGGTTTTCTTCCTTCCCTACCGTTCGGCACCAGCCTATGGTTTGGAAGAAGACTATCCAGTAAGCATAATAGGTGTACTCTCCTAAACCTAGGAGTACTCGTAACTTGAGAGAAGGTGATGATAAAAGACAACTGAATAAACCTTATTCCTGTTTCTCCTGAACCTGAATCCATCCTCGAAAACATATCCTTCGAGTTCGTATATAACCATACGATGGATTTATCCAATGGAATTGGATGTTCGTAGTGATACGGGTTGTTCTGGAGAAATTAAAGGTGAAGTAGGAGTGGCGATGAAGTACGCGGTTTGGTCGTGAATGATAATAGTCGCAATTTACTTTGCCCTCTTTCTAATCCCTTTATTTTTGTTTTTATTTATTACTTTCTGTACACCCGGCTTAGGCTAATTGGTTTTCTTCATTCCCTACCTTTCGGCACCTGCCTATGGTTTGGAATAAGACTATCCAATAAGCGTAATAGGTGTACTCTCCTAAACCAAGGAGCCCTCGCAACCTGAGAGAAGGCGATAATAAAAAACAACTGAATAAACTAATTTTATTTCTCCTGAACCTGGATCCATCCTCGAAGAAGTCCCTTCGAGTTCGTATATAACCATACGATGGATCTGTCCAATGGAAGTGGATATCCATAGTAATACGGGGTGTTCTGAGAAATACAAAGGGTAAAATAAGGAGCTGCAATGACTTATGCAACTATAGACAATCCAAAAGCCAGTATATTAAGAAGGTTCGGTCAACTTGGTCACTGAGTTATAGTCTAGGGTCGGTCAAAGGTCGCTGCCAAAGAGAGAGAGAAAAGAAAAGAAACACTCTGCGTGCACTCTAACCTAGATCAGAATGGTTATCACTTTATCTAGTAAGGAAAACTCCTACTATAATCTCAAATTCTCCTCCAAACCAAAAAGAAGAATTAGTTGGGGTCACCCGAAGAGTAAACCAACTCATCAGTGAGAATCGGGATCCAACTATCATCGCATGATAACTTGATGGAAGCCACTCAAGTTAACACACTCCAGAAGGTATGCGCAAGTCTGGCAAGTTTCTTGTACGTTTGAAACTCCCGATATAATTTTTATCCCATGCTCTTATGACCTTGACGTAGGCCAACAAATCATAAGCAACATGTCAAGTTCTACCCGTCGTTGTCCTGATTAACTTAAGTCATCGTGCATGCCCTTGACGTAGGCCAACAAGGCTGTACGTCTGACTTAAACTAATGCATCTATCTGTGCAACAAATGAATACCCAGCAGCTACAAAACACTACGCCTTGACGTAGGCCAACAAACATAGCTTGAATACTACTGACCATCCATAAGAAACGACGGAGGATTACGGCTGGTTTTTGGCGAAAAACCTTTAACGTAATGAACTTGATCTCGTTGAAGGAACTTGATAGAATTTTATAAAAAATATAGTAGCGAAAACCTTTTGCTAAAGAAGTCATTCCCGGTGAAGGGATCTCGGCTCTTTCCTCGTGGAATGAGGTGCAGGATATTCCAACTGAATACCGCGATGCATAGCAACTTGTAATCGAGTATATAGAAGTTATTACCCTAACGCAAACTTCTGCCCAAGGGGTCACTCCCGGTGAAGGGATCTCGGCCCTTGCCTCGTCGAATGAGGTGCAGGATATTCTAACTGAATACCGCTATGCAAAACAAAAGGAAACGTATTTGTAATAACTCCTTTTTTAAAATTTGTTCCAACAACATCAAATATAGGTTTGTTTTATCTTTGCATTGATAAGAATGAACGTAGTCCCATCAATCAATCACACCAGAAAAGAACGAAAATAAAATGTACGTATATGCCATCCGCATTCGCCACTGGGTCCCATCATCACTCGTTAGGTTACTTAACTAACGACAAAACGGGCGCTGGACTAGCGCGGGTGTAAAACATATACAACATCTAATAGTATATATACTAATATACAATTATCGCTCCAAGCGTGATAATATGCAACATTACAGAAAAGTAATAAGCACCATAGAACAATACAGATAATCTGGGATCCCTGGGTTTCACAGAGCCGCTGCTGAAACCTGACGTTCCCCTGGTCGTGTGGATAGCCTGTGCAATGAAACCTAGACCCCTACGGGTGCGGCAAGTTACCCGCCAAAACCTGAAGCGAGGTAGTCCCCACAACATAGTGAATGGAACACCCGGCACTTCACGGAATCCGGTAAATTGAGCACCCCACCTTGGGTCAACCTGTACCTCCTACGAGTGCGGCGAATAGTCTTCCAATTCTAGAATGAGGTCCCTTTGCCTCTCAAAGCCATGAGATACGGACCCGTTGCCCTCCAGAACCCGACTATCCGTGCACTCCTTCGCGGGATAAACCTAGTACAGAAATAAAAATATGTACAACGGGTACATCGACCTCGACCCGGTCGTGCCCCAAAAGAATATTATACAACAGGCAGTGACGGCAGTCCACATGTTGGACGCTCGCCCCGCAATATCAAATGTACAAATAAATCCAAACTGCATTATCACTGCACCCTGTTAGCCACCACGACAAATTCGCAACATCACAGCACAATACAGAACATCAACGCGAATGTCACGTTCGCAAACCCGTCTAAAAGAACTATAGCAATCAGACGCGGTTTACCGATCAAATGACATTCCCGGTCGGAGATATAAAGTAAGTACTGAAAACTAACATGTTTAAAATTTCGATCGACAAAATTTCCCGAAGTGGGCCCCACGAAAATCTGCTGTACAGTAACAAATACTGGGCCCAAAAGAACAATACTAGAAACCACAAATCCCTGCAAAGAAGCCACTGTACAAATTTCATTCACTGTTCCCACTAAACCGCCGCGGATGCGCGGTCAAACCCTAGGTTTGACCGCGGATCCGCGGTGCTTTAGTGAGATCACGTGACCAAATTTGTACGTATTGCTTTAAAAAGCCTGCTTGTTTTTCTGAAGTGCTCAAAATGAATTTTAGAACAGATTTAAAATCAACAGAAACTTTTTGTACAAAAAAAATGTAGTTTCGGAAATTCCGTTCGATCGATCTTTTAAACGCGTTAGCATAAGTTAGTATAGCTTAATGGTGAGGCTTTGATACCACTGTAAGTACACGGCAGCGCCCCGGCCGTCTAACAGACGCCAATATGCGGAACAAAACTTTTATAACTGGCGCTATCGCGTACTTTATCCCGGATCGTCCATTAAAGCTAAACTAACATATTGTAAAGAGGGTAGAATTGTTATACCGAACGATCCAAGTCCTTCGGTCTTTAACCATCATCCCACGCTTTGTTGCGGCGGCTTCGAACTTCTGAAACTCCAGTCTCATCGTCCAGGTGGCACCACGTCGACGGATCTTTAAACGGGCTCCCGCCTCTGAACCGAGGCAACTCGATCGTCAAGTTTGCTAAAAGAGACGACCAAGATGAAGTAGAGAATGAGTAGAATACTTTGTCTCGTTACGTCCAAGGCTATGGACGAACGGTTAATGAAGTTGCCAATTGGAATCGGGTGAATGGAAATTGAACGAGGAAATTTCCATACACTATCATAATCTTTTCTCTCAAAATCAAAATGGAAAAATCATCTCTCCTCACAAAGAGGGGCCGACCATATAAATAAGGCAATGGGGGTGAGTGTAGGAACAAGAATGGTGACCATAAGGAAATGATACTTATCATTTCACTTAAAGAAAGAATGACTCATTTAGAACACTTAGTATGAACTCATTAAATGAATTAAGCCACCTCACTTAACACCTCACCTCATAATAAATGCAAATGTTGAGTCACTAATCCTAGTCACCATTTCTAGAATCTTCTAGAACCATGACTCACCCAAAAGACGAAAAGATAAATCCGCATTTAACCGAATGTCAAAATACGGCTGATAGAAAACTGGAAACTGGAAACTTCCAAAAGTTATCCTGAAATGAATTTAAGGATAATCCCGTAACAGTATAAACATACCCGCATTTATATTACGACCGAATATAAATGCAACTGAGACAAAGATATTATATCTACATAGTATAATACTGGGATGCGGCTTAAACCAAAGCCTACCAGTATTATCTGTCCGAAAAATAACAAGTGCGAAAACGCACGTGCTTTTTCCGAACCCTGCCATAAACCCTTACGACATCTACAACATTTCGCCCGAACTTGGGAAAGTGTCTATGGGGGACTCTAATGACTCATCAACACATTGGCACTGGGTATAACCATTTAGCACGTCAGAGGTACAAGCTGTACGTAACGGTTTGCCTATGTATCAATTGGAAGGGAAGCTGACGAGCGAGCTCATCTATAAACCCTACTGAGCCTGACAGTGACAATATACGTACAGTCCGGAACGTTCGTCTATGGGTATCGCATATTAGGCCTAGGGGGTCGGTAAACGTCAGACCCCCAATAGCTGTATAAGTCGTGTCAGAGAGCAGCCCAGAACACCCTGAGAAACTACTGGTATACCTACCAGTCTATCACGATTACCCTGGCCAGGGATTTCGTGTAATGGCTCTCCTAAACACAGCGCGATCTCACCCCCAATACAGGGAGAGACGAATCCCCTGCCGATCCGCTCACTTGCCTCCAATGTGGCTAGGGACTGTACCTAAAATATACCTGTTTGCATGACTCCTTTGACCCGTGGTAGGGTATAAATCAAAGCACAGTGGGAACTCACACGAGACAAATGACGACCTCAGGTCGATGAACTAACCTGTACACATGTCACCAGGGAACTGCTATCTGACGATATGTATAATACCAACTAGCATGTTCCCGGCGAGTCCTGTCCGGTGTACTCATATCCCAATGAGCACCTGTATACATCTTAGGTGATCCAACTGAAACCAGTGGCTTGTGAGACCGGCCACCGTCCCTCGTCGGGGTCTCGACTGTATACACTGGTCTACTCTGGAGTATTGATGCCCTGTCTCGAAACTCCTACGACTAGGGACACTTTAAGGATATGCTTATAGACCCCAGCTCCCACTTATATGATCGCCATCATACTGCTGGTAGTCAATCAAGAATACTATGGGCTCTATCAACATCTATATATGATGATAAAGACAGACCAGATAGCATACTATCATCTCGAGTAAGACTGTTTATCGGTATAGGTCCTCCCTCAATCATTGCAATCACGTACCTGCGATCCAATAATTGACTTAGAGGGCACTATATCCAACACTGTTTAGCCGCGGAACCGCGGCCAAACCCATGCTTTGGCCGCGGTTCCGCCGCCAATTTTTACAGTGAGCTTCTGAGTTGGAAATGGGGTTTTTGGAATGTTCTGTTTGGGCCCAGATTTCTTTGAGTGCTGCAGTTGTACATGGGGGCCCACTTCGGAAAATTTAGTCGATCGAAAATTTTAAACATGTTAGTTCACAGTATTTACATTATATCTGCGACCGTGAATGTCACTTGATCGGAAAATCCTGTCTAACTGCTATAGCCCTTTTAGACGGATTTGCGAACGTGACATTCACGTTGATGTTCTGTGTTATGCTGTGATGTTGCGGATTGTCGTGGTGGATAGCCTGGATGCAATGTTAGTACAGTTTTGGTATTTTTATGTACATTTGATATTGCGAGGCGAGCGTCCGACATGTGGACTGCCGTCACTGCCTGTTTGTATATTATTCTTTTGGGGCACGACCGGGCTGAGGTCGATGCACCCGTTGAATGTATATTTTACTTTCTGTACTAGGATTACCCCAAGGAGGGGTGCACGGATAGCCGGGTTCTAGAGGGCAACAAGCCTTCATCTCATGGCGTTGAGACGGAGGGGGTTTAACTCTAGAATTGGCGGGCTATTCGCCGCACTCGTAGGGGGTACAGGTTGACCTAAGGAGGGGTGCCCAAGTTACCAGATTCCGTGAAGGGCTGGGTGGTCCATTCACGTTGCTGAAGGGGGCTGCATCGCTTCAGGTTTTGGCGGGTGACTTTCCGCGCCTGTAGGGGTCTAGGATTTCATTGCACAGGCTATCCACATGACGAGGGGAACGTCGGGTTTCAGTAGCGGCTCTATGAAACCCGGGGATCCCAGATATCTGTATTGTTCTGTGATGCTTATTACATTTCTGTGATGTTGCATTTTATCACGCCTTGAGCGAATATTATATATTGATATGTATACTAGTAGATGTTGTATATGTTTTGCATCCGCGCTAGTCCAGTCCCCGCTCTGTCGTTAGTTAAGTAACCTAACGAGTAATGACGGGACCCCGTGGCGAATGCGAATGTCATATACGTACATCATTATTTTCGTTCTTTATTGGTGTGATCAATTGATGGGACTGCATTGATTCGGATCAATGCAAGTTAAACAAACCTATTCTGATGTTGTTGGAACAATTTTTCAAAAAGCTGTTATTGCAAGGATGTTCTCTTTTGTTTTGCACAGTGGTATTCAGTTGGAATATCCTGCACCTCAGTCGACGAGGCAAGGGCCGAGATCCCTTCACCGGGAGTGACCCCTTGGACAGAAGTTTACGTCAGGGAAATAACTTCACTATAGTCGATTACTTTTGCTTTGCATCGTGGTATTCAGTTGGAATATCATGCACCTCATTATACGGGAAAAGAGACGAGATCCCTTCACCGGGAGTGACCTCTTTAGCAAAGGTTTTCGTCACTATATTTTTATAAAAAGCTATCTGGTTCCTTCAACGATATCAAGTTCATTACGTTAAAGGTTTTTCGCCAAAAACCATTCGTAGCCCTCCGTCGTTTCAGACGGGTAGTACGTAGTATTCATGCTATGTTTGTTGGCCTTCGTCAAGGCATAGTGAATGGTAGCTGCTTGTTACCTTTCTGCTGCATAGATAGATGCGTTGGTTTGGGACAGTCGTATAGCCTTGTTGACCTTCGTCAAGGGCTTGTGCGGGTGGGTTCAAATTAACCTGGACAATGACGGGTAGAACTTGACATGTGACTTATGATTTGTTGACCTTCGTCAAGATCATAAGAGCATGGGGTAAAAATCACATCGGGAGTTTCTAAAGAAACTGAAACTTGCCAGATATGCGCATAACTTCTGGAGTGTGATAACGTGAGTGGATTCCATCATGTTATCATGCGATGATAGTTGGATCCCGATTCCCACTGATGAGTTGGTTTACTCCTCGGGTGATCTCGACTAATTCTTCTTTCAGGTTTGGAGGAGAATTTGACGTTACAGTGGGAGGTTTTCAGATTAGATAAATTGATAACCATTCTGATCTAGGTTAGAGTGCATGCTGAGTGTTTCTTTTCTCTCTCTCTTTGGCACCGACCATGACCCGACCCTTGACTATGACTCAGTGACCAATGTTGACCGAACATTCTTAAAACACTGGGATTTGGATTGTCAGAGTTGCATACCTCATTGCTACTGCTTCTTTTACCCTTTTCTCCAGAACACCCCGTATTACTACGAACGTCCATTTCCGTTGGATAAAACCATCGTATGGTTATATACGAACTCGAAGGAATTTATTCGAGGATGGTTTCCAATTCTGGAGAAAACGAATAGGACTATTCAGTTGTCTTTTCCTTTTAACTTCTCTCAGGTTGCGAGTGCTACTTTGATTAGGGCAGTACACCCATTACGCAAATTGGATAGTCTTCTTCCAAACCATAAGCAGGTGCCGACCGGTAGGGAATGAAAAAAGCCAATTAGCCTAACGATGGTGTATAGAAGGTATTAAGTAAAGACAAATAAAGGGATTAGAAGGAGGGCAAAGTAAATTGCGACTGCTACTCATGACAAAGCCAAGTATTTCATTACCACTCCCACTTCACCTTTGTATTTCTCCAAGACACTCCGTATCACTACGAAGATCCACAGTTATTTGGATACTCTATCGTATGGTTATATACGAACTCGAATGGAATTTGTTCCGGTTCGGGGATGGATTCTGGTTCAGGAGAAATAGGAATAAAGTTTATTCGGTTGTCTTATATCTTCACCTTCTCTCGCATTACGAGTGCTCCTAGAATTAGGACAGTACACCCAATATGCTTATTGGATAGTCTTCTTCCAAACCACAGGCTGGTGTCGAGCGGTAGGGAAGGAAGAAAACCATTTGTCCTAAAGGGGTGTACAGAAGGTAATGACTAAAGACATATGAAGGGATTTGGAGAGATGGCAAACAAATATACGGTTACAGTTGTGAATCTGGATAATGGAAGAGGCATTACTAGGAATACCCGGATACACCTACGAAACATTTCAATGTTTCAGTTTCACCGTGTACTGTTAAAAGAAAACTGATTTCCCAATTAGCCCTTGCTCCAGGGTATGCATTTACCAGGTATGATTCTCACATCTATATGGTTTTACAGATGATGAGTGGGAGTAAGTTATTGGGAATTAGGTGATCATCCTCATTATATCGGAATTCGTTGTAATTGGTGATATTTGAGGAAATCACCTGGGAAGTTTGCCCGACGGCAAATATTTGGTTTTGAATATCCGCTGTTATGCACCAATTTCAAATTGATATATCTTTACGTCTATTTTTATAGAGTGAGATATAACTTTTTGAAATTATTTCTATAACATTTACCTATATCCGTGGATGGTTAGGTAAGGAGCATTGAACAGCGATATAATTCTTCTTAACCATAAGTACGGTTTTCAACCTACGACACACAAGGATTGAGTTATTAGACTCAGGGGACTTATACAGAGTATTGAATGTTGTCCAGTGTCCACCAGGACAGAGGGGTTGGTACTCGTACTATATTCTGTTTACTTGTGACTTCTCTAGTTCTTAGACATGTGTTTCGTAGAAACACAAGGTCCAAGTTTTGAGAAGTTATAGGTATATGAATAAAGTAGAGAACCAGGTGTTGCAAGTATCAGGATTCTTCAAGGTGATCGAAGATGTAGATACTTTTGTATGGTATTCAGTTGATAGTAATGGTTTTGAGAAACTTGCTTCTCTTTCAGGTCACTCGTAATTGGAAGCAATCCTAAGTTGAGTAACGCTGATTGGCCTCCTTCCATTTAGTTGACATGCACTGGAGACAGCTGCCTGATTTGAATCTGGTTCAATTAAATCAGTGCCTCTGTTTCTATATTGGATATAGAACGGTTCATATCTTAACGATGTTAAGGTACGGGGAGTTGTCCGGCATATGCTTAAAACCAGACTCTGGATAACTCAAGGCACGTTTCCGTAATGGCTGTTTGTGGGTTGACCTAGGCTATGACGAGGGTTGACTTTCTACCATCTGGAAGATCAATAGTGATATTGTTCTTGACTCGCCACAGTTTTAAAAGAAATGGATTTTTTCAGAAAACAGTAGTGGGAGTATGGTGGAACTGGAAGTGATTCCAGAACCGCAAACGATTACTGAAAATTTGATAAGAACCTAAAGATTCAATCTGGATTGACATTCCATTGGCCACTCCGCAGATAGGTGGGTAACCTCAGGCACCCGAGAGGTACTTCGGTATGCTCAAAGACGGTGACAGGGAGGTTCTTGTTTACCCAGACTCGCCATTACTGTTGTTCCAGACTGTGAGACCCGGCAGGAGGATGGGTATAGCGTCATTCTAAACTAGCTTTAGAAGTGTACATGTATAGGACTCTGCCAGAGGGTTGTCGTAGTCGGTGGGAGCAGCGGAAGCATTGATGGACAAGTGGCTTATGTCTATTAAGAGACTAAAGCAGATGTAGCGGAGATAGATCATCTATTTCTGATGTGACAGTCATAGGTTTGACTTCATCAGAATAGGGGATAGATCTGTTAAGAAGGTAGTATGGTGTGATGTCCTGGTATTTGGATGACATACACAGAGTAGGAAGTGAAATTCCTATACTACGGTCGGTTATACTTTGATTGTCACACAGTGGTTTCTCCACAAAAGATATGGATATTATATCAGACATTCTGGTTAGTAGATCTATGGTTTTAGATCTAGATTTGGGTAGTTTCCCAATCAGGGTACTTAGACAGCATTCTAAATGTATTTAGAATGGACGACTCCAGGCATGGTAGTGTACCTGCAGGTGATGGAGTCACCTTCTCTAAAGGTGTCTTACAGACTAAAGGGGAGAGGGATGCGCATGATTGGCAGATCACTTGCTCAGGAAATTGAGTCAATCATTAGATGTCAAGTACCACACCAGATATTATTTTTGCACTATATGCAATAAGTTGATATTAATCCTATCCTGGAGAAATGGTCGAAGAAGTTTTAGAACATAAGTGGATGTTCTAGGGATTTGATAACGACAACCTCATTCGGGAGACAGTTATCATTCCAGGCTTCCAAGGTGATCAGGATGACAGAGTTATAGTTTTCCCTCTGACGTGGGGCAGTACTATGGACTGGTGGTCCAGGCGGATACTGAGGGAGGCATGGCGCAGGATACTGATTAAGTTCAGTTGACGATACAGTCTAAGAAGTTTGGATTTGGAGTTCATTTATGAACTAGGTCCCATCAGATATCCAGACACATTCTAAGACAGGTATTGCTCATTTCGGGAGATGGATTTCTCCGCGAGCTTAAGATAAAGAGAAACATAGAAAGAAAAATTTGAGCGGATCCACTCACTGAGGCTATTCCTCGAACCCATTTGTTTCACAAACAGTTTTTGTGAGACTGATTAGTAGAGAAGTTGGGTGTTCGGTATCACACGGGCTGTGAGTATGCGACATCGCAATAATTAGCCTTGAGTGCAAGTGGGAGATTGTTGGAGATAGTGTAGGGTTGCTAGGCACGCGCACAAGGGTCTACGAGGCATCAACCATGCCCGATTTAAAATTTAGCCATGCCGAACAACCCGAATATGAAACTTTAAACTAGAGATTAGGCGAAAACAAGCATGCTAAACACTTTTACACTAAGTGAGAGGGATTACAACCTTTGTAGATCCGGTCCTTCACTTCATATGCTCCGTGTTGTGGTCCCTTCGCTGCGATCATCGGGATCCGGACTCTCGAGAGGTTCCACGAAGAGAAAGACGCAACCTTTGCTTCCGATCTTCGATACTAAGATGATCTACCTTGAAGTTTCTTTAACACAAGCTAACACTCATGAATTGATGTGAACACCCTCATCTAAATGGCAAGGGAAGATGAGGATGATGAAGTAGGATTTTTGCTCTCTTTATTTATCTTTTTCTCATATTTATCCATCACAAAAATCAAAGCAAGAAACCATTTCAAGCAAAGAAGAAGAAGGAAGAAGATGATGAACAATATTGATAATCCTTTTGTGATGAATAGGAAAAGAATAATATGATAGAATTATGCAACCATGGTCAAGTGAACCTTTGTAGAGAATTAACTAGGGTTAGGGTTTGGGTTGGGTTAAAGCATGAGTCACTTGAAAATATCTTTATCATGACAAAAAGAAAAGCTTCTAGAAACATCTAGAAAGCTTAACCCTAATCCAAACCCTAATCATGTTTAAACTCCACTAAACAAGTTGCATTAGTTATCATATCATGTTATAATATTATATATCATATATATAATATTTATCGTAACAAAATAAAATAATACATTTAACATATATCGCATATATATCAATGTATTACCCGAGTGAGAAAAAGAATCTTTTAGTTAGCAAATATTAGTTAATGCAATTTAATATAACATATATATTATTATACATTAAATCATCGAATCAACACTTGATCCGACAATCCGGCTATATCGCATATAACCGGCTAATATTTATCCATAACGATTCATCGAATCAACACTTGATCCGATGACCCGGCTGATATCAAATATCGCGAGAATATAATACGGTATCACATATCGCATTATCCTCGGTCCCGCACATATCACATATGTGCTCCTACTCCGTTTTGCCTGAGTCAAGAACCCTCTGTGTAGGACTCTAAAGAATCGTCAATACGCCGGCAGTAGGTGATGATCATATCAAACACCCACAAGCTGCAAGCGGTCAGCTAAACGTAACAGCTACCCAGGTATTGAGCGCTCAGAAGATCAACAAGCAAGCCTGTACATTCTCCTGTGGATCCAAACAGTAACACTCCCGTACAGTCCGGTCTCGTCGTCTGATATGTCGCATATCTTGCCTAGGGGTGGTAAACGTCAGACCCCTGTAGCTTGATAAGTCGTGTCGATATGAGGTCTATAACAGTTCGAGAAACTACTGATAACACTTACCAGTAAATCTCAGTAACCCTGGCCAGGGATTTCCGGTTATAGCCAATCGAAAACAGCACAACATCAACTCCCTATACCGGGAGAGACGAATCCCCTCCTATCGCTCATTGCCTCCATGTGATTCGGGACTGTACCCAAAAGACACCTTTTTGCACGCCCTCTTGGACGTGGTATGATGGAAATCAAAGCACAGTGGGAATAACACAAGACTCTATGACGACCTCGGGTCGACAGACTACTCTGTACCAGTGTCACCGGAGAACTTCCATCTGACGTATGGTATAATACCATCTGGGAGTTTTCGGCGAGTCCGTCCAGTGTACCCAGTCTCTACTGAGCACCCATACACCATCCTTGATGTCAAACACCGATGGATATGGGATCATCCATCGCCCATCATATGGGTCAAGATGCGTATACGCTAGTCTACTCTGGTGCATCGATGCCCTGTCTCGATACACCCACGACTAGGAACAATTATAGGATGTACTCGTCGACTACCGTGGCCCCACTAGTATGATCTCATCATAGTCCCAGTAGTCGAGTACATATCCTAAGGGCTTTATCAACATGTTATATAGAGACAATCAGAGTACATGTTAAGATAAAGTACAACCAGATAGCATACTATCATGTCGAGCAAGAAAGTCCTCCCTATATATGTCCTAGCATCCACTACAATATACATCGTATGTACAGTAATGGCCTCTAGGACATACATATAACTAACAATCTCCCACTTGCACTAGGGCCATCTGTTATGGTATCGCATACCCAACAATTAGCTGTGGTTGAAGTATCTCATACTCAACAATCCCATAAAAGTCTCTACTAGGAAAAAGGCCTTTGTGAGTGGATTCGCGCTGTTGTCCTCTGTGTCTACTCTCCTAACCTCGATCTCCCTGGAGATCAACCATTTCCATGATCAGGTGATACTGCCTAAGAATTATATCTGGATTTCTGATGGGACGGTAGTTCCTTGGCTGAAGCCACAACTCCATTGTCACACAATGGTAGGAACGAAGTTCATCTTATGAACTTATAAATATCCAGACTGCCTCTTTGGTAGTATCCTTGGTAACGATGTATCTTGCCTATAATCGTCTAGTATGTCACGGTATCTAGCTTGGAACTCTTCCAACATACCGTCCCTCCACTGAGGGTATAGACAAGCCTGCGACTGACATTCAGTCGTCCTTATCAGCCTGGAACCTTTCCAGTGATTCTCCCCAGGATTGATTGATACCATCTCACTACAACTAGTAAGAATCCTAATATCCAATTAGATCTATCTCATAGATCCAAAAACCCAGGATTTAGGAGGTATCACCTTGATCCTATATGGAGAATCCTTGTGATAAGCGGAGATTAACCGAGCGTAGCATAGGAAAACCCTTCCCTATCAAGAGTATGTCATCCACGTACTCTACGAGGATCACCATCATACTCTCTACTACCTTTTTGTATATACAAGGTTCATCTACCATTTTGATGAAGTCAAACTCTTTGACTACCACATCAAAACAGATGTTCCAACTCCGCGATGCCTGTTTTATCATATAAAACATCTTGCACACGTTTCCGCTGCTCCCACTGTCTACGAAGCCCTCTGGCTGTGTACTTATAGACGCTCTCTTCTAAAACATCACTTAGAAAAGCAGTCATGACACCCAACCACCAGATATCGTAGTCATGGTATGTAGCCATGGCAAGTAGGATCTGGATGGACTTAAGCATAGATCCTTAGAAAAGGTTTCAACATAATCCATACCTGGTCTATGATGCAAACCTTTAACAAGTCTAGTTTTGAAAGTCTCAACTTTTCCATGTACACCAAGTAATCTTCTCAAGATATACTTGCTCCTGATGGGGATTTAACCCTTCAGATAAACCAACCAAAGTCCATACTTTGTTGGTGTATAAGGATTCCATCTCAGATCGATAAGCATCCAGCCATTATTACAGAGTCTCACTCCTGATGGCCTGCTCGAAACTAGTTAGGTCATCATCTCATGATGCAATCCTCGCTCCCACTGTCATAGAGAAACCGAAGTATCTCTCAGGTGGGTGAGGAACCCTACTAGATTGGCGGAGAGGCTGAGGTTCGTTGGAAACTATTGAATCCTTTGGTTCTACCAAATCATCAGCTGTAGTTTGTATAGCTGGAACATTTCCAGTTCTACATTACAGACCTTGCCTCGAGCTTGTCCAGATTTTGCTTTTAGACATAGGCCGGACAACCCCAAATCTTAACAAACTTAAGATATGGGCTCTTCCCTTTCCATATCACATATGAAGTGGTAGGCAACTGTTTTGATTTGTACCCTATTTAATAGGTATGCAGCTTCTCAAGTGCATAACTCCCAAAAGGAAATAGGCAACTCAGTAGTTCTCATCATAGAGCACACCATATCACATGGGGTGCTATTGCTCCGCCCCGATATACCATCGTGCTATGGTGTATACGGAGGAGTAATTCTGAGAGAGAATCTCATTCTCCTTTAGAATAGTCCAGGATTTCCATGCTCAAGTATTCTCCTCCTCGATCACATCAAAGGACATAATACTTATACCCATTTTTGGTTCTCTACTTCTAACTTATATTCTGTGAATATCTCAAAAGCTTCGGACCTGTGTTTCAACAGAAACATATGTCTGAATCTTGAGAGATTATCAGAGAATGTAATGAAGTAGAAAGAACCAATCTTGGCATGTGTAGACAGGGGACCTTACATACATCAACATGTATCAATCCCAAGAGTTCAGTAACTCTTTCTCTGTTTCCAATAAACAGAGCTGTGGTCATCTTATCTTTGTGACATGACCGGCAAGTTTCACAAGATGTAAATTCAAACTAATTTAAATATGCATCTATATGTAACTTAGCTAGTCGGGTCGCATTGATATGACCTAGTCTACAATACCTCAAGAAGGATTCGTTCATTTCTGAACTCTTCCTCTTGTGTGTGTTCCGTATACTAAGAACTGTAGTTTGATTTAGAACGACAATGTTTTTAGATAACGTGCCTGAACCGATCAACTCTTGATATAGGAAATGTTCGAAACATTATCCAACAATACAAAATTATATCCTTTCTTTACTAATAAAGAGACTGATATGATTTTGTATATCAGGTTCGGTATCTAATAACATTTGTTCAGAATCAATGTATTCTGATAATACAGGGTGATAGTGACCAACAGACTTGGCTGCAACACTTGCACCGTTTTCTGTCTCATGAAACTTATCACCCGTTCTCAGTTCTCTACCTATCTGTAGCCCATGTAACAGATTACATATACGGGATCCTGATCCGGTATCACATACCCAGGAAGTAAAGGATACTGAGAAACAGTTCTGTGTAATGAACACACCCGAAGATGATGCATCAACATGCACTTTCTTCGTTTGGGCGGCACGGGAAATCTGGTATTCCCCAATTTCCTGCTCTGTCTTATAACAATTATAAGTTGGAGCGGGACCAACGTTCCCCAGCTCAGTAAAACAAGCGGGTTCGGTCAATATATCCGTTTTATTATCTTGATTAAGGCGTGATCTGGTCGCTATCTGGAGAGAGAGAGAAGAAAACACTCAGCGTATGCTCTTCCAAGATTAGATTGGTTATATAATATATCTAATCAGGATGTCTCCCACTGTTTTAATCAAATCTTCCTTCAAACCCTAAAAGGAAAGACTAGCCGGGATTAATTACACGCTACAAGTTCGCCAATCTTTCAGCCAGGCCAGTGTCGGTACTTTGAGGGAGGTCCCCCGTGCTTTCGCATGAACCTAATTACAGTAAACCTCGTTTTCCCAGAGGCGTAACCCCGTTAACACCTTTCTAGACACCTACTTGATCGGCTAATTGTAATGTGTAAAACTCTCCCAGGAGTAACTCTTACTCGCAGCGGGTATCGGGATCCAACTATCTTATAGAAGGTATGCAATCTCATTGCAAATTTCAACACTTGAAATTCCCAATAATATTTTGCCCCAAGCGATCTATGACCTTGACTGAGTCAACAAACCATAGACCGCAAGTAAAGTTCAACCCGTCATTTCCCGATTGAATTAAACCCACCCGCACGACCCTTGACTGAGTCAACAAGGCCGCACGACTACCCTGATCCAATCGCATCATATGCTTTGCAGATAAGCACTAATCAGCTACCGCACACTACGCCTTGACTGAGTCAACAAACGCAACACGAATACTAACTATTACTTATCTGAAATGACGGAGGGCTACGACAGGTTTTTAAGAAAACCCTTTGCGTAATGAACTTTATATCGTTGTAGAATCGAGTGATTTTTAAATGGAGTGTTTTTGAGGATTTTCTAGTTTTGCTAAAGGGGTCACTCCCGGTGAAGTGATCGTCGGCCCTTTCCTCATCGAATAAGGTGCAGGATATTTCACAAATACCGCTGTGCAAAGCAGAAACTATAGAAGCAATCAAAAGAAAAACCGAGTTTGTAGCATCTGCCAGTTATTACTAAAGGAATCACTCCCGGTGAAGGGATCTCGGTCCTTTCCTTATCGAATAAAGTGCTGGATGTTCTACAAGGAACATCGCTATGCAAAGCAACAACTAGAGCTACCAATTTTTATAAACAAGTTTCTACAACATCTTAGGTTTCTTTTATTTCATTAATCTCATTAATGAAGTCCCATTTTATTTTGCTTCACAAGCATCTCTTTTGAAACGAAATCTGCAATATAACATATATCTCATATATATATAATATAAACATTCGTCTCAGGCAGTAATATGATCTCATCACAGAACATTGCAGCAGAAGAACATATATGAAATATTGGATATACTAGGACGTCCGTGTTTTCAATACGAGCCTGTATAAAACACGGATTCCACGGTCGCGATGAATAGCCAAACCCACATCCCTAGACCCCTACGAGAGCGGCAAGTAACACTGCCAATTCTAGGGTTAGGAGACCCGGTCTCGACTCCTCGAGATGGTCTCCCACTGGACCCTAGAACCCGGTTACTTATGCTCCCCGCCTTGGGTCTACCTAATGCGGAAAAGTAAATAATATACAACGGTGACATCTTCCGCTACCTGGAAGTGCCCCAATAAAAGAATATTACATACAAATGAATTTTACATGAATGAAAAAGAAAAACTCTCATCTCACATAAAACCCCCGGCTATTCAAACGCGACGATCCAATATAACATATCACAGCAACACATAATATCTCATATCATCAACGTAAGCAAGTATGCGTATCCCGATTGTCATTGATGTATAGCAACGAAGCCGGCGATACACCACATACTACGCTTACGGTCACAGAAAAGAAAGTGTAAAACTACAACAGTTGGAATCCGCAACCTCCTTAGACATCGCATGCCTAACCAAATGAATTCCTTAGACATCGCATGCCTAACAATTATAAACCCCGCATTTTAGTCTCATTATCGAAAACTCTTTTCAATATCAAGTCGGGCAATTCAACAAGATTCCCGACGTCCTGATCGAATGCTCGTCGCAAACTTTAGTAGACGGCCGCACCCCCGATACCGTCGACGAAGTGCACCAAGGCGGAACACTGCTACCGGGAGCACCCGAACGGATGCTTTCGGTGACGGGGTTCTCCTACAGTCACTTGGTCGGGGCTATGGAGTGAGGCTGTCTATTAAGTTTACCCGGCAAGTATCCCCGTACGCTACGTGATTGCGACGGACTTTTGATCGCATCAAAATTCCGTGGCAACCGATCATTTGAGACTAAACTGCTATGTTTATAATATTCAAATTAGTCATCTCATAACTTCCTGTGGATTCCAAATATTGTATCATATTCCAGATAAATAGAAAAAGTTAAACTTTCCGATCGAATCATCAAGCACCCAAGATTTCCCCAATATATCTCAACACTTGAAATCAGTTTAAAAACATCCATTACATGCCACAGTACCAATGGTCCAGCCGTAGAAGGGTCAAGCCAACGCCTCACATGTGGCACGCCGTACTGCCCCAAACCCTAAGGTTCAAAGGGCAGTTCAAGACGGTCACATAATCGAGTTAAGGTTTGTTGTCTTCTAGAGGGTCCACCGAGTTACTTGCCCGACTTAGAACATTCTTAAACACGAGAAAAAAAAACAACTTTTGAAAAATTTTCCGACAGGGGAAAAAGTGAGTTATTGATATCCGTTCGAACTTTTTAACAGTTTCTAAAAATTTATCCGGAAAACACACATAGACAAAATCTGATAATCCGATCGAATCATCGAATCCCTAAAACAACCCCAGAAAATTCAACTCTTGAATAAATATTAAAAATTCCCAAAAAATCCAGCATAATTAAATAGAAGTTACTGTGCAAACAGTAGATGATGACGTCACTAATTTGCCGCGGAACCGCCGCAGAAGGCATGCTTCTGCCGCGGTTCCGCCGCACTCTTTACTGTTCACGGGAAAAAATTTGCACCGTAATTCTTAGAATTCCCTGCTGAATTTTTTAAGCATTTTTAATGTGGAAAATCCCAGTTTTTAGAAAAAGTCCAGAGAGCGGGTTTTATCGGGGTTTCGGGTTTCGATCGGACTTTAAACTTCGTCTAGACTTCGCCTAAAGCTCTAGCTTGGCTCTGATACCACTGTAGGGTTGCCAGGCATGCGTAAAAGGGTCTACGAGGCATCAACCATGCCCGATTTAAAATTTAGCCGTGCCGAACAACCCGAATACGGAACTTTAAACTAGAGATTAGGCGAAAACAAACATGCTAAGCACTTTAACACTAAGTGAGAGGGATTACAACCTTTGTAGATCCGGTCCTTCACTTCATATGCTCCGTGTTGTGGTCCCTTCGCTGCGATCATCGGGATCCGGACTCTCGAGAGGTTCCACGAAGAGAAAGACGCAACCTTTGCTTCCGATCTACCTTGAAGTTTCTTTAACACAAGCTAACACTCATGAAATGATGTGAACACCCTCATCTAAATGGCAAGGGAAGATGAGGATGATGAAGTAGGATTTTTGCTCTCTTTATTTATCTTTTTCTCATATTTATCCATCACAAAAATCAAAGCAAGAAACCATTTCAAGCAAAGAAGAAGAAGGAAGAAGATGATGATTAATATTGATAATCCTTTTGTGATGAATAGGAAAAGAATAATATGATAGAATTATGCAACCATGGTCAAGTGAACCTTTGTAGAGAATTAACTAGGGTTAGGGTTTGGGTTGGGTTAAAGCATGAGTCACTTGAAAATATCTTTATCATGACAAAAAGAAAAGCTTCTAGAAACATCTAGAAAGCTTAACACTAATCCAAACCCTAATCATGTTTAAACTCCACTAAACAAGTTGCATTAGTTATCATATCATGTTACAATATTATATATCATATATATAATATTTATCGTAACAAAATAAAATAATACATTTAACACCTTCCGGTCTCGGGACACCCTGGGGGTAAGAGCCTATGCTTCGCCACACTGTCACACAGTGAGAACCCCCCATTGGTCGACATCCAATGCCTAGTAGCGGGAGAGACGAATCCCCTCCTATCGCTCATTGCCTCCATGTGATTCGGGACTGTACCCAAAAGCCACCTTTTTGCACGCCCACTTGGACGTGGTATGATGGAAATCAGAGCACAGTGGGAATCACACAAGACTCTATGACGACCTCGGGTCGACAGACTACTCTGTACCAGTGTCACCGGAGAACTGCTATCTGACGTATGGTATAATACCATCTGGGAGTTCTCGGCAAGTCCGTCCACTGTACCCAGTCTCTACTGAGCACCCGTACACCATCCTTGATGTCAAACACCGATGGATATGGGATCATCCATCGCCCATCATATGGGTCAAGATGCGTATACGCTAGTCTGCTCTGGTGCATCGATGCCCTGTCTCGATACACCCACGACTAGGAACAATTATAGGATGTACTAGTCGACTACCGTGGCCCCACTAGTATGATCTCATCATAGTCCCAGTAGTCGAGTACATATCCTAAGGGCTTTATCAACATGTAATATAGAGACAATCAGAGTACATATTAAGATAAAGTACAACCAGATAGCATACTATCATGTCGAGCAAGAAAGTCCTCCCTATATATGTCCTAGCATCCACTACAATATACATCGTATGTATAGTAATGGCCTCTAGGGCATACATATAACTAACAGATAGTGCCCTCAGAGTCAATTATTGGATCACAGGCACGTGATTGCAATGATTGAGAGAGGACCTGTACCGTTAGAACAGTCTTACTCAAGATGATTGTATGCTATCTGGTTTATCTTTATCATCGTGTACTGCTTTAGGTGACCTTACAGGTCACTATTGCGCGTTGATAGAGCCCTTAGGATTCTTGCTTGACGGCCAGCAGTATGATGGCGATCATATACGTGGGAGCTGGGGTCTATAAGCACATCCTTAAAAGGTCCCTAGTCGTGGGAGTTTTCGAGACAGGGCATCGAAACTCCAGAGTAGACTAGTGTATGCAGTAGAGGCCCCGACGAGGGGCGGTGGCCGGTCTCAAAAGCCACTGGTGTCAGTTGGTTCACCTAAGATGTATATAAGTGCTCATTGGGTTATGAGTACACCGGACCGGACTCGCCGGGAACATGCTAGTTGGTCTTATACCTGACGTCAGATAGCAGTTCCCTGGTGACATGTGTACAGGTTAGTTCATCGACCTGAGATCGTCATTTGTCTCGTGTGAGTTCCCACTGTACTTTGATTACTACCCTACCACGGCTCAAAGGAGTCGTGCAAACAGGTTTTAGTTGGGTACGGTCCCAAGCCACATGGAGGCAGTGAGCGGATCTGCAGGGGTTCGTCTCTCCCGGTATTGGGGGTGAGGTCGCGCTGTGTCTAGGAGAGCCATTACATGAAGTCCTTGGCCAAGGCAGGAGATTTACTGGTAGGTATTCCAGTAGTATCTCAGGGTGTTCTGGGCTACACTCCGACACGACTTGTACCTCTTTTTAGGGTCTGACTTTTACCAACCGCCTAGGCCCGCCATGCGATGCTCATAGAGGAACGGACCGGACTGTACGGATATTTTCACTGACAGGCTCATTTGGGTGTCAGGATGAGTTCGCTCATCGATGTCCCTTTTGGTCAATACCTGGTAGCCCGTTACGTATGGCTAATACCTCTGACGTGCTAGTGGTTAAATCCACAGCCAAAGTGTTGACGAGTCTTTAGAGTCCCCCACAGACCGTTTCTCAAGTTTCGGGCGAAACGCTGTAGAGGCCGTATGGAGATATGGCAGGGTTCGATCATATACGTGTGGTATTGCACGGATCATGATCAGACGGATAATACTAGCGGGCTTTGGTTTAAGCCGGATCCTAGTATTGTACAGTGTAGATTTTGTCTCATTGCATTTGTATTCAGTCAGAATACAAATGCGGGTATGTATATACAGTCGCGGGGTTTTTCCTGTAATTTATTACGGGATCAGTTTTTTGAAGTTGCCAGTTTGCATTCCGTTTCGGCCATTTTCCTTTGTTTCCTTTCTTTGGCTGAAAATTGGTGGACGGGGTTATTTGCAATTGTGCAATTAACAAAGGAGAAGACTTTTTGTGGCACATGGTTGCTTCATGATTGTGCACCATCCATTTACTTCATTGATTCATCATTGCTTGACTTTGCTTGATGAGATGGTTGATGATTATATTCTCTCATCATCACTCATCATTCTTTCTTCACATTTCTTATGGTTACCTCCTCACTCCTCTTGTGCTCACCCCCCTTGTGTATTTCCTTCTTCATTCTTGTAAGGGGGCCGGCCACTTTTGAGAGGGAGAGAGATGAGGATTGATTTTGTGAGGAGAAAAATCATTCATCTAATATTCTTTGTTTGCCACAAAAATTCCATAGTTCATTTCCTCCATCAAAATGGCAACTTCATACCTCAATGAGACAAAACTTTCTACACTTCATCTACAGTATCCATAGGCACGTCGACTCGCCAACTTCGTGCTCGAGTTGCCTCGGTCCAGAGGTGGGAGCCCGTAAAAGAACCCGGCGATGTGGTGCCCTTTCCGATGAGAGGATGAAGACCGGAGATTCCGCGAGGAGATCGGGATGGAGGCCGAAGAACGAAGGACACGGATCGCTCGGTATATCTCTCTACCCTTTCTCTTGTTGCTAGGAGTAGGTTAATGGCCCGATCCGAGTTTTTAGTACGCGGTAGCACCAGTTTTAAAAGTTAAAGAAAAGTATCGTTTCCGCATTTTGGCCTCGGGATGACGGCCGGGGCGCTGCCGTGCACTTACATCAACCATGCCCGATTTAAATTTTAGACGTGCCGAACAACCCTAACCAAGATCTTAAACTAGAGATTAGGCGAAACAAAGCAAGTAAACAACTTTACTTCTAAGAGTTATGGATTACAACCTTTGTAGTCCGTTCCTTCACTTCTAAAGCTCCGTGTTGAGGTCCCTTCGCTGCGATCATCATGTACGCTGACTCTAGAAAGGCTCCATGAAGAGAAAGATGCAATCTTTCTTCCGATCTTCAATAACTAAGATGATCTACCTTGAAGAAACTCAAACCCAAGCTCTTGCTTTGCTAATCAAGTATTAGCAAAGCAAACACCCTAATCTAAGTGGCCAGAATAGATGAGGATGATGAAGTAGGAATTTAGCTCTCATTTGTTTTACTTATCTCACTCATTTTCATCACTTATGAAAAATCTAGAAACCTTTTTCATCAAAAAGGAAAGAAGAAGAAGAAGAATATCTTTTGTGATGAATAATGAAATCAAGTGTGAGATTAGAATTGCAACCATGGGTTATGTAAGAAGACTTAACCCTCGTAGAGATTTAACTATGGTTAAAGGGTTGGGTTGGGTTAAAGAAATATCTTTGCAAAATATCACAAAATATCAAGGTCAAAGTCAAAGCTTCAAGAAGCTTCTTAAAAGCTTCATGAAGGCTTAACCCTAATCCAAACCCTAACCAAATTTAAACTCCACAAATCATGTTGCATTTATAACCACAACATGTTACAATATTATATATCACATATTCAATATTTATTGTAACAAAATAAAATAATACAATTAACATATATCACATATATATCAATGTGTTACCCGAGTGAGAAAAAGAATCTTTAAGTGAGCTTATATTAGTTAATGCAATTTAATATATCAAATATATAATTATACATTAAATTATCGAATCAACACTTGATCCCATAATCCGGCTATTTCACAAATAACCGACTAATATAATCTGTATCAGTTCATCGAATCAACACTTGATCCGATGACCCGGCTATATCACATATACCCGGACGATATCACATATCGCGAGAATCTAATAGGTATCACATACACGTATTGTTCTCGGTCCCGCACATATCGCATATGTGCTCCTACTCTGTTTTGCCTGAGCCAGGAAACCTCTGTGTAGGACTCTAAAGAATCGTCAATACGCCGGCAGTAGGTGATGATCATATCAAACACCTACAAGTTGTAAGCGGTCAGCTAAACGTAACAGCCACCCAGGTATTGAGAAATCAGAAGATCAAAAAGCAAGCCTGTATATTCTCCCGTGAATCCAACCAGTAACACTCCCGTACAGTCCGGTCTCTTCGTCTGATATGTCGCATATCTCGCCTAGGGGTCGTAAACATCAGACCCCAGTAGCTTGATAAGTCGTGTCGATATGAGGTCCATAACAGTTCGAGAGACTACTGATAACACTTACCAGTAAATCCCAGCAACCCTGGCCAGGGATTTCTAGTTATAGCCAATCGAACACAGCGCAATATCAACTCCCTATACCGGGAGAGACGAAACCCCTCCTATCGCTCATTAACTCCATGTGATTCGGGACTGTACCCAAAAGCCACCTTTTTGCACGCCCTCTTGGACGTGGTATGATGGAAATCAAAATACAGTGGGAATCACATAAGACTCTATTATGATCTCGGGTCTACAGACTAACTTGTACCAGTGTGACCAGAGAACTGCCTTCTGACGTGAGGTATAATACCATCTGGGAGTTCTCGGCGAGTCCGTCCAGTGTACCCAGTCTCCACTGAGCACCCGTATACCTTCTCTGATGTCAAACACCAATGGATATGAGATTATCCATCGCCCATCATATGGGTCAAGAAGCGCATACGCTAGTTTACTCTGGAGTATCGATGCCCTGTCTCGGTACTCCCATGACTAGGAACATTTGAAGGATGTACTTGGCGACTACACTGTCCCCACTAGTATGATCTGCATCATAGTCCTGGTAGTCAAGTACTCATCCTAAGGGCTTTATCAACATGTGACATAGAGACAATCAGAGTACATGTTAAGGTAAAGATTAACCAGATAGCATACTATCATGTCGAGCAAGAAAGTCCTCCCTATATATGTCCAAGCATCCACTACAATATACAACGTATGTACAGTAATGTCCTCTAGGGCATACATATAACTAACACATGTCAGACGCTCGCCCCGCAATAACAAATATATAAATAAATATGAACTGTACTACTAGCATTGCACTCCACGGTATCCACCATGACAATCCAACCACAATATCAGCACAAAACAGAACATCAACGTGAATATTATGTTCGCAAACCCGTCTAGTTGAACATATAGCAACTAGTTGGGTTGTACCGCTCAATAATATTCACGGTCGAAGATATCATCACATGTACTGATAAACACACAGTTAAAATTTCGATCGACAAAAACCTTCCCAACTTGGCCCCAAATGCAAAACAACCCTTTACACAAATCTGGGCCAAAAGTAAATATCACAAAAATCATATTTCCAAGTCAGAGAGTGCCAGAAGAAGTTTGGAGCAATATGGCCACAAGACGGCCGCGGAACCGCCGCAAATAGGCAACTATTGCGGCGCTTCCGTGATCATTTTTATGGTTCACGTGCCCAAATTTTTTATGGTCCCCTACAAATGCCTGCACGTATTTTTAAGATACACAGAAAGATTTTTTGAACACTTTTCAAAATCGACAGCAAGCATGCGAAAATGGAAAAATGATTCGGAAAATTTGGTCGATCGATATTCTAACTTGTGCAAACAAGCTATTATTGGTTTATGGGTTGCTCTGATACCATTGCTGTGTTTCACCGGCGCCCTGGCCATCTACCGTGGCCGATGCGGAACAAAATCTGGCGTTTAAAATTTTTGGCGCAAACAAAACCCGTCCAAGATCTAAACCATAAATCTATACTAGAAAACTAAAGAAGCTAAACTAAATGGTTAGTATGATTATACCAAAAGAACCAAGTCCTTCGGTCTTCCATCATCCTACTTAGCTCCTTGAGGCTTGCTCGAATGAACTTGGTCGCAAGTCTTCCTCCGTCCAAAATGATCCACCCGAGGGATGTAGCCCAGGCTCTAGCTCCACATAATGAATGCAAGTGAAGCTACTAGGGTTTCTAGGTTGCTAATCTAGAAAGCCTAGGATGTAGTGAGTGAACAAAGTGTGTATCTATTTCATCTCACATTCTTTCATGATTCTCAACACATGAGAGGGTTGAGAAAAAGTGGAAGATGAAGGTGGAGGAAACCATGAAACTCAAGAGAGGAGTGAAGTATAAAATGATGAAGAGAAGATGGCATGCTCAAGGGAAAGAACCATCACAAAAATAATGAGGTAACCTTAGAGAGAGAAAATGAGCATGCTTGATTTTGTAAAACAATAACTTTCATTTTTAAAATGCGCCCATACTTGAATAGTATGCACAAATGAATTAAGAATTCATTTGTGCACACTATGCAAACATGGTCCTCACCATAATCCCATCAAATTATTGCCACCATATTTATCCATTTACAATTAATGGTCAAACCCTAAAATGAGGTGTCCACCTTCTAGAATGTTTTCCGGAAAAATACGGATTACATTCTACTGTATATACATATCTGTATTCGTACCGTAATACGAATACCCAAAGAGATAGAAAAACACAAAGAACACAATACTAGAATATACATATCAAAATATATATACGTAAGTTATTAAATCAATACCTGATTTAATAATCCGGCTCAAACTCAAGCCGGCTAGTATTATCAACTGTCCGATCAAATGTCCGGGTACAAAGTACAATCCATCGATAGGAACCCAGCACTTATCTAATACAGCTACTACATCATTTCGCCAGAACAAGGGAAACCATCTGTATGGGACTCTAAAGACTAGTCAATACGCTGGCAATGGGTTTAACCACAAGCACGTCTGCGGCACTAGCTGTACGTAACGGCTGTTAGTTATATGTATGCCATAGAGGCCATTATTATACATGTGATGTATATTATAGTGGATGCTTCGACATATATAGGGAGGACTTTCTTGCTCGACATGATAGTATGCTATCTGGTTGCTCTTTATCTTAACATGTACACTTATTGTCTCTCTATTACATGTTGATAAAGCCTTTAGGATGAGTACTTGACTACCAGGAATATGATGCGGATCATACTAGTGGGGCAGAGGTAGTAGGTAAGTACACCCTTCAAATGTTCCTAATTGTAGTATCAGTAGACTAATGTATACGATTCTTGACCCATATGATGGGCGATGGATGATCCCACATCCATTAGTGTTTGACATCAGAGAAGGTATACGGGTGCTCAGTGGAGACTGGTACACTGAACGGATTAGGCAAGAACTCCTAAATGGTATTATACCTCACGTCAGATAGAAATTCTCTGGTGACACTGGTACAGGTTAGTCTGTCGATCCGAGATCGTCATAGTGTCTTTTGTGATTCCCACCGTTCTTTGATTTCCACCTTACCACGTTAAAGAGATCGTGCAAAACGGTGGTTTTTGGGTATAGTCTCGAGTCACATGGAGGCAATGAGCGATAGGAGGGGATTTCTTCTCTCCCGGTATTGGGGGTTGATGTTGCGCTATGCTTGATTGGCCATAACAGGAAATCCTTGGCCAGGTTTTGCTGAGATTTACTGGTAAGTGTTATCAGTAGTTTCTCGAACCGTTATGAGCCTCACATCGGAATGACTTATCAGGCTATTCGGGTCTGACGTTTACTACCCAAAGGCTGAGATATGCGACATATCAGTCGAAGAGACCGGACTGTACGGTAGTGTTACTTATTGGATTCGCAGGAGTATGAGCATGATTGTTTGTTGATCTTCTGATCGCTCAATACATGGGTAGCTGTTACGTCCAGCTAGTACCGCTGATGGCTTGTGGGTGACAGATATGATCATCACCTACTGCCGGCGTATTGACTAGTCTTTAGAGTCCTACACAGAGGTTTCCTGGCTCAGGCGAAACGAAGTAGGAGCACATAAGTGATATGTGCGGTGTTGGATATAGTGCCCTCAAAGTCAATTATTGGATCGCAAGCACGTGATTGCAATGATTGTGGGAGGACCTATACCGGTAGGACAGTCTTAATCGAGATGTTAGTATGCTATCTGATTTGTCTTTATCATCGTGTACATGATTCAGGTGATATTACAGATCACTATTACACGTTGATAGAGCCCATAGGATTCTTGCATGATTGCCAGCAGTATGATGGCGATCATATGCGTGGGAGCTGGGGTCTATAAGCACATCCTTAAATGGTCCCTAATCGTGGGAGTTTTGAGACTGGGCATCGATACTCCATTTGTAGACTAGTGTATACAGTCGAGACCCCGATGAGGGGCAATGGCCGGTCTCACAAGCCATTGGTGTCAGTTGGTTCACCTAATATGTATACATGTGCTCATTGGGTTATGAGTACACCGGACATACTCACAGGGAACATGCTAGTTGGTATTATACATGTAGTCAGATAGCAGTTCCCTCATGACATGTGTACAGGTTAGTCCATCGACCTGAAATCGTCATTTGTCTCGTGTGAGTTCCCACTGTGCTTTGATTACTACCCTACCACGGCTCAAAGGAGTCGTGCAAACAGGTTTTAGTTGGGTACAGTCCCGATCCACATTGGGGCAGTGAGCGGATCGGCAGGGGATTCGTCTCTCCCGGTATTGGGGGTAAGATCGCGCTGTGTCTGGAGAGCCATTACACGAAATCCCTGGCCAGGGTAAGCGAGATTTACTGGTAAGTATTCCAGTAGTTTCTTAGGGTGTTCTGGGCTACACTCCAACACGACTTATACCGCTATTGGGGGTCTGATGTTTACCAACCCCCTAGGCCCGATATGCGATACTCATAGACGAACGGACCGGACTGTATGGATATTATCACTGACAGGCTCAGTAGGGTTTCAGGAAGAGTTCGCTCATCGGCCTCCCTTTTTCTCAATACCTGGGCAGCCGTTACGTACAGCTAGTACCACTGACGTGCTTGTGGTTAAACCCACTGCCAGTATATTGACGAGTTCTTAGAGTCCCCCACAGAAAGTTTTCCCTAGTTCGGACGAAATGTTGTAGAGGCCGTATGGTTTTATGGAAGGGTTCGATCATATACGTGCACTTGTGCACGGATCATGATCGGACGGATCATACTAGTGGGCTTTGGTTTAAGCCGGATCCATGTATTAGATTTGTTGGATTACTATCATCTCATTTCATTCGTATTCAAACGGAATGCAGATGCAGGTATGTATATACAGATGAGGGGTATTCTTGTGATCCGTCATGAGTTTACTTTAGAAGATGGCATTCTATTTACTGTTATAAACATTTGGATTAATGTTTATTAAGTGGAAATTGTGAGTTCTTGTCATGATCAAGAGCATTAAATGTGGCATGTGTTTTGTTGATGAATCATGGTGTTATTTTTTGTGCCATGTCTAATCTCTTGGTTAATTATTGTGTGGGATTGATGTGTGAGGAGAGAGAGGGTAGCCACTTAAGAGTGGGGCTTGGTCTTAATCTTTTTCAAGAGCTCTCATATATTCATCTCACACAATAAGCTAGCTCTTCCTCTTCTCTAGATTTTCTCTTGAGCACACAACTTTCATTAATGGCTTCTTATTCAGTCTCCACCCATCCCTCTCATGAGTTGAGAATCTATGGGTGTCTTGAGACAAAGTGATCAAACACATTCTCTACTTCACCTTGGACATGTCGGCTAGCAAACTTCATGTTCGAGTTGCTTCGGTTTTGAAGCGGGAGCCTGTAAAAAGATTCCTTGAAGTGGTGCCACTTCGACGAGGAGACCGGAGATCGAGCTTGATCGGAGATGCCGCGAGGAGCTAAGGATGGTGGCTAAAGACCGAAGGATACGGATTGATCGGTATAGCCATTCTAACTTCTTTGTAGTAGCTAGGTTATGGTTAATGGAACGATCCGGGTGAAAGTCTATGTTAGTGCCAGTTTATAAAAGTTTTTGTTCCGCGTTTGGCCTCGGATTGACGGCCGGGGAGCTACCGTAGAATTACATGGTATCAGAGCCAAACTATTAATAATATACTAGTTGGTTTAGACAATGTTAAAGTATCAAAATCGAAACGACTTAATTTCACTGCCCTGGAAATTCAGTTTCTGTCGATTTACAAAGTATCTTCTAAAATTATTTAAACAAGTGCAGAAGACTACTGACATGACCATTAGCCTGCACCCCAAACACCACCCCAATCCCTCGGATTTTGGCCAAGCACATGCACACAAAATCCGAGGAGGCCGGCCTGTTTGAAGCTTCTGGACTTGGGTTTTTAGGTGCAGTCTAGTCTCTGTAATGTTGGTGCAGTGGTGTTGTTTGTTTAGCCCAATTTGGATATGGTTTTATCAAGATGTTTGGGGCTATTCGGGGGTTATTCCGAAGTCGATATTTTTTAATATTGTTTAAAGTTTGTAGTACAAACATTTCTATCTGCGACCGTGAATGTCATTCGAGCGGTAAATCTTTTCTAATTGCTATATCTCTTTTTGACGGATTTGCGAATGTGACATTCACGTTGATGTTCTGTGTTGTGCTGTGTTGTTGCGGATTTGTCGTGGTGGATAGCTTGCGTGCAATGGTAGTGCAGTTTGGATATATTTTTACATTTGATATCGCGGGGCGAGCGTCCGACATGTGGACTGCCGTCACTAGCTGTTTGTATATTATTCTTTTGGGGCATGACCGGGTTGAGGTCGATATACCCGTTGTACATATTTTCTTTTCTGTACTAGGATTACCCCGCGGTGGAGTGCACGGATAGCCGGGTTCTAGAGGGAAACGGGCCCGCATCTCATGGCTTTGAGACGGAGGGGGCTTCACTCTAGAATTGGCGGGCTATTCGCCGCACTCGTAAGGGGTATAGGTTGGCCCAAGGAGGGGTGCTCAAGTTACCGGATTCCGTGAAGTGTTGGGTGGTCCATTCACTTTGCTGAAGGGGGCTGCCTCACTTCAGGTTTTGGCGGGTAACTTACCGCACTCGTAGGGGTCTAGGTTTTCATTGCAGAGGCTATCCAAACGACCAGTGGAACGTCGGGTTTCAGTTGCGGCTTAAAGGAAACCCGGGGCTCCATGATTATCTGTATTGTTTTGTGATGCTTATTACTTTTCTGTGATGTTGTATTTATCACGCCTGGAGCGATTATTATATATTGATATATATTAGTAGACATTGTATATTTTTAACACCCGCGCTAGTCCAGTCCCCTCTTTGTCGTTAGTCAAGTAACCGAACGGGTGATGACGGGACCTAGTGGCGAATGCGGATGGCATATACGTACATTATATTTTTGTTCTTTTGTGGTGTGATTAATTGATGGGACTACGTTGATTCGGATCAATGCAAGGAAAATAGACCTATTCGATGTTGTTGGAACAATTTTAAAAAGCTGTTATTACAAGGACGTTCTCTTTTGTTTTGAACAGTGGTATTCGGTTATGAATATCCAGCACCTCATTCGACGAGGCAAGGGCCGAGACCCTTCATCGGGAGTGACCCCTTGGACAGAAGTTTGCGTCAGGGTAATAACTTCACTATAGTCGATTCCTTTTTGCTTTGCATCGCGGTATTCAGTTGGAATATCATGCACCTCATTCTACGGGGAAAGAGCCATGATTCCTTCACCGGGAGTGATCTCTTTAGCAAAGGTTTTCGCCACTATATTTTTGTAAAAAGCTATCCGGTTCCTTCAAAGATATCAAGTTCATTACGTTAAAGGTTTTTCTCCAAAAACCATTCGTAGCCCTCTGTCATTTCAGACGGGTTGCACTTAGTATTCATGCTATGTATGTTGGCCTTCGTCAAGGTATAGTGTATGGTAGCTATTTGTTACTTTTTTGTTGTATAGATACATGCGTTGGTTTGGGACAGTCGTACTACTATTTTGACCTTCGTCAAGGGTAAGTACGGGTGGATTCAAATTAACCTGGATAATGATGGATAGAACTTAACATGTGACTTATGATATGTTCTCCTTCGTCAAGGTCATAAGAGATAGGGGTAAAAATCACATCGGGAGTTTCTAAAGAAACTGAAACTTGCCAGGCATGCACATACCTTCTGGAGTGTGATAACATGAGTGGATTCCATCACGTTATCATGTGATGATAGTTGGATCCCGATTCCCACTGATGAGTTGGTTTCCTCCTCGGGTGATCCTGACTAATTCTTCTTTCAGGTTTGGAGGAGAATTTGAGGATACAGTGGGAGACATCCTGATTAGATAAAATGATTAACCATTCTGATCTAGGTTAGAGTGCGCGCGGAGTGTTTCTTTTCTTCCTCTCTTTGGCAGCGACCATGGCCCGACCGTAGACTATAACTCAGTGACCAAGTTAACCGAACTTTCTTAAAACACTGGCTTTTGGATTTTCTGAGTTGCATACATCATTGTCACTCCTACATCACCTTTGTATTTCTCCAGAACACCCCGTATTACTAAGAACATCCACTTCCATTGGATAAATCCATCATATGGTTATATACGAACTCGAAGGAACTTGTTCAGATTCGAGGATGGTTTCTGGTTCTGGAGAGATTGAATAGGATTATTCAGTTGTCTTTTTCTTTTACTTTCTCTTAGGTTGTGAGGGCTCTTAGGATTAGGAGGGTACACTTATTACGCTTATTGGATAATCTTCTTCCAAACCATAGGCAGGTGCCGAAAGGTAGGGAATGAAGAAAACCAATTAGCCTAAGTGTGGTTTATAGAAGGTAATAAGTAAAGACAAATAAAAGGATTAGAAAGAGGGCAAAGTAAATTGCGACTGCTATCATTCATGACCAAACCACATATTTCATCTCCACTCCTACTTCACTTTTGTATATCTCCAGAACGCCCCGTGTCACTACGAACATCCACTTCCATTGGATAAATCAATCGTATGGTTATATACGAACTCGAAGGAACTTGTTCCAGTTCGAGGATGGATTCTGGTTCAGGAGAAATAGGAATAAGGTTTATTTAGTTGTCTTTTATCTTTACCTTCACTCAGGTTGCGAGTGCTCCTAGGATTAGGAGAGTACACCTATTACGCTTATTGGATAGTCTTCTTCCAAACTATAGGCTGGTGGCGAATGGTACGGAAGGAAGGAAACCATTTAGCCTAACGATGGTGTACAAAAAGTAATGAGTAAATTCAAATAAAGGGATTTAGAAAGATGGCAAAGAAATATACGGTTACGGTCATGAATTTGATAATGGAAGAGGTATTACTAGGAATACCCTGATACCCCTTCGAAACATTTTCATGTTTCAGTTTTATTATGGGTTGTTAAATGAAAACTGATTTCCCAATTAGATCCTTACTCCAGGGTATGTATTCACCAGGTTATGATTCTCACATCTGTATGGTTCTACAGATGATGAGTAGGAGTAAGTTATTGGGAATTAGGTGATCATCCTCATTATATCGGAATTCGTTGTAATTTGTGATATTTGTGGAAATCGCCTGGGGACAGTTTTCAACATACAATGCACATGGTTTGAGTTATTCAACTCAGGGGACTTATACAGAGTATTGTATGTTTTCCAGTGTCCATTAGGACAGAGGGGTTGGTCTTCGTACTATATTCTATTTACTTGTGACTTCTCAAGTTTTAGACACGTGTTTCATAGAAATACAAGGTCTAAGTTTTGAGAAGTTATAGGTACAAGAATAAAGTGGTGAACCACGTGCTGCAAGTATCGAGATTCTTCAAGGTGATCGAAGATGTAGATACTTGTATTAGGTATTCAATAGATAGTAATTGTTTTAAGAAACTTGTTTCTCTTTCAGGTTACTCATAATTGGATTCACTCCTAAGTTGAGTAATGCTGATCGGCCTCTCTCCATTTAGTTGACATGTACTGGAGACAGCTGCATGATTTGATTCTGGTTCCAATTAAATCAGTGCTTCTATTTCTATATTATATATAGAATGGTCCATATCTTAACAATGTTAAGGTATGGGGAGTTGTCCGGCTTATGCTTAAAACCAGACTCTGGATAACTCAAGGCACGTTTCTGTAATGGCAGTTTGTGGGTTAACCCGGGCTTTGACGAGGGTTAATTTTCTACCATATGGAAGATCAATAGTGATATTGTTCTTGACTCACCACAGTTTTAGTAAAATGGACTTTTTCAGAAAACAGCAGTGGGAGTATGGTAGAACTGGAAGTGATTCCGGAACCACAGACGATTACTGAGAATTTAATAAGAACCTAAAGATTCAATCAGGTTTGACATTCCATTAGCCACTCCGCAGATATGGTGGGTAACCTCAGGCACCCGAGAGGTACTCCGGTAGCTTCAAGGACGGTGACATAGAGGTTCTTGTTTACCCAGACTTGCCATTACTGCTTTTCTAGACTATAAGACCCGGCCGGGGATCCCAGATTATCTGTATTGTTCTGTGATGCTTATTACATTTCTGTGATGTTGCATTTATCACGCCACGAGCGATTATTATATATTGATATATATACTAGTAGATGTTGTATATGTTTTACATTTGCGCTAGTCCAGTCCCCGCTCTGTCGTTAGTTAAGTAACCTAACGGGTGATGACGGGACCCAGTGGCGAATGCGGATGGCATATGCGTACATCATATTTTCGTTCTTTTCTGGTGTGATCAATTGATGGGACTGAATTGATTCGGATCCATGCAAGGAAAACAAACCTATTTGATATTGTTCGAACTTTTTTCAAAAAGCTGTTATTGCAAGGGCGTTTTCTTTTGTTTTGCATAGTGGTATTCGGTTATGAATATCCAGCACCTCAGTTGACGAGACAAGGGCCGAGATCCCTTCACCGGGAGTGACCCCTTGGACAGAAGTTTGTATCAGGGTAATAACTTCACTATAGTCAATTACTTTTTGCTTTGCATCATGGTATTCAGTTGGAATATCCTGCACCTCATTCTACGTGTCGAGATCCCTTCACCGGGAGTGACCTCTTTAGCAAAGGTTTTCGCCACTATATTTTTATAAAAAAGCTATCCGGTTCCTTCAACGATATCAAGTTCATTACGTTAAAAGTTTTTCGCCAAAAACCATTCGTAGCCCTCCGTCATTTTAGACGGGTAGCACTTAGTATTCATGCTATGTTTGTTGGCCAAAGTCAAGGTATAGTGTATGGTAGCTATTTGTTACTTTTCTATTGCATAGATAGATGCGTTGGTTTGGGAAAGTTGTACTGCTTTGTTGGCCAAAGTCAAGGGTAGGTACGGGTGGGTTCAAATTAACCTGGAAAATGATGGGTAGAACTTGACATGTGACTTATGATTTGTTGGCCAAAGTCAAGGTCATAAGAGCATGGGATAAAAATCACATCGGGAGTTTCTAAAGAAACTGAAACTTACCAGGCATGCGCATACCATCTGGAGTGTGATAACGTGAGTGGATTTCATCACGTTATCATGTGATGATAGTTGGATCCCAATTCCCACTAATGAGTTGTTACTCTTCGGGTAATCCCGACTAATTCTTCTTTCAGGTTTGGAGGAGAATTTGAGGTTACAGTGGGAGGTTTCCTGATTAAATAAATTGATAACCATTCTGATCTAGGTTAGAGTGCATACAGAGTGTTTCTGTTCTCTCTCTCTTTGGCACCGACCATGGCCCGACCCTAGACTATGACTCAGTGACCATGTCAACCGAACCTTCTTAAAACACTGGCTTTTGGATTGTCTGAGTTGCATACCTCATTGCCACTCCTACTTTTAACCTTTTCTCCAGAACACCCCGTATTACTATGAACATCCACTTCCATTGGATAAAACCATCGTATGGTTATATACGAACTCGAAGGAACTTGTTCCAGATTCGAGGATGGTTTCCGGCTCTGGAGAAAATGAATAGAACTATTCAGTTGTCTTTTCCTTTTACCTTCTCTCAGGTTGCGAGTGCTCCTTGGATTAGGACGGTACACCTATTACGCTAATTGGATAGTCTTCTTCCAAACCATAGGTAGGTGCCAAACTGTAGGGAATGAAGAAAACCAATTAGCCTAACGATGGTGTACAGAAGGTAATAAGTTAAGACAAATAAAGGGATTAGAAAAAGGGCAAAGTAAACTGCGACTGCTATTCACGACCAAACCAATTATTTCATTACCACTCCTACTTCACCTTTGTATTTCTACAGAACACTTCGTATCACTACGAAGATCCTCAGTTTATTCGATACTCCATCGTATGGTTATATACGAACTCGAAGGGACTTGTTCCAGTTCGGGGATGGATTCTGTTTCAGGAGAAATAGGAATGAGGTTTATTCGGTTGTCTTTTATCTTTACCTTCTCTCGGGTTGCGAGTGCTCCTAGGATTAGGACAGTACACCTATTACGCTTATTGGATAGTCTTCTTCCAAACCATAGGCTGGTGCCGAACGGTAGGGAAGGAAGAAAACCATTTAGCCTAAGAGGGTGTACAGAAGATAATGAGTAAAGACAAATAAAGGGATTTGGAGAGATGGCAAAGAAATATACGGTTATAGTTGTGAATCTGATAATGGAAGAGGCATTGCTAGGAATAACCGGATACCCCTTCGAAACATTTTCATGTTTCGGTCTCACTATGTATTATTAAAAGAAAACTGATTTCCCTATAAGCCCTTACTCCAGGGTATGTATTTACCAGGTATGATTCTCACATCTGTATGGTTTACAGATGATGAGTGGGAGTAAGTTATTGGAATTTTGGTGACCATCCTCATTATATCGGGATTCGTTGTAATTGGTGATATTTGAGGAAATCGCCTGGGTGTTTGCCGGACGGCAAATATTTGGTTTTGAATATCCATAGTTATGCACCAATTTCAAATTGATATATCTGTACGTTTATTTTTATAAAGTGAGATATAACCTTTTGAAATTATGTCCATGACATTTACCTATATTAGTTGATGGTTAGGTAAGGAGCATTCAACAGCGGTGTAATTCCAACCATAGTACAGTTTTCAACCTACGACGTACAGGGTATGAGTTATTCAACTCAGGGGACTTATACAAAGCATTGTATATTGTCCAGTGTCCATTAGGACAGAGGGGTTGTTCCTCGTACTATATTCTGTTTACTTGTGACTTCTCTAGTTTTTAGACAAGTGTTTTGTAGAAATGCAAGGTCTAAGTTTTGAGAAGTTATAGGTATAAGAATAAAGTAGAGAACCAGGTGTTGCAAGTATCAGGATTCTTCAAGGTGATCGAAGATATAGATACTTGTATCTGGTATTCAGTTGATAGTAATGGTTTTGAGAAACTTGTTTCTCTTTCAGGTTACTCATATCTGGATGCATTCCTAAGTTGAGTAACGCTGATCAGCCTCCTTCCATTTAGTTGACATGCACTGGAGACAGCTGCATGATTTGAATCTGGTTCCAATTAAATCAGTGCATCTGTTTCTATATTGGATATAGAATAGTTCATATCTTAACGATGTTAAGGTACGGGGAGTTGTCCGGCTTATGCTTAAAACCAGAGTATGGATAACTCAAGGCACGTTTCTGTAATGGCTGTTTGTGGGTTGACCCGGGCTATGACGAGTGTTGATTTTCTACTATCTGGAAGATCAATAGTGATATTGTTCTTAACTCGCCACAGTTTTAATAAAAATGGATTTTTTTAGAAAACAGTAGTGGGAGTATGGTAGAACTGGAAGTGATTCCAGAACCGCAAACGATTACTGAAAATTTGATAAGAACCTAAAAATTCAATCAGGTTGGACATTCCATTAGCCACTTGGCAGATATGGTGGGTAACCTCAGGCACTCGAGAGGTACTTCGGTATGCTCAAAGACGATGACAGGGAGGTTCTTGTTTACCCAGACTTGACACTACTGTTGTTCCAGGCTATGGGACCCGGCAGGAGGATGAGTATAGCGTCATTCTGAACTGGCTTTAGAAGTGCACGTGTATATGACTCTGCCGGAGGGTGTCGTAGTCAGTGGGAGCAGCGGAAGCATAGTGGACAAGTGGCTTATGTCTATTTATAGACTAAAGCAGATAAAGCGGAGATAGATCATCTATTTCTGATGTGACAATCATAGGTTTGACTTCATCAGAATAGGGGATGGATCTGTTAAGAAGATAGTAGGGTGTGATGTCCTGGCATTTGGATGACATACACAGAGTAGGAAGTGAAATTCCTATACTACGATCGGTTATACTTTGGTTGTCACACAGTGGTTTCTCTGCATAGGATATAGATATAATATCAGACATTCTGGTTACTAGATCTATGGTTTTAGATCTAGATTTGGGAAGTATCCCAATTTGGGTACTTTAACAGCATTCTAAATGTATTCTATAATGGACGACTCCTGGCATGGTAGTGTATCTGCAGGTGCTGGAGTCACCCTCTCTAAAGGTGCCTTACAGACTAAAGGGGAGAGGGATGTGCATGATTGACGTATCACTTGCTAAGGCAATTGAGTCAATCATGAGATGTCAAGTACCACACCAGATGTTTTTTTGCACTAGATGCAATAAGTTGATATTGATCCAATCCTGGAGAAATGTTTGGAAGCAGTTTTAGAACATATGTAGATGTTCTAGGGATATGATAACAACAGCCTCCTTCGGGAGACGCTTATCATTTTAGGCTTCTAAGGTGACCTGGATGACAGAGTGACTGTCAGAGTTATAGTTTTCCCTCTCGACGAGGGGCAGTAGCTTGGACAGGTGATCCAAGCGGATACTGAGGGAGGCATGGCGCAGGATACTGATTAAGTTCAGTTGACGATACAGTCTAAGAAGTTTGGATTTGGAGTTCATTTATGAACTAGGTCCTATCAGATATCCAGACATATTCTAAGATAGGTATTGCTAATTTCGGGAGGTGGCTTTCTCCGCGAACTTAAAATAAAGAGAGACATAGAAAGAAACATCAGGGCGGAACCACTCACTGAGGCTATTTCTCGAACGCAATAGTTTCACAAACGGGCTTTATGAGACTGATCAGTAGAGAAGTTGGGTGTTCGGTATCACACGGGCTGTAAGTATGCGACATCACAATAATTAGCCTTGAGTGCAAGTGGGAGATTGTTGGATATAGTTCCCTCAAAGTCAATTAGTGGATCGCAGGCACGTGATTGCAATGATTGAGGGAGGACCTATGCCGGTAGGACAGTCTTACTCGTGATGATAGTATGCTATCTGGTTTATCTTTATCATCGTGTACATGCTTTAGGTGATGTTACAGATCACTATAGCGTGTTGATAGAGCCCTTAGGATTCTTGCTTGACTGCAAGCAGTATGATGGCGATCATATACATGGGAGCTGGGGTCTATAAGCACATCCTTAAAAGGTCCCTAGTCGAGGGAGTTTCGAGACAGGGCATCGATACTCCAGAGTAGACTAGTGTATACAGTCGAGACCCCGACGAGGGGCAGTGACCGGTCTCACAAGCCATTGGTGTCAGTTGGTTCACCTAAGATGTATACAGGTGCTCATTGGGTTATGAGTACACCGGACAGGACTCGCCGGGAACATGCTAGTTGGTATTATACCTGACGTCAGATAGCAGTCCCCTGGTGACATGTATACATGTTAGTTCATCGACCTGAGATCGTTATTTGTCTCGTGTGAGTTCTCACTGTGCTTTGATTACTACCCTACCACGGCTTAAAGGAGTCGTGCAAACAGGTTTTAGTTGGGTATAGTCCCGAGCCACATGGAGGCAGTGAGCGGATCGGCAGGGGTTTCATCTCTCCCGGTATTGGGGGTGAGATCGTGCTGTGTCTAGGAGAGCCATTACACGAAGTCCTTGGCCAAGGCAGGAGATTTACTGGTAGGTATTCCAGTAGTATCTCAGGGTGTTCTGGGCTACACTCCAACACGACTTGTACCGCTTTTGGAGGTCTGACTTTTACCAACCCCCTAGGTCCGACATGCGATACTCATAGACGAACGGACCGGACTGTACGGATATTGTCACCGACAGCCTCAGTAGGGTATCAGGATGAGTTCGCTCATCGACCTCCCTTTTGGTCAATACCTGGTAGCCTGTTACGTACGGCTAGTACCACTGACGTGCTAGTGGTTAAATCCACAGCCAAATTATTGATGAATCTTTAGAGTCCCCCACAGACAGTTTCTCAAGTTTCGGGCGAAACGTTGTAGAGCCCGTATGGTATTATGGCAGGGTTCGATCATATACGTGCAGTAGTGCACGGATCATGATCGGACGGATCATACTAGTGGGCTTTGGTTTAAGCCGGATCCTAGTATTAGATTTGTTGGATTATTTTAGTCACATCGCATTCGCATTCAGTCGGAACGCGGATGCAGGTATGTATATACAGGTGAAGGGTATCCTTGTGATCCATCACGAGTTTACTTTAGATGTTGCCGTATCTTTTTATTGTAAACATTTGGATTAATGTTCACATGTGGAAATTGTGAGTGGAAATGATCATGAGGTGCATTTAATATGACATGGACATGTTTAGTGACTCATGGTCTCTTTATTTGTGCTAATGTCACATTAAGATTTAATTATTGTGTTGATATGATGCTTGGAGAGAGAGTGGACAGCCATATGGCTTGAGGTGAGCTCTTGTATTATCAATCTAGCTCTCATTTTTTATCAACACAATAACACAAAAGAAATGAGCCTCTTCTTCTTCTTCTTCTTCATCTAGCTCACAACATCCACCATGGCTTCATCTTCAACCTCCATCCATACACTCTCATGCGTTGAGAATTAATGGATGCTTGAGACAAAGTGATCACACACATTCTTTATCTCACCTTGGACACGTCGGCTAGCAAACTTCGTGTCCGAGTTCCTTCGGATGAAGCGGGAGCCCGTAAAAAGACTCATTGATGTGGTGCCCTTCCGACGAGGAGACCGGAGATCTGAGATGTCGCGTGGAACTAGGAATGGTGGCTAATGACCGAAGGACATGGATCGATCGGTATAGCTTTTCTAACCCTTCTCTAGTTGCTAGTTTATGTTAATGGTTCGATCCGGGTGAAAGTATACGATAGCGCAGTTTCAAGTTTATGAAAAAGTTTTTGTTTCCGCATTTTGGCCTCGGATTGACGGCCGGGGCGCTACCGTAGACTTACACTAAATGGATAATAGTATAGGATGATGAAGTAAGAATTTTGCTCACTTTATTGTTTATTTTCTCACTATTTTCTTCTCTTTTCTCAAAAGCTAGAGAGCAAAAATCAAAATGAGGAAGTAGATGAATAATGAAAGAGATAAGGTTAGAAATGCAACCTTGGTTAGTGTATGTCATCCACTAACTCTTGTAGAGAGTTAACCATGGCTATGTGTCATGGTTGAGTTTAGAAATATCTTAAGCAAAACAAAAAGAGAAGACTTTGTCAAAGTTTATCATGAAACTTCACAATGACTCATTTCTTCCTGTTTGAGTTACTTAGGAATTTAAACTCAAACATAATATATAGCATGGTATAATTCTCATACATCCATGTTGCATGTATAACCTAGCATGTCACAATATTATATATCACATATATAATATTTATGCAACAAAAGAAAAAAAATACAACAAACATATATCATATAAATGTTAAATGTATTAGAAGTGAGAATAATAAATATTTAAGTGAGCGTAATATATATATATATATATAATATTATTTCATCCAATCAACACTTGTTTCGAAAACCCGGCTATATCACATATAACCTGCCGATATCACATATCGCGAAAATAGAATACGGTATCACATACTCGTATTAATCTCGGTCTCGCACATATCACATATGTGCTCCTACTCCATTTTGCATGAACCAGGAAACCTCTATGTAGGACTCTAAAGACTCGTCAATACGCCGGCAGTAGGTGATGATCATATCAAATACCCACAAACCGCAAGCGGTCTGCCAAACGTAACGGCCACCCGGGTATTGAGTGATTAGAAGATCAACAAGCAAGCCTGCTATAACTCCTGCGAATCCAATCAGTAACACTACCGTACAGTCCGGTCTCTTCGTCTAATATGTCGCATATCATAGCCTGGGGGTGGTTTAACGTCAGACCCCAATAGCCCGATAAGTCATGCCGATGCAAGGTCCATAACAGTTTGAGAAACTACTGGTAACACTTACCAATAAATCTCAGCAACCCTGGCCAGGGATTTCCTGTTATGGCCAATCGAGCACTGCGCAACATCAACCCCCAATACTGGGAGAGACGAAACCCCTCCTATCACTCATTGCCTTTACGTGATTCAGGACTGTACCCAAAAGCCACCGTTTTGCATGATCTCTTGACCGTGGTATGGTGGAAATCAAAGCACAGTGGGAATCAGACAAGACTCTATGACGATCTCGGGTCTACAGACTAACCTGTACCAGTGTCACCAGAGAACTGCTATCCAACGATAGGTATGATACCATCTAGGAGTTCTCGGCGAGTCCGTCCAGTGTACCCAGTCTCCACAGAGCACCCGTATACCTTCTCTGATGTCAAACACCAATGGATATGGGATCATCCATCGCCCATCATATGGGTCAAGAAGCGCTTACGCTAGTTTACTCTGGAGTTCCGATGCCCTGTCTCGATACTCCCATGACTAGGAACATTTGAATGATGTACTTATCGACTACCCAGTCCCCACTAGTATGATCTACATTATAGTCATGGCAGTCAAGTACTCATCCTAAGGGTTTTATCAACATGTGATCACAAAACAGTATTTGTTTACATGTTAAGATAAAGTGCAACCAGATAGCATATTATCATATTGAGCAAGAAAGTCCTTCCTATATATGTCCAAGCATCCACTACAATATACATCGCATGTACAGTAATGGCCTCTAGGGCATACATATAACTAACAATTACGCCCCTAGGAAAATGAGGTTTATTTTAATTAGGTTCGTGCGAAAGCACGGGGGACCTCTCTCAAAGTACCGACACTGGCCTGGCCGAAAGATTGGCGAACTTGTAGGGTGTAATTAATCCCGGCTAGTCTTACCTTTTATGGTTTGAAGGAAGATTTGATAAAAACAGTGAGAGCCATCATGATTAGATAAAATAATAACCAATCTGATCTTGCAAGAGCATATGCTAAGTGTTTTCTTCTCTCTCTCTCTCCTGGTAGCGACCATGTCACGCCTTAATCAAGATAATAATATGGATGCATTGACCGAACCTGCTTATTATACTGAGCTGGGAAACGTTGGTTCCGCTCTATCTTATAATTGTTATAAGTCCGAGCAGGAAATAGGGAAATATCCGGATTCCTATGCCACCCAATCGAGGATTAAGCATATTGATGCATATTCTTTGGGTGTGTTCGTTACCGAGAACTATTTCTCAGTATCCTGTACGTCCTAGGTATGAGAAACCGCATCAGGATCCCATATATGTAAGAGTTACATAGGCTATACAAAGGTAGAGAACTGAGATTGGGTGATATATCTCTAAGTGTTAGAGAATGGTGCAATTGTTGCAGCCAAATCAGTTGGCAGATATCACCTTGTATTACCAAGTGGTAAATACATTGATTCTGAACAAATGTTATTAGATACTGAACCTGATATATAAACATTACATCATTTTCTTTATTAAGTTAAAGAAGGATATAATTTTGTATTGCAGGATAATGTTGTGAACATTTTCCTGAATCAAGAGTTGATTGGATCAGGCACGTTATGTAATAGCATATACATTCTAAATCAAACCATAGTTCAAAGTATCCAAAACACACACAAGAGGAGTAGTTCAGAAATGAACGAATCCTTCGTATGGCATTGTAGACTTGGTCATTTCTATGCGACATGACCAGCTAAGTTACATGAGGATGAATATGAGAATCTGTTCGAATTTTCATCTTGTAACACTTGCCAGTCTTGTCTCAAAGGTAAAATGACCAATGCTCTGTTTACTGGAAACAGAGAAAGAGTTACTGAATTCTTGGGACAGATACATAATAATGTATACAGTCCTATGTCTACAAATACCAAGGTTGGTTCTTTGTACTTCATTACATTCATCGATGATCTCTCAAGATTCGGACATGTGTTCTTGTTGAAACACGAGTCTGAAAATTTTGAGAAATTCAAAGAATATAAGCTGAAGTTAAGAACCTGACGGGTTGAAGTATTAAAGTCCTTCAATGTGATCGAGGAGGAGAATACTTGGGCAATGAGTTCCTGGATTATTTAAAGGAGAATGTGATTCTCTCTCAGCTTACTTTTTCGAGTACACCACAACACAACGGTGTATCGGGGTGGAGGTATCGCACCCTATGAGATATGGCACGTTCTATGATGAGTAATGCTGAGTTACCTGTTTCCTTTGGTGTTATGCACTTGAGAAGCTGCATTCCTATTGAATGGGGTTCCATCCAAATCTGCGCCTACCACTCTATATGAGATATGGAATGGGAAGAGACCATATTTAAAACTAGTTAAGATATGGGGTTGTCTGGCCTATGTTGAGAAACAAAATCCGGATAAGCTCGATGCAAGGTCAGTTCTGTATAAGTTTGTTGGATATGCTAAGCATTTGCGAGGGAATATCTTCTACCACACTGAGGAGCAAAAGATGTTTTTCTTCTCAGCATGCCACCTTTTTAGAAAAGGAATTTCGTATGAAGAAATTAGTGGTCATGAGATAGATCTGGAGGGAGTTCCAGCTGGACAAACTAACAGCTGATGATTTAGTGGAACCAAAGCATTCAATAGTCTCTAACAAACCTTAGCCTCTCCGCGAATCTAGTAGGGTTCCTCATCCACCCGAGATATACTACGGTTTCCTCGGTGACGGTGGGAAAGAGAATTGCATCATGATAGATGATGACCCATCTAGGTTCAGGCAGATCATCACGAGTGTGGACTCTGTGAAATGACTGGATGCTATGCAATAAGAGATGGAATCCATGTACACCAATAAAGTATGACTTTGAATGTTGCACCCGAAGGAGTAAAACCCATTGGGAGAAAATGGATCTTGAGAAGATTCTTGGTGTAGATGGAAAAGTTGAGACTTTCAAAGCTAGACTTGTAGAAAAAGGTTTTCGTCAATAACCAGGTGTGGTTTATGATGAAACCTTTTCTCCAGTGGCTATGCTTAAGTCCATCAGGATTAAAGCACGCATCGCGGAGTTGGAACATATGTTTTGATGTGGCAGTCAAAGAGTTTGACTTCATCAAAAAGGTAGATGAACGTTGTATATAAAGAGGCTGTAGAGAGTAAGGTTGTCTTCCACGTATTGTACGTTGATGACATACTCTTGATAGGAAATGATTTCTAATGCTACACTCGGTCAAGCTCCTCTTATCACGAGGATTCTCCATAGAAGATCTGGATAATACCTACTAAATCTAGTGGATCATGATCTATGGTGATAGATGTAACTGGATATTGGGAGTGTCCCAAATCCAGGTACATTAACTGTTGGATATATGTATGCCCTAGAGGCCATTATATGTATTGTGGATGCTTGGACGTGTATATATGTATATTTGATATATGACTTTCTTGCTCGACATGATAGTATGCTATCTGGTTTTACTTTATCTGACATGTTTGCTTGATACTGTTCATTTAATATATGTTGATAAAGCCCTGAGGATATTTGCTTGACTTCCATGGCTATGATGGAGATCATACTAGAGGGGCATGTGCAGTCTATAAGCATATCCTTAAATGTTCCTAGTCGTAGGTATATCGAGATAGGGCATCGATATTCCAGAGTAGACTAACGTGTACGTTTCTTGACCCATATGATGGGCGATGGATGATCCTATATTCATTGGTGTTGTGACATCGAAGATTGTATACGGATGCTCAGTGGAGACTGTGTACACTGAACGGACTCACAGAGAATTCCTATATGGTATTATATCTATCGTCGGATAACAGTTCTCTGGTGACACTGGTATAGGTTAGTCTGTAGACCCGGGATCGTCATAGAGTCTTGTGTGTTCTCCAGCTGTACTTTGATTTCCACCTTACCACGGCTCTGCTGAGTCGTGCAAACAGGTGGCTTTTGGGTATAGTCCCGAGACACATGGAGACAGTGAGTGATAGGAGGGGTTTCGTCTCTCCCGGTATTGGGAGTAGATGTTGTGCAATGTGTGATTGGCTCTGACTTGAAGTCCCTGGCCAGGGCTGATGAGATTTACTGATAAGTGTTATCAGTAGTTTCTCAACCGGTCATAGACCAAATTGACATGACTTATTAAGTTATTAGGGCTCGACGATTCCATCCCTAGACTTGATATGCAACATATCAGATGAAGAGACCGGACTGTACAGTAAGTGTTGCCAATGGCTCGACGGGAGTTTTGACGGGTTCGCTTGTTTTCTTCTGATCGCTCAATACCCGGGTGGCCGTTACGTTTAGATGACCGCTTGCGGCTTGTAGGTGTTTTGATATGATCATCACCTACTGCCGGCGTATTGACGAGTCTTAGAGTCCCACACAGGATTTTTCTAGCTCAGGCGAAATGATGTGGTGTGCATATGTGATATGCGCAGGATCTCGATTAAATACGAATATGTGATAATATATTTTAATCGGACGTTCGATATTGGTTGGGTCGCATTTGATGTGACCGATTTATTAAATCAAGTGTTGATTCAATATTTACTTTTAGCTCACTTTTAATTAACCCTTATTATTTTGGATGTATGCATGTATGTTCACACATACACATGATGATGTACATGCACACATACACACATATATATGTGTCATGGTTGATGATACAAAGTAGATGGCAATATAAGACTCACAAGGTTGATAAATATCTAGATTTTTGTTAACGGATTAAAGGAAAAAGGAAATTAGATAATGAATCATTTTCTACACACTTCTTCTTTGACCATTGACTTTAACCATGGTTTAATTTCCTTTTGTTCTTTAACCCATCAAAATAATATCTAGATATTTAGCCAACCATGGTTATATGTGAGAGTGCCTCATATATAATATTTTCATTTTCATTTTTGAAAATAAGTTTTCATTATTTACACAAAAGCTTTTGCCATCTTCACCTTCCTCCTTTTCCAAGCTCTCTTGAGTTTTGTTTTGAGTGAGAAAATTAAAAAGAAAGGGTTTTTATGTGAGTTTACAAACCACACAAGCATTTTACACTACCCTAGCCCTTTAGTGTAGAGTGTTTGCTTCATTTTGTGAAGCTAAGAGCTTGTTCTAGGAATTTCCGGGTGGATCATCGTAGACGACGAATGACCTCGAGCGGAGTTGTTCCAAACCTTGTGCAAAGCCGTAAGAGTCCTAAAGAGCGAAGGAGTTGGCTACAAAGGTTGTATTCCCTTTTACTTTAGTTTAGACTTCATATAATGATGTTATTACCCTAATCTCTAGTTACAATTCGTAGTTTGTTTGTAATAGCCCTCTTTAAAATGAAAGTTCACTACTATATGATGTTGCAATCTTATTAGAGGCGCTACTATACACCAACATGGTATCAGAGTCTAGCTAGAGCTTTAGGGTAAGCCGGACGACGTTTAAAAACTCAATCAAACATGAAAAATGCAATTTTTACATGCTCACTGGAATTTTTTTCAAAAGTTAGAATTTTTTTAATTAAAAATATGCAGAAAATAGAGCAGGGTTTTCTATGGATCCCCAAGAAAAACGAGCGCCTAACTCGACACAATGACCTTGGAACCGCGGACAAATATGTGTATTTGCGGCGGTTCCGCGGCGCCGTTGGTGAGGCTTGGACCGTGCGCTCTTGCGTTGATCCGTAGGTACCATATATGCTCTCTGGGAATTTTTTATGCAGGTTCAAGTGTTGAGATCTGTTACAACAGTGGGTATGTTGATGTGTTGATTGATATATTTTAACGTCGTCTATGCTTTTCAATTGTTGATGTGATATGATGTATAGGATCGTCGTGATTGAATGGCCGGGGGTTTTATGTCAGACGAGAGTTTATCTTTTCATTCATGTAAAATTCATTGTATATATTATTTTTTTATTGGGGCACATCCGGGTTGAGGATGATGTCTCCATTGATGTATATTTTACTTTTCCGCATTAGGATAGACCCAAGGAGTGGAGCACGAGTGACCGGGTTCTGGAGTTTAGTAGGAGGCCATCTCGAGGAGTCGAGACCGGGTCTCCTAAACTCCAGAATTAGAAGGGTCACTTGCCGCTCTCGTAGGGGTCTAAGGGTGTGGGCTTGGCTATTCATCACGACCGTGGAATCCGTATTTGCTATCGTAGGCTAAATAGAAAATACGGAGTTCCTAGTATATCCTATATTTTCATATATCTGTTTCTGCTGCTAATTATTCTGTGATGTGATTGTTTAATATCTGAGACGAATGTAATATTGTTATATATGTGATATGTAATACTGTTTTTCGTTTCTTTCTGTAATGGCTTAAGAACTTAAATGATGGGAATACATTAATGAGATTAATGTAAAAGAAAAGAAACCTAAAGATGTTGTAGAATCGGATTTGAAACCCACTCGGCTTCTTTTTATGAAAAAGCAAATTTCAAAAGATGCGGGGCTTAAGCCACTCCTTTTTTAAAAACAATTTAGATTCTACAACGAAATCAAGTTCAAAGCGTTAAAGGTTTTCATAAAAACCATCCGCAACCCTCCGTCATTTTAGGAAGTAGAGTACTTAGTATTCGTGCTATGTATGTTGATTATAGTCAAGGCATAGTGTACGGTAGCTAAGTGATGTCTTCCTATAAAGCATATGATGCGATAAGTTAGGACATTCATGTGATTATGTTGATTATAGTCAAGGGTCATATGGGTGGGTCTAGTTAATCTCGAAATGACGGGTAGAACTTGACTAGTGCTTATGATATATTGACCATAGCCAAGGTCATAAGTATCTAGGGGTAAAAACCGTATCGGGAATTTCAAGAGTTGAGATTTGCAATGAGATTGCATACTATCTATATGATATTTGGATCCCGATCCCACTGTGAGTAAGAGTTACTCCCGGAAGAATTTTGCACTTTACAATTAGCTAATCCAGTAGGTGTCTAGAAAGGTGTTAACGGGGTTTGACCTCTGGGAAAAACGAGGTTTATTTTAATTAGGTTCGTGCGCAAGCACGGGGAACCTCCCTCAAAGTACCGACACTGGCCTGGCTGACCGATTAGTGAAACTGTAGAATGCAATTAATCCTGGCTAGTTTTCTTTTAAGGTTTGAAAGAAAATTTCATAAAAGCAGTGGAAGATATCGATTAGATAAGATAATAACCAATCTAATCTTTGCAAGTGCATTTCGCTGAGTGTATTATTTTCTTTCTCCTAATGGCAGATACCGATGACGGGACTTAAGCTTCTTTTAGAGAAAAACAAATTGACTGGACCAAATTATAAAGAATGGTTGAGGAACTTGAACATTGCACTCACATATGATAAAGTATCATATGTCCTCACTACCAAAGCCCCACCCGTCCCAGGACCTGAATCATCTGTTTCGGATAAGAAGATCTGAAAAACATGGGATATTGATTGCAACACGGCCACGTACCTTGCGCTTGTTTCTATGGACAGTATCCATCAGAAACAGCACGAGAAGATGGATATACAATCCATCTTTCTTCATATAAAGGAGTTGTATGAAGAGCAATCTCGTACTTTATGCTACGACGCATCTCGAAAGCTGTTTCAGATGCGGTTGGCCCTCGGTGCATCAGTAGGAGACCATGTTCTGAAGATGATTAGTCTTATAGAAGAACTTGAGGAACTGGGATGGACTATGGATAATGAGCAATATACAGATATTGTTCTACAGTCTCTCTCCCCCGCCTTTGCTCTGTTCATAGTGAATTTCAATATGAACGATTTGGAGAAATCATTGTTTCAACTTCTCAATATGTTGAGAAATGCAGAGAGCACGCTTAAGACAGCGAAAACTCCCGCTCTGCTTTATGGGCCATTTTCCTCTTCAATCCCGAAAGCCAAAGCCAAGGGAGAGAAGAAGAAGAATCCCACCAAGCCGAGAGGTGGAGTTGAAAAGGCGAAGGCGAAAGACATATTTGGGACCGCGGGAAGTGGAAAAGGAGAATGTTTTTACTGCCACAAGTCGGGACACTGGAAACGCAATTATGCTTTGTACCTTGCAGATCTCAAGAAGAAGAAGCATGTTGAAGTTTCCGCTTCAGGTGTGTTTGTAACTGAAAACTGTTTTTCATTAAACTCTACATCTTGGGTATTAGATACCGGTTCTGGTTCTCACATCTGTAATTGTATGCAGAGATTGAGAAACAATAGAGTTTTGAAGACTGGGGACCACACTTTACGGGTTGGAAATGGTTCCAATGTACATGCTGTTAGTTATATGTATGCCCTAGAGGCCATTACTTTATATAGGATGTATATTGTAGTGGATGCTGGGACATATATAGGGAGGACTTTCTTGCTCGACATGATAGTATGCTATCTGGTTACTCTTTACCTTAACGTGTGCACTGATTGTCTCTCTGTTACATGTTGGTAAAGCCCTTAGGATGTGTACTTGACTACCTGGACTATGATGCGGATCATACTAGTGGGGACATGGTAGTCCATAAGTACATCCTTGAAAGTCCCTAGTCGTGGGTGTATCGAGATGGGGCATCGATATACCAGAGTAGACTAGCGTATACCTTCTCAACCCATACAGATGGGCGATGGATGATCCCATATCCATTGGTGTTTGACATCAGAGATGATATACGGGTGCTCAGTAGAGACTGGGTACACTGGACGGACTCGCCGAGAACTCCCAGATGGTATTATACCTCACGTCAGATGGCAGTTCTCAGGTGACACTGGTACAGAGTAGTCTGTTGACCCGAGATCGTCATAGAGTCTTGTGTGGTTCCCACTGTGCTTTGATTTCCATCTTACCACGTCCATGAGGGCGTGCAAAACGGTGGTTTTTGGGTACAGTCCCGAGTCACATGGAGGCAATGAGCGATAGGAGGGGATTCGTCTCTCCCGGTATAGGGGGTTGATGTTGCGCTGTGTTCGATTGGCTATAACAGGAAATCCCTGGCCAGGGTTGCTGAGATTTACTGGTAAGTGTTACCAGTAGTTTCTCGAATTGTTATAGACCTCATATCGACACGACTTATCGAGCTATTGGGGTCTGACGTTTACCACCCCTAGGCAAGATATGCGACATATCAGACGACGAGACCGGACTGTACGGTAGTGTTACTGGTTGGATTCACTAGAGTGTGAGCGGGCTTGCTCGTCGATCTTCTGATCGCTCAATACCCGGGTGGCCGTTACGTTTAGCAGACCGCTTGCGGCTTGTGGGTGCTTGATATGATCATCATCTGCTGCCGGCGTATTGACGAGTCTTTAGAGTCCTACACAGAGGTTTCCTGGCTCAAGCGAAACGAAATAGGAGCGCATATGAGATATGTGCGGGACCGAGAATAATGCGTGTATGTGATACCGTATTCTATTCTCGCGATGAATGTATCGATTGGTTGTATGCGATATAACCTAGTTATCGAATCAAGTATTGATTCGATAAGCCGATACATAGGATACTAGTCGGTTATATGCGATATGACCGGATCGTTAAATCAAGTGTTGATTTAATGATTTAATGCATAATTATATATTTGATATATTAGTTTGCATCAACTAGTATCGGTTTACTTAAGATGGATTTTCTCACTCGGATGTACACATTGTATATGTGATATACTTTTGTGCACTTGATTGTATCATGTTTGATGATGCATGTTTGCTAGGGTTTTTGTGTAAAGATCAAACCATGGTTACATGATAATGGTTTGGGTTTTGTTTTATTCACTTATTTATTTATTTTATTTTTGGAAAATGAAAAGAAAAATGGTGGCTTTATTTGGATATATGTTGAAGCTTCATGAAGCTTTGACTTAGTCACCATTTTTGTCTTCATACCTAACCTAACCATTCACTTAACCTTAGTTTAGTCTCTACACTTTACCATGGTTGCATTATGATAAGTATTCAATTTATTTTCTATTTTGAATTAACTTATCATAACATTATCTTCTTCTTCTTCATCTTCTTCACTTGAAGAAAACCCTTCTTCATCAATGGTGATTGATGAGAATGAGTGAGAAATCCAATTCTAAAGTCTACCCACTTCCTATTTCTTCATCCTCTACCTCTTGCCAAGTAGTAGAGTGTGTTTTCTTCACAAGTTTCATGACTTGGCGAAGTTGGAGCTTGATTTAGTGATGCCTCGACGTAGATCATCTTCGGCACGTTGTCGACGACCTAGCCCGGTCTTTTCTCCGATGAAACCACCGTGAGAGTCATGGTTCGATTTGGACAGCGGAGAGGACTTCATTGCGGAGCCGTGGAGGTGGAGCACCGGATCTACAAAGGTTGTATTTCCGTTAAACTCTTAGTTAAGTTGTTAACTACTTGCTTTTGTCGCCTAAAATTCTAGTTAACGATCTAGTCTAGGGTTTCTCGGCACCGTAATTTTGAAATTGGCATGGTTGATGCCTTGTGAGACCTCTTGAGAGTGCCTAGAACCCTACAGTGGTATCAGAGCCTAGCTAGAGCTTTAGGCGAAGAGTAGACGAAGTTTGAAACCCGATCGACCCGAAACCCTAACTTTTACATGCTCTCTGGACTTTTTATAAAATCTGGGATTTTTCCAAATTAAAAATGCTTAAAAAATTCAGCAGGGTATTATATGAATTACCATGAAAGACGAGCCTCTCATTCCTCTACTTGACCGCGGAACCGCCGCGTTGACCCCCCTTTAGCGGCGGTTCCGCGGCACATTTAATGCATTATCGACGGTTCTTTGCATAGTAATTCATATCTCTGTTATTTATATTTTCTGGGCATTTTTAATACAGATTATAGAATTGAGTGTTCTGGGGTTGTATTGGGGACTCGATGAATCGATCGGATTATTTAACTTTGTCTATTTGATTTTCCGGATATTTTTGAATATGTTAAAAAGTTCGACCGGATATAAATACCCACTTTTTCCCTTGTCGGGAAATTTCCAAGTGTTGGATTTTTCCGTAGTTTAAAGACGTTCTAAGTAGTGCAAGTAACTCGATGGACCCTCTAGAAGACAACAAACCTTAACTCGATTATGTGACCGTCTTGAACTGCCCTTTGAACCTTCGGGTTTGGTGCAGTACGGCGTGCCACATGTGAGGCGTTGGCTTGACCCTTCTACGGCTGGACCGTTGGTACTGAGGCACGAACTGAATGTTTTTAGACTTGTTTCATGTGTTGATCTGTTACGGGAAAACTTGGATGTTCGAATGTTCGATCGGAAAGTTTAACATTTTCTAATTATCCGGAATGGGATACAATAATTGGAATTCACAAAAGTTATGTGATAACTGAATGAATGTTATAAACATAGCAGTTTAGTCTCACTTGATCGGTTGCCACGGAATTTTGATGTGATCAAAAGTCCGTTGCAATCACGTAGCGTACGCGGATACTCGCCGATAAACTTAATAGACAGCCTCACTCCATAGCCCCGACCAAGTGACTGTAGGAGAACCCCGTCGCCGAAAGCATCCGTTCGGATGCTCGCGGCAGCGGTGTTCCGCCTTGGTGCACTTCGTCGACGGTGTCGGGGGTGCGGCCGCCTACTGAAGTTTGCGACGAGCATTCGATCAGGATGTCGGGAATCTTGCTGAATTGCCCGACTTGATGTTGAAAAGAGTTTTCGATAAATGAGACTAAAATGCGGGGTTTATAATTGTTAGGCATGCGATGTCTAAGTAATTCATTTGATTAGGCATGCGATGTCTATGCAGATTGCGGATTCCAACTGTTGTAGTTTTACACTTTCTTTTCTGTGACCGTAAGTGTAATATGTGATATCGCCGGTTTCGTTGCTATATGTCAACGACAATTGGGATGCGCATATTTACTTACGTTGATGACATGTGATGTTATGTGTTGCTGGATATGTTATATTGGATCGTCGTGTTCGAATAGCCGGGGTTTTTTATGTGAGATGAGTGTTTTTCATTTTCATTCATGTAAAAACTTGTATGTAATATTCTTTTATTGGGGCACTTCCAGGTAGCGGAAGTTGTCACCTTTTGTATATTATTTACTTTTCCGAACTAGGATAGACCCAAGGAGGAGGGCACAAGTAACCGGGTTCTGGAGTCCAGTGGGAGACCAACTCGAGGAGTCGAGTCCGGGTCTCCTAACTCCAGAATTGGTAGGGTTGCTTGCCGCTCTCGTAGGGGTCTATGGGTGTGGGTTTGGCTATTCATCGCGACCGTGGAATCCGTGTTTTATACTGGCTCGTATTGAAAACACGGACGTCCTAGTATATCCAATATTTCATATATGTTTCTTCTGCTGCGATATCTGTGATGTGATCATGTGATGTTCTGTGATAGATACTATATATAGTATATATATATGATATATTATATAGGCGTTACTTATGTTTTACACACGCGCTAGCCCTGCCCCGCTCTGGCGTTAGTTACCTAACCTAATGGTGCACGAGGGGACATCGAGGCGAATGCGGATGGCATAAGTGTACATCGTATTTATCTGTGATGTTTAGGTAATTAAATGATGGGACTTCATTAATGAGATTAATGAAAGTAAGAGAAACCTAAGATGTTGTAGAATCGAATTTCAAAATAAAACAGGTAGCTACAGTTCTTGCTTTGCATCGCGGTGTTCCTTGTAGAACATCCTGCACCTTATTCGATAAGGAAAGGACCGAGATCCCTTCACCGGGAGTGACTCCTTTAGCAATAACTGGCAGATGCTACACACTCGGTTTTTCTTTTGATAGCTTTTAAGTGTTTTTGCTTTGCACAGTGATATATATGATATATCCCGCACCTCATTCGACGAGGAAAGGACCGACGATCCCTTCACCGGGAGTGACTCCTTTAGCAAAACTAGAAAAGCCTCAAAAGCACTCCATTTCAAAATCATTTAATTCTACAACGATATCAAGTTCATTACGCAATAGGTTTTCAGAAAAACCTGCCGTAGCCCTCCGTCATTTCAGATAAGTAGTAGTTAGTATTCGTGCTGCGTTTGTTGGCCTTTGTCAAGGCGCAGTGTGCGGTAGCTAACTGGTGCTTATCTGCTTATGCATATGATGCAGATTGGGTTAGGGTAGTCGTGCGAACTTGTTGGCCTTTGTCAAGGGCCGTGCGGGTGGGTTTAATTCAATCAGGAAATGACGGGTTGAACTTGACTAGCATCTTATGGTTTGTTGGCCTTTGTCAAGGTCATAGGAGGTTAGGGGCAAAATATTATCGGGAATTTCAAGTGTTGAAATTTGCAATGAGATTGCATACCTTCTATTAGATAGTTGGATCCCGATACCCGCTGCGAGTAATTGTTACTCCTGGGAGAGTTTTACACATTACAATTAGCCGATCAAGTAGGTGTCTAGAAAGGTGTCAACGGGGTTACGCCTCTGGGAAAACGAGGTTTACATTAATTAGGTCCGTGCGAAAGCACGGGGCACCTCCCTCAAAGTACCGACACTGGCCTGGCTGAAAGATTGGCGAACTTGTTGTGTGTAATTAATCCCGGCTAGTCTTTCCTTTTAGGGTTTGAAGGAAGATTTGATAAAAAGCAGTGGGAGCCATCCTGATTAGATAAAACAATAACCAATCTATTCTTGCAAGAGCATACGCTGAGTGTTTTCTTCTCTCTCTCTCCTGGTAGCGACCATATCACGCCTTAATCAAGATAATAATACAGATTATTGACCGAACCCGCTTGTTATACTGAGCTGGGGAACGTTGGTCCCGCTCCAACTTATAATTGTTATAAGACAGAGCAGGAAATTGGGGAATACCAGATTTCCCGTGCCGCCCAAACGAAGAGAGTGCATGCTGATGCATCATCTTCGGGTGTGTTCATTTTAAAGAACTGTTTCTCAGTATCCTCTGAATCCTGGGTATTTGATACCGGATCAGGATCGCAGATATGTAATATGTTACATAGGGCTACAAAAGGGTAGAAAAACTGAGAACGGGTGATAAGTTTCATGAGGCAGAAAACGGGGCAAGAGTTGCAGCCAAGTCTGTTGGTCACTGTCACCCTGTATTGTAATACATTGATTCTGAACGAATGTTATTAGATACCGAATCTGATATACAAAATCATATCAGTCTCTTTATTAGTAAAGAAACGATAAAATTTTGTATTGTTGGATAATGTTTTGAACATTTCCTATATCAAAAGTTGATCGGTTCAGGCACGTTATCTAAAAGCATTAATGTTCTAAATCAAACTACAGTTCTTAGTATATGGAACACACACAAGAGGAAGAGTTCAGAAATGAACGAATCCTTCTTGAGGCATTGTAGACTAGGTCATATCAATGCGACCCGACTGGCTAAAGTTACATTAAGATGCATATTTAAATCAGTTTGAATTTACATCTTATGAAACTTGCCAGTCATGTCACAAAGATAAGATGACCATAACTCTGTTTATTGGAAACAGAGAAAGAGTTAGTGAACTCTTAGGACTGATACATGATGATGTATGTAAGGTCTCCTGTCTACACATGCCAGGACTGATTCTTTATACTTCATTATATTCTCTGATAATCTCTCAAGATTCAGTCATATGTTCCTGTTGAAACATGAGTCCGAACCTTTTGAGATATTCATAGAATATAAGCGAGAAGTAGAGAACCAAAATACGGGTAAAAGTATTATGTCCTTTGATAAGATCAAGGAGGAGAATACTTGAGCACGGAATTCTTGGATTTTTCTAAAGGAGAATGAGATTCTCTCTCAGCATTACTCCTCCGTATACACCATTGCACGATGGTATGTCGGGGCGGAGCAGATACACCCTATTTGATATGGTGTGCTCTATGATGAGTAATACTGAGTTACCTTTTTCCTTAGGGGGTTATGCACTTGAGAAGTTGGATACCTATTGAATAGGGTTCTAATCAAATCAGTTGCCTACCGCTTCATATGTGATATGGGATGGGAAGAGCCCATATCTTAAGTCAGTTAAGATTTGGGATTGTCCGGCCTATGTCTAAAAGCAAAATCCGAACAAGCTCGAGGCAAGGTTTGTTATTTAGAACTGGAAATGTTCCAGCCATACAAACTACAGCAGATGATTTGGTACAACCAAAGGATTCAGTAGATGCCAACGAACCTCAGCCTCTCCGCCGATCTAATAGGGTTCCTCACCCACCTGAGAGATACTTCTGTTTCTCTATGACAGTGGGAGTGAGGATTGCATCATGAGATGATGACCCAACTAGTTTCGAGCTGGCCATCAGGAGTGTGACTCTGTAAGAATGGCTGGATGCTTATCGATCTGAAATGGAATCCTTATACACCAACAAAGTATGGACTTTAGTTGCTATATCTGAAGGGTTAAATCCCCATCAGGAGCAAGTATATCTTGAGAAGATTACTTGGTGTAAATGGAAAAGTTGAGACTTTCAAAGCTAGACTTGTTAAAGGTTTTCGTCATTGACCAGGCGTGGATAATGATGAAACCTTTTCCAGTACCTATGCTTAAGTCCATCCAGATCCTACTTGCCACGGCTGCATACCATGACTACGATATCTGGTGGTTGGGTGTCTTGACTGCTTTTCTAAATGATGATTTAGAAGAGAACGTCTATAAGTACACAGCCAGAGGGCCTCGTAGACAGTGGGAGCAGCGGAAACGTGTGCAAGATGCTTTATAGGATAAAGCAGGCATCGCGGAGTTGGAACATCTGTTTTGATGGATTAGTCAAAGAGTTTGACATCATCAAAATGGTAGATGAACCTTGTATAAACAAAAAGGTAGTAGGGAGTATGGTGGTGATCCTCGTAGAGTACGTGGATGACATACTCTTGATAGGGAAAGAGTTTCCTATGCTACGCTCGATCAATCTCCGCTTATCACAATGATTCTCCATATAGGATCAAAGTGATACCTACTAAATCCTGGATTTTGGATCTATGAGATAGATCTAATTGGATGTTAGGATACTCACTAGTAGTAGTGAGATGGTATCAATCGATCCTGGGGAGAATCACTGGAAGTGTTCCAAAGTGATAAAGACGACTGAATGTCAGTCGCAGGCATTGTCTTTACCCTCAGTAAAGGGACGGTATGTTGGAAGAGTTCCAAGCTAGATACCGTGACATACTAGACGATAAAGGCTGGATACATCGCTACTTATGATGCTACCAAAGAGGATGTTTGGGTGTATATTAGTTCATGAGATGAACTACGTTCCTACCATTGTGAGACAATGGAGTTGTGGCTTATGCCAAGGAACGCCGGTCGCATCAGTGATCAAGACATATTCTAAGGCAGTATCACCTGATCAAGGAGATGGTTGATCTCCAAGGTGATCGAGGCAAGGAGAGCAGACTCAGAGGATAACACGGCGGATCCACTCACGAAGGCCTATTCCCAGAGAGAGACTTTTATGGGATGGTTGAGTATGAGATACTTCGACCACTGCTACAGATGGCCCTAGTGCAAGTGGGAGATTGTTAGTTATATGTATGCCCTAGAGGCCATTACTGTACATAGGATGTATATTGTAGTGGATGCTGGGACATATATAGGGAAGACTTTCTTGCTCGACATGATAGTATGCTATCTGGTTACTCTTTACCTTAACGTGTGCACTGATTGTCTCTCTGTTACATGTTGGTAAAGCCCTTAGGATGTGTACTTGACTACCTGGACTATGATGCGGATCATACTAGTGGGGACATGGTAGTCTATAAGTACATCCTTGAAAGTCCCTAGTCGTGGGAGTATCGAGATGGGGCATCGATATACCAGAGTAGACTAGCGTATACCTTCTCGACCCATACAGATGGGCGATGGATGATCCCATATCCATTGGTGTTTGACATCAGAGATGATATACGGGTACTCAGTAGAGACTGGGTACACTGGACGGACTCGCCGAGAACTCCCAGATGGTATTAAACCTCACGTCAGATGGCAGTTCTCAGGTGACACTGGTACAGAGTAGTCTGTTGACCCGAGATCGTCATAGAGTCTTGTGTGGTTCCTACTGTGCTTTGATTTCCATCTTACCACATCCAAGAGGGCGTGAAAAACGGTGGTTTTTGGGTACAGTCCCGAGTCACATGGAGGCAATGAGCGATAGGAGGGGATTCGTCTCTCCCGGTATAGGGGGTTGATGTTGCGCTGTGTTCGATTGGCTATAACAGGAAATCCCTGGCCAGGGTTGCTGAGATTTACTGGTAAGTGTTACCAGTAGTTTCTCGAATTGTTATAGACCTCATATCGACACGACTTATCGAGCTATTGGGGTCTGACGTTTACCACCCCTAGGCAAGATATGCGACATATCAGACGACGAGACCGGACTGTACGATAGTGTTACTGGTTGGATTCACTGGAGTGTGAGCGGGCTTGCTCGTCGATCTTCTGATCGCTCAATACCCGGGTGGCCGTTACGTTTAGCAGACCGCTTGCGGCTTGTGGGTGCTTGATATGATCATCATCTGCTGCCGGCGTATTGACGAGTCTTTAGAGTCCTACACAGAGGTTTCCTGGCTCAAGCGAAACGAAATAGGAGCGCATATGAGATATGTGCGGGACCGAGAATAATGCGTGTATGTGATACCGTATTCTATTCTCGCGATGAATGTATCGATTGGTTGTATGCGATATAACCTAGTTATCGAATCAAGTATTGATTCGATAAGCCGATACATAGGATACTAGTCGGTTATATGCGATATGACCGGATCGTTAAATCAAGTGTTGATTTAATGATTTAATGCATAATTATATATTTGATATATTAGTTTGCATCAACTAGTATCGGTTTACTTAAGATGGATTTTCTCACTCGGATGTACACATTGTATATGTGATATACTTTTGTGCACTTGATTGTATCATGTTTGATGATGCATGTTTGCTAGGGTTTTTGTGTAAAGATCAAACCATGGTTACATGATAATGGTTAGGGTTTTGTTTTATTCCCTTATTTATTTATTTTCTTTTTGGAAAATGAAAAGAAAAATGGTGGCTTTATTTGGATATATGTTGAAGCTTCATGAAGCTTTGACTTAGTCACCATTTTTGTCTTCATACCTAACCTAACCATTCACTTAACCTTAGTTTAGTCTCTACACTTTACCATGGTTGCATTATGATAAGTATTCAATTTATTTTCTATTTTGAATTAACTTATCATAACATTATCTTCTTCTTCTTCATCTTCTTCACTTGAAGAAAACCCTTCTTCATCAATGGTGATTGATGAGAATGAGTGAGAAATCCAATTCTAAAGTCTACCCACTTCCTATTTCTTCATCTTCTACCTCTTGCCAAGTAGTAGAGTGTGTTTTCTTCACAAGTTTCATGAGTTGGCGAAGTTGGAGCTTGATTTAATGATGCCTCGACGTAGATCATCTTCGGCACGTTGTCGATGACCTAGCCCGGTCTTTTCTCCGATGAAACCACCGTGAGATTCATGGTTCGATTTGGACAGCTGAGAGGACTTCATTGCGGAGCCGTGGAGGTGGAGCACCGGATCTACAAAGGTTGTATTTCCGTTAAACTCTTAGTTAAGTTGTTAACTACTTGCTTTTGTCGCCTAAAATTCTAGTTAACGATATAGTCTAGGGTTTCTCGGCACCGTATTTTTGAAATTGGCATGGTTGATGCCTTGTGAGACCTCTTGAGAGTGCCTAGGAACCCCTACACATGCTGTATCCGTAGGAGAATATCATCTGGTGTTGCTTTCAGGATGTATTTTGGTTTTGAACCCTTGTTATTTTGTACCTAGTATGCTATATAATATAATATCCGTATCTTTGTTGGACAATGAAGGATATCATTTTGTGTTGCAAAATAATATTATGAACATTAACTTGAATCAACAGTTGATCTAAGTAACGGAATTTACGTCCTAAACCAACACACATTTTTTAATATACAACATACAAATAAAAGAAAGATTTTAGAAATAAATGAATCTTTTCTTTGGCATTGTAGACTTGGTGATATTAATGAAACAAGACTAAACAAGCTACATAAAGATGGATATTTAAAACCTTTTGAATATAAATCTTATGCGACTTGTCAGTCTTGTATTAAAGGTAAAATGACCAAAACTCCGTTTATAGGACACAAAGAGAGAGCTACAGAACTCTTAAGACTCATACATAGTGATGTATGCAGACCAATGTCAACACATGCTAGAGGCGGTTTTTCATACTTCATCACTTTTACTGATGATTTCTCAAGATTCGGACACGTGTTTTTATTGAAGCATAAATCCGAAACTTTCGAGAAATTCAAGGAGTAAAAACTTGAAGTAGAAAAACAAACTGGTTCGTGTATCAAGAAACTTTGATCAGATCGAGGTGGAGAGTATTTAAGCACCGAGTTTTCAGAATTCTTAAAAGAGAATGGGATTCTCTCTCAGCTCACTCCTCCCTACACACCACAGCACAACGGTGTGTCAGAACGGAGAAATTGTACCCTATTAGATATGGTACGGTCCATGATGAGTGATGCTGAGTTACCACTTTCCTTTTGGGGACATGCATTAGAGACACCAATTTATCTATTGAACAGGGTTCCATCAAAGACCGTGTCTACCACTCCATATGAGATATGGTGTGGAAGGAGACCATCTCTTAAAAGAGTTAGGATTTGGGGTTGTCCGGCTTATGTCAAAAAGCAGAATCCGGATAAACTCGAGACACGATCGGTCATGTGTAAATTTGTGGGATATCCAAAACACTCATATGGATATCTATTCTACCATAAGGAGGAACAAAAGGTGTTTGTTTCTCAACATGCCATATTTTTGGAAAATGAAATCTTTACAGACAGTACTGATGGCAAAGTGGTAGAACTAGAAGATGTTCTAGAGACACAAATTACTCAGGACGAATTGGTTGAAACTGATGTTGCAGTAGAACTTCAAGAACCTCAGCCGCTCCGGAGATCTAGTAGATTTTCTTTCCCGCCGGAGAGATACTATGGGTTTCTTATTGATGGTGATAGAGAAGATTGCATCATAAATGATGATGACCCTACTAGTTTTCAGCAAGCTATCACGGGTGGTGACTCAGTAAAGTGGCTGGATGCCATGAGATCCGAAATGGAGTCCATGTACACAAACAAAGTATGGACTTTGGACGTTGCACCTCCTGGGATAAAACCCGTTGGGTGCAAATGGATCTTTAAGAGAAAGATTGGTATTGATGGACAGGTAGAGACCTATAAAGCAAGGCTTGTAGCGAAAGATTTCGTCAAAGACTAGGACTGGACTATGATGAAACTTTCTCTCCAGTAGCAATGCTTAAATCCATTCGGATCCTACTTGCTATTTTTGCTCACTACGACTATGAAATCTGGCAGATGGATGTTAAAACTGCATTTCTAAATGGTGATTTAGAAGAGTGCGTTTTTATGGATCAGCCAGAGGGCTTCATTGACAGTGGGAGCAGCGAAAAAGCGTGTAGGTTGCTTAAATCCATTTATGGATTAAAGCAGGCATCTCGGAGCTGGAACATCTGTTTTGATGATACAATCAAAGAGTTTGATTTTATCAAAAATATAGATGAACCATGCATTTATAAGAAGATTGTAGAGAGTACTGTCACTTTCCTCGTATTGTATGTTGATGACATTCTCTTGATAGGAAATTATATTCCTTTGCTACAATTGGTCAAATTATTCTTATCACAAAGGTTCTCCATGAAGGACCTGTGTGATGCCTCGTGCATTTTGGGCATAAGGATCTACAGAGTTAGATCCAAAAGGTTATTGGGATTGTCCCAATCAAAGTACATTGATACCGTCCTAAAAAGGTTTAGTATGGAAGATTCCAAGCGTGGTGCCTTGCCCGCTTGCCATGGAATCACACTCTCTAAGGACTTCTGTCCGAAGACTGATGAAGAGAGAGCTCGTATGAGCATTATACCCTACGCTTCAGCCGTAGGATCTATAATGTATGCGATGATATGTACTCTCCCTGATGTAGCTTATGCACTAGCTGTAGTGAGCAGGTATCAATCCAACTCAGGGGAGCAACACTGGATAGCCGTGAAGAACATTCTTAAGTACTTGCGAAGGACTAAAGAATTGTTCTTGGTGTATGGTAATGGGGATCTCCAAATGGAGGCCTTTACCGATTCTAGCTTCCAAAGTGATAAGGATGACAGTAAATCTATCTCAGGGTTTGTATTTACCCTCAATGGAAGGGCGGTATGTTGGAAGAGTTCCAAAAAGGATACCGTTGCAGACTCCATGATGGAAGCTAAGTATATTGCTGCAAATGATGCTGCCAAGGAAGCCGTCTGGATGAGGAAGTTCGTTGCGGAGCTAGGAGTAGTTCCAACCATTATTAAACCAATACCATTGTATTGTGATAATAATGGAGCTATGGCGTTGGCCAAAGAGCCCAGATCCCATCAAAAGTCCAGACACATTCTCAGGCGATATCATTTGATCCGGAAGATAGTTGATCGCCAAGAGATCGAGATTCAGAGAGTAGATACAAAGGATAACACCGCAGATCCACTCACTAAGGCACTTCCACAGCCGCAACATGAGCGACTTTTTGAGATGTTGGGTATGAGATACGTCAATAATTGGCCTTAGTGCAAGTAGGAGATTGTTGGATATATGTATGCCCTAAAGGCCATTATATGTATAGTGGATGCTTGGACGTGTATATATGTATATTTGATATCTGACTTTCTTGCTCGACATGATAGTATGCTATCTGGTTTTACTTTATCTGACATGTTTGTTTAATACTATTCATTTAATACATATTGATAAAGCCCTGAGGATATTTGCTTGACTTCCATGGCTATGATGGAGATCATACTAGTGGGGCATATGCAGTCTATAAGCATATCCTTGAATGTTCCAAGTCAAAGGTATATCGAGACAGGGCATCGATATTCCAGAGTAGACTAGCGTGCACATTTCTTGACCCATATGATGGGCGATGGATGATCCCATATCTATTGGTGTTGTGAATTCGAGGATTGTATATGGGTGCTCAGTGGAGACTGGGTACATTGAACGGACTCACAGAGAATTCCTATATGGTATTATATCTATCATCGGATAGCAGTTCTCTAGTGACACTGGTACAGGTTAGTCTGTAGACCCGAGATCGTCATAGAGTCTTGTGTGTTCTCCAGCTGTACTTTGATTTCCACCCTACCACGGCTCTGCTGAGTCGTGCAAACAGATGGCTTTTAGGTATAGTCCTGAGACACATAGAGACAGTGAGCGATAGCAGTTCTCTAGTGACACTGGTATTAGGAGTAGATGTTGTGTAATGTGTGATTGGCTCTGACTTGAAGGCCCTGGCCAGAGTTGACGAGATTTACTGATAAGTGTTATCAGTAATTTCTCGACCGGTCATAGACCAAATCGACATGACTTATTGAGTTATTAGGGCTCGACGATTCCATCCCTAGACTTGATATGCAGCATATCAGACGAAGAGACCGGACTGTATGGTAAGTGTTGCCAATGGCTCGACGGGAGTTTTGACGGATTCGCTTGTTTTTCTTCTGATCTCTCAATACCCGGGTGGCCGTTACGTTTAGCTGACCGCTTGCGGCTTGTAGGTGTTTTTATATGATCATCACCTACTGCCGGCGTATTGACGAGTCTTAGAGTCCCGCACAGGATTTTTCTAGCTCAGGAGAAATGATATGGTGTGCATATGTGATATGCGCAGGAGCTCAATTAAATACGAATATGTGATACCGTATTTTAATGGGACATTCGATATTGGTTGGGTCACATTTGATGTGACCGATTTATTAAATCAAGTGTTGATTTAATATTGACTTTTAGCTCACTTTTAATTAACCCTTTTTATTTTGGATCTATGCATGTATGTTCACACATACACATGATAATGTGCATGCACACATACACACATACATATGTGTAATGGTTGATGATACAAAGTATATGGCAATATAAGACTCACAAGGTTGATAAATATCTAGATTTTTGTTATTGGATTAAAGGAAAAAGGAAATTAGATAATGACTCATTTTCTACACACTTCTTCTTTGACCATTGACTTTAACCATGGTTTAATTTCCTTTTGTTCTTTAACCCATCCAAATAATATCTAGATATTTAGCCAACCATGGTTATATGTGAGAGTGTCTCATATATAATATTTTCATTTTCATTTTTGAAAATAAGTTTTCATTATTTACACAAAAGCTTTTGCCATCTTCACCTTCCTCCTTTTCCAAGCTCCCTTGAGTTTTGTTTTGAGTGAGGAAATTAAAAAGAAAGGGTTTTTAAGTGAGTTTACAAACCACACAACCATTCTACACTACCCTAGCCTTTTAGTGTAGAGTGTTTGCTTCATTTTGTGAAGCTAAGAGCTTATTCTAGGAATCTCCGGCTGGATCATCGTAGACGACGAAGGATCTCGAGCGGAGTCATTCCAAACCTTGTGCAAAGCCGTAGGAGTCCTAAAGAGTGAAGGTGTTGGCTAAAAAGGTTGTATTCCCTTTTCCTTTAGTTTAGACTTCACATAATGATGTTATTACCCTAATCTCTAGTTACGAGTCGTAGTTTGTTTGTAATAGCCCTCTTCAAAATGAAAGTTCACTACTATATGATATTGCAACCTTACTAGAGGTGCTACTACACACCAACATTAACACCATTCTAAAGGGGTTTAGTATAGAAGATTCTAAGCGTGATGGTTCGCCCACTTACTCAGGAATCACTCTCTCCAAAAAGATTTCTTTCAAGACTGATTTGGAGAGAGCTCGTATATAAGGGATACCCTATGCTTCGGCAGTAGGCTCTATCATCTATGCGATGTTATGTATCAGACCAGATGTAGCTAACTCACTAGGTGTAGTTATCAGGAATCAATCGGATCTTGGGAGAATCACTGGACAACTGTGAAGGACATTCTTAAGTACTTGAGAAGCACTAAAGAGATGTTCTTGGGGTTTTGGTAACTGTGAACTCTAGTGGGAGTCCTTTACCAACTCAAGCTTCCAGAGTGATAAAGTTGACTGAAAGTCAGATACAGGCTTTGTCTTTACCCTCAGTGGAGGGACGGTATGTTGGAAGAGTTCCAAGCTAGATACCGTGGTATACTAGACGATAAAGGCTGAATACATCACTACCAACGATGCTGCCAAAGTGGCTGTCTGGACATTTCTTGTTCATGAGATGAACATAGTTCCTACCATTGAGCATCCAATAACTGTTATTGTGACAATATTTAGAGTTGTGGTTTTGGCCTAGGAACACCGGTCCCATCAGCGATCCAAACATATTCTGAGGACAGTATCACCTCATCAGGGAGATGGTTGATCTCTAAAGGATCGAGGTAGGGAGAGTTGACGTGAAGGATAACACGGCGGATCCACTCAAAGAGGCCTTTCCCAAGAGAGACTTTTATGGGGCGTTGAGTATGAGATACTACAACAAATGACCTTAGTGCAAGTGGGAGATTATTAGTTATATGTATGCCCTAGAGGCCATTATTATACATGTGATGTATATTATAGTGGATGCTTGGACATATATAGGGAGGACTTTCTTGCTCTACATGATAATGTGCTATTTGGTTGCTCTTTATCTTAACATGTATATTTATTGTCTCTCTATTACATGTTGATAAAATCCTTAGGATGGGTACTTGATTACCAGGATTATGATGCAGATCATACTTGTGGGGCAAGGGTAGTCGGTAAGTACATCCTTCAATTGTTCCTAGTCATGGGAGTATCGTGATGGGGCATCGATATTCCAGAGTAGACTAGTGTATACGCTTCTTGACCCATATGATGGGCGATGGATGATCCCATATCCATTGGTGTTTGATATCTGAGATGATATATGGGTGCTCAGTGGAGACTGGGTACACTGGACGGACTCACCGAGAACTCCTAGATGGTATTATACCCATCGTCAGATAGCAGTTCTCTGGTGATACTGGTACAGGTTAGTCTGTCGACCTAAGATCGTCATAGAGTCTTGTGTGATTCCAACTATGCTTTGATTTCCACCTTACCACATTCAAGAGATCTATCAAAATAGTGGTTTTTGGGTACAGTCCCGAGTCACAAAGAGGCAATGAGCGATAGGAGGGGATTTCTTCTTTCCCTGTATTGGGGGTTGATGTTGCGCTATGCTTGATTGGCCATAACAGGAAATTCCTGGCCAAGATTGCTGAGATCTACTGGTAAGTGTCATCAGCAGTTTCTTGAACCGTTATGTACCTCACATTGGCATGACTTATCAGGCTATTGGGTCTGATGTTATACCACCCCCAGACTGTGGTATGCGACATATCCGACGAAGAGACATGACTGTACGGTACTGTTACTTGATGGATTCGCAGGAGTATGAGCAGGCTTGCTTATTGATCTTCTGATTGCTCAATACCCGGGTGGCCATTACGTTTAGCAGACCGCTCTTGTGGGTGACTGATATGATCACCACCTACTGCCGGCGTATTAACGAGTCTTTAGAATCCTACACAAAGCTTTCCTGGCTCAAGCGAAATGAAGTTGGAGCACATATGTGATATGTGCGGGACCGAGATTAATACGCGTATGTGATACCGTATTCTATTCTCGCGATATGTGACATCGGTCGGTTATATGTAATATAACCGGGCTGTCGAATCAAGTGTTGATTCGACAAGTTGATACATTTAATATTAGTCAGTTGTATGTGATATAGCCGGATTATTAAAACAAGTGTTGATTTAATGATTTAATGTACAATTATATATTTGATATATTAATTTACATTAACTAATATTAGCTCACTTAAGATTTTCTTTTTCTCACTAGTGTACACTTGGTATATATGTGATATATATTAATGTACATCTTTTGTGTCATGCTAGATTCCACATGCTACATGGGTGTATGAGACTCACACCATGCTTATAATAATGTGAGGATTTTGTTTATTTAAAGTAAATCAAATTAGTTAGAAATTGTCATATGGTTGAAGCTTGTAAAAGCTTGTGGAACCATTGACCAAGTCCACTAATTTTGTTTTACTTGAAAATATTTATTAATCCAACCATTATTGTTTACCCATGGTTTAGTCTCTACATGAGTTAGTATATGATACTAACTTACCCATGGTTGCTATTCTCACTCATTATTCCATTCACACCATCTTCTTCCTCATCTCCAAAAGCATTCTAGCTTCATGAGAAGTGAAGAAAATTAGTGAGAAAATAATTTCTAAAGTGAGCACAATTCCTACTTCATCAAGCTCTTCTCTACTAGCCATTTAGATTGGGCTGTTTCTTCACTAGTTCATCACTTAGTGAAGAGGCATCTTGAGTTAGTGTCTCCTCAACGTAGATCATTTTCGGCCTCGAAGACTTCAAGTAAGCTTGTTCATTTCACCTTGTGGAGCCTCACTAGAGTCTGGGAGATCACTACTTGGAGCGAATGGACTACTACACGGAGCTACTGAAGTGAAGGACCGGTCTACAAAGGTTGTATTCCTTGTTCACTTAGATGTAAAGTTGTTTGTAGGGTTACCTAGCACGACAACAAGGTTTCGGGAGGCATCGTCCATGCCATATTATAAAATTTTCCATGCTACATAACCCTAACCCTAGAATCCTAACTTGAGAATTAGACAATACAATATGTAAACATCTTTACATCTAAGTGAATATGGAATGCAACCTTTGTAGATCGGTCCTTCACTTCAAATGCTCCGTGTAGAAGTCCCTTCGCTCCAAGTAGTGGTGATCCGGACTCTCCGTAGGCTCCACTAGTCGAAATGAGCAAGCTTGCTCAATGATCTTCTAGGCCGAAGATGATCTACTTTGAGGAGACACCAACTCAAGCTACTTCTTCACTAATTAGTGATTAGTGAAGATAACACCCTAAACTAAAAGGCTAATCTAGTTGAGGATGATGAAGTAGGAATTTTGCTCACTTTAGAATTCTTTTTCTCACTATTTTTCCTCACCTCTCATAAACCTAAAGAGCAAAAATGCTCCGTGTAGAAGTCCCTTCGCTCCAAGTAGTGGTGATCCGGACTCTCCGTAGGCTCCACTAGTCAAAATGAACAAGCTTGCTCAATGATCTTCGAGGCCGAAGATGATCTACTTTGAGGAGACACCAACTCAAGCTACTTCTTCACTAATTAGGAATTAGTGAAGCTAACACCCTAAACTAAAAGGCTAATCTAGTAGAGGATGATGAAGTATGAATTTTGCTCACTTTAGAAATCTTTTTCTCACTATTTTTCTTCACCTTTCATAAACCTAGAGAGCTAAGCTCTTGATGAAGAAGAAGATGAAGAGATAATGTTGTGTGTGAGAATAGTAACCTTGTAGAGACATTCCAATGTTATTTTTGTGTATTCCATGATTTCGGAGCCTCGCTGATTTGTGGATATCTGATTTTGGGTTAATATACTTTATGTGATCTCGTTAATATACTTTAGCAATGGTATCTGATTGTGGTAATCTTATGCGACGAATTTAGCAATGGTCTCTGCCACATCCCTGTTTCGATACACCTCGTCGTTAATATGCTATCTGATTGCTAAAGTTTATGGTCGAGGGTGTCTTCCTAAAACAAGGTTCAGGGTTAAGGTTGTGCTTGATATGATCATCCTTTAATTGTTCCTAGTCGAGGGTGTATCAAAACATGGCACCGATATTCCAGAGTAGACTAGCGTATACGCTTCTTGACCCATATGATGGACGATGGATGATCCCACATCCATTGGTGTTTGACATCAAAGATGCTATACGGGTGCTCAGTGGAGACGGGTACACTGAACGGACTCACCGAGAACTCCTAGTTGGTATTATACCTATCGTCAGATAGCAGTTCTCTGGTGATACTGGTACAGGTTAGTCTGTAGACCCTAGATCGTCATAGAGTCTTGTGTGATTCCCATTGTACTTTGATTTCCACCTTACCACGTTCAAGAGAACGTGCAAAACGGCGGATTTTGGGTACAGTCCCGAATCATATGGAGGCAATGAGCGATAAGAGGGGTTTCGTCTCTCCCGGTATTGGGGTTTAATGTTGCATTGTGCTCGATTGTCTATAACAGGAAGTCCCTGGACAAGGCTGATACAGAGATCTACTGGTAAGTGTTATCATTAGTTTCTCGACCTGTTATGAGCCTCACATTGGCACGACTTATCGGTTACAGGGGTCTGACGTTTGCCACCCTTAAACTGGATATGCGACATATCAGACGAAGAGACCGGACTGTACGGTAGTGTTACTGACAGGCTTTACAGGAGTATGAGCAAGCTTGCTTGTTGATCTTCTAATCGCTTAATACTCGGGTAGCCGTTACGTCAAGCTAGTATCGCTGACGGCTTGTGGGTGCTTGATATGATCATCACCTACTGCCGGCATATTAACGAGATCGAATGAGAGGGAACTTGATTACCAGTGTATGGAATACACCCTCGCCGTGTAGGAGATATGATCTCGTTAATATGCCTGTGTGTTCAGGGTCAGGGCATATTAACGAGACATTACCACAATTTGACTGATTGACTGAAATATTTTAATTATTTGGGGGATTTTAATTTAAATTTGGGGACCGAATTTATTTAAGGGAGGAAGATTGTAGCATTTCAGAAAATATAAAATATTATTTTTGGAATTTAAATAATAAAATAATAAGTTTCACGAAAACTATACGAGTATGGATTTGAGTTTCCGTAAAATGGTATAATTATATACCTATATATTTTGGAAAATAATTGAAAATTAATATGAATTATTAATTATGAAGGCATTTGTAACGACTCTGTTTATAATGTACAAAATTTGTTTAAAGTTAAAGTACTAAATGGAGTATTTGCAACCCTGAGTATGCTATAAGTATTTAAATTGTTTTAGAACAGCTAGAAAGCACTTGTAACTCATTGGTAAAGCCTTGCACTACTGTGACATAGCCCGTGTGTTCGAATCCCATCAGCCACATATTATTTTTAATGATTTTTCTTTTAAACATTTTGGAAGCCCAAAAGATTACACGTGCAATACACGTAAAAATGAAAAGTCGCTAAAATCAAACATGTGGGAAATGTTATATGTACTGAACATGACGTGGCCCCAATCCAAGACCTAACCTCACCCAAACGACCGGCCAAGATGCCCTAATGGCCGGCGTCGCCGGGCCCCCTGTCAGTGATGCCTCCAAATTTTGTCCCAACACCCCTTGGCCTTCCCGCCGCTACTCCTCTTCTGTTTTTTTTGCAGATTAACAGAGAATAAAAATCACCCTTTAATAAATGTTAAATACATTTTAATTCTCATTTTTAATTCCCTAAACCCTAATTCAATCCTATAAATACTACATAACATCCTAGCCCTCTCTATTATGAAATCTATTATCAAAACTCTCAAAATTTTCCAAGTCAAATAAGGTGTACAAGTGGAGTTAGCCCAAGGCCTGTTGCGCCACGGCAGCGCCCCGGCCTCGTACTCGAGGCCAAAATGCGGAATCAAAAATTTTCCTTACTCGGAAACCGGCGCTACCGCGGACAATGAAAAACCCGGATCGTAACCATTAACCTAATGCTAGCAATCAAGAGATAGGGTGAGAAGTATACCGAGTGATCCGAGTCCTCCGGTCTTCTCGTCATCGTCCCGATCTCCCGCGGAAAGTGTTGCCTCCACATCGTCGCCTCCTCGCCGGAAAGGGCACCACATCGCCTTCTTCTTTTACGGGCTCCCGCCTCAATACCGAGGCAACTCGCGCATGAAGCCGGCAACTCGACATGCTCAAGATATGCTGTAGAATGTGTAGTGTAGAGGGTATGTCTCTTTGGGGTTTGTTGCCATGGTGATGGAGGAATCAAGAAGTGAAAAATGGTGCTTGCATTTTTCTAGCAAGAAAATGAGATCATGGATGAAACTCTCAAGATGAAGCTCTCTCCTTCTTCTTCTCTCTTTCTTTTTCCTCTCATGAAAAACTTATCATCCATTTCCTCAAGTGAAGAATAAGGTGGAGGAATGTATGTATATCAAAACAAGAGGGAGGTGAGTGAAGGAGCAAAAGAAAGGTGACCACATCCTAAACCATCATCACAACCTCACATCAATCTTAATCCCATCTCATCAACAAAAAGCAAATGATAAGAAAGATAAGAATGGTATCAAAAAGATGCTATCATAATTAAATCATCTTACAAATAAAACCTCCACAAAAATGTAATTTGCAAAACTGCAAATTACCCCCTCCATCAGAAAAGTCCAGCCGGGAAAGAACAAAGGAAAACCGGCCGGAACGGAATACAAACTGGCAACTCCAGAAAACTGGTCCCGTAATAAATTACAGGAAAACCCCTATACTGTGCATACACACCCGCATCTGTATTCCGACCGGATACAAATGTAATGAGACAAAATCTACACTGTACTAGACTAGGACCGGCTTAAGCCAAAGCCGGCTAGTAAAATCCGTTCGATCCTGATCCGTGCAATACCGCACGTATCAGATCAAACCCTGCCATATAACTATACGGCCACTAGTACAAAACTGTCCGATCCTGATCCGTGCAATACCGCACGTATCTGATCGGACCCTGCCATATCTCCATACGGCCTCTACAGCGTTTCGTCCGAAAGCTTGAGTAACTGTAAGTGTGGTGGACTCTAAAGACTCGTCAATACTATGGCTGTGGATTTAACCACTAGCACGTCAGAGGTATAAGCCAATACGTGACGGGCCACCAGCTATTGACCAAAAGGGACGTCGATGAGGAAGCTCATCCCGACACCCTACTGAGCCTGTCAGTGACAATATCCGTACAGTCCGGTCCATTCGTCTATGAGTATCGCATGGCGGGCCTAGGGGGTTGGTAAAAGTCAGACCCCCAAAAGCGGTACAAGTCGTGTCGGAGCGTAGCCCAGAACACCCTGAGATACTACTGGAATACCTACCAGTAAATCTCCTGCCTCGGCCGAGGGCTTTGTGTAATGGCTCTCCTAGACACAGCGCGACCTCACCCCCAATACCGGGAGAGACGAACCCCTGAAGATCCGCTCACTGCCTCCATGTGGCTCGGGACTGTACCCAACTAAAACCTGTTTGCACGACTCCTTTGAGCCGTGGTAGGGTAGTAATCAAAGCACAGTGGGAACTCACACGAGACAAATGACGATCCTCAGGTCGATGAACTAACCTGTACACATGTCACTAGGGAACTGCTATCTGACGTCAGGTATAAGACCAACTAGTATGTTCCCGGCGAGTCCTGTCCGGTGTACTCATAACCCAATGAGCACCTGTATACATCTTAGGTGAACCAACTGACACCAGTGGCTTGTGAGACCGGCCACCGCCCCTCGTCGGGGTCTCGACTGTATACACTAGTCTACTAATGGAGTAACGATGCCCTGTCTCGAAACTCCTACGACTAGGGACCTTTTAAGGATGTGCTTATAGACTACCAGCTCTCACGTATATGATCGCCATCATACTGCCGGCAGTTAAGCAAGAATCCTAGGGGCTCTATCAACGTGTAATAGCGACATGTCAGGTCACCTAAAGCAGTACACGATGATAAAGATAAACCAGATAGCATACTATCATCTCGAGTAAGACTGTCCTACCGGGATAGGTCCTCCCTCAATCATTGCAATCACGTGCCTGTGATCCAATAATTGACTCTGAGGGCACTATCTCCAACAATCTCCCACTTGCACTCAAGGCTAATTATTGCGATGCCGCATACTCACAGCCCGTGTGATACCGAACACCCAACTCCTCTACTAGTCAGTCTCACAAAACTCGTTTGCGAAACTATTGCGTTCGAGGAATAGCCTCAGTGAGTGGATCCGCAGAGAAGTTTCTTTCTATGTCTCTCTATATCTCAAGTTCGCGGAGAAAGCCATCTCCCGAAATGAGCAATACCTGTCTTAGAATGTCTGGATGTCTGATGGGACCTAGCTCATAAATGAACTCCAAATCCAAACTTCTTAGACTGTATCGTCAACTGAACTTAATCAGTATCTTGCGCCATGCCACCCTCAGTATTGCCTTGGACCACCTGTCCAAAATACTGCCCCTCGTCAGAAGGAAAACTATAACTCTGATGATCACCCTGTCGTCCATGTCACCCTGGAAGCCTGGAATGATAACTGTCTCCCAAAGGAGGCTGCCGTTATCATATCCCTAGAACACGCACTTATGTCCTAAAACTGCTTCCGATTGTTTCTCCAGGATTGGATTAATATCAACTTATTGCATCTACTGCAAGAACAACACCTGGTGTGGTACTTGACATCTCATGATTGACTCAATTGCCTAAGCAAGTGATCTGCCAATCATGAGTATCCCTCTCCCCTTTAGTCTATAAGACACCTTTAGAGAGGGTGACTCCATCAACTGCAGGTGCACTACCGTGCCAGGAGTCGTCCATTCTAAATACTCATAGAATGCTGTCAAGGTACCCAGATTGGGAAACCACCCAAATCTAGATCTAAAACCATAGATCCAGTAACCAGAATGTCTGATATAATATCCAAGTCCTGTGTGGAGAAACCACTGTGTGACAACCAAAGTATAACCGATCGTAGTATAGGAGTTTCCTTTCCTACTCTGTGTATGTCATCCAAATACCATGACATTACACCCTACTACCTTCTCAACAGATCCATCCCCTATTCTGATGAAGTCAAACCTATGACTGTCACATCAGAAATAGATGATCTATCTCCGCTGTATCTGCTTTAGTCTATAAATAGACATAAGCCTGATATCCACCAATGCTTCCGCTGCTCCCACTGACTACGACAACCCTCTGGCAGAGTCATATAGACGCGCACTTCCAAAGCTAGTTTAGAACGACGCTATACTCATCCTCCTGCCGGGGCTCGCATCCTGGAACAACAACAATGGCAAGTATGGGTAAACAAGAACTTCCCTGTCACCGTCCTTGAGGCTACCGGAGTACCTCTTGGGTGCCTGAAGTTACCCACCTTATCTGCGGAGTGGCCAACGGAATGTCAATCCAGATTGAATCTTTAGGTTCCTCATCAAATCTTCAGTAATCGTTTGCGGTTCTGGAATCACTTCCAGTTCTACCATACTCCCACTACTGTTTTCTAAAAATCCATTTCTTTTAAAAAATGTGGCGAGTCAAGAACAATATCTCTATTGATCTTCCAGATGGTAGAAAGTCAACCCTCGTCATAGCCTGGGTCAACCCACAAACAGCCATTACAGAAACGTGCCTTGAGTTGTCCAGTGTCTGGTTTTAAGCATAAGCCGGACAACTCCCCGTACCTTAACAATGTCAAGATATGAACTGTTCTATATCCAATATAGAAACAGAGGCACTGATTTAATTGAACCAGATTCAAATCATGCAGCTATCTCCAGTGCATGTAAAGTAAATGGAAGGAGGCCGATCAGCGTTACTCAACTTAGGAATGCTTCCAATTATGAGTAACCTGAAAGAGAAGCAAGTTCTCTTTATCATTACTATCAACTGAATACCATACACAAGTATCTACATCTTCGATCTCTTTGAAGAATCCCGATACTTGCAATACCTGGTTCTCTACTTTATCCAAATACCTATAACTTCTCAAAATTCGGACCCTGTGTTTCTACGAAACACTTGTCTAAAAACTAGAGAAGTCATAAGTAAACCGAATATAGTACGAGGACCAACCCCTCTGTCCTAATGGACACTGGACAACATACAATACTCTGTATAAGTCCGCTGAGTCTAACAACTCTTTCACTGTGTGTCGTAGGTTGAAAACTGTACTTATGGTTAAGAAGAATTACACCGCTGTTTAATGCTCCTTACCTAACCATCCACTGATATAGGTAAATGTCATCGACATAACTTCAAAAGGTATATCTCACTCTATAAAAATAGACGTACAGATATATCAATTTGAAATTGGTGCATAACCGCGGATATTCAAAACCAAATAATTGCCGTCCGGCAAACAACCCAGGTGACTCCCCAAAATATCACCGATTACAACGAATCCCGATATAATGAGGATGATCACCCAATTCCCAATAACTTACTCCCACTCATCATCTGTAAAACCATACAGATGTGAGAATCAAACCTGGTAAATACATACCCTGGAGCAAGTGTCTAACTGGGAAATCAGTTTTCTATTAACAGTACACAGTGAAACTGAAACATTGAAATGTTTCGTCGGGGTATCCTGGTATTCCTAGTAATGCCTCTTCCATTATCCAGATTCACAACTATAACCGTATAATTCTTTGCCACCTCTCTAAATCCCTTTATATGTCTTTAGTCATTACCTTCTGTACACCCCTTTAAGCCAAATGGTTTTCTTCCTTCCCTACCGTTCGGCACCAGCCTATGGTTTGGAAGAAGACTATCCAAAAAGCATAAAGGGTGTACTGTCCTAATCCTAGGAGCACTCGCAATGCGAGAGAAGGTGAAGATAAAAGATACCTGAATGTACTTTATTCCTATTTCTCCTGAACCAGGATCCATCCCCGAACTGGAACAAGTTCCTTTCGAGTTCGTATATAACCATACGATGGATTATCCAATAAAATGGGATCTTCGTAGTGATACGGAGTGTCCTGGAGAAATACAAAGGTGATTTAGTGTTGGCGAAGAAATACTTGGTTTGGTCGTGAATAGTAGTCGCAACTTACTTTGCCCTCTTACTAATCCCTTACTTTGTCTTAACTTAATACCTTCTGTACACCATCGTTATGCTAATTGGATCTCTTCATTCCCTACCGGTCGGCACCAGCCTATGGTTTGGAAGAAGACTATCCAATTTGCGTAATAGGTGTACTACTCCTAAACCAAGGAGTACTCGCAACCTGAGAGAAGGTGAAAAGAAAAGACAACTGAATAATCCTATTCGGTTTTCTCCAGAACCAGAAACCATCCTCGAAGTCCTTCGAGTTCGTATCTAACCATACGACGGTTTTGTCCAATGGAAGTGGACGTTCACAGTGACACGGGGTGTCCTGGAGAAAAGGGTAAAAGTAGGAGTGGCAATGAGGTCTGCAACTCTGACAATCCAAAGGCCTGTGTTAAGAAGGTTCGGTCAACTTGGTCACTGAGTCATAGTCTTAGGGTCGGGTCAATGGTCGCTGCCAAAGAGAGAGAGAAAAGAAACACTCAGCGTGCACTCTAACCTAGATCAGAATGGTTATCACTTTGTCTAATCTGGAAACCTCCCACTGTACCTCAAATTCTCCTCCAAACCTGAAAGAAGAACTAGTCGGGGTCACCCGAGGAGTAAACTAACTCATCAGTGGGAATCGGGATCCAACTATCATCGCATGATAACTTGACGGAATCCACTCAAGTCACTATACTCCAGAAGGTATGCGCATGCCTGGCAAGTTTCAGTTCTTTTGAAACTCCCGATGTGATTTTTACCCCAAGCGGTTTATGACCTTGACTAGGTCAACAAACCATAAACCGCCAGTCAAGTTCAACCCGTCATTATTCTGGATTGCATTAAACCCACCTGTACGTGCCCTTGACTAGGTCAACAAGGCCGCACGACTGTCTCAACCAATCCCACTTATGCAACAAACAAGTACCACTTAGCTACCGAACACTACGTCTTGACTAGGTCAACAAACGCAGCACGAATACTAAATAATACCTGTAGGAAATGACGGAGGGCTACGGCTGGTTTTTGGCGAAAAACCTTTAACGTAATGAACTTGAAATCGTTGAAGGAACTGCATAGCCTTTTATAAAAATATAGTGACGAAAACCTTTACTAAAGAGGTCACTCCCGGTGAAGGGATCTCGGCTCTTTCCCCGTAGAATGAGGTGCAGGATATTCCAACTGAATACCACGATGCAAAGCAAAAGTAATCGGCTATAGTGAAGTTATTGCCCTGACGCAAACTTCTGTCCAAGGGGTTACTCCCGGTGAAGGGATCTCGGCCCTTGCCTTGTCGACTGAGGAGCAGGATATTCCAAATGAATACCACGATGCAAAACAAAAGTGAACGTCCTTGCAATAACAGCTTTTTGAAAAATGTTCCAACAACATCAGAATAGGTTTGTTTATCTTGCATTGATCCGAATCAACGCAGTCCCATCAATTGATCACACCACAAAGAACGAAAATATACTGATGTACGTATATGCCATCCGCATTCGCCACTGGGTCCCGTTATCACCCGTTAGGTTACTTAACTAACGACAGAGCGGGGACTGGACTAGCGCGGATGCAAAACATATACAACATCTACTAATATATATACCAATATATTATATTTCGCTCAAGGCATGATAAAATGCAACATCACAGAAATGTACAGCATCACAGAACAATACAGATATCTGGAAGCCCCGGGTTTCACAGAGCCGCTGCTGAAACCCGACGTTCCCCTGGTCGTGTGGATAGCCTGTGCAATGAAATCCTAGACCCCTACGGGCGCGGAAAGTCACCCGCCAAAACCTGAAGCGAGGCAGCCCCCTCCAGCACCGTGAATGGACCACCCAGCACTTCATGGAATCCGGTAAATTGGGCACCCCTCCTGGGTCAACCTGTACCCCCTACGAGTGCAGCGAATGGCCCGCCAATCCTAGAGCGAAGCCCCCTCCGTCTCAATGCCATGAGATGCGGGCCCGTTGTCCTCTAGAACCCGGCTATCCGTGCACCCCTCCGCGGGGTAATCCTAGTACAGAAAGTAAAATATACATATACTGGGTACATCGACCGCAACCAGGTCGTGCCCCAAAAGAATAATACAATCAGGCAGTGACGGCAGTCCACATGTCGGACGCTCGCCCCGCAATAACAAATGTACATAATAAAACAACACAGTACTAGCATTGCATCCAGGCTATCCCCCACGACCAATCCGCAACATCACAACATAAACATAGAACATCAACGTGAAAGTCACGTTCGCAAATCCGTCTAACCGGGCTATAGCAGTTAGACCGGATTTACCGATCGAGTGACATTCACGGTCGCAGATATAATGTAAATACTGTGAAATAATGTGTTTAAAATTTTCCGATTGATCAAACCTTAACAAGTGGGCCCCCAATCAAAACTGTAGCACTCACAGAAAACCTGGGCCCATTTTTAATATTCCAAAACCCCTAATTTAAGCCCACAAGACCACTGAGAAAAGTTGGTGAAGTGAAGCCTAATTCTTGCGGCGGAAGCGCGGCCAATGAGGGGCTCAGGCCGCGCTTGCGCGGTCGTACGACATGATCACTTTACCAAATTTTTGCAGTATTCTTAGAACTCCCTGCACATCATTCTGAGACAACCTGAAAAATTTTTAGACTCCAAAAAATTTCGACAGAAACTGATGTGAAGGAAAAATACGGTTTTTGGAATTTCGGTCGATCGGAACTGAAAAACACATTAGAACAAGCTAGGTAAGGTTAATGGCGTGGCTCTGATACCATGTTGCGCCACGGCAGCGCCCCGGCCTCGTACTCGAGGCCAAAATGCGGAATCAAAAATTTTCCTTACTCGGAAACCGGCGCTACCGCGGACAATGAAAAACCCGGATCGTAACCATTAACCTAATGCTAGCAATCAAGAGATAGGGTGAGAAGTATACCGAGTGATCCGAGTCCTCCGGTCTTCTCGTCATCGTCCCGATCTCCCGCGGAAAGTGTTGCCTCCACATCGTCGCCTCCTCGCCGGAAAGGGCACCACATCGCCTTCTTCTTTTACGGGCTCCCGCTTCAATACCGAGGCAACTCGCGCATGAAGCCGGCAACTCGACATGCTCAAGATATGCTGTAGAATGTGTAGTGTAGAGGGTATGTCTCTTTGGGGTTTGTTGCCATGGTGATGGAGGAATCAAGAATAGAAAAATGGTGCTTGCATTTTTCTAGCAAGAAAATGAGATCATGGATGAAACTCTCAAGATGAAGCTCTCTTCTTCTTCTTCTCTCTTTCTTTTTCCTCTCATGAAAAACTTATCATCCATTTCCTCAAGTGAAGAATAAAGTGGAGGAATGTATGTATATCAAAACAAGAGGGAGGTGAGTGAAGGAGCAAAAGAAAGGTGACCACATTCTAAACCATCATCATAACCTCACATCAATCTTAATCCCATCTCATCAACAAAAAGCAAATTATAAGAAAGATAAGAATGGTATCAAAAAGATGCTATCATAATTAAATCATCTTACAAATAAAACCTCCACAAAAATGTAATTTGCAAAACTGCAAATTACCCCCTCCATCAGAAAAGTCCAGCCGGGAAAGAACAAAGGAAAACCGGCCGGAACGGAATACAAACTGGCAACTCCAGAAAACTGGTCCCGTAATAAATTACAGGAAAACCCCTATACTGTGCATACACACCCGCATCTGTATTCCGACCGGATACAAATGTAATGAGACAAAATCTACACTGTACTAGACTAGGACCGGCTTAAGCCAAAGCCGGCTAGTAAAATCCGTTCGATCCTGATCCGTGCAATACCGCACGTATCAGATCAAACCCTGCCATATAACTATACGGCCACTAGTACAAAACTGTCCAATCCTGATCCGTGCAATACCGCACGTATCTGATCGGACCCTGCCATATCTCCATACGGCCTCTACAGCGTTTCGCCCGAAAGCTTGAGTAACTGTAAGTGTGGTGGACTCTAAAGACTCGTCAATACTATGGCTATGGATTTAACCACTAGCACGTCAGAGGTATAAGCCAATACGTGACGGGCCACCAGCTATTGACCAAAAGGGACGTCGATGAGGAAGCTCACCCCGACACCCTACTGAGCCTGTCAGTGACAATATCCGTACAGTCCGGTCCGTTCGTCTATGAGTATCGCATGGCGGGCCTAGGGGGTTGGTAAAAGTCAGACCCCCAAAAGCGGTACAAGTCGTGTCGGAGCGTAGCCCAGAACACCCTGAGATACTACTGGAATACCTACCAGTAAATCTCCTGCCTCGGCCGAGGGCTTTGTGTAATGGCTCTCCTAGACACAGCGCGACCTCACCCCCAATACCGGGAGAGACGAACCCCTGAAGATCCGCTCACTGCCTCCATGTGGCTCGGGACTGTACCCAACTAAAACCTGTTTGCACGACTCCTTTGAGCCGTGGTAGGGTAGTAATCAAAGCACAGTGGGAACTCACACGAGACAAATGACGATCCTCAGGTCGATGAACTAACCTGTACACATGTCACCAGGGAACTGCTATCTGACGTCAGGTATAAGACCAACTAGCATGTTCCCGGCGAGTCCTGTCCGGTGTACTCATAACCCAATGAGCACCTGTATACATCTTAGGTGAACCAACTGACACCAGTGGCTTGTGAGACCGGCCACCGCCCCTCGTCGGGGTCTCGACTGTATACACTAGTCTAATAATGGAGTAACGATGCCCTGTCTCGAAACTCCTACGACTAGGGACCTTTTAAGGATGTGCTTATAGACTACCAGCTCTCACGTATATGATCGCCATCATACTGCCGGCAGTTAAGCAAGAATCTTAGGGGCTCTATCAACGTGTAATAGCGACATGTCAGGTCACCTAAAGCAGTACACGATGATAAAGATAAACCAGATAGCATACTATCATCTCGAGTAAGACTGTCCTACCGGGATAGGTCCTCCCTCAATCATTGCAATCACGTGCCTGTGATCCAATAATTGACTCTGAGGGCACTATCTCCAACAAGGCCATCTTCCGGCGACGACTCAGGACAAATCTGGTGACACCGCGACTCCACGGCATTTTCAAACCATTCCTATACCTCCCCTCTCTCTTCTCAACCAGTAAGTTCCCTCTCCTCTTCTCTCTTCCAATTCTAAAAAGATCTCTTTTCAAAACTCGTCAGAAGTGGAGTTATTCCGACTTCCGATTCTAAAATTGTTTAAAACCCAACTTTTCTTAATAACAATTAACCATTTCTTTATATACTGTTTAGCAAGCATAAAACAACATTTAGAATATGTTTCAATTCAAAATACAAGGTTATACAACTTTTATTTGACCTTTTCATTTAAATACCAGAAGGTTTACTTACGACATTATTTCATATATTTGCTCAAATTACCTTTAGAAAACATACGAGGTAATGACCTACCTCATCACAACACTCATCATAACATAGCACGATTGGCTCTTTACAATATTTTGGGATAAATACAATTTTACAATAAAATACCTTAAACTAATAAAACCGTATTCTTTAAGATTATTTTAAATTAAATTCCTTGCAATTAAGCCTCTACAACCCATTTTGGGGAACTCGGTTTAGATGGTGCGGGTTATAGCATATCCTCAGTACTAGTAGAGCGAGATGCAGACCTCTTCACGGAACATCCGATCTCGATGGAATTTTATTACAATTTTTAAGAAAACGTGATTTCTATTTAATAAATAAATTTATTTTTCTATAATTATTTATAATAATATCAAATTATCTATTTTAAATACATATAATAAATTCTATATTTTCTAAACAAAGGAATCAGAAATTTCATGAATATACAATCACAAATCCATACAATTCCAATTTACACTAAAATACCATATATTATTCAATCTAGGTTTATAATCATTAGAATACTTCACATTTAAAAATTACATCCATGAAAACCCTAAATACGACTAAAAAATGCTTGAGGTTTATTTTGAAAGTTTATCAAAACTATTTTTTCATAAAACCCCCTCAAGTTTATTAATTTACAATAAGGACCCTATTAAATATAGGTTTAAGCAGGACCAATTATCTTGAGCCTTAGGGAGCCGGAGAAAGTGGGTGCTTGCCTATTTAAGGTAGAAAACTAAAACAGCTTTATCAATGGTAATTGGCTTGGAAAATGTCACAAATCCTGCCGTCCATGTGCAGTAGTTACCGATAACTCAAAAACCTAATTCAAGAATCCAATTCTGTTTAAGCGTCTAACTCAGATAGAGTCTCATTCTAATCGGAATACAATCCATACATGAATACAATCCAAATATTACTCCAATACAACATGAATCAATATATACCAAAATACAATCTATATCAACATGACTTGATTTGACCGATCCATGGATATATATTGACTTGTCTATATGACTATCCGTTTATATCTTTAAACGTTTACATGAACAATTGATATCATGGATTCGGAAAGTCTTATATCTGCAAATCATCTATAAACAACACAATATGCATTACGGGGTTTTTAAGGGGTAGACTGGTACGGAATGTGTTAAAAGTGGTACGATGATGGTCACTATAATACACCTAACCTGAACATCCATTGCTGTTGTCCCGTGGGTTTTGACGGGGCTTTTTACTCCATATACCATAGTCCACGGGGTAAGTTGGACTCCTCTCGTAACACTGGCACGTTCTGTACCAAACTACAAACAACCGTGTTAACATAATAATCATACATTATACCAGATATATTCTCTTTATCTGTTCAGTCTATTTATCCCTCTTTGGGACTTACCGAGCGATTGTTCGCTGACAACATTTCTTTTCTATTCTTTCTTTGGAATGTTGTCAGGAGGACCCGACTCTTTGGAGATCAAGCCCAGCTCAGAAGACATGGAGCAGTTCGCAGAAGACCCAGTGCTTTAGTCACTTGTATATACCTTTACTTTCGGTTCATGCCATTGTTTAAGCATTGCTTTCTACATTGTATTTACTTTCCGGTTGTAATGTAAAGAAGTTTAATAAATAAAAAGTTATTGTTCATTTACATCTCATGTCATTCTTGTGTACATTTATATTATATTTCTTCTTTACGCTTAACGTGTTTACTTCTGAGTAAATACGTCGTGTGCCTCGTCATGTCTCCTTACCGTACACCGGAAAGCGGGGTGTGACAGGTTTTGTTGGTGGCCTATGCTGGTTAGTTCTGCATGGAAACCTAAGTAATATATCATAAGAATCAGCAACTAAAATATTCTTTACATTTTCTATTCTTTGAATTCTATCCTAACCCTATTTTTCTTTCAAGGAAATGTATTCCCCGAACAATATGAGCATGAACGCCAATGGCAACACCACACCACCCCCTCTTCCACTTACGCCTACTTTTGTAGCTCCGATCAACGAGCAGACGGTACTGCTCGAGGCAATAAAGAGCCTCTTGGAGGGACAACAGCAGTAGACTGCTATCTTAATAAACCGCCCAGAAGTGGAAGCACCTGGAGTGAAGCAATTCCGGGTACTTCATCCGAAGCAATTTTCTGGAAAAGAGAGCCCCTTGGAAGCTGAAGAATGGGCTCAGTCGATCGAACATGGTCTGGGAGTAGTACAAGTGCTAGACATTGCTTGGGTAAGAGTGGCGAAGTTGCAACTTATCGATAACGCCCGAGTATGGTGGAAGGCGGAAGAAAGCCGTCTTACTCAGCTGATCGAATGGAAGATTTTGCGAGATGTTCGACATGAAATATTTCCCCGAGACTGTCTGATTTGACATGGAGCAGCAATCCATTCACTTGCAACAATGTTCAGGGTTAGGGTTGTATTCCACAATTTGACCCTGCTAATCAAGTTCCCCCTTAAATAAATTCGGTCCCCGAATTTAAATTAAAATCCCCCAAATATTCAAAACATTTCAGTCAATCAGTCAAATCAGCGGGGCTCCGAAATCATGGAATACACAAAAATATCACAGCGCATCTTGTGCGCATGAAAGCGGTGCAGAACCCAATAATCAAACTCCTCCAAACGTCAAGCCAATCATAAAAGTTATGATGCAGATGCAAGTTTCGAAATCCACTGTTAAAATCAAATATATACTATAATCAAGACTATAATACCTATATAGTACGCATTCTTGTAAAACCGTCTAAGAAGCTGAATAAAAATACATGCAAAATCCTTTCCAAATCGCCGTGCGATACGTAAATTACGGTACAAGTGGCAGACACTCATTTTTGTAAAGAAATAAATAGATGTCTATATATATTTTGCTCAAGATATGCGTCCCGCCTTTTTGAAATATCTTAAGGGTTTTCCCTGTAAAGTTCATGTCACTCATGGGCACGTAGGAAAATAGTGAGACTATAGCTCCTTTTTGAAAACCTCTCGGTAAATATTGATGCATGCAAAAATACTCAAGTACTCTCTTCAGACCAGTCCTGCTCGGTTACTATATGATATAGTATATATCATAAAAACATGATGCTCAGAAAGAAATCAATCTCAATAAGTGTATCCAAAATACCACGTGCGTCTGGTGTGCACAGAAATCAAAGTAAAATAAAATGCCACGAATGTGCACAGAAGTAAAACTAAGTGCAACAGGTGTGCTCAAAAGTATCTGTCAAGTGCAACGGGTGTGTATGACAACAACATCAAGTGCATCTAGAAGGCACGAAAATCTCAATCAAGTGCAGCTAACATGCATGAAAAATCTCGATCAAGTGCATCCGGTGTGCACAAAATCACATCCAGTGCCCCAAGTGTGCACGAAAATTTAAATCTAGTGCGTTAGGCCAACACAAAAACATCTAGTGCAATAGAGCGCACGAAAATAAATATCAGGTGCACCAGGTGCCCGAAAACTCGTCAATTTATCAAAAGCGCGTAGAAAAAATATCGAGTGTATGAATCAAAATCCTCGATATACAACATGCATGAGATCAAAATCGAGTATACCGAGGTGTAAAAAATCATAAACGTGTGCAACTGCATGCACAAAAACCATATCAATGCACTTGAAGCACATGTGAACCATACCGAGTGCATAAGTCAAAGTCAAGTGCATACAATATGCACGAAGTCAAAATCAACTGTATCGAAATACATAGAAACATAAATATGTGCAATAAATACACAAAATAGATATCAAATGCAATGGATATGCACAAATCATAAATCAATGTAATAGATGTATAAAACATAATCAAGTGCAACAACTTTGTACAAAGGAAAATATCCAGCAGGTGCAGCTACGGTGCACGAAAACATCAATCATAAAACTAAATCATCAAAACTCAAAGTCTAAATGATAAAAGTGTGATACTCGGATCACTAAAACGCAAATCACAAACAAATGACATTGAGATACACCTCCTTCAATATCGAAAAGTGACGGTGTACCGAACGCTGGCAGAGCAAGAACGTCTACTTGCTTCCTGCCCACAGTCTGGCGTCCTCTGTCTCTGGGTCCTTGTTTTCTCTTTGGATCACCAATCTCACAATCTCTCTGCTCGACGGCCCGGTTAGGAGTAGATACGGAAACAGTTCCGCTCTGACGCTTATCTGAATATCTCCTGGCCAATTAACCTGACCACTCGCAAGTAGCACATTACTGATGGAGGCATCTGGCCCTCTGAATACTGGCGATAGAACTAATCCTGGGTGCAAATCTTGTCGCTATGGTGTCCTGGAAAGAACCTGCTTTGGTCTCTTCCGATCTCACCTCTGCCAAATTGCCTGGAGACTGGCACTTTACTTAATCCTTTTTTGTTACGGGACAGCTGCATTCTCATCACGACTTTCCTCTGGAATCATGGCCCTATCCAACGCCCTTACATACGTTTCAATACTCTGATATCAACGGGGAGTAACAACAACTCATTAAGATCTCGCACGAATCTCTTGTTCCATCTTTCTTCATTATCGTCCACTTCGAATCATATCTTGTTGGCTGCGTACTGCAATTCATTCTCGGCTACAGTCAATTTGGAATCTCTCGTAAGGACTCGAAGCTATGAATTTGTTACCTTCAGCCCTTTGTGGAAGAAAGCAGGACAATTACGTCCTCTGGAACTTGTCCAAGTCATTGGAGGAATACGCTTCATTCGTTCTTCCTCGATCAACTCAAAACACGTCTGGGTGAGGTCCCTCTAACTGAAGCTAGTCAACATACTGATCTCGCATCGGAGCATCCAACAAAAAAAATGTCCTCTCTTGATCGATTCACTCCAGGTCTGAGCACGATCCTTCAAACTAGAATTATTCGACTTATCTTAACCTGCGTCGGGGCATCCAAATAGACGAATTATCTTAGTCACTTTATCCAAGAATGACTAGCGATCCTTTATCACATCCTGTGTGTGAATTCCTGTGGCTTCATCTTTATAAACTCTGGAGGCGGCATCCCGTCAATCTGAGCAATAACTGGGTCATCGGTCTGCACGGTAGAGAACATCGCGATCTCTGGGGTAGACTGTATGTCACAGTCTTCACAATCTGGCTGGCCTTTATCAATGGCCCGATCATCCAGTGCAGATCCCAAACGCTCGTTTCAAACGAGAGATCCTAACAAAAAAAATATATCAACACGTTCGTACGTCACCGGAAGGATACCATGGTCAGTCCTCGTCTGTGATGAGCTCGCTTTGTTGGATCTGTATGTCCTAGAGGCCTTCATTGTACATGATGCTAGGGATATATATGTACAGGACAATCTTGCTTGATATGATAGTATGCCATTTGGTTTTTCTTTATCTTAACATGTGATATGTTTTTCTTTGTATTTCATATCTTGTATGCATGTTGATAAAGCCCGTATGATCTTTTCCTGACTACCTGCGTTGTGATGGCGATCATACTAGTGGGAGCTGGGTAGTCTATAAGCACATCCGTAAAAGCATCCCTAGTCGTAGGAGTATCGAGACTGGGCATCGTTACTCCGGAGTAGACTAGTGTATACATATCTAGACCCTGACGAGGGGCGATGGATTGGTCCCGCAACTATTAGTGAGGTGCACTTCAGATTGTATACAGGTGCTCACTTGATGTGAGTACACCGGACAGGACTCGCCGAGAACTGACTAGATGGTATTATACCTAGCGTCATATAGCAGTTCTCTGGTGACATAAGTGCAGATAGTCTGTCGACCTGAGTTCATCATTTGTCTCGTGTGATTTCCACTGTGCTTTGATTTTACCCTATCACGGCTCAAAGGAGTTGTGCAAATAGGTTTTAGTTGGGTACAGTCCCGAGCTACATGGAGTCAATAAATGACTGTTGGGGATTTGTCTCACCCGGTATAGGGAGTTGATGTCGCGCTTTGATCGGTTGGTCATTACCATAAGTCCCTGGCCAGGGCGGATTGAGAATTACTAGTGGTCGGACCAATAGATTCTCGAATGGTCTTGAGCCACACCGACACGACTTGTCTGGTTATTAGGGGTCTGACGTTCTCCACTCCCTAGACTTTACATGCGATACTCTTTGACGAATATACCAGATTGCATGGAGATTGTCATGGATAGGCTCGGTTGGGGTTTCGGACGAGTTCACTCGTCGGCCTCCTTTTCGACATGTACCTAGGTTGCCGTTCAGCTAGTGCCACTGACGGACTTTTAGTTAAACCCACTGCCAGCATACTGTCGAGACTTTAGAGTCCCACACAGAGGGTTTCCCTGGATCAGGCGAGGCGATATAGAGGCCGTATGGACTTACGGCAAGGTTTCGATCGCATACGTGTACTAGCTACACGGATGATGTTCGGACGGATAATACTAGTGGGCTTTGGTTTAAGCTGGATCCTATTATTATCCTATTGGATTATACTTGTCTCATTGTATCCGTATTTTTTTGGAATGTGGATACGGGTATTTATATACGGTGAGGGCATTTTTGTAATTTCACAAGAATGAGCTTCTAGAAGGAGACACCTCATTATTGATTTATCCTTTATTGCTAAAGGTTTAATGTGGTGAAAATTAGGAGACACTTGAGGAATGGGTTGATGGCATGGCTTGGTATTTGTTTATTCATTTAGAGTTCCTATTCAAGCATGGTTGAGTTTTTGGAGACTAGAATATTCCATGCTTGAATTATTGTCATGAGACTTAGCCATTCCCTCTCTCATTTCTCTAGTTCATTATCACATTCTCATTCTCTCTCATAGGTTTCATCTCCTCCTCCCTCAAGCTACCCAATGAGCACCTGTATACATCTTAGGTGATCCAACTGACACCAGTGGCTTGTGAGACAGGCCACCGCCCCTCGTCGGGGTCTCGACTGTATACACTAGTCTACTCCGGAGTATCGATGCCCTGTCTCGAAACTCTCACGACTAGGGACCACAATTAAGGATATGCGTATAAACCACCCAACTCTCATGTATATGATCGCCATCATACAGTTGGTGGTAAAGCAAGATCCTAAGGGCTCTATCAAAGTGTAACATGTAATCAGTCACCTGAACATGTACACGACTGATAAAGGCAAACCAGATAACATACTATCATCTTGAGTAAGACTGTCCTACCGGTATAGGTCCTCCGCAATCATTGCAATCACGTACCTGCGATCCAATAATTGACTCTGAGGGCACTATCTCCAACAAAAGAAACCACATAGACAAACACTTCCATATTTTTATTCTACACAACCTAAGACATTTAGATTAGCGATCTCTTTGCCCTAGTTGCCTCGGCTTGAGGTGGAGCTCGGTGTACAACTCTCGGGTGGATCGTCTTCGACTCAAGTAGGCCGCAGAGGTGACCTAGATTCGGATCGACCCTCGGAGCGTGGATGGACGAGCCGGACAGCGGAGAGGAGACCCGAAGGACCGGTTTCGTGAGGTATATATTTTCTACAACATAGTAGTTAAAGCCTTTACTTGTATGCTAGTTTCTAGTTTAGCCAAGATCCTTGCTTTTGAGTCCATGTTGCCTTGCGCCAAAATCATTGTTTTTCTCTGTTTCCGCCTCCCCGTAAGAACCGGGGTGAGCAACGTGGACTTACAGTGGTATCAAAGCCTAGCTAAACATAAACTAGCAAGTTAGCAAAGTGTTAAGAATATCGATCGGAAAAAGTCGCAAAAAAGGTCCGGAAAAAACCATGTTTCTGTCGAATTTTTATTCTCTTCAAAAAATAATTTAACATACATGAAAATTCGGCTCAGGGTTTTCTAAAACCACAGCAGAAAACCAGTACACTGAACCGATCAAACCGCCGCGGTTCCGCGGCAAGAACATGCTTCTTGCCGTGGTTCCGCGGCCGATTTGACTCGGTCGTGGACCGGGTTTTCTATTTGGCTGTTTTGTGATTTTTAATACATGTTTTTTCCACCCAGAATTTCTAGAGAGCAAATTGACTTTTGGGGTGGTTATAAATAGGTATTTTGATCGATATTCCGTAGACTTTGGCTAATGCATATTATCTGTGATGTGATATATGTATTGAACATCTACTAATCGCTATACGTCGATTAGTGGGGGTTATAGATATCTGTGATCTGTAATGTTGATGGTTTGTGTATATGAACTCGTTGGATTGTCGCGGATGAATAGCCGGGAATGGATGTGAGATGAGAGTTTCTTTTTCTTTCATTCATTGTAAAATTTGTAAATTGATGTAATACTATTTGTTTGGCCGCACAACCGGGTCGGGGTTGTAGCCGTCATTGTATAATTTCTTTTTACTGTTTTTGCTCCTAGGATAGACCCAAGGTGGGGTGCACAAACTACCGGGTATCTCGAAGTGCCGAGTAGCCTACTCACGGTGTTGATGGAGGTTGCTTCGCACCCGTAGGGGTCTTGGGTGGGGTTTGGCTATTCATCGCGACTGTGTAATCCTCTTTTCATTGCAGGCTCGAACGAATCGCGGATTCCTAGTATATCCAAAGTGTTCATCTGTGATCTGTAATGGCTATCATTGCTTTATATCTATATATGATATCTATTTAGGTGTTGCTTATGTTTTGCATCCGCGCTAGTCCAGCCCCCGCTCTGTCGTTAGTTAAGTAACCTAACGGGTGATGACGGGGCCCCGTGGCGAATGCGGATGGCATAAGCGTACGCCATATTTTGGTTGTTTTCTGCAATGGTAGGATTAAATGATGGGACGCATTGGAATTAATGCAAGAAAATAAACCAAGTAAAAGTCGTTGGAACACTTTGAAAACCACTCGGTTCTTTTCAAAACCAGCATTTTAATCGCGGAGCTTGAACCACTCCTTTTAAAAGCTATCTCGTTCCATCGATTATATCAAGTTCACTACGTTCACGGTTTCGCCAAAACCATTCGTAGCCCTCCGTCATTTCGTATGGATATTCAATAGTATTCAAGCTATGTTTGTTGACCTTCGTCAAGGCATAGTGATTGGTAGCTGTTGGGTGTTCATATGTAGCATAGATAGATGCGTTGGTTTGGGACAGTCATATTACCTTGTTGACCTTCGTCAAGGGTATGTACGGGTGGGTTCAAATTAACCTGGATAATGACGGGTAGAACTTGACATGTGACTTATGATTTGTTGACCTTCGTCAAGGTCATAAGAGCATGGGGCAAAAATCCACATCGGGAGTTTCAAAAGTACTGAAACTTGCTAGCGCTGCATACCATTTGGAGTGTGATAATTCTGGTAGGATTCCTTCAGTTTTTTCACGCGATGATATTTGGATCCCGATCCTACTGTGAGTATATGCTACTCCTCGGGAACTTTCTCACTTAACGATCAATGCTATAAACCTAGTAGGTGTCTAGAAAGGTGTTAGCGGGGCTACGCCCACAGGGAAAAGAGGTTACTTAATTAAGGAACTTCGCGAAAGCATTGGAAAACCTCCCTCGAAGTACCGACACTGGCCTGGCTGAACGGTTAAGCAAGTATTGTACGGTGAGATTGATCCCGACTAATTCTTCCTTTATGGTTTAAGGAGGGATTCGAGAGACAGTGGGAGCCATCCTGTTTAGATAAATTAAAAACCAATCTAAACTTGCAAGAGCATCATGCTAAGTGTTTTCTTCTCTCTCTCTTAATTGCAGCGACCCAGTGACCGCACCTAGGTTACATCTAGATAATAAAATGACTGAATCTGACTGTTATGACTGGCAAAGGTCTGTCCAGATGTCCATTGCCCATGACAAGCTAGGACACCTCTTGACTGATCCAACCCCTGCCGTCTCAGGTCCAGTTTCCCCTGTCATGGATATTGATATCCGTAGGACATCGGAAGAAGACTGTGCGAAAGCCAAGTGCCTCGTGTTAGCCTCAGTTGATGGTACATACCAGAGGCAGCACGAGAATATGGACTCAGTTTCTATCTTCCTCCATAACAAAGATTTATATGGAGAGCAATCTCGTATCGCAAGATATGAGACCTCGAACGAATTGCTTCCAGCGAGGTTGGCTATCGGGTCATCTGTAAGGGGCAACGTCCTTACAGAGACCAGCTCTTTTGAGCTCTCGGACCTGAAGACCACGTTGAAGAACGGGTCAGATGCTGACTTAGTTCAACAGTCTCTACCTACTACCCTGAAGGAAACCAGGGAAGTAGAAAGAAAGGGAAGGGCAGAAGTTTCGGGAATGGATGTAGAAAAAGAGGGATGTACCTATTGTTAGGGGAATGAACATGGGCAGAAAGATTGCAGGGCCTGCAAAGCCAGTAGCCAGAATTCGAAGCATGTTGTGGCTTCGGCTTCGGGTGTATTTGTAATAAAGAACTGTATGTCAGTTAACCCTACTTCCTGGGTATTGGATACCGGATCAGGATCTCATATCTGTAATTCGTTACAGGCTCTGAGAAACCGTAGGGTTATCAGGAAAGGTGATATGACTCTCAGGGTTGCTAACGGAATGAGCATGTATGCTGAATCTGTAGGGGAATATCATCTAGGACTGACAACAGGGCATATATTGATTCTGCGTAACTGTTTTTATGTACCAGGTGCGACTTGTAATATCATATCAGTATCCTTAATTTCTAAGGAAGGATATGATTTTACTTTTGTAAGCGATGTAGTCAACATCCATCTAAATCAAGTTCTTATTGGGTCAGGTACATTACAAAACGGAATATACGTATTGAATCAAGCTCAGATCTTCAGTGTCCAGAACACACTTAAAAGAAAGTCTCCGGAAACAAATCAGGCTTTTTATAGCATTGTAGACTGGGTCACATTAATGAGACACGGTTAACAAAGTTACATAAAGATGGATACTTTAATCCGTTTGAGTATCAGTCTTATGCCACTTGTGAATCTTGTCTCATGGGAAAGATGACAAAGACTCCGTTCACTGGATACGGAGAAAGAGCGAGCGAGCTCTTAGGACTCATGCACAGTGATGTGTGTGGTCCAATGTCTACACATGCGTGAAGTGGTTATTCATACTTCATTACTTTCACAGATGATTTCTATAGGTATGGGCATGTCTTCTTGATGAAGCACAAATCCGAGGCCTTTGAGAAATTTCAGGAATACAAGAATGAAGTTGAAAAACAAACAGGCAAAAGTATCAAGACACTGAGATCTGATCGAGGTGGTGAATACTTGAGTGCCAAGTTTCTGGGCTGCTTAAAAGAGAATGGAATTCTCTCTCGGCTTACTCCTCCATACACACCACAACACAACGGTGTATCGGAAAGGCGGAATCGAACCCTATTGGATATGGTTCGTTCCATGATGAGTAAGGCTGAGTTGCCGCGATCTTTCTGGGGATATGCGCTAGAAACAGCTGCATATCTCTTGAACAAGGCTCCAACCAAGACTGTGCCTACCACCCCATATCAGATGTGGAGTAGGAAGAAACCCTGTCTCAAGTACCTTAAGACATGGGGATGTCCATCTTTTGTAAAAAAGCAGCATGCGGACAAGCTCGAGGCACGCTCAGTACTGTGTAAGTTTGTGGGATACCCAAAGAACTCCAGGGGGTATCTTTTCATTCCGCAGAGGAACAAAAGGTTTTTGTTTCTCAGCATGCCCACTTTTTGGAAACTGAATTTTTAGAAAATCAGATAAGTGGGAGCGCAATAGAACTGGATGAAATTCCAGAATCACAAGCTATTACTGAAAGCTTGGAAGAACCAGAAGTTTCAAGAGAACCGGACATCCCAGCGCCACTCCGCAGGAGTAGTAGGCAGTCTCATCCGCCCGAGAGATACTACGGTTTTCTCATAGACGGGGATAGAGAGGATTGCACCATGGATTATGGAGAGCCTACTAGCTTCCAGCAAGCCATTCAGAGCGGTGACTCAGTAAAATGGCTGGATGCAATACGGACTGAAATGGAGTCCATGTACACCAACAAAGTTTGGATTTTGGACTTTTCTCCAGAAGGGGTAAAACCCGTAGGCTGCAAATGGATCTTCAGGAAGAAGATTGGTGTAGATGGGCAGGTTGAGACCTATAAAGCTAGACTTGTTGCCAAGGGTTTTCGTCAAAGACCTGGTTTGGACTATGACGAGACCTTTTCTCCAGTGGCTATGCTGAAATCCATTCGTATCCTTCTTGCCATTGCTGCCTTCCACGATTATGAAATCTGGCAGATGGACGTAAAGACGGCTTTCCTAAATGGAAATTTGGAAGAGTGCGTCTATATGGATCAGCCGGAGGGATTCATTCAGAGTGGGAGCAGCGGTAGAGTGTGCAAGTTGCTAAAGTCCATCTATGGACTTAAGCAGGCATCGCGGAGTTGGAACATCTGCTTTGATGATACTGTCAAAGAGTTCGACTTTATCAAAAATCCAGATGAACCATGTATTAATAGTAAGATTGTAAGGAGATTTATGGTATTCCTCGTCTTGTGCGTGGATGGCATTCTCCTAATAGGAAATGATATTCCTATGCTACAGTCAGTCAAAGGATTCTTGTCACAGAGGTTCTCCATGAAGGACCTGGGTGATGCCAACTACATTCTGGGGATCCAGATCTATTGTGATAGATCTAAGAGGATGTTGGGACTTTCACAGTCAAGGAACATCGACACCATGCTGAAAAGATTCAGTATAGAAGATTCCAAGCGCGGTAATTTACCGGCTTGTCACGGGATCACCCTCTCCAAAGAGATGTCTCCCAAGACTGATTTGGAAATGGATCACATGTCTATTATACCCTACGCTTCTGCGGTAGGCTCTATAATGTATGCGATGTTGTGTACCAGACCAGATGTAGCATACGCATTGAGCGTTGTAAGCCGGTATCAGTCGAACCCAGGGGAGAAACACTGGATAGCGGTAAAGAACATTCTCAAGTACCTAAGAAGGACTAAGGAGATGTTCTTGGTGTATGGCGGAAAAGACCTCCAGCTCGAGGCCTTTGCTGACTGCAGTTTCCAGAGTGACAAGGATGACTCCAAGTCCATGTCGAGTTATGTCTTTACCCTCAATGGATGGGCGGTTTGCTGGAAGAGTTCCAAGCAGGAGACCGTTGCTGACTCAAATATGGAAGCGGAGTACATAGCTGCTTGCGATGCCGCAAAGGAAGCTGTCTGGATGAAGAAGTTCCTCAAGGAGCTTCAGGTGGTTCCTACCATTGTTGATCCAATACCGCTGTATTGCGACAACAACGGCGCTATAGCTTTAGCGAAGGAACCCAGGTCCCATCAGAAGTCCAGGCACATTTTGAGGCGGTACCACCAGATCAGGGAGATTGTAGATCGCCGGGAGATCGAGGTGAAGAGAGTAAATACGGAGAACAACACTGCAGATCCACTCACGAAGGCCCCACCCCAGACTCAGTTCGAGCGGCTGATCGAGATGATAGGTCTTCGATACGCCAGTACATGGCCTTAGTGCAAGTGGGAGATTGTTAGTGTATATGCCCTAGAGGCCATTACTGTAACATACTAGCTTGTATATTACTTAATGGAAGCTTGGGATATTCACAGTTGTATAGACAGTCTTGCTCAAAATGGTAGTATGCTACTTGGTTTGTCTCTACTTCAATATGTGCATGTGTTTCTTTTAGCATATCGCTTATATACATATTAGTAGAGCCCTTAGGATCTTTGCTTGATTACCAGCGTGTTAGTTATATGTATGCCCTAGAGGCCATTACTGTACATAGGATGTATATTGTAGTGGATGCTGGGACATATATAGGGAAGACTTTCTTGCTCGACATGATAGTATGCTATCTGGTTGCTCTTTACCTTAACGTGTATACTGATTGTCTCTCTGTTACATGTTGGTAAAGCCCTTAGGATGTGTACTTGACTACCTGGATTGTGATGCAGATCATACTAGTGGGGACATGGTAGTCCATAAGTACATCCTTCAAAGTCCCTAGTCGTGGGTGTATCGAGATGGGGCATCGATATACCAGAGTAGACTAGCGTGTGCCTTCTCGACCCATACAGATGGGCGATGGATGATCCCATATCCATTGGTGTTTGACATCGGAGATGATATACGGGTGCTCAGTGAAGACTGGGTACACTGGACGGACTCGCCGAGAACTCCCAGATGGTATTATACCTCACGTCAGATGGCAGTTCTCTGGTGACACTGGTACAGAGTAGTCTGTTGACCCGAGATCGTCATAGAGTCTTGTGTGGTTCCCACTGTGCTTTGATTTCCATCTTACCACGTCCAAGAGGGCGTGCAAAATGGTGGTTTTTGGGTACAGTCCCGAGTCACATGGAGGCAATGAGCGATAGGAGGGGATTTGTCTCTCCCGGTATAGGGAGTTGATGTTGCGCTGTGTTCGATTGGCTATAACAGGAAATCCCTGGCCAGGGTTGCTGAGATTTACTGGTAAGTGTTACCAGTAGTTTCTCGAACGGTTATAGACCTCATATCGACACGACTTATCGAGCTATTGGGGTCTGACGTTTACCACCCCTAGGCAAGATATGTGACATATCAGACGATCAGACCGGACTATACGGTAGTGTTACTGGTCGGATTCACTGGAGTGTGAGCGGGCTTGCTCATCGATCTTCAGATCGCTCAATACCCGGGTGTCCGTTACGTTTAGCAGACCGCTTGCGGCTTGTGGGTGTTTGATATGATCATCATCTGCTGCCGGCGTATTGACGAGTCTTTAGAGTCCTACACAGAGGTTTCCTGGCTCAAGCGAAACGAAATAGGAGCGCATATGAGATATGTGCGGGACCGAGAATGATACGAGTATGTGATACTGTATTCGATTCTCGTGATGTGACATTGATCGGTTATATGCGATATAGCCGAGTTGTCGGATCAAGTGTTGATTCGATAAGTTGTTACTGATGATACCAGCCGGTTATGTGCGTCATGACCGGATCATTGAATCAAGTGTTGATTTAATGATTTAATGCATAATTATATATTTGATGTATTACTTTGCATTAACTAGTATCGGTTCACTTTAAGATGGATTTTCTCACTCGGTAGTGCGCATTATATATGTGATATGATTTTGTGCACTAGCTTGTATCATGTTTGATGATACATGCTTTTTGGTTAAGTGTAAAGTGTTAAACCTTGGTTAATGAATAGGTTAGGGTTTATTATTTCTTATTCATTTATCTTATTTTATTATCCATTACTTTATGATAAAATGAAATGAAATGGTTGCTAATTTTGGAAGCTTGTTGAAGCTTCATGAAGACTTTGACTTTAGCAACCATTTTGTCTCATGCTTAACCCTAACCATCTCATGTAACCATGATTGATTCTCTACACATAACCATAGTTAACATTATGATAAGAATGAATTATTCTTTTCTTTTTAATTTTCTTATCATAACTATTATCTTCTTCTTCTTCCTTTCTTCAAGTGAAGAAAACCAAACCTCATCAATGGTGATTGATGATTAAGAGTGAGAAACCCATTTCCAAAGTTTACCCACATCCTATTTCTTCATCCTCTACCTCTTGCCAAGAAGTAGAGTGTGTTTCCTTCCCAAGTTTTCAAGACTTGGTGAGGGTGGAGCTTGATCTTTCGATGCCTCGACGTAGATCATCTTCGGCATGGACATCGACGACCTAGCTTGCCCATTCTCCGACGAAGCCGACTCTAGAGCCCGGGATGGATTTTGGACAGCGAAGGCACTTCGTTGCGGAGCTATGGAGGTGGACAAACGGATCTACAAAGGTTGTAATTCCGTATTCTCATTAGTTAAGTGTTAACTAGTTATGTTTCGCCTAGATTTCTAGCAAACGATCCGTACATTAGAGTTTCTCGGCACTAGATTTTTTGAAATTGGCATGTTCGATGCCTTGTGAGACCTCACTAGAGTGCCTAGGAACCCTACAGTGGTATCAGAGCCTAGCTAGAGCCTTAGGCGAAGTCCAGACGGAAATTGAAGTCCGAACGAACCCGAAAACCCAAACCTAACATGCTCTCTGTCCAGATTTTAAAATTGTGGATTTTTCAAGATTAAAAATATCCAGAAAATCAAGCAGGGTTTTCTAAGAATTACTGTGAATTTCGTGGACCTAATTCAACTTTTCCACCGCCTTTCCGCGGCACGAGCATGGCTCGTGCGGCGGAAGCGCGGCCGATTTTGTCGTTTAGTGCATTTTGTTTTCACAGTAATTCTCAGATTTCTGTGCTGACTTTCCTGGGATATTTTTATATTTATTATACAGATGAGTATTCTGGAGTTGTTTTGGGGTTTCGAAGTTTCGATCGGGGTTTCAAATTTTGTCTGTGTGGCTTTCCGGATAAATTTTAGAATATGTTAAAAAGTTCGACCGGATATAAATACCCAATTTTTCCCCTGTCGGGAAATTTCCAAGTGTTGGATTTTTCCGAAGTTTAACGACGTTCTAAGTAGTGCAAGTAACGCGATGGACCCTCTAGAAGACAACAAACCTTAACTCGATTATGTGACCGTCTTGAACTGCCCTTTGAACCTTCGGGTTTGGGGCAGTACGGCGTGCCACATGTGAGGCGTTGGCTTGACCCTTCTACGGCTGGACCGTTGGTACTGAGGCACGAACTGAATGTTGTTAGAGTTATTTCATGTGTTGATCTGTATCGGAAAAACTTGGGTGTTCGATTGTTCGATCGAAAAGTTTAACATTTTCTGTTTATCTGGAATGGGATACAATAATTGGAATTCACAAGAAGTTATGAGATAACTGAATGAATGTTATAAACATAGCAGTTTAGTCTCACTTGATTGGTTGCCACGGAATTTTGATGTGATCAAAAGTCCGTCGTAATCACGTAGCGTACGCGGATACTCGCCGGGTAAACTTAATAGACAGCTTCACTCCATAGCCCCGACCAAGTGACTGTAGGAGAACCCCGTCGCCGAAAGCATCCGTTCGGGTGCTCGCGGTAGCGGTGTTCCGCCTTGGTGCACTTCGTTGACGGTATCAGGGGTGCGGCCGTCTACTAAAGTTTGCGACGAGCATTCGATCAGGATGTCGGGAATCTTGTTGAATTGCCCGACTTGATATTGAAAAGTGTTTTCGATTTTGAGACTAAAATGCGGGGTTTATAATTGTTAGGCATGCGATGTCTAAGTAATTCATTTGGTCAGGCATGCAATGTCTGAGGTGGTTGCGGATTCCAACTGTTGTAGTTTTACACTTTCTTTTCTGTGACCGTAAGTGTAATATGTGATATCGCCGGTTTCGTTGCTATATGTCAACGACAATTGGGATGCGCATATTTACTTACGTTGATGACATGTGATGTTATGTGTTGCTGGATATGTTATATTGGATCGTCGTGTTTGAATAGCCGGGGGTTTTTATGTGAGATGAGTGTTTTTCATTTTCATTCATGTAAAAACTTGTATGTAATATTCTTTTATTGGGGCGCTTCCAGGTAGCGGAAGTTGTCACCTTTTGTATATTATTTACTTTTCCGCACTAGGATAGACCCAAGGAGGAGGGCACAAGTAACCGGGTTCTGGAGTCCAGTGGGAGACCAACTCGAGGAGTCGAGTCCGGGTCTGCTAACTCCAGAATTGGTAGGGTTGCTTGCCGCTCTCGTAGGGGTCTAGGGGTGTGGGATTGGCTATTCATCACGACCGTGGAATCCGTGTTTTATACTGGCTCGTATTGAAAACACGGACGTCCTAGTATATCCAATATTTCATATGATTCTTCTGCTGCGATATCTGTGATGTGATCATGTGATGTTCTATGATAGATACAGTATATAGTATATATGATATATTATATAGCCGTTACTTATGTTTTACACCCGTGCTAGCCCTGCCCCGCTCTGCCGTTAGTTACCTAACCTAACGGTGCACGAGGGGACATCGAGGCGAATGCGGATGGCATAAGTGTACGTCGTATTTATCTGTAATGTTTAGGTACTTAGATGATGGGACTTCATTAATGTGATTAATGAAATAAAAGAAACCTAAGATGTTGTAGAATCGAATTTCAAAATAAAATAGGTAGCTACAGTTCTTGCTTTGCACAGCGGTATATGTGATATATCCTGCACCTTATTCGATAAGGAAAGGACCGAGATCCCTTCACCGGGAGTGACTCCTTTAGCAATAACTGGCAGATGCTACAACCCTCGGTTTGTATTTTGATTGCTTTTAAGAGTTTCTGCTTTGCACAGTGATATATATGATATATCCTGCACCTCATTCGACGAGGAAAGGACCGACGATCCCTTCACCGGGAGTGACTCCTTTAGCAAAACTAGAAAAGCCTCAAAAGCACTCCATTTTAAAATCATTTGATTCTACAACGATATCAAGTTCATTACGCAATAGGTTTTCAGAAAAACCTGTCGTAGCCCTCCGTCATTTCAGATAAGTCCTATTTAGTATTCGTGCTACGTTTGTTGGCCTGCGTCAAGGCGTAGTGTGCGGTAGCTAACTAGTATTTATCTGCTTATGCATATGATGCAGATTGGATTAGGGTAGTCGTGCGACTTTGTTGGCCTGCGTCAAGGGTCGTGCGGGTGGGTTTAATTCAATCAGGAAATGACGGGTTGAACTTGACTAGCGCACTATGGTTTGTTGGCCTGCGTCAAGGTCATAGGACGCTAGGGGCAAAATATTATCGGGAATTTCAAGTGTTGAAATTTGCAATGAGATTGCATACCTTCTATGAGATAGTTGGATCCCGATACCCGCTGCGAGTAAGAGTTACTCCTGGGAGAGTTTTATACATTACAATTAGCCGATCAAGTAGGTGTCTAGAAAGGTGTTAACGAGGTTACGCCTCTGGGAAAACGAGGTTTACATTAATTAGGTTCGTGCGAAAGCACGGGGGACCTCCCTCAAAGTACCGACACTGGCCTGGCTGAAAGATTGGCGAACTTGTAGTGTGTAATTAATCCCGGCTTGTCTTTCCTTTTAGGGTTTGAAGGAAGATTTGATAAAAAGCAGTGGGAGCCATCCTGATTAGATAAAATAATAACCAATCTATTCTTGCAAGAGCGCACGCTGAGTGTTTTCTTCTCTCTCTCTCCTGGTAGCGACCATGTCACGCCTTAATCAAGATAATAAAATGGATTATTGACCGAACCCGCTTGTTATACTGAGCTGGGGAACGTTGGTCCCGCTACAACTTATAATTGTTATAAGACAGAGCAGGAAATTAGGGGATACCAGAATTCCCGTGCCGCCCAAACGAAGAGAGTGCATGTTGATGCATCATCTTCGGGTGTGTTCATTATACAGAACTATTTCTCAGTATCCTCCGCATCCATGGTATATGATACCGGATCAGGATCCCAGATATGTAAGATGTTACATAGGGCTACAAAAGGGTAGAAAAACTGAGAACGGGTGATAAGTTTCATGAGGCAGAAAACGGGGCAAGTGTTGCGGCCAAGTCTGTTGGTCACTGTCACCCTGTATTGTAATACATTGATTCTGAACGAATGTTATTAGATACCGAACCTGATATACAAAATCATATCTGTCTCTTTATTAATAAAGAAACGATAAAATTTCGTATTATTGGATAATGTTTTGAACATTTCCTATATCAAAAGTTGATCGGTTTAGGCACGTTATCTAAAAGCATTAATGTTCTAAATCAAACTACAGTTCTTGGTATATAGAACACACACAAGAGGAAGAGTTCAGAATTGAACCATTCCTTCTTGAGGTATTGTAGACTAGGTCATATCAATGCGACCTGACTAGCTGGAGTTACATTTAGATGCATATTTAAATCTGTTTGAATTTACATCTTGTGAAACTCGCCAGTCATGTCACAAAGATAAGATGACCATAGCTCTGTTTAGCGAAAAAAGAGAAAGAGTTAGTGAACTCTTGGGATGATACATGTTGATGTATGTAGGTCTCCTGTCTACACATACCAGGACTGGTTCTTTATACTTCATTAAGTTCTCTGATGATCTCTTTAGATTCAGACATATGTTCTTGTTGAAACACAAGTCCGAACCTTTTGAGATATTCACAGAATATAAGTTAGAAGTAGAGAACCAAAATACGGGTATAAGTATTATGTCCTATGATGAGATCAAGGAGGAGAATACTTGAGAACGGAAATTCCTGGACTATTCTAAAGGAGAATGAGATTCTCTCTCAGAATTACTCCTCCGTATACACCATAGCATGATGGTATATCGGGGCGGAGCAGATACACCCTATTTGATATGGTGTGCTCTATGATGAGTACTACTGAGTTACCTTTTCCCTATTGGGTGTTATGCACTTATGAAGTTGCATACCTATTGAATAGGGTTTCAATCAAATCAGTTGCCTACCGCTTCATATGTGATATGGAATGGGAAGAGCCCATGTCTTAAGTTAGTTGAGATTTGGGGTTGTCCGGGCTATGTTTAAAAGCAAAATCCGGACAAGCTCGAGGCAAGGTCTGTAATGTACAACTGGAAAGGTTCCAGCCATACAAAATACAGCAGATGATTTGGTACAACCTAAGGATTCAGTAGATTCCAACGAACCTCGGCCTCTCCGCCGATCTAGTAGGGTTCCTCACCCACCTGAGAGATACTTCGGTTTCTCTATGACAGTGGGAGTAAGGATTGCATCATGAGATGATGACCCAACTAGTTTCGAGCAGGCCATCGGGAGTAAGACTCTGTAAGAATGGCTGGATGCTTATTGATCTGAGATGGAATCCATATACACCAACAAAGTACGGACTTTAGTTGCTATATCTGAAGGGTTAAATCCCCATCAGGAGCAAGTATATCTTGAGAAGATTATTTGGTGTACATGGAAGAGTTGAGACTTTCAAAGCTAGACTTGTTAAAGGTTTTCGTCATCGACCAGGCGTGGATAATGATGAAACCTTTTCCAGTATCTATGCTTAAGTCCATCCAGATCCTACTTGCCACGGCTACATACCATGACTACGATATCTGGTGGTTGGGTGTCATGACTGCTTTTCTAAATGATGTTTTAGAAGAGAGAGTCTATAAGTACACAGCCAGAGGGCTTCGTAAACAGTGGGAGCAGCGGAAACGTGTGCAAGATGTTTTATCTGATAAAGCAGGCATCGCGGAGTTGGAACGTCTGTTTTGATGTGTTTGTCAAGGAAGTTGACATCATCAAAATGGTAGATGAACCTTGTATAAACAAAAAGGTAGTAGGGAGTATGGTGGTGATCCTCGTAGAGTACGTGGATGACATACTCTTGATAAGAAAGGAGTTTCTTATGCTACGCTTGATCAATCTCCGCTTATCACAAAGATTCTCCATATAGGATCAAAGTGATACCTCCTTAATCCTGGGTTTTGGATCTATGAGATAGATTTAATTGGATGTTAGGATTCTCACTAGTTGTAGTGAGATGGTATCAAGCGATCCTGGGGAGAATCACTGGAAGTGTTCCAGGGTGATAAAGACAACTGAATGTCAGTCGCAGGCATTGTCTTTACCCTCAGTAAAGGGACGGTATGTTGGAAGAGTTCCAAGCTAGATACCGTGACATACTAGACGATAAAGGCAGGATACATCGCTACTTAAGATGCTACCAAAGTGGCTGTTTGGATGTATAATGGTTCATGAGATGAACTATGTTCCTCCCATTGTGTGACAATGGAGTTGTGGCTTTTGCCAAGGAACGTCCGTCCCATCAGTGATCCAGACATATTCTAAGGCAGTATCACCTGATCGTGGAGATGGTTGATCTCCAGAGTGATCGAGGCAAGGAGAACAGACTTAGAGGATAACGCAGCGGATCCACTCACGAAGGCCTATTCCCAGAGAGAGATTTTTATGGGATGGTTGAGTATGAGATACTACAACCACTGCTACAGATGGCCCTAGTGCAAGTGGGAGATTGTTAGTTATATGTATGCCCTAGAGGCCATTACTGTACATAGGATGTATATTGTAGTGGATGCTGGGACATATATAGGGAAGACTTTCTTGCTCGACATGATAGTATGCTATCTGGTTGCTCTTTACCTTAACGTGTATACTGATTGTCTCTCTGTTACATGTTGGTAAAGCCCTTAGGATGTGTACTTGACTACCTGGATTGTGATGCGGATCATACTAGTGGGGACATGGTAGTCCATAAGTACATCCTTCAAAGTCCCTAGTCGTGGGTGTATCGAGATGGGGCATCGATATACCAGAGTAGACTAGCGTGTGCCTTCTCGACCCATACAGATGGGCGATGGATGATCCCATATCCATTGGTGTTTGACATCGGAGATGATATACGGGTGCTCAGTAAAGACTGGGTACACTGGACGGACTCGCCGAGAACTCCCAGATGGTATTATACCTCACGTCAGATGGCAGTTCTCTGGTGACACTGGTACAGAGTAGTCTGTTGACCCGAGATCGTCATAGAGTCTTGTGTGGTTCCCACTGTGCTTTGATTTCCATCTTACCACGTCCAAGAGGGCGTGCAAAACGGTGGTTTTTGGGTACAGTCCCGAGTCACATGGAGGCAATGAGCGATAGGAGGGGATTCGTCTCTCCCGGTATAGGGAGTTGATGTTGCGCTGTGTTCGATTGGCTATAACAGGAAATCCCTGGCCAGGGTTGCTGAGATTTACTGGTAAGTGTTACCAGTAGTTTCTCGAACAGTTATAGACCTCATATCGACACGACTTATCGAGCTTTTGGGGTCTGACGTTTACCACCCCTAGGCAAGATATACGACATATCAGACGATCAGACCGGACTGTACGGTAGTGTTACTGGTCGGATTCACTGGAGTGTGAGCGGGCTTGCTCGTCGATCTTCAGATCGCTCAATACCCGGGTGGCCGTTACGTTTAGCAGACCACTTGCGGCTTGTGGGTGTTTGATATGATCATCATCTGCTGCCGGCGTATTGACGAGTCTTTAGAGTCCTACACAGAGGTTTCCTGGCTCAAGCGAAACGAAATAGGAGCGCATATGAGATATGTGCGGGACCGAGAATGATACGAGTATGTGATACTGTATTCGATTCTCGCGATGTGACATTGATCAGTTATATGCGATATAGCCGAGTTGTCGGATCAAGTGTTGATTCGATAAGTTGTTACTGATGATACCAGCCGGTTATGTGCGTCATGACCGGATCATTGAATCAACTGTTGATTTAATGATTTAATGCATAATTATATATTTGATGTATTACTTTGCATTAACTAGTATCGGTTCACTTTAAGATGGATTTTCTCACTCGGTAGTGCGCATTATATATGTGATATGATTTTATGCACTAGCTTGTATCATGTTTGATGATACATGCTTTTTGGTTAAGTGTAAAGTGTTAAACCTTGGTTAATGAATAGGTTAGGGTTTATTATTTCTTATTCATTTATCTTATTTTATTATCCATTACTTTATGATAAAATGAAATGAAATGGTTGCTAATTTTGGAAGCTTGTTGAAGCTTCATGAAGACTTTGACTTTAGCAACCATTTTGTTTCATGCTTAACCCTAACCATCTCATGTAACCATGATTGATTCTCTACACATAACCATAGTTAACATTATGATAAGAATGAATTATTCTTTTCTTTTTAATTTTCTTATCATAACTATTATCTGTAAGTCGATGTAGTACACCCCAGTACTTGTGGGGAGGCGGATTTTACAAAAACGATCAAGTTTAAACAACGAACATCGACTAACCGCTTGAATCGAAGCTAAACTCTAAATAACCGTATCCTATGAGTTTCTTTTCATAAGAGATTAGGGATTATACCTAATGAACCGGTCCTTCTTCTTTATGTCCTCCTTGGTTCTCCTCGGCCTTCTCTAGGTAGTAGACGATCCACCCGAGAGCGAAACTCCAAGCTAAACCTCTAACTTGAGGTAACTAATCAACTTTGATTGCTAATCAAAGATGATAGGATGATATAGAGTTGGTTATGGATTGATTAGTCTTACTAATCCTAGATCTCAACACATGAGGGTGAGGATTAGTCTTTTGAAGAGAAAGAGCTTGAGGAGAGAGAAGGTGAGAGTGAGAGTAATGAGAATAGTAAATCTATCATAATATATATGAACCTTTAAAATTCATCCATTAAAGAAAAACTAAAATGATGAATAATGAAGTTTCATAAATATCAAGTGGTGATTCATAACCATGACTCATTAAGCATTTATCATGCATTAATGATATGCATGAATCACCCTCATGACTCACTAAACTCATTAAATGCAAATGACACCTAAACCTCCTTAGTCACCACTTCTAGAAGCTTCTCGCACAATTACGAGAACGCCCCTCCGATCCGTAAAAATACGGAAAAACTTTAGACTGTAAAAATCCAATAACCGGATACCAGTAACTGGCTTAAACCAAAGCCGACTGGTAAAATCTGTCCGAAAGTCATATGCGCGTAAACGCACGTATGCGTCCGAACCCTTTGTCGCAAAACCATGCAACCTCTATATCGTTTCGCCTGGAGTAGGAAACTCTCTGTGTGGGACTCTAGAGACTCGACTACTACGCTGGCAGTGGGTTTAACCACAGACCGCAAGCGGCACTAGCTGTACGTAACGGTCCCCAGGTAGTTGTCGATAAGAAGGCCGATGAGTAAACCCATCCGAACTCCTACTGAGTCTGATGTGACAATCTCCATACAGTCCGGTCCGTTCGTCCATGACTATCGCATATCGGGCCTAGGGGGGCGGCAAGCGTCAGTCCCCTAATAGCGGTATAAGTCGTGTCGGAGTGAAGCCCATTACACCCTGAGAAACTGCTGGAACCTACCAGCAAATCTCGCTTGCCCTGGCCAGGGACTTTGCGTAATGGCTCTCTGACACAGCACGATATCTACTCCCAATACCGGGAGGGACGAATCCTGTCTAACCGCCACTGCCTCCAAATGCTCGGGACTGCACCCAACTGCTACCTGTTTGCACGACTCCTTTGAGCCGTGGTAGGGTAGCAATCTAAGAACAGTGGGACACACTCGAGGCGAAGTAGCAGTGTCAAGTCTGCGGACTACGCTGTACTCATGTCACCTGGGAACTGTTCACTGACGACTGGTATCAAACCAACCAACAGTTCCCTGTGAGTCCTGTCCGGTGTACCCGTAACCTAACGAGCACCTGTATACTATCTCCAGTACGACGTACTGACGACTGTGGGACAGACCATCTCCCCAACTGGGATGAGAAGCGTACACACCAGTCTACTCCGGAGTATCGATGCTCTGTCTCGATAATCCAACGACCAGGGACCTGAATAAGGATGTGCTTGTAGACTACCCAGCCCCCACTAGTGTGACTGCCATCACAACGCTGGTAGACAAGCAAGATCCTAAGAGCTCTATCAATACGTTCACTCACATATTAAGATAGAAAAACCAAGTAGCATACTACCATGTTTAGCAAGACTGTTATATACATGTGAATATCCCAAGCTTCCATTAAGTAATATACAAGCTAGTATGATACAGTAATGGCCTTCTAGGGCATAAACACTAACAATCTCCCACTTGCACTAGGGCCATGTACTGGCATATCGCAGACCAATGATCTCGAGCAGCCTCTCGAACTGAATCTGAGGAAGGGCCTTCGTGAATGGATCAGCAATGTTCTCTTCTGAAGCAACTCTCCGAACCTCGATCTCTTGACGATCAATGATCTCCCTGATCAGGTGATACCGCCTCAAGATGTGTCTGGACTTCTGATGGGACCTTGGTTCCTTCGCTAAAGCTATAGCTCCGTTGTTGTCGCAATACAGAGGTATTGGATCAACTATGGTAGGAACCACCTGAAGTTCTGTTAGGAACTTCTTCATCCAGACTGCTTCTTTTGCGGCATCGCAAGCAGCTATATACTCCGCTTCCATCGTCGAGTCAGCAACGGTGTCCTGCTTGGAGCTCTTCCAGCATACCGCCCCTCCATTGAGGGTAAAGACATAACCCGACATGGACTTGGAATCGTCCTTATCACTCTGGAAGCCGGAATCAGCAAAGGCCTCCAACCTGAGGTCTTTTCCGCCGTAAACCAAGAACATCTCCTTAGTCCTCCTCAGGTACTTGAGAATGTTCTTTACTGCTATCCAGTGTTTCTCCCCTGGGTCTGACTGATACCGGCTTACCACGCTTAGTGCGTAAGCTACATCTGGTCTGGTACACAACATCGCATACATTATAGAGCCTACCGCAGAAGCGTAGGGTATAATAGACATGCGTTCCCTTTCCAAATCAGTCTTGGGAGACATCTCTTTGGAGAGGGTGATTCCGTGACAAGCCGGTAGATTACCGCGCTTAGAATCTTCCATACTGAATCTTTTCAGTACAGTGTCGATATACCTGGACTGCGAAAGTCCCAACATCCTCTTGGATCTATCACGATAGATCCGGATCCCCAGAATGTAAGAGGCATCACCCAGGTCTTTCATGGAGAACCTGTGTGACAAGAATCCTTTGACAGATTGTAGCATAGGAATGTCATTTCCTATCAATAGAATGTCATCCACGTACAAGACGAGGAATACGACACTTCTGGCCACAACTTTACTATATATGCACGGTTCATCTGGATTTTTGATAAAGTCATATTCTTTGACTGTCTCATCAAAACAGATGTTCCAACTCCGCGATGCCTGCTTTAGTCCGTAAATGGACTTAAGCAGCTTGCATACTTTCCCGCTGCTCCCACTCTGATTGAAACCCTCTGGCTGATCCATATAGACGCTCTCTTCTAAATTTCCATTCAGAAAAGCCGTCTTTACGTCCATCTGCCAGATTTCATAATCATGGAAGGCAGCAATAGCAAGAAGGACCCGAATGGATTTGAGCATAGCCACTGGAGAAAAAGTTTCGTCATAGTCCAAACCAGGTCTTTGACGAAAACCCTTTGCAACAAGTCTAGCCTTATAGGTTTCCACCTGTCCATCTACACCAATCTTTTTCTTGAAGATCCATTTGCATCCTATGGGTTTTACCCCATCTGGAGCAAAGTCCAAAGTCCATACTTTGTTGGTGTACATGGACTCCATCTCGGTCCGCATTGCATCTAGCCATCGTACCGAGTCGCCGCTCTGGATGGCCTGCTGGAAGTCAGTAGGTTCATCATCATCTATGATGCAATCCTCTCTATCCCCGTCAATGAGAAAACCGTAGTATCTCTCAGGCGGATGAGACGGCCTACTACTTCTGCGGAGGGGTGCGGGAATGTTCTGTTCTTCTTGAACCTCTGGTTCTACCAAACTTTCAGTAACAGCTTGTGGTTCTGGAATTTCTTCCAGTTCTATTGTGCTCCCACTTTTCTGATTTTCTAAAAAATCAGTTTCTAAGAAGGTGGCATGACGAGAAACAAAGACCTTTTGTTCCTCTGCGTAATAGAAATAATATCCCTTGGAGTTCTTTGGATATCCCACAAGCTTACACAGTACTGATCGTGCCTCGAGCTTGTCCACATGCTGCTTTTTTACAAAAGCTGGACACCCCCATGTCCTAAAATGTTTTAGACAGGGTTTCTTCCCACTCCACATCTGATATGGTGTGGTAGGCACAGTCTTGGTTGGAACCTGGTTTAAAAGATATGCCGCTGATTCTAGCGCATAACCCCAGAAAGATCGCGGTAACTCAGCATTACTCATCATGGATCGTACCATATCTAATAGGGTTCGATTCCGTCTCTCCGATACACCGTTGTGCTGTGGAGTGTACGGAGGAGTAAGCTGAGAGAGAATTCCTTTCTCTTTTAGGTAACCAAGGAACTCGGCACTTAAGTATTCTCCACCTCGATCAGATCTTAGTGTCTTAATACTTTTGCCTGTTTGGTTTTCCGCTTCATTCTTGAATTCCAGGAACTTCTCAAAGGCCTCTGATTTATGCTTCATTAAGAAAACATATCCATACCTAGAGAAATCATCTGTAAAAGTAATGAAGTAGGAATAACCACCTCTCGCATGTGTAGACATTGGACCGCATACATCACTGTGTATGAGTCCTAAGAGCTCGCTCGCTCTTACTCCTTGTCCAGTGAATGGAGTCTTTGTCATCTTTCCTTTGAGACAAGATTGACAAGTGTCATAAGTTTGATATTCGAACGTGTCCAAATATCCTTCTCTATGCAACTTAGTCAACCTTCTCTCATTGATGTGACCCAGTCTACAATGCCATAAGAAAGCTTTATTTAAATCTGGAGACTTTCTTTTTAGTGTGTTCTGGACATTGAAAATTTGGAGTTGGTTTAACACATATATGCCGTTATTTAGAGTACCGGACCCAATCAAACCATGATTAAGGTGGATGTTGACAACATCTCTTACAAACGTGAAATCATAACCTTTATTTGATAACAAGGAAACTGATATGATATTACACGTTAAGCTGGGTACAAAATAACAGTTATGTAAAACCAAAATGTGTCCACTCGTCAATCCTAGGTGATAATCCCCGACGGACGCAGCTCCCACGCTAGCTCCGTTAGCAACCCTGAGGATCATATCACCTTCCTCCAGCACTCTACGGTTTCTCAGTGCCTGCAATGAATTGCAAATATGAGATCCTGATCCGGTATCCAATACCCAGGAAGTAGAGTTGATCGACAGACAATTCTCAATTACAAACACACCTGAAGTCGAAGCCACAGCTTGCTTCGGTTCCTGGTTCTTGGCGTTCCACGCCTTGCAATCCTTCTTCCAGTGCCCTTTCCTGTGACAATGGAAGCACTCATCCTGACCAACTATCGGTACTGCTTTCTTTTTCTTTCCCTTCCCTCCTACCTTACTAACACCTCCTCTAGGTTTGGGTGCGGCTTTCTTCTTCCTTCCTTTGGCCCTAGCCTTGGACCCGGAAGAAGATGCTCCGCCAACAAACATAGCGGGTGTTTCCCTTGCCTTCTGCAAGGTGCCCTCTGCACTCCTTAACATGTTCAGGAGTTCCGCAAGTTCAACTTCTTTTCCTTGAAGATTGAAGTTGAGGATAAACTGGGCGTAGGTAGGAGGAAGGGACTGGAGAACAAGGTCTGTATAGAGCTCATTATCCAAAGTCGTCCCAAGGTCCGCGAGCTCTTCAATATAGCCGATCATCTGTAGGACATGTTTACCTACAGATGACCCGACAGCCAACCTCGCTCGAAACAATTTCTTTGAGGTCTCGTATCTTGCTATACGAGATTGCTCTCCATAAAGTTCCTTTGTATGGAGAAATATGCCATCTAAGGACATATCCTCGTGTCTCCTCTGATGTTCATTGTTCATCGAGGCAAGCACGATGCACTTGGCTCTCGCGCAATCTAAATCCCAGGTTTTGCGGATTTCCTTATCCGCATTGCTGGATTTGGGACCAGGGACAGCAGGTGCCGTAGCGGTGAGGATGTACCCCAATTTGTCGTAGGTCAAGGCCATCTTGACATTCCGCAGCCAATCTTTATAGTTTGGCCCCGTCAGTATATTTTTCTCTAAAAGTAACTTAAGTCCAGTCATTTTCAGGGTCGCTGCAATTAGGAGAGAGAGAAGAAAACTCTTTAGCATGATGCTCTTGCAAGTTTAGAGTGGTTTTTAGTTTATCTAAACTGGATGGCTCCCACTGTTTCTCGAATCCTTCCTCAAACCATAAAAGAAGAATTAGCCAAGACTATTCTCACCGTACAATACTTGCTTAACCGTTCAGCCAGGCCGGTGTCGATACTTCGAGGGAGGTTTTCCAACGCTTTCGCGAAGTTCCTTAATTAAGTAACCTCTTTTCTCTGGGGGCGTAACCCCGCTGACACTTTTCTGGACACCTACTAGGTTTATAGCATTGATCGTTAAGTGACGAATATCCTGATAAGTAGCATATACTCACAGTAGGATCGGGATCCAAATATCATCGTCTGATAATGTTGTAGGAATGCTACCAACATTCATCAAACTCAAAATGGTATGCACTTGGTTCTTTGCAAATTTCAGTTTCTTTAGAAATTCCCGATATTAGTTTTTGCCCCATGCTCTTATGACCTTGACTAAGGGCCAACACATCATAAGTCACATGTCAAGTTCTGCCCATCATTATCTTGTTGATTTGAACCCATCCGTATACTCTTGACTAAGGGCCAAAAAATAGTAATACGTCTGTCCCAAACCAACTCATCTATCTATGTAACAAATGAATACCCCAGCAGCTACCAATCACTATGTCTTGACTAAGGGCCAAACAAACATAGCTTGAATACTACTGACCATTCATAAGAAATGACGGAGGGCTACGACTGGTTTTGGCGAAACCGTGAACGTAGTGAACTTGATATAACCGAAGGAACCTGATAGCTTTTAAAAGGAGTGGTTAAATCTCCGCATTTAAAATTATCTGTTTTAAAATTAACCGAGTGGTTTCTTTTAAATTGTTCCAACGATTTAAACTTTGGTTTGTTTTACTTTGCATTACAGATAATGCGTCCCATCATTAACCTATCATTGCAGAAAACAACGAAAATATAACGTCCTCTTATGCCATCCGCATTCGCCACGGGGTCCCGTCATCACCCGTTAGGTTACTTAACTAACGACAGAGCGGGGGCTGGGCTAGCGCGGGTGTAAAACATAAGTGACGTCTAAATAGCTATCATAATATAGATATTTTACATTCGTCTGACGCAATGATATTCATTCCAGAACACAGATAAACAATATTGGATTTGCAAGCAATCTGTATTTCTTTTGAGCCTGCAAGAAAAGACAGATTACACAGTTGTGATGAATAGCCGTTACCCCACCCTCGACCCCTACGGGTACGGCAAACTACCCACCCGGCAGTCTGTGTACCCCACCTTGGGTCAGTCCTAGGAGCAAAAACAGTAAAATGAAATAATACAACGGTGGCTACGACCGCAACCTGGAAGTGCCCCGCAAAAATAATATTACAACAAATTACATTTACAACAAATGAATTAAAACAATAACCCATTTCAAACCCCGGCTATACACCACAACAGTCCAATACAGTTTATATGCACAAACAGTTATAACCATTTCAGAAATGTGCAACCCCCTGCCAACCGACATACTAGCAGTTGGGGGAGGTTTACGAACACATTAAACAATCACAGATATAATCCAATACGCAAATACTGTACTTTTCGATCGAATAAACAACATCAATATTGCTCCAAAATCTGCTCTGTTAAACAGTAACCTGAGCAATAATTAAATATTCCAGAAAACCCCAAATTTCACAGGGGACCCACACAAGAAAGACGAGTCCATGACTCGGCCAAAGCGCCGCGGAAGCGCGGCAGATCCCACCGATCCGCCGCGGTTCCGCGGCCGAGTTGCCGATTCATGGGCTCGAATTTCTTGGGTGTTCTCCTGTACTCATGTCAAGCTCTCTGAACACACCAGAAAAATTTTAGGACTTCATTTTCACTTCGACAGAAACTTAACAGAACTAGGGTTTTCCGGGTTCGTTTTTTCGTTCGAAATCCGTACAAATTTGCGATTAAGTTATTTAGTGTTTAGCGAGGCTCTGATACCACTGTAAGTCGATGTAGTACACCCCAGTACTTGTGGGGAGGCGGATTTTACAAAAACGATCAAGTTTAAACAACGAACATCGACTAACCGCTTGAATCGAAGCTAAACTCTAAATAACCGTATCCTATGAGTTTCTTTTCATAAGAGATTAGGGATTATACCTAATGAACCGGTCCTTCTTCTTTATGTCCTCCTTGGTTCTCCTCGGCCTTCTCTAGGTAGTAGACGATCCACCCGAGAGCGAAACTCCAAGCTAAACCTCTAACTTGAGGTAACTAATCAACTTTGATTGCTAATCAAAGATGATAGGATGATATAGAGTTGGTTATGGATTGATTAGTCTTACTAATCCTAGATCTCAACACATGAGGGTGAGGATTAGTCTTTTGAAGAGAAAGAGCTTGAGGAGAGAGAAGGTGAGAGTGAGAGTAATGAGAATAGTAAATCTATCATAATATATATGAACCTTTAAAATTCATCCATTAAAGAAAAACTAAAATGATGAATAATGAAGTTTCATAAATATCAAGTGGTGATTCATAACCATGACTCATTAAGCATTTATCATGCATTAATGATATGCATGAATCACCCTCATGACTCACTAAACTCATTAAATGCAAATGACACCTAAACCTCCTTAGTCACCACTTCTAGAAGCTTCTCGCACAATTACGAGAACGCCCCTCCGATCCGTAAAAATACGGAAAAACTTTAGACTGTAAAAATCCAATAACCGGATACCAGTAACTGGCTTAAACCAAAGCCGACTGGTAAAATCTGTCCGAAAGTCATATGCGCGTAAACGCACGTATGCGTCCGAACCCTTTGTCGCAAAACCATGCAACCTCTATATCGTTTCGCCTGGAGTAGGAAACTCTCTGTGTGGGACTCTAGAGACTCGACTACTACGCTGGCAGTGGGTTTAACCACAGACCGCAAGCGGCACTAGCTGTACGTAACGGTCCCCAGGTAGTTGTCGATAAGAAGGCCGATGAGTAAACCCATCCGAACTCCTACTGAGTCTGATGTGACAATCTCCATACAGTCCGGTCCGTTCGTCCATGACTATCGCATATCGGGCCTAGGGGGGCGGCAAGCGTCAGTCCCCTAATAGCGGTATAAGTCGTGTCGGAGTGAAGCCCATTACACCCTGAGAAACTGCTGGAACCTACCAGCAAATCTCGCTTGCCCTGGCCAGGGACTTTGCGTAATGGCTCTCTGACACAGCACGATATCTACTCCCAATACCGGGAGGGACGAATCCTGTCTAACCGCCACTGCCTCCAAATGCTCGGGACTGCACCCAACTGCTACCTGTTTGCACGACTCCTTTGAGCCGTGGTAGGGTAGCAATCTAAGAACAGTGGGACACACTCGAGGCGAAGTAGCAGTGTCAAGTCTGCGGACTACGCTGTACTCATGTCACCTGGGAACTGTTCACTGACGACTGGTATCAAACCAACCAACAGTTCCCTGTGAGTCCTGTCCGGTGTACCCGTAACCTAACGAGCACCTGTATACTATCTCCAGTACGACGTACTGACGGCTGTGGGACAGACCATCTCCCCAACTGGGATGAGAAGCGTACACACCAGTCTACTCCGGAGTATCGATGCTCTGTCTCGATAATCCAACGACCAGGGACCTGAATAAGGATGTGCTTGTAGACTACCCAGCCCCCACTAGTGTGACTGCCATCACAACGCTGGTAGACAAGCAAGATCCTAAGAGCTCTATCAATACGTTCACTCACATATTAAGATAGAAAAACCAAGTAGCATACTACCATGTTTAGCAAGACTGTTATATACATGTGAATATCCCAAGCTTCCATTAAGTAATATACAAGCTAGTATGATACAGTAATGGCCTTCTAGGGCATAAACACTAACATTATCTTCTTCTTCTTCCTTTCTTCAAGTGAAGAAAACCAAACCTCATCAATGGTGATTGATGATTAAGAGTGAGAAACCCATTTCCAAAGTTTACCCACATCCTATTTCTTCATCCTCTACCTCTTGCCAAGAAGTAGAGTGTGTTTCCTTCACAAGTTTTCAAGACTTGGTGAGGGTGGAGCTTGATCTTTCGATGCCTCGACGTAGATCATCTTCGGCATGGACATCGACGACCTAGCTTGCCCATTCTCCGACGAAGCCGACTCTAGAGCCCGGGATGGATTTTGGACAGCGAAGGCACTTCGTTGCGAAGCTATGGAGGTGGACAAATGGATCTACAAAGGTTGTAATTCCGTATTCTCATTAGTTAAGTGTTAACTAGTTATGTTTCGCCTAGATTTCTAGCAAACGATCCGTACATTAGAGTTTCTCGGCACTAGATTTTTTGAAATTGGCATGTTCGATGCCTTGTGAGACCTCACTAGAGTGCCTAGGAACCCTACACAGCGTTGTGATGGCGCTCACACTCGTGTGGGTTGGGTAATCCATAAGCACATCTTTATACAGGTCCCTAGTCGTAGGACTATCGAGACAGGGCATCGATACTCCGGAGTAGACTAGCGTATGCGCTTCTCATCCCAGCGGGGGAGATGGTCTGTCCCACAGCCGTCAGTACGTCGTACTTGAGATAGTATGCGGGTGCTCGTTAGGTTACGAGTACACTGGACAGGACTCGTCGGGAACTGTTGGTTGGTATTATACCTATCGTCAGTTATCAGTTCCCAGATGACATGAGTACAGCTTAGTCCGCTGACTTGACACTGTCACTTCGCCTCGAGTGTGTTCCCACTGTACTTAGATTACTACCCAACCATGGCTCAAAGGAGTCGTGCAAACAGGTAGTAGTTGGGTGCAGTCCCGAAGCACTTGGAGGCAGTGACGGTTAGACAGGATTCGTTTCTCCCGATATTGGGGGTTGACATCGCGCTGTGTCTAGGAGAGCCATTACACAAGTAGTCCCTGGCCAGGGCCAGCGAGATATACTGGTAGGTTTCCAGTGTTATCTCAGGGTGTTCTGGGCTACACTCCGACACGACTTGTACCGCTATTAGGGGACTGACGTTCACCGCCCCCTAGGCCCGCCATGCGATGTATCAGATGAACAGACCGGACTGTACGGTGATTGCCACATACATGCTCAGTAGGAGTTCGGATGGGTTTACCTCATCGGCCTTCTTATCGACATCTACCTGCGGACCGTTACGTACAGCTAGTGCCGCTTGCGGTCTGTGGTTAAACCCACTGCCAGTGTAGTGTCGAGTCTTTAGAGTTCCATACAGAGAGTTTCCCTGCATTGTGCGAAACGTGTAGAGGCCGTATGGTTTTACGGCAGGGCTACGATCACTTACGCGCACTTGTGTGCGTATGATGTTCGGGCAGGCAATACTAGTGGGCTTTGGTTTAAGCCAGATCCTAGTATTGCACGGATGGATTTGATTTGTCTTCTGTGCATCAGCATTTTACGGAATGCGGATGCGGGTGTGTATGCACAGTTTTGAGGAGCGATAAAGGAGGAGGTGCCCCATTAGGGTTTTGGCAGTTGGTTCGGCCAAAACTGTAATGTGGCACACTCATTAGGGTTTTGACAATTCATTTGGTCAAAACCATTATGAGCCGGAGACATTGTTTACTAATCCTTTTAGTGATAGATTAGTGATGGCTAATTGCATTGACCATTTGACCACATAGACCTCTCTTGACTTTGTTGACCCGTTGACCGTGTTGACCATTGACCTTCAAGAGAGATCTACACTCTTCTTTCATTTTCTTTTTAATTCTTGAGTTATGAAAATGGTCTAGTCATTAGTGCCATCAACTTTATCATGATAGGATTAGTAATGATAGTTTTAGTGTATTATTGCAACCATGGTTCATTTTCTCTAGTTAATCTTTTCATTATTCTTTTCTCATTCTCTCTCTTGAAATGAGAAGAAAAGAAAAGATCCATGGTTGCTAGGTTTTCTCCTTCATCTTCCTCCTCTTGAAAATTCTTTTGATCTCATGTGTTGAGAGAAAAAGAAACCACATAGATAAACACTTCCATCTTTTTATTCTACAAAACCTAAGACATTTAGATTAGCGATCTCTTTGCCCTGTTGCCTCGGCTTGAGGTGGAGCTAGGTGTACAACTCTCTGGTGGATCGTCTTCGACTCAAGGAGGCCGCGGAGGTGACCTAGATCCGGATCGACCCTCGGAGCGTGGATGGACGAGCCGGACAGCGGAGAGAAGACCCGAAGGACCGGTTTCGTGAGGTATATTTTCTACAGCATAGTAGTTAAAGCCTCTACTTGTATGCTAGTTTCTATTTTAGCCAAGATCCTTGCTTTTGAGTCCATGTTGCCTTGCGCCAAAATCCTTGTTTTTCGCCATTCCGCCTCCCCGTAAGAACCGGGGTGAGTAACGTGGACATACACTTCGGTCTTCAACCATCATCCCAAGCTCCTAGGGGCTTCCTTGATCAAGCTTGATCTCCAGTCTCCCTCCATCGAAGATGATCCACCTGAGAGTCTATGCAACGAGCTCCAACCACTTATCCGAGGCAACTAGGGCACCTAGATCGCTACTCTAGATACCGTAGATAAAGTAGAGAGTAATGAAGGATTAATTTCTCTCAAGACACCCAAAGATTCTCAACTCATGAGAGGGTTTGGGTGGAGCTAGAGGAGGAAGAAGATGCCATGAGAATGAGGTGTTGAGAGCAACTCAAGAGAGAGAAAAAGAAATGAATAATGGTTTGTTGTTTTTTGTGTGTTGTGAGTGTTGATAAGAAATAATGGAGTCATCTCAATAAATATGTCAAGTCTCCAAAATATCTATAGTTCACAAAAATATCTCAAGTCAACAAACAATCTCACAACAAACAAAAACCCTAAGCATGCATGAATAGTAACCATGGGTCACTAATTAGCCATGCCACCAAAAATGCAATAAACACATCATCCTACACCTCAATAACCTTTTAATCCAAAAAGGACTAAACCATGATAATGTGTAACCTTCTAAGAGTAATCTTATAATAAATTACAAGAATACCCCTCTACCGTACATACATACCCGCATCCGTATTCCGAAGAATACAAATACAAAGAGACGAAAATAATCCAACAATATAATACTAGGATCCGTCTTAAACTAAAGCCCACTAGTATTATCTGTCCGAACATCATTCGTGCACAAGTATATGTTTGTGAGCGAACCCTGTCGTAAAACCATATGGCCTCTGCATCGTTTCGCCCGAAACAGGGAAACCCTCTGTGTGGGACTCTAAATACTCGTCAATATGCTGGCAGTGGGTTTAACCAAAAGCACGTCAGCGGCACTAGCTGTACGTAACGGCTACCAAAGTATTGAGCGAAAGGAAGGCCGACGAACAAACTCATCCTGAAATCCCAACTGAGCCGGACAGTGATAATATCCGTATAGTCCGGTCCATTCATCTATGAGTATCGCATATCAAGTCTAGGGGTGGATAAAGTCAGACCCCTGATAACGCGACATTTAGTGTCGGTATGAAGCCCAACACGACCTGAGAAACTACCGATCCTTGATCAGTAATTCTCGACTATCTTGGCCAAGTATTTCTGGTGATGGCCACCCATGCACTACCGCGACATCAACCACCAATACCGGGAGAGACGAATCGCCTGACGATCCGCTCACTGCCTTCATGTGGCTCGGGACTGTACCCAACTAAAACATGTTTGCACGACTCCTTTGAGCCGTGGTAGGGTAGTAATAAAAGCACGCTGGGAACTCACATGAGACAATTGACGATCTCAGGTCGATAGACTAACCTATACACATGTCACCAGGAAACTGCTATTTTACAATAGGTATGATACCAACTAGCATGTTCCCAGCGAGTCCGTCCGGTGTACTTATAACCCAATAAGCACCCGTATACATCTTTGGTGAACCAACTAACACCAATGGCTTATGAGACAGGCCACCGCCCCTTCATCGGGGTCTCAATCAGTATATAGTAGTCTACTTTTGGAGTATCGATGCCCAGTCTCAAAACTCCCACGGCTAGGGACATTTTAAGGATGTGCTTATAGAACACTGATTGATTTGTTTCGATGTCGTGTTTTGAAATGTTTCACAACCAAAGAAATTTATACCGCAATCAATTGACGATGTCTATTATAGTTTCGTCAATGAGAACGGATCGTCCACTGAGAAAGTGCGATTTCCTCATTATTGTTTTAGTTGAGTCGAAAAGTAAAAGATAAAAGAAAATGATTCAATAATTGTGAAGTTTAGTTTCAAGAATCAAGAGATAGATCTAAAATCAAGAAATACTAAAAATCTAGAAGATATCCAAATCGAATGAATTATCAAGATTTGTAAAGAGTCTCGTAGGAATCGATCCAATCGATAGTGATGATGAAGAATTATGATTACAAATTCTTATCTATTAATGATTTGTTTCTAGATCGATGACGATCAACGAGGTTTATGGATATCTTGAAGAAACTAGGGTTTCTCCATCATCATCCCTTGTCCTTTCTTTGATTAGCATTCAAATTCTAGCCTCTAGGAAACTCAATCATCGATCGTTGATCTCTAATTCGGAGCGAAAATATTCAAGAAAACATCTCGCTCAAATTAGGTTGTCGATGATTCAATATCCTAAATTTTACAAAACTCATAAGACTTAAGAATCGTTCAATAATTTAACCATCTTCATCTACCTATTTTCTCGATTCCTCCACAAGCGGAGTTTTCACTCAAACATCATGAAAAAGATAACAATCAAGAATTGATAACTCTTCATAATGCTCAAATGTAAAGAAAAGCAAGTTCAAGAATTTTCACCTTTTATTATTCGATGTTTCGTTACAATACACTCAAAGAGTACAAGAATTTGAGGAGAGAACTCGATCGTCGAACTAGCTTCGCATCGTCTTCTTGAGTCGCGGATCGTCTTGGATCTCTTGCTCGGATCATGATCGGCGTTGCTTCAAAAAGGCTTGTTGAATGCTTGCTTGAATAGGTACTCGATGATCTTGATTTGGATCAAATTGTTTCACTCAATTTGTGTGGATTTTGATTTGGATCTTGCTAGATTTTTTCAATTACCGAACAACCACCAACAACCCTTTTAACGAAGCCATGGGTCCCTTTTTATCCTTTAGCTTCCCTTAGAAACTTGATCTAGCTTCCTTTAGAATCTAAGCTAGGTTAGCTTCCTTTAGAAGCTTGGTAGTTATGAAGGAAGCTTCTAGATTAAGGTAGTTAGCTAGCTTGCTTGAGAAGCTTGGTTGTTATGAAGCTTGCATAGGAAGTTAGATAGTTGTTAAGCTTGCACAAGAAGCTTGGCTATTAGAAGAGAAGATTCTGAAGAATTCGAGGAACTGAAGTGTCTTGAAGAAGTTTTACTATTGAAAGGAAGCCTCGGGAGAAATTACCAACTGCCACTAAGTCGACGCGGCCGCGGATCCACGGCCGATCGGCCAATTCGGCTGCGGATCCGCAGCCATTTGAGGTGATCACTGCATGGAAATTCTGTGTTGTTTTTATGTTGATCCATAGGGCCTTATTTTATGTCTGGAATCTTTTTATACTTTCTTTTTCACTGCCTGATTTCATGTCTTGGACTTGGCATATTTTATCAGCACTTTTAGCAGTTCCGGTTCTTTTTCCTGGAATTTCCTGCACACAATCTCGAGACAAGTGTTCCGATATACAAAGATCATGCGTGCAATAATAAACACACAATTTCCCTAAAAATGCCGGTTATAATGTATAACACATGTTATTTGATATTTTACAGACAAATTGCTAATATGTGCTATATTTATACCGAACACCTTTAGATGATTGCAAATAGTAAGGAAATTGATGTGTAAAAAATGCAATATTTTCGACCGATCAAATTCCCCCAAACTTAATTTTGGTCGTCTCGAGCAAACTTGTTTTATTAAAAATAGAAGGAGAAAATAAAGAAAAAGAAAAACTAACTAGCACACTTTCGTAGGCAACACGATTGCACTGAGCACGTGCAACAAGCCTTTAAACCTCTAGGAGTCCCTAGTAGGAGGAGTGTTGTCTCCTAAGGGTTTTCAGCGGATTGCACCCACAAAATCCAATAATAAAAGGAAGACCGTGAAAGTTACATATAAAGATAAGAATTGTTAAAGCAAGACTTTGAAAATTTAGAGTTTCCAACTATACTAGCTTTTCGGTTGTCATGAGCCCTATCTTAATAGTCATGAAAAGATGTTAAAAATCACATCATCCCTCAATAAAACATCGTCTTTATTCTTCATTCTACCTTTCTTCCAAATATCGATCATTACCCCTACATGTGTGTAAAGAACATCCCTACACTCGGAGAATTCAATTCAAGCTATCGTACTCTTGTCCATCTGCCTCAGTACTTTTTAATCAATGAATATTTAGATGGGATTGCTCACACATTTTTCATGCGACCGTTAATACTTCTTGAGGTACTAACCGACCGATTACTCATGTGCTTTCTTATTAGGCGTATTAGTATTTTCCTCGTTTTGCACCACCTAAGGCTTAGCAGTGACCCCCAAACCAGTTGGTCTAAGGCACTAGTTGATGAAGCACCCTCGCTATATTTTTTTATTGCTGCATTGGCGATAACAAAACCAGTGTACATTTTTCTTCACCATTTTATATTTTATTCATTTTTTATTTCCTTCATACTTTGGCTTTTAGACAAGAGCATTTCATGGTATCCTCTACTATCCCGAGTTTCAAGACGTGTGTAAGTGCGTATAGTAGGGTATCAACATTCAAATGTTTGGCTTCCAGAATAGAAACTATTTTTCAGACTTACTTTTATTCTCAGATTAGTGACTTCTTTCATCTTACTAATACTTGGGACAACGGCTCATAACTACTTATTACTAGTTCGTTTAAGAAAACTTCTAATTTTCTTGGTTTTCTTAAATTTTTCTAATATTTTGGATGTAATTTTTCACTATCTATTCTTTTATTATGTTATTTATGTACAAATTTTTTTTTCATAATAATTTTTTTATATGTTTTGTGCTTATGCAAAGTATGATGCAAAGTGATGCGTAAATAAGCACAAACCTCCCCCAAACTTGTCTAGAACAGTGTCCTCACTGTTGTCTTCTGCTAAACCTCAAAAAACTTGTAAGCTTGGGAGGACATTATTAATGGGGGCAAGAATAAGTGAAAGTGAAAATCCTCCCCAAAACTTATTTTTGGCTCACAATTTTGAGGACAACTATTATTTTCAAGAGCCAAAAATATACCCCCCCAAACATGAGTTAAACAATGTTAATCTTTTAAAATCACAAGAGGGGGTAAAAGTTATTGGTCAATGCTAAGCTTTGCAAAGACCGAAAGTCAACACCAACCATTCGATGATTTTATCAGTGTAGTGCATCGGTTGGTGGAAGAACAAGTTGAAAAGAGCCAAGAAGAAGTGGGGAAAAGTTAAGTGGTGTGAAGGAGAGGATTTGCGTCTCGTTTTGGAGAGATGACATAGTGATTGTGATGGATTACTCACATTCTCTTTATATTCCAGAAGAAGGGGTGGAGGTTCAATTTCTTTGTATTGAGGTGGATTCATCTCAACACCCGTGGCTTTTAAAAATGCGAGTTCATCTGCGAAAATTTCCTCAAAACTCTCATCGATACCCCGAAGAATAATGTCATCAAAAAGCGTGGGGTGATCTTCAGACTCCAAAAACGGTTCATAATCAGTGTTAGTTGTTGACCCGGACAACTCGGTGGAAGAGTCCGTATGTGTATGATACATAGTTGGGTCAAACAACAACATATGAAAAGAGTCAAGATCAGTATCATGAGGTTGATCAAATTCGCTGCTGTCAACATCCACTAATTCGACAGAACAGACCTGAGCAGAAGGTTCGGAGAGTACACTTCCCAACATGTAAATGTTCAGCTCAATTGACATCTTCCCGATGGATAAGGTCATAGAGCCGTTACGACAGTTGATTATAGCAATGGAAGTGGCAAAAAAGGGGCGACCAAGAATCACCGGAATTTGATTCCGTGGGTTCGCTACAGGCTGTGTATCGAGAACAATAAAGTCCACAGGGAATACAAATTCCCCGATTTTTATCAACACATCATCTAGTTCACCCCTAGGTTTGGTGAGTGATCTGTCGGCCATCTGGAAAGTGCAGTGGGATGGTTTCAACTCTCCGATCCCTAACTGCTCATAAACTGAGAAAGGAAGCAGGTTAACACTTGCGCCAAGGTCAAGTAGAGCACGGTTAATGTGTTTATCCTCAATTGAAATAGAAATAGTAGGATAGCCAGGATCCTTACGTTTCCTAGGTAATTGTTGGGGAAAAGCGGTGTCTACAGTCTTTGACATAAATACCTTCTTTTGCACTTGAGTCTTCCTCTTCCTAGTGCACAAGTCTTTGAGAATTTTCGCATAAGCGGGGACTTGTTGTATTGCATCTAGAAGAGGGATATCGATGTTAACCTGTTTAAAGATTTCCGTGATCTTCTCCATTTGCGGACTTGGTTTGTTTCCCCTTAACCGATTCGGATAACGAGCTTTAGCAATAAGAGCGGGGTCCAACATTGGAGAAGATCGTGTTGGTTTGAAAGATCCCAAAATAAGAGTGGGATCATCTTTGGTGGATTAGAAGAGATGTGCTGAGGGTTCGAGCCTTGGGGAAAACAGAGAATAGGCTCGGAAGAAAATGGTGGGGTAGACAAACTGGGGTAAGAAGTACAAGTCGAAGGAAAGGTCTCAGCCGAGGTATCATCGATTGACTCTTCATTATTATCAATCTCTTCACCGACATGGTGTCAAGCACTCTTCCAGATCTTAACGTGGTGATTGCATTCACATGATATGAATACCCAGGATTTGGTAAAGGTTGAGCTGGAAGTTTCCCTTTTCCTCTAGCACTCAATTCGGTATTTATTCGTGCAATCTGTGCTTCCATCGACTTAATATTTTCATTTTGAGAGACAATGCTCTTCATCATATTATCGAAGGAAGATTGAAAATTTGTCGTCACTTGGATGGATTGTTTCATAAAAGTATCCAAGGTTTGTTCGAGTGCAGAGGAATTATCAGTAACGGCCATTTGCAAAGAATTTTCATATGGTGCAGAAGTGTTGGCCGGATTTTGAAAGTTTTGTGATTGGTAGAGGTGCTGACTTAATTGAAGTGGTTGCTGTTGTGGTGGAGGACCCTTTGAAAGTTGTTTTGGTTTGGAACCGTGTTTTGATTTTGTGATTGGTTCCAAGCAAGTTAGGGTGGTTCCTCCAACCCTGATTATACGTGAAAGGATATGGATCGTTTCTATGTCTTTGTTGGAAAGCAGCATTGATACGTTCATGACCTTGAAACGCAGAATTTAAAGGACATTCTTCCATAAGATGAGAAGGATCAGAACAACATCCACATACAGTTTTGGAGAGTGACATCTGATTTAGGGCGGCTGCTAAAAATTTATGTTCCATAGATTCGAGTTTCTTTTGCATTGCTGCCATTTCAGCTCTAACTCCTGTGGAAACATCAGATTGGTGATTACCACCCCTAGACGATGATTGGGTTACACTCTCCCACTGTAAAGTTTTCTCAGCGAAATCCTCTAGAAATCTCCAGGCTTCACCATCTTCTTTAGTCATGAAGGTGCCTTGACACATGGATTCAAGGGTCAGTTTTTTGTAGGATTAATGCCCTCATATATGATTCTGCACAGATCCTATCTAGGGATTCCGTGATGTGGACACTGAACTAACAGATCCATGAAGCGTTCAAAACACTTCGAGAATGGTTCATTTAGGAGCTGGGTAAATTGATTTATTTCGCTACGGACTCGAGCTGTTTTATCATTGGGGTAAAATTTCTTTAGGAAAGCTGTAATGAATTCTTCCCAGTTTGAAATAGAATGTGTGGCTGTGTTATATAGCCACTTCTCGGCTATATCGCACAAAGTAAAAGGGAGAAGACGTAAACGCATAGCATCCACAGAAAGCTGTGAAGTACCAATCATTGCGCATACATTTTCAAATTTGGTAATAAAGACATGCGTTTTCAGACTCGAGACCGTGATATTTGGGTAGAAGATTGATGTATTGGGGTTTGATTTCAAAGTTGTCCCCATTGGCTGGTGGAACGGTGAGACAGGTCGAAAGAGGATCTCAATTAGGGTAGCATCTCTCTTGGAGAGTGATGCGGGGCAGATTCTGCGCACCTGCGGACGGTGGCAGAGTAGTGTTAAAGATGTTCGATGGAGAACCGTCCATCAAAGTGGGTGTGGTGGAGAGTAAAGAACAAGTAGACGTAGAAATACCGACTTCGGAGTCGATAGGAGGAATGCGGACAAGACGGGCACTAGAATCCCATGTCCAGCCGAGCATGCACTAAATGGTTTAGCACTAGTGGCAGCGTTAAGTGATAATTAAGGAAAAGGTGAGTTGGGGTTTGTTTTTGAAAAAGATACGAATTTTTTTGAAAAAGACAAATCACAAACAATGCACAAGCAACCCTAAATCTAGTGGTCACCTAGGTCAAGTCTCTAGACCGCTCCTAGACTTCCAGAAGATAAGTCGCAAGATAGATCCTCTACTGCCTCTTTGTCTCTCCTGTGGCCAGGTAAGCGCCAAGTAAGTGGGAAGTTCTCCACTACGTAAGTAGTGGGCCTAATTAAGTAACCACTTGCCTTAGACACACTTACCTTAGACACCACAAAAGAAACGCGGATAAGCAATAGATTACCCACGACCTTCGTCTGTCCTAATTGAGCGCGACGGTCCTTAGAGTCATGTCTAGATATTTTTTAGTTAATGAGGATAATGCGGATGCAATTTTGTTATTTTTGGGGCTTAGGAAGGGTAATGAACTCCCCACCTAATCTGATTTTGGTCTTTGCCCCTTAATTTCCGTATTAAAAATGCAAACAACCAAGATAAAATACGCAACAATTTTTCTTTTTGTGGCGCTGCGAATTTTTGCAAAGAATCCTGCAGAAATTGGTTAATCGAGCAGAGAAGGGAGGAGATAAGAAAATACAGAATATACCAGAGAAGTTTGGTGAACTGAAGCCCTAGGAGTGCCGCGGAACCGCCGCGAGATGGCTTCTTTGGCCGCGGAAGCGCGGTGGTATGATGAGATCTCTGCACACAATTTCATGCAGATCCTCCTGTTCACTCATTGAACTCTCTGAGATTCTCTGAAATTTTTTCCTCTTGCTCCACAGATTCCAGATCTCCTTGCAACAAATCACAACAAATCATTTAGCGTTTGTGCGAATTTTGATCTAAAAATTCTGATGGAATAATAAATCTTTCAACTCAAATTACAAAAACGAACAAATTAGCATACGATCCCCGGCAACCGTCGGGGTCTCGACTGTATACACTAGTCTACTCTGGAGAATCGATGCCCTGTCTCGAAACTCCCACGACTAGGGACCATTTAAGGATGTGCTTATAGACCCCAGCTCCCACTTATATGATCGCCCTCATACTGCTGGTGGTCAAGCAAGAATCCTAAGGGCTCTATCAACGTGTAATAGCGACCTGTCAGGTTACCTATAGCAGTACACGATGATAAAGGTAAACCAGATAGCATACTATCATCTCGAGTAAGACTGTCCTACCGGGATAGGTCCTCCCTCAATCATTGCAATCACGTGCCTGTGATCCAATAATTGACTCTGAGGGCACTATCTCCAACAATCTCCCACTTGCACTCAAGGCTAATTATTGCGATGTCGCATACTCACAGCCCGTGTGATACCGAACACCCAACTCCTCTACTAGTCAGTCTCACAAAGCTCGTTTGCGAAACTATTGCGTTCGAGGAATAGCCTCAGTGAGTGGATCCACTCTGATGTTTCTTCCTATGTCTCTCTATATCTCAAGTTCGCGGAGAAAGCCATCTCCCGAAATGAGCAATACCTGTCTTAGAATGTCTGGATGTCTTATGGGACCTAGCTCATAAATGAACTCCAAATCCAAACTTCTTAGACTGTATCGTCAACTGAACTTAATCAGTATCCTGCGCCATGCCTTACCTCAGTATCCACCTGGACCACCTGTCCAAAATACTGCCCCTCGTCAGAAGGAAAACTATAACTCTGACAGCCACTCTTCCATCCAGGTCACCTTGGAAGCCTGGAATGATAACTTTCTCCCAAAGGAGAATGCTGCTATCATATCCCTAGAACATCCACTTATTTTCTAAAACTGCCTCCGACTGTTTCTCCAGAATTGGATGAATATCAACTTATTGCATCTACTGCAAGAACAACATCTGGTGTGGTACTTTACATCTCATGATTGACTCAATTGCCTAAGCAAGTGATCTGCCAATCATGCGTACCCCTCTCCCCTTTAGTCTATAAGACACCTTTAGAGAGGGTGACTCCATTACCTACAGGTACACCACCATGCCAGGAGTCGTCCATTCTAAATACTCATAGAATGCTGTCAAGGTACCCAGATTAGAAAACCACCAAAATATAGATCCAAAACTGTAGATCTAGTAACCAGAATGTCTGATATAATATCCAAATCCTATGTGGAGAAACTACTGTGTGACGACCAAAGTATAACCGATCGTAGTATAGGAATATCACTTTCTACATTGTGTATGTCATCCAAAACCCGGATATCACACCCTACTACCTTCTCAACAGATCCATCCCCTATTCTGATGACGTCAAATCTATGACTGTCACATCAGAAATAGATGATCTATCTCCGCTATATCTGCTTTAGTCTATAAATAGACATAAGCTAACTGTCCACCAATGCTTCCGCTGCTCCCACTGACTACGACAACCCTCTGGCAGAGTCATATACACGTACACTTCTGAAGCTAGTTCAGAACGACGCTATACTCATCCTCCTGCCGGGTCTCGCAGCCTGGAACAACAGCAATGGCAAGTGTGGGTAAACATGAACTTCCCTGTCACCGTCCTTGAGGCTACCGGAGTACCTCTCGGGTGCTTGAAGTTACCCACCGTATCTGCGGAGTGGCCAATGGAATGTCACACCAGATTGAATCTTTAGGTTCCTTATCAAATCTTCAGTAATCGTTTGCGGTTCTGGAATCACTTCCAGTTCTACCATACTCCCACTACTGTTTTTGAAAAAATCCATTTTTAATAAAACTGTGGCGAGTCTAGAACAATATTTCTATTGATCTGCCAGATGGTAGAAAGTCAACCCTCGTCATAGCCTGGGTCAACCCACAAACAGCCATTACAGAAACGTGCCTTGAGTTATCCAGAGTCTGGTTTTAATCATAAGCCGGACAACTCCCCGTACCTTAACATCGTTAAGATATGAACTGTTTTATATCCAATATAGAAACAGAGGCACTGATTTAATTGAACCAGATTCAAATCATGCAGCTGTCTCCAGTGCATGTCAACTAAATGGAAAGAGGCCGATCAGCGTTACTCAACTTTGGAATACTTCCAATTATGAGTAACCTGTAAGATAAGCAATTTCTCTTAATCATTACTATCATCTGAATACCATGCACAAATATCTACATCTTCGATCACCTTGAAGAATCCCGATACTTGCAATATCTGGTTCTCTACTTTATCCTTATACCTATAACTCCTCAAAACTTAGACCCTGTGTTTCTACGAAACACATGTCTAAGAACTAGAGAAGTTAAAAGTAAACAGAATATAGTATGAGGACCAACCCCTCTGTCCTAATGGACACTAGACAACATACAATACTCTGTATAAGTCCGCTGAGTCTAACAACTCTTTCACTGTGTGTCGTAGGTTGAAAACTGTACTTATGGTTAAGAAGAATTACACCGCTGTTTAATGCTCCTTACCTAACCATCCACTGATATAGGTAAATGTCATAGACATAATTTCAAAAAGGTATGTCTCACTCTATAAAAATAGACGTACAGATATATCAATTTGAAATTGGTGCATAACAGCGGATATTCAAAACCAAATGTTTGCCAACCGTCAAACAACCCAAGTGACTTCCTCAAATATCACCAATTACAACGAATCCCGATATAATGAGGATGATCACCTAATTCCCAATAACTTACTCCCACTCACCATCTGTAAAACCATACAGATGTGAGAATCCAACCTGGTAAATACATACCCTGGAGCAAGTGTCTAATTGGGAAATCAGTTTTCTTTTAACAGTACACAGTGAACCTGAAACATTGAAATGTTTCGATGGGGTATCCTGGTATTCATAGTAATGCCTCTTCCATTATCCAGATTCACAACTGTAACCGTATAATTCTTTGCCACCTCTTCAAATCCCTTTATATGTCTTTAGTCATTACCTTCTGTACACCCCTTTAGGCCAAATGGTTTTCTTCCTTCCCTACCGTTCGGCACCAGCCTATGATTTGGAAGAAGACTATCCAATAAGCATAAAGGGTGTACTGTCCTAGTCCTAGGAGCACTCGCAACGCTAGAGAAGGTGAAGATAAAAGACACCTGAATGTACTTTATTCCTATTTCTCCTGAACCAGGATCCATCCCCGAACTGGAACAAGTTCCTTTCGAGTTCGTATATAACCATACGATGGATTATCCAATAAACTGGGATCTTCGTAGTGATACGGAGTGTCCTGGAGAAATACAAAGGTGATTTAGGATTGGCGAAGAAATACTTGGTTTGGTCGTGAATAGTAGTCGCAATTTACTTTGCCCTCTTACTAATCCCTTGCTTTGTCTTAACTTAATACCTTCTGTACACCATCGTTATGCTAATTGGTTTTCTTCATTCCCCACTGTTCGGCACCAGCCTAAGGTTTGGAAGAAGACTATCCAATTTGCGTAATAGGTGTACTATCTCCTAAACCAAGGAGTACTCACAACTTGAGAGAAGGTAGAAAGAAAAGACAACTGAATAATCCTATCCGTTTTCTCCAGAACCAGAAACCATCCTCAAATTCCTTCGAGTTCGTATATAACCATACGATGGTTTTGTCCAATGGAAGTGGACGTTCGTAGTAATACGGGGTGTCCCGGAGAAAAGGGTAAAAGTAGGAGTGGCAATGAGGTTTGCAACTCTGACAATCTAAAAGCCAGTGTTAAGAAGGTTCGGTCAACTTGGTCACTGAGTCATAGTCTAGGGTCGGGTCAATGGTCGCTGCCAGAGAGAGAGAAAAGAAACACTCAGCGTGCACTCTAACCTAGATCAGAATGGTTACCAATTTATCTAATCAAGAAACCCCCCATTGTACCTCAAATTCTCCTCCAAACCTGAAAGAAGAATTAGTCGGGAATACCCGAGGAGTAAACCAACTCATCAGTGGGAATCGGGATCCAACTATCATCGCATGATAACGTGACGGAATCCGCTCACGCTATCACACTCCAGAAGGTATGTGCATATCTGGCAAGTTTCAGTTCTTTTGAAACTCCCGATGTGATTTCTGCCCCATGCTCTTATGACCTTGATGAAGGTCAACAAATCATAAGTCACATGTCAAGTTCCACCCGTCATTGTCCAGGTTAATTTGAACCCACCCGTACAAGCCCTTGACGAAGGTCAACAAGGCTATACGACTGTCCCAAACCAACCCATCTATCTATGCAGCAGAAAGGCAACAAGCAGCTACCATACACTATGCCTTGACGAAGGTCAACAAACATAGCATGAATACTACGTGCTACCCGTCTGAAATGACGGAGGGCTACGAATGGTTTCTGGTGAAAACCTTTAGCGTCATGAACTTGATATCGTTGAAGGAACTGATAGCTTTTTAGAAAATATAGTAACGAAAACCTTTACTAAAGAGGTCACTCCCGGTGAAGGGATCTCGGCTCTTTCCCCATAGAATGGGGTGCAGGATATTCCAAATGAATACCACGATGCAAAGCAAAAGTAATCGGCTATAGTGAAGTTAATGCCCTGACACAAACTTCTGTCCAAGGGGTTACTCCCGGTGAAGGGATCTCGGCCCTTGCCTCGTCGACTGAGGAGCAGGATATTCCAAATGAATACCACGATGCAAAACAAAAGTGAACGTCCTTGCAATAACAGCTTTTTGAAATGTGTTCCAACAACATCTGAATAGGTCTATTTTAACTTGCGTTGATCCGAATCAACGCAGTCCTATCAATTGATCACACCACAAAGAACGAAAATATACTGATGTACGTATATGCCATCCGCATTCGCCACTGGGTCCCGTCATTACCCGTTAGGTTAGCTAACTAACGACAGAGCGGGGACTGGACTAGCGCGGATGTAAAACATATACAACATCTACTAATATATATACCAATATATAATATTTCGCTCAAGGCGTGATAAAAATGCAACAACACATAAATGTACAGCATCACAGAACAATACAGATATCTGGGATCCCCGGGTTTCACAGAGCCACTACTGAAACCCGACGTTCCACTGGTCGTGTGGATAGCCTGTGCAATGAAATCCTAGACCCCTACGGGCGCGGCAAGTTACCCGCCAAAACCTGAAGCGAGGCAGCCCCCTTCAGCAACGTGAATGGACCACCCAGCACTTCACAGAATCCGGTAACTTGGGCACCCCTCCTGGGTCAACCTGTACCCCCTACGAGTGCGGCGAATAGCCCGCCAATTCTAGAGTGAAGCCCCCTTCGTCCCAATGCCATGAGATGCGGGCTTGTTGCCCTCCAGAACCCGGCTATCCGTGCACCCCACCGCGGGGCAATCCTAGTACAGAAAGTAAAATATACATACAACGGGTACATCGACCGCAACCTGGTCGTGCCCCAAAATAATAAAACAAACAGGCAGTGACGGCAGTCCACATGTCGGACGCTCGCCCCGCAATATCAAATGTACATAATACAACAGAACTGTACTAGCATTGCATCCAGGCTATCCCCACCGACCGATCCGCAACATCACAGCAAAATCACAAAACATCAACGTGAAAGTCACGTTCGCAAATCCGTCTAACCGGGCTATAGCAGTTAGACCGGATTTACCGATCGAGTGACATTCACGGTCGTAGATATAATGTAAATACTGTGAAATAATGTGTTTAAAATATCCGATCGATCAAATTTTAACAAGTGGGCCCCCAAGCAATACTGTAGCACTCACAGAAATTCTGGGCCCAATGTTATTATTCCAAAACCCCTAAAATCAGCCCACAAGCCCACTGCAAAAAATTGGTGAAGTGAAGCCAACTTCCTGCGGCGGAACCGCGGCCAAAGAGGGGCTAAGACCGCGGTTCCGCGGTCGTACGGAAGGATCACGTTACCAAATTTTTGCAGTGTTCTTATAATTCTCTACACATCATTCTGGGACAACCTGAAAAATTTTTGGACTTCAAAAAATTTCGACAGAAACTGATGTGAAGGAAAATACGGTTTTTGGAAAATTGTTCGATCGGAAATGTAAAACACATTATGCAAAGCTAGACTAAGTTAATGGCGAGGCTCTGATACCACTGTAAGTGCACGGCGGCGCCCCGGCCGTCAATCCGACGGCCAAATGCGGAAGCGGTGATAAACTCTAATTTTGCGAACTTAGCAAACCGGCACCACCGCGCACTAAACACCCGGATCGAACCATTAAACTAGTTCTAGCTAACTACAAGATGGGGAAGAGATATACCGAGTGATCCGAGTCCTCCGGTCTTCTCGTCGTCGTCCCGATCTCCTGCGGAAACTCCGGTCGTCGCCTCCTTGCCGGAAGGGCACCACATCGCCTGCATCTTTTACGGGCTCCCACCTCAATACCGAGGCAACTCGGGCATGAAGCTGGCAAGTCGACGTGCCCAAGATTTGCTGTAGAAAGTGTAGTGCTTTGTCTCTTTGGGGTTATGTTGCCTTGATGGAGGAATGAGGTTGTGAAATGAACTTCCAAGTGGAGCTAGAATTTGTGTAGCATGAAAATGAGATGAACAAATTTTCCCTCCTCAAAATGAAATGATCCTCTCCCTCTCTCTCTCAAGTGGCCGCCCCTCCCCCTTTATCAAAATGGTGGAAGAAAAATACAAACCATGAAGGGAGGTGATGGTAGGAGAAGAGAAATGGTGACCATATCCAAACATCATCATAACAATCTCACATCAAACTCTAATCACCTTTTAGTGATGTAAGGAGAATCAAATGATGGTTGAAAAGAAAAGATGCCATCATAATCAATACATTTGCAAGAAACCCCTCCACAATGTGTTATTTGCAAACTTGCAAATAACCCCCTCCATCGGAAAAGTCCGGCGGGGAAAGAACAAAGGAAAACCGGCCGGAACGGAATGCAAACTGGCAACTCCAGAAAACTGGTCCCGTAATAAATTACAGGAAAACCCCGATACTGTGCATACACACCCGCATCTGTATTCCGACCGGATACAAATGCAATGAGACAAAATCTACACTGTACTATACTGGGATCCGGCTTAAACCAAAGCCGGCTAGTAATATCCGTTCGATCCTGATCCGTGCAATACCGCACGTATCCGATCGAACCTTGCCATATATCTATACGGCCACTAGTACTAACCGTCCGATCCCGATCCGTGCAATACCGCACGTATCTGGTCGGACCCTGCCATATCTCCATACGGCCTCTACAGCATTTCGCCCGAAAGCTTGAGTAACTGAAAGTGTGGTGAACTCTAAAGACTCGTCAATACTATGGCTGTGGATTTAACCACTAGCACGTCAGAGGTATAAGCCAATACGTGACGGGCCACCAGCTATTGACCAAAAGGGACGTCGATGAGCAAACTCATCCTGACACCCTACTGAGCCTGTCAGTGACAATATCCGTACAGTCCGGTCCGTTCGTCTATGAGCATCGCATGGCGGGCCTAGGGGGTTGGTAAAAGTCAGACCCCCAAAAGCGGTACAAGTTGTGTCGGAGTGTAGCTCAGAACACCCTGAGATACTACTGGAATACCTACCAGTAAATCTCCTGTCTTAGCCAAGGACTTTTCATGTTCTGGCTCTCCTCGACACAGCGCGACCTCACCCCCAATACCGGGAGAGACGAACCCCTGAAGATCCGCTCACTGCCTCCATGTGGCTCGGGACTGTACCCAACTAAAACCTATTTTCACGACTCCTTTGAGCCGTGGTAGGGTAGTAATCAAAGCACAGTGGGAACTCACATGAGACAAATGACGATCTCAGGTCGATTAACTAACCTGTACACATGTCACCAGGGAACTGCTATCTGACGTCTGGTATAATCCCAACTAGCAGGTTCCCGGCGAGTCCTGTCCGGTGTACTCATAACCCAATGAGCACCTGTATACATCTTAGGTGAACCAACTGACACCAGTGGCTTGTGAGATCGGCCACCGCCCCTCGTCGGGGTCTCGACTGTATACACTAGTCTACTCTGGAGAATCGATGCCCTGTCTCGAAACTCCCACGACTAGGGACCATTTAAGGATGTGCTTATAGACCCCAGCTCCCACTTATATGATCGCCCTCATACTGCTGGTGGTCAAGCAAGAATCCTAGGGGCTCTATCAACGTGTAATAGCGACCTGTCAGGTCACCTATAGAAGTACACGATGATAAAGGTAAACCAGATAGCATACTATCATCTCGAGTAAGACTGTCCTACCGGGATAGGTCCTCCCTCAATCATTGCAATCACGTGCCTGTGATCCAATAATTGACTCTGAGGGCACTATCTCCAACAGAGGCATCACCCAGGTCTTTCATCAAGAACTTGTAGGGTTCCTAGGCACACCAAGGAGGTCTCACAAGGCATCAACCATGCCAATTTACAAAAATTACGGTGCCGAGAAACCCTAATATGGACCGTTGGCTAGAATTTTAGGCGATAAAATGAAACTAGTTTACAACTAAACTAAAAGAACGGATATACAACCTTTGTAGATCCGGTCCTCCACCTCCATAGCTCCGCAATGAAGTCTTCTCGCTGTCCAAGTTGAACCCCGGGCTCTAGCGTCGGCTTCATCGGAGAATGGACGTGCTAGGTCGTCGACGTCGATGCCGAAGATGATCTACGTCGAGGCATCACTAGATCAAGCTCCAACTTCACCAAGTCAAGAAACTTGTGAAGAAAACACACTCTACTACTTGGCAAGAGGTAAAGGATGAAGAAATAGAAAGTGGGTAGACTTTAGAATTGGATTTCTCACTCATTTTCATCAATCACCATTGATGAAGTGAAGGTTTCTTCATTGAAGAAGAAGATGATGAAGAAGAAGAATATATGATAAGTTAATTGTGATAGAAAAAAAAAATCAATCCTTATCATAATTCCAACCATAGTTAGGTGTAGAGAATTGACCAAGGTTAAAGGAATGGTTAGGGTTAAGCATGAAGTCAAGAATGGTTACAAAGTCAAAGCTTCATGAAGCTTCAACTAGAAACAAAGAAAGCCACCATTCTCTTTAAAATCTTTTCCAAATAAATCAATAAATAAATAAAAGATAAAGCAAAACCTTAATCATCATCTTAACCATGGTTTAATTCTATACACTTAACCAAAGAAGCAAGTATCATCAAACATGATACAAACTTATGCACAAACAAGTGAGAAAATCCATTTAAAGTGAACCAATACTAGTTAATGCAAAGTAATATATCAAATATATAAATATGCATTAAATCATTAAATCAACACTTGATTCAATGATCCGGTCATGTCGCACACAACCGACTAGTATACAATGTATCGGCTTATCGAATCAACGCTTGAATCGATAACTAGGTTATATCGCATACAACCATTCGACACATTGATCGCGAGAATGAAATACGGTATCACATACACGCATTATTCTCGGTCCCGCACATATCTCATATACGCTCCTATTTCGTTTCGCTTGAGCCAGGAAACCTCTGTATAGGACTCTAAAGACTCGTCAATACGCCGGCAGCAGGTGATGATCATATCAAACACCCACAAGCCGCAAGCGGTCTGCTAAACGTAACGGCCACCCGGGTATTGAGCGATCAGAAGATCGACGAGCAAGCCCGCTCACACTCCAGTGAATCCAACCAGTAACACTACCGTACAGTCTGGTCTGATCGTCTGATACGTCGCATATGTCGCCTAAGGGTGGTAAACGTCAGACCCCAATAGCTCGATAAGTCGTGTCGATATGAGGTCTATAACAATTCGAGAAACTACTGGTAACACTTACCAGTAAATCTCAGCAACCCTGGCCAGGGATTTCCTGTTATAGCCAATCGAACACAGCGCAACATCAACCCCCTATACCGGGAGAGACGAATCCCCTCCTATCGCTCATTGACTCCATGTGACTCGGGACTGTACCCAAAAACCACCGTTTTACACGCCCTCTTGGATGTGGTAAGATGGAAATCAAAGCACAGTGGGAACAACACAAGCCTCTATGACGATCTCGGGTCAACAGACTACTCTGTACCAGTGTCACCAGAGAACTGCCATCTTACGTAAGGTATAATACCATCTGGGAGTTCTCGGCGAGTCCGTCCAGTGTACCCAGTCTCTACTGAGCACCCGTATATCTACTCTGATGTCAAACACCAATGGATATGGGATCATCCATCGCCCATCTGTATGGGTCGAGAAGGTACACGCTAGTCTACTCTGGTATATCGATGCCCCGTCTCGATACACCCACGACTAGGGACTTTGAAGGATGTACTTATGGACTACCCTGTCCCCACTAGTATGATCCGAATCATAGTCCAGGTAGTCAAGTACACATCCTAAGGGCTTTACCAACATGTAATAGAGAGACAATCTTTGTACACGTTAAGGTAAAGAGCAACCAGATAGCATACTATCATGTCGAGCAAGAAATTCCTCCCTATATATGTTCCAGCATCCACTACAATATACATCCAATGTACAGTAATGGCCTCTAGGGCATATATATAACTAACAATCTTCCACTTGCACTAGGGCCATCTGTAGCAGTGGTTGTAGTATCTCATACTCAACCATCCCATAAAAGTCTCTCTCTAGGAACAGGCCTTCGTGAGTGGATCCGCCGTGTTGTCCTCTGAGTCTACTCTCCTAAACTCGATCACCCTGGAGATCAACCATCTCCATGATCAGGTGATACTGCCTTAGATTATGTCTGGATCACTGATGGGACCTGCGTTCCTTGGCATAAGCCACAACTCCATTGTCACACAATGGGAGGAACGTAGTTCATCTCATGAACCAATATACACCCAAACAACCTCTTTGGTAGCATCTTAAGTAGCGATGTATCCTGCCTTTATCGTCTAGTATGTCACGGTATCTAGCTTGGAACTCTTCCAACATACCGTCCCTTTACTGAGGGTAAAGACAATGCCTGTGACTGACACTCAGTCATCTTTATCACCCTGGAACACTTCCAGTGATTTTCCCCAGGATCAACTGATACCATCTCACTACAACTAGTGAGTATTCTAACACCCAAATAACATCTATCTCATAGATGAAAACTCAGGATTTAAGAGGTATCACTTTGATCCTATATGGAGAATCATGTGATAAGCGGAGATTGATCGAGCGTAGCATAGGAAACTCATTCCCTATCAAGAGTATGTCATCCACGTACTCTACGAGGATCACCACCATACTCCCTACTACCTTTTTGTTTATACAAGGTTCATCTACCATTTTGAAGATGTCAACTTCTTTGACTAATCCATCAAAACAGATGTTCCAACTCCGCGATGCCTGCTTTATTTTATAAAGCATCTTGCACACGTTTCCGCTGCTCCCATTGTCTACGAAGCCCTCTGGCTGTGTACTTATAGACGCACTCTTCTAAAACATCATTTAGAAAAGCAGTCATGACACCCAACCACCAGATATCGTAGTCATGGTATGTAGCCGTGACAAGTAGGTTCTGGATGGACTTAAGCATAGGTACTGGAAAAGGTTTCATCATTATCCACGCCTGGTCAATGATGAAAACCTTTAACAAGTCTAGCTTTGAAAGTCTCAACCTTTCCATCTACACCAAGTAATCTTCTCAAGATATACTTGCTCCTGATGGGGATATAACCCTTCAGATATAGCAGCCAAAGTCCATACTTTGCTGGTGTACATGGATTCCATCTCAGATCGCTAAGCATCCAGCCATTCTTACAGAGTCTTACTCCTGATGGCCAGCTCGAAACTAGTTGGGTCATCATCTCATGATGCAATCCTCGCTCCCACTATCATAGAGAAACCTAAGTAACTCTCAGGTGGGTGAGGAACCCTATTAGATCGGCGGAGAGGCTGAGGTTCGTTGGAATCTATTGAATCCTTTGGTTCTATCAAATCATCTGCTGTAGTTTGTATAGCTGGAACCATTCCAGTTCTACATAACAGACGTTGTCTCGAGCTTGTCCGGATTTTGCTTTTAGACATAGGCCGGACAACCCTAAATCTTAACTAACTTAAGATATGGGCTCTTCCCTTTCCATATCTCATATGAAGTGGTAGGCAATTGATTTGATCGTGACCATATTCAATAGGTATGCAGCTTCTCAAGCGCATAACTCCCAAAAGGAAATAGGTAACTCAGTAGTACTCATCATAGAGCACACCATATCAAATATGGTGTATCTGCTCCGCCCCGATATACCATCGTAATATGGTATATTCGGAGGAGCAATGCCGAGAGAGAATCTCATTCTCCTTTAGAATAGTCCAGGAATTCCGTGCTCAAGTATTCTCCTTCCTGATCTCATCATAGGACATAATACTTATACCCGTATTTTGGTTCTCTACTTCTAACTTATATTCTGTGAATATCTCAAAAGGTTCGGACTCATGTTTCAACAGGAACATATGACTGAATCTTGAGAGAATATCAGAGAATATAATGAAGTATAAAGAACCAGTCTTGGCATGTGTAGACAGGAGATCTTACATACATCATCATGTATCAGTCCCAAGAGTTCATTAACTCTTTCTCTGTTTCCAATAAACAGAGCTATGGTCATGTTATCTTTGTGACATGACTGGCGAGTTTCACAAGATGTAAATTCAAACTAATTTAAATATACATCTTTATGTAACTCTAGCTAGTCGGGTCGCATTGATATGACCTAGTCTACAATACCTAAAGAAGGATCCGTTCATTTCTGAACTCTTCCTCTTGTGTGTGTTCTATATACTAAGAACTGTAGTTTGATTTAGAACAGAAATGCTTTTAGATAACGTGCCTGAACCGATCAACTTTTGATATAGAAAATGTTCAAAACATTATCCATCTATACAAAATTTTATCATTTCTTTACTAATAAAGAGACTGATATGATTTTGTATATCAGGTTCGGTATCTAATAACATTCGTTCAGAATCAATGTATTACAATACAAGGTGACAGTGACCAACAGACTTGGCTGCAACACTTGCCCCGTTTTCTGCCTCATGAAACTTATCACCCGTTCTCAGTTTTTCTACCCTTTTGTAGCCCTATGTAACATCTTACATATCTGGGATCCTGATCCGGTATCAAATACCCAGGATACAGAGGATACTGAGAAACAGTTCTGTGTAACGAACACACCCGAAGATGATGCATCATCATGCACTCTCTTCGTTTGGGCGGCACGGGAAATATGGTATTCCCCAATTTCCTGCTCTATCTTATAACAATTATAAGTTGGAGCGGGACCAACGTTCCCCAGCTCAGTATAACAAGCGGGTTCGGTCAATAATCCGTATTATTATCTTGATTAAGGCGTGATATGGTCGCTACCTAGAGAGAGAGAGAAGAAAACACTCAGCGTGCGCTCTTGCAAGAATAGATTGGTTATTATTTTATCTAATCAGGATGGATCCCACTGCTTTTTATCAAATCTTCGTTCAAACCCTAAAAGGAAAGACTAGCCGGGATTAATTACACACTACAAGTTCGCCAATCTTTCAGCCAGGCCAGTGTCGGTACTTTGAGGGAGGTCCCCCGTGCTTTCGCACGAACCTAATTAATGTAAACCTCGTTTTCCCAGAGGCGTAACCTCGTTAACACCTTTCTAGACACCTACTTGATCGGCTAATTGTAATGTATAAAACTCTCCCAGGAGTAACAATTACTCGCAGCGAGTATCAGGATCCAACTATCTCATAGAAGGTATGCAATCTCATTGCAAATTTCAACACTTGAAATTCCCGATAATATTTTGCCCCTAGCTCGCTATGACCTTGACGCATGCCAAACAACCCATAGTCTGCTAGTCAAGTTCAACCCGTACATTTCTTGATTGAATTAAACCCACCCGCACGACCCTTGACGCATGCCAAACAACGCCGTACGAATACCTTAATCCAATCGCATCGTATGCTAGCAGATAAGCACTGGTTAGCTACCGTACACTACGCCTTGACGCATGCCAAACAACCGTAGCACGAATACTAACTAGTACTTATCTGAAATGACGGAGGGCTACGACAGGTTTTTCTAAAAACCTATTACGTAATGAACTTGATATCGTTGTAGAATCAAATGATTTTAAAAATGGAGTGTTTTTTAGGCTTTTCTAGTTTTGCTAAAGGGGTCACTCCCGGTGAAGGGATCGTCGGCCCTTTCCTCGTCGAATGAGGTGCGGGATATATCATATATATCACTGTGCAAAGCAAAAACTCTTAAAAGCAATCAAAAGACAAACCGAGTGTGTAGCATCTGCCAGTTATTGCTAAAGGAGTCACTCCCGGTGAAGGGATCTCGGTCCTTTCCTTATCGAATAAGGTGCAGGATATATCGTATATACCGCTGTGCAAAGCAAGAACTGTAGCTACCTGTTTTATTTTGAAATTCGATTCTACAACATCTTTAGGTTTCTTTTATTTCATTAATCATATTAATGAAGTCCCATCATTTAAGTACCTAAACATCACAGATAAATACGACGTACACTTATGCCATCCGCATTCGCCTCGATGTCCCCTCATGCACCGTTAGGTTAGGTAACTAACGGCAGAGCGGGGCAGGGCTAGCGCGGGTGTAAAACATAAGTAACGTCTATATAATATATCATATATACTATATACTGTATCTATCACAGAACATCACATGATCACATCACAGATATCGCAGCAGAAGAAACATATGAAATATTGGATATACTAGGACGTCCGTGTTTTCAATACGAGCCAGTATAAAACACGGATTCCACGGTCGTGACGAATAGCCAAACCCACACCCCTAGACCCCTACGAGAGCGGCAAGCAACCCTACCAATTCTGGAGTTAGGAGACCCGGACTCGACTCCTCGAGTTGGTCTCCCACTGGACTCCAGAACCCGGTTACTTGTGCCCTCCTCCTTGGGTCTATCCTAGTGCGGAAAAGTAAATAATATACAAAGGGTGACTACTTCCGCAACCTGGAAGCGCCCCAATAAAAAGAATATTACATACAAGTTTTTACATGAATGAAAATGAAAAAAACACTCATCTCACATAAAAACCCCCCGGCTATTCAAACACGACGATCCAATATAACATATCCAGCAACACATAACATCACATGTCATCAACGTAAGTAAATATGCGCATCCCAATTGTCGTTGACATATAGCAACGAAACCGGCGATATCACATATTACACTTACGGTCACAGAAAAGAAAGTGTAAAACTACAACAGTTGGAATCCGCAACCACCATAGACATCGCATGCCTAATCAAATTAATTACTTAGACATCACATGCCTAACAATTATAAACCCCGCATTTTAGTCTTAAAATCGAAAACTCTTTTCAATATCAAGTCGGGCAATTCAACAAGATTCCCGACTATTTGATCGAATGCTCGTCGCAAACTTTAGTAGGCGGCTGCACCCCCGATACCGTCGACGAAGTGCACCAAGGCGGAACACCGCTACCGGGAGCACCCGAACGGATGCTTTCGGCGACGGGGTTCTCCTACAGTCACTTGGTCGAGGCTATGGAGTGAAGCTGTCTATTAAGTTTACCCGGCGAGTATCCGCGTACGCTACGTGATTGCGACGGAGTTTTGATCGCATCAAAATTCCATGGCAACCGATCAAGTGAGACTAAAGTGCTAAGTTTATAACATTCATTCAGTTATCTCATAACTTATTGTGAATTCCAATTATTGTATCCCATTCTGGATAAATAGAAAATGTTAATCTTTCCGATCGAACAATCGAACATCCAAGTTTTCCCGATACAGATCAACACATGAAACAAGTCTAAAAACATTCAGTTCGTGCCTCAGTACCAACGGTCCAGCCGTAGAAGGGTCAAGCCAATGCCTCACATGTGGCACGCCGTACTGCCCCAAACCCGAAGGTTCAAAGGACAGTTCAAGACGGTCACATAATCGAGTTAAGGTTTGTTGTCTTCTAGAGGGTCCATCGAGTTACTTGCACTACTTAAAACTTCTTTAAACTACGGAAAAATCCAACACTTGGAAATTTCCCGACAGGGGAAAAATTGGGTATTTATATCCGGTCGAACTTTTTAACATATTCAAAAATTTATCCGGAAAGCCACTTAGAAAAAATCTGATACTCCGATCAAAACACCGAATCCCCAAAACAACTCCAGAAAATTCAACTCTTGAATAAATTTTAAAAATACCCAGAGAACTCAGCACCTGAAACAATGAATTACTGTGCAAACAGTTAGGGCTGACGTCACAGTGCTGCCGCTGAACCGCCGCATAAGCTAGGCTTATGCCGCGGTTCCGCCGCCGATTACACTATTCATGCAATAAATTTTGCGCCGTAATTCTTAGAATTCCCTACTGAGTTCTCTGCATATTTTTAATTTGGAAAAATCCATGAATTTAGAAAAAGTACAGAGAGCATGTTTGTGATAGGGTTTCGGGTTCGTTCGGACTTCAAACGTCGTCTAGACTTCGCCTAAGGCTCTAGCTAGGCTCTGATACCACTGTAGGTCAGGCAGCCACCCCATCCAATGGGGTCGCCGTGGCACCAACGGGTCCCTCAGCCGCTACTTTTTACGCATGCCCCCTCGCGAGGACTACAACCCGCCGGAACACCTTCCGGTCTCGGGACACCCTGGGGGTAAGAGCCTATGCTTCGCCACACTGTCACACAGTGAGAACCCCCCATAGGTCGACATCCAATGCCTAGTAGCTCTGATACCACTGTAGGGTTCCTAGGCACACCAAGGAGGTCTTACAAGGCATCAACCATGCCAATTTACAAAAATTACGGTGCCGAGAAACCCTAATACGGACCGTTGGCTAGAATTTTAGTTGATAAAATGAAACTTGTTTACAACTAAACTAAAAGAATGGATATACAACCTTTGTAGATCCGGTCCTCCACCTCCATAGCTCCGCAATGAAGTCTCCTCGCTGTCCAAGTCGAACCTCGGGCTCTAGCGTCGGCTTCATCGGAGAATGGACGGGCTAGGTCATCGACGTCGATGCCGAAGATGATCTACGTCGAGGCATCACTAGATCAAGCTCCAACTTCACCAAGTCAAGAAACTTGTGAAGAAAACACACTCTACTACTTGGCAAGAGATAGAGGATGAAGAAATAGGAAGTGGGTAGACTTTAGAATTGGATTTCTCACTCATTTTCATCAATCACCATTGATGAAGTGAAGGTTTCTTCATTGAAGAAGAAGATGAAGAAGAAGAAGAATATATGATAAGTTAATTGTGATAGAAAAAAAAATCAATCCTTATCATAATTCCAACCATAGTTAGGTGTAGAGATTTGACCAAGGTTAAAGGAATGGTTAGGGTTAAGCATGAAGTCAAGAATGGTTACAAAGTCAAAGCTTCATGAAGCTTCAACTAGAAACAAAGAAAGCCACCATTCACTTGAAAATCTTTTCCAAATAAATCAATAAATAAATAAAAGATAAAGCAAAACCCTAATCATCATCTTAACCATGGTTTAATTCTATACACTTAACCAAAGAAGCAAGTATCATCAAACATGATACAAACTTGTGCACAAACAAGTGAGAAAATCCATTTAAAGTGAACCAATACTAGTTAATGCAAAGTAATATATAAAATATATAAATATGAATGAAATCATTAAATCAACACTTGATTCAATGATCCCGTCATGTCGCACACAACCGACTAATATACAATGTATCGGCTTATCGAATCAACGCTTGAATCGATAACTAGGTTATATCGCATACAACCATTCGACACATTGATCGCGAGAATGAAATACGGTATCACATACACGCATTATTCTCGGTCCCGCACATATCTCATATGCGCTCCTATTTCGTTTCGCTTGAGCCAGGAAACCTCTGTGTAGGACTCTAAAGACTCGTCAATACGCCGGCAGCAGGTGATGATCATATCAAACACCCACAAGCCGCAAGCGGTCTGCTAAACATAACGGCCACCCGGGTATTGAGCGATCAGAAGATCGACGAGCAAGCCCGCTCACACTCCAGTGAATCCAACCAGTAACACTACCGTACAGTCCGGTCTGATCGTCTGATACGTCGCATATCTCGCGTAGGGTTGGTAAACGTCAGACCCCAATAGCTCGATAAGTCGTGTCGATATGAGGTCTATAACATTTCGAGAAACTACTGGTAACACTTACCAGTAAATCTCAGCAACCCTGGCCAGGGATTTCCTGTTATAGCCAATCGAACACAGCGCAACATCAACCCCCTATACTGGGAGAGACGAATCCCCTCCTATCGCTCATTGCCTCCATGTGACTCGGGACTGTACCCAAAAACCACCGTTTTGCACGCCCTCTTGGACGTGGTAAGATGGAAATCAAAGCACAGTGGGAACAACACAAGACTCTATGACGATCTCGGGTCAACAGACTACTCTGTACCAGTGTCACCAGAGAACTGCCATCTGACGTAAGGTATAATACCATCTGGGAGTTCTCGGCGAGTCCGTCCAGTGTACCCAGTCTCTACTGAGCACCCGTATATCTCCTCTGATGTCAAACACCAATGGATATGGGATCATCCATCGCCCATCTGTATGGGTCGAGAAGGTACACGCTAGTCTACTCTGGTATATCGATGCCCCGTCTCGATACACCCACGACTAGGGACTTTGAAGGATGTACTTATGGACTACCCTGTCCCCACTAGTATGATCCGCATCATAGTCCAGGTAGTCAAGTACACATCCTAAGGGTTTTACCAACATGTAATAGAGAGACAATCTTTGTACACGTTAAGGTAAAGAGCAACCAGATAGCATACTATCATGTCGAGCAAGAAAGTCCTCCCTATATATGTCCCAGCATCCACTACAATATACATCCAATGTACAGTAATGGCCTCTAGGGCATACATATAACTAACAGAACTTCTATGACAAGAATCCTTTGACAGATTATAGAATAGGAATGTCATTTCATATCAGAAGAATGTCATCCACATACAATACGTGGAATACTACAGTTCTTTCTACAATCTTACTATAAATGCATGGTTCATATGGATTTTTGATAATGTCAAGTTCTTTGACCGTCTCATCAAAGAAGATGTTCCAACTCCGCGATGCCTGCTTTAATTCATAAATGGATTTTAGCAACATGCACACTCTTTTGCTGCTCCCACTCTCTATGAAACCCTCTGGTTGATCCATATAAATGCACTCCTCCAAATTTCCATTTAGAAAAGCAGTCTTTATATCAATCTGCCAAATTTCATAATCATGGAAGGCAGCAATGGCAAGTAGGATCCGAATAGATTTAAGCATAGCCACTGGAGAAAAGGTTTCATCAATGTCCAAACCAGGTCTTTGACGAAAATATTGTGCTACAAGTCCAGCCTTATAGGTTTCAACCTGTCCATCTGCACCAATCTTTTTTTTGAAGATTCATTTGCAGCCTACGGGTTTTACCCCTTTAGGTGCAATGTCCAAAGTCTAAACTTTGTTGGTGTACATGGATTCCATTTCGGTCCGCATTGCACCCAGCCATTTTACTGAGTCTCTGCTCGTAATGGCCTACTGGAAACTAGTTGGCTCATCATCATTGATGATGCAATCCTTTCTGTCCCCGTCTACGAGAAAACCATAGTATCTCTCATGCGGATGAGACTGCATACTAGATCTGCGGAGTGACGCAGGGACGTCCGGTTCTTTTGAAACTTTTGGTTCCACCATACTTTTAGTAATATTTTGTGGTTCTGGAATTTCTTCCAGTTCTATTGCTCTCCAACTTATTTATTTTTCAATAAAGTGGGCATGCCCAGAAACAAAAACGTTTTGTTCCTCTGCGTAATAGAAAAGATACCCCCTGGAGTTCCTTGGATATCCCATAAACTTACACAGTACTGATCGTGCCTCGAGCTTGTCCGCATGCTGCTTTTGACAAAATTTTGACATCCACATATCTTAGCATACTTAAAATATGGTTTCTTCCGACTCCTTATTTTATATGGTGTGGTAGGCACTGACTTAGTAGGAACTTTGTTCAAAAGATATGCAGCAGATTCTAGTGCATAACCCCACAAGGATCGCGGTAACTCGGCGTTAGTCATCATAAAACGTACCAAATCTAATAAGCTGCGGTTCCGTCTTTCCGATACACCGTTGTGTTGAGGTGTGTATGGAGGAGTAAGCTAAGAGATAATTCCATTATCTTTTAAATAATCAAGGAACTCGGCACTTAAGTATTCACAACCTCGATCAGATCGAAGTGTCTTGATACTTTTGCCTGTTTTTTTTTCCACTTCGTTCTTGTATTCTGGGAATACTTCAAAGGCCCCGGATTTATGTTTCATCAAGAATACATATCCATTCCTTGAGAAATCATCCGTAAAAGTAATGTATTAGGAATAACCACTTCTTGCATGTATAGACAATGGACCACACACGTCGCTGTGTATGAGTTCTAAGAGCTCGGTGGCTCTTACTCTGTGTCCGGTGAATGGAGTCCTTGTCATATTTCTTTCGAGACATGATTAAAAAGTTGCATAACACAGATATTTAAACGGATCCAAATATCTCTCTTTATGTAACTTCGTCAACAGTGTTTTATTGATGTGACCTAGTCGACAATGCCATAAGAAAGCTTGATTTAATTCTGGAGACATTCTTTTAAGTGTGTTCTGGACATTGAAAATTTGGTGTTGATTTAATATGTATATAGTGTACCTAACCCAATCAAACCATGATTAAGGTGAATGTTTAAAATATTTCTTACAAATGTAAAATCATAACCTTCTTTAGATAGTAAAGATACAGAGATGATATTATATGTCAAACTAGGTACACAAAAACAGTTGCATAAAACCAAAATGTTTCCACTTGTCAATCCTAGGTGATATTCCCCTACGGACACAGCATCCATGCTCGCGCTGTTAGCAACTGTGAGTGTCATATCACCTGCCTTTATAACTCAACGGTTTCTCAGTGCCTGTAATGAATTACAGATATGAGATCCTGATCCAGTATCCAATACCTAGGAAGTAGAGTTAATTGACAGACAGTTTTCAATCATAAACACACTTGAAGCTGAAGCTACAACTTTCTTCAAATCCTGGTTGTTGGCTTTCCAAGCCCTGCAGTCCTTTTCCAATAGCCTTTCCTGTGACAATAGAAGCATTCCTCTTTTCCTACTATCACCCTCCAACTTTTGCTTTGCCCTTCCACTGTACCTTACTGATACCGCCTTTCGACTTGGTGGGGGCCTTCTTCTTCTCCTTGGCTTTCGCCTTAGATATAGAGGAGAAAGGTTCCCCTATAAGCAGAGCCAGTGTCTCCCTAGTTTTCCTTAGGGTACCCTCTACACTCCTCAACATGTTGAGGAGTTCTGGAAGTGTAACTTTCGTATCTTGAATATTGAAATTCAAGATAAACTGGGCATAGGTAGAGGGAGGACTGTAGAATCAATTCTGTATATAAATCGCTCTCCAACGTGGTCCCAAGGTCCGCGAACTCTTCAATATAGCTAATCATCTTAAGGAAATGGTCTCCTATGGATGACCCGATAGCCAACCTTACCTGAAACAATTTTTTCGAGGTCTCGTATCTTGTGATACGAAATTACTTTCCATATAAATCTTTAGTATGGAAGAAAATGGAAGCTAAGTCCATCTTCTCGTGCCACCTCTGGTGTTCATTATCAATTGAGGCCAGCACGAGTCACCTAGCTTTCGCACAGTCTAATTCATATTTCTTACGGATCTCAATATCCGTGATGGTGGAATCTGGACCTGGAACAGCGGGGCTTTGGTAGTAAAGAGGTTGCCCAACTTATCATAGGTTATGGTCATCTAGACATTTCTTAGCCAATCTTTATAGTTTGGCCCCGTCAATATATTTATATCTAGTAATAACTTAAGCCCGGTCATTTTGGTCCCTGCAATTAGGAAAGAGAGAGAAGAAACACTCGGCATGATACTCTTGTAATTTTAGATTGGTTATTAGTTTATCTAAACAGGATGGCCCCCACTATTTCCTAAAATTCTCCTTCAACCCTTAAATGATGAATTAGTCAGGATTAATTGCACGCTACAATTCTTGCTTTAACCTTTCGGCCAGGCTAGTGTCGGTACTTCGAGGGAGGTTTTACAACGCTTTCGCAAAGTTCCTTAATTATGTAACCTCTTTTCCCTGAAGGCGTAGCCCCTCTAACACCATTCTAGACACCTACTTGGTTTATAGAATTGATTGTAATGTGAAAAACTCTCCCGAAGAGTAACAAATCTAATGGTGGGATCGGGATCCAACTATCATCATGTGGCAACTTTGAAGGAATACTACCAAAATCATCACACTCCAGATGGTATGCAAAACCAGCATGTTTCCTTTTCTTTTGAATCTCCCGATGTGGATTTTTGCCCCAAGCGTTTATGACCTTGACGAAGGCCAAAATATCAGACGCAAGACAATTTCTACCCGTCGTTGTTTAGGTTAATCTGAACCCATTCATACAAACCCTTGACGAAGGCCAAAATAGTTGTATGCATGTCCCAGATTAACGCATTTATCTAAGCTACAGATGAATACCCAGCATCTACCGATCACTATTCTTTGGCGAAGGTCAAAACACATAACTTGAATACTACCGAATACCCATCTGAAATGATGGAGGGCTACGGGTGGTTTTGGGGAAAACCGTGAACGTAATAAACTTGATATAGTCGAAGGAACCATGATAGCTTTTAAAAGAAATAGTTTAGGTTCCGCATTTAAAAGTTGTTTTTAAGGAAAACCGAGTGGTTTTGAAATTGTTCCAACGATTTAACTTTGGTTTGTTTTCTTTGCATTGATCAATATTAATGTTGTCCCATCATTTAATCCTATCATTGCAGAAAAAAAAATAGAACGTACGCTTATGCTATCCGCATTCGCCACGGGGCCCTGTCATGCACCGTTAGGTTACTTAATTAACGGCAGAGCGGGGGCTAAATGTAACGTGTCGAAAATCGTTTAGGTGAAATTTCGGAAAATCGGTAAAATAACGGGTATTTTCCGTAAAAATCAAGATATAAATATCTTTAAATATACATATTCTAGCTATGTAATTGCTAGTATTTTGTGTTTATTGAGCCACTCGTAAAATTTCTAATTTTCTGAAAAAATTTCCGAAATTAATTATTTTACGCCGTCACTAATACATTTAATTAGGGATAATTTCAAATTGGAATGGGTCGGAAAAACATTTATGCATCATGACACATTAAACTAACATGTAAAATATTATTTTTGAAATGAAATGAAATTTTTAAACGGTTTTTGAAAATATTGAAGAAAAAGGCTTAAATGGTGAAAATAAATTAATTGGAAATTTGGGTATAACATTTATCATTTTTCCCAACCCACTCACCCACACAAGGACATGGGTGCCCCTCACCCACACACTTCGCACTTTACGAGAAAAGAAAATGAGAAAATAAAACAAAGGAAAAGAAAGGATTAAATATTGGAGGTGCGGGGTTTGACCTTTTGTTGACTTATAGATTACAACCCCACTCTCTCTCCCCTCTCCCCTCCCCCCCCTACACTTTGGCCGAGCCATCCCCTCCGCGCTGCAACAGCAGCCCCCTCCTTTTCCTCACCTCATTTCACACTCAAATCCACTCAAAAATTCTTCAAAATCAACACAAAAATCCCACAAAATAAAAATCCAACTCCTACCCATTTTTCTTTAGCCTATCTAGCATGGATCTAAGGAACAAGTTGGCATTTTGGAGGCTTTGATTTTCATTTTTGATCTCTTGATCATGAGGTATAATTTTAACCTTATCCTTATATTGTTGTTTAATTACTTCGATGTTAACTATTTAGATGTTTAATTTGATTTTATTACAAGTTTGGAAAATTCAAGACTAGGGTTTGAATTTAATTAGGGTTTTTATCATTAGGTTATGGTTGTAATGAGAAAATTAACATGTAATTGAATGCAAAATCTAAATTGGTTACTAGTTGCTAATTTGTTAGTTTAAAATTGTGATAATTATGCAAAATTGCTAACTAGGTTTTAGAAATTTAAAATAAATGTGCGATTAAAATCTATTTAGGGTTTTTAGCACATCATTAAGGTTTCCATGAGTGGTTTAACCATTTAAAATTTGCAAAACCAAGCTTAATTATTAAATTGTGAATTTTGATTTAAAAAGTGTTAAAATTGGATAATTTTGTAAAACTCCAATTTTGGAATTAATAAAATTCATGAGAATAAATTATTGAAATGGTTTCTATAACTTAGTTATGATATTTAGTGGATATTATGGCCATTAGTTTCGTTTAAACATCAAGTTTTAAAGTGAAATGGCTAATTGATGCTTACTAGGTTTCTTGTAATAAATCGATTTAATCAATTTATTGGTTTTGATAAATTGCATCGTATTTTATATATTTTTAGTGAGTTGCAAAACCATGATTGGTACGTTTGGTGTTTTTCTCGATGGTTTGACGTTTGTACATCGATATCGAGAGTTGGTTTGGCTATTCCGGCATGAGTAGGCTATAGGTTTTGACCTGTGCGTGATAAGCGTGCCGATTTGGTTTTCGTATGCCGTTTCGATTTCGAATTGGGTTTTTATGCGATACGATACGTTGTGACATGTAGGTACCCCATGTGGACTTCGAGACGACAAGCAAGCACGTGGCGACGTCGGCACCGGCGAGCGAAGATCAGGTGAGTAGATTTATATCTACGGGGAGAAGTCGGGTGGATGGCGTATAGCACCCCCGTAGTTCGTAGTATATTTATGATATATAATTGGATATATATGTGGTTTATGATCCGTGGGTGATTATCAAGTTATGATTATGGGTTTATGGTTAGTTTGGTGTTATTAGAAAAGAACTAGCATATCTTCTTAGCCGCGAAACCTAGAATAGGTTTACACCCTCACGCACACACCTGCATTCATTTTATTACATGTGCGTATATGGGGATATGTATACACACACACACACACACACACACACGGATTTTGAGCATAGTACTTGGGATTTGAGATGAGTCGATGAGATTGGGCTTGAGGCCATGAGATCGGTGATGTGACAGGGTTCATATTTGAGATACGACATGACATTTTAGCAGGTCCTTTGACGTGGTGTTTTCATACACACGCATGCATACGTAGATGGTATCAGTATTGTACCAGCCGTAGATCAGTACCCCGGGTCATGATTTTTGATAAAGAGGATACCAGATGAATAATGTGATGAATGTGATATTTGACCCGTACCCACATTTGGGATACCGTACGACGGATTTACGTACGAGCTTTTTATTGATGATAGATCCGCACTCTTGACTTGAGAATGTCATATTATAGATATTGTATCGTATGTGATACTATTGAGGCGGGATCATCGACTATTATATATATATATATATATATATATATATATGTATCGACTCAGATGTTAGGCGATTTCCTTACCTTTCGATCAGCCTGTTTAGTTTGGTCCTGTAGTGTACTTGTAAATGCTAGATTAGATTCGGCTCATACCTATTTCAAGAACTAACGAATCATGTGTATTTTAAAGATGGGACAAGGGACTCTACGGATATTTCAAATGACGTATCTTGTCTTAAAAAAAACCGTAGCCCTTATTTTCAAAACACCACGATTCGTGTTATTTCAAATGGCACCACTGTATGACTCATATTTATATAAATGCTGATTAGTTATCATTGTGTTTATCATTCAGCTCTTGCATATTATTACTGTTCGCATCGCATTTGCATGTTTATATTGTACTTCCATATGCCATTATTGAGATCATGCTGTCAAGACACCAGCACCATTACCGATGATGCGTATGTTCCACAAACACTTACTTGCCGGCTCACACACATCATCATCGGTAATTGCCATGTCACGTACACTTTAGAAAATACCTTTTCATTGACATAGCTTGATAACTGATAGTCGCAATATGTTATAGCTTTCATATGCTAGTTTAATTATTGCATGATATCAGATGCATCCATATATTCATTGGTTATGCGGTATTATGGAGATTTATGCCGGTTTTCATTGTTATTGACATGGTGACTTGATGATTTCGGATTCTTCTTGATATTTTATGGATTTGGAAACCGCATGTGAAATTTTGTAAACTGATGAACCATTTTAAAGAGGAAAAATGCGGTTTTCCTTGATATGTTGAGTATCGTCCACCATGATGTTTTATCGGTTCTGAGATGTTTTCGAGACCCGATTCGAGGAGCTGAATGAACCGTCTCAGGTACATGGTGGACCTGGTATGGTACCCCGGGGCAAGAAGTTCGAGTAGTAGACGATGAGCCCGGTAGGGGCAGACTACCTATCGGAGATTTTACCTGGCGCGGTGGATATCCGGCGTATACCGTTCGTGGTCGTGAGATTGATGATATGGACCGATCCGGACTGACGGAGCCCGAGGTTTTTAGATATTGAGATATTGAGATTTGAGACACAGAGATATTGAGATTAGTGTTTTGTGTCGATGCTTGACACGTATTCTATGTTGATTTCATTGATGATATCTCGATTTATATACATACTGAAATATCTTTGATTAAAGAAAAATAGTTCTTCGATTCATGATGTACTCTATTCTCATTACATGCATTGCACATCATTTTTGAGGCATATTGTTACCTGACATTTGTACATCACATTCGTGGCATGTTGTTACCTGAGGTGTTGGAGGTAGTGCCCTCAGAGTCAATTATTGGATCACAGGCACGTGATTGCAATGATTGAGGGAGGACCTATCCCGGCAGGACAGTCTTACTCAAGATGATAGTATGCTATCTGGTTTACCTTTATCACCGTGTACTGCTTTAGGTAACCTGACAGGTCGCTATTGCACGTTGATAGAGCCCCTAGGATTCTTGCTTGACTGCCAGCAGTATGAGGGCGATCATATACGTGGGAGCTGGTAGTCGATAAGCACATCCTAAAAGGTCCCTAGTCGTGGGAGTTTCGAGATAAGGCATCGATACTCCAGAGTAGACTAGTGTATACAGTCGAGACCCCGACGAGGGGCGGTGGCCGGTCTCACAAGCCACTGGTGTCAGTTGGTTCACCTAAGATGTATACAGGTGCTCATTGGGTTATAAGTACACCGGACAGGATTCGCCGGGAACATGCTAGTTGGTCTTATACTTGACGTCAGATAGCAGTTCCCTGGTGACATGTGTACAGGTTAGTTCATCGACCTGGGGATCGTCATTTGTCTCGTGTGAGTTCCCACTGTACTTTGATTACTACCCTACCACGCTCAAAGGAGACGTGCAAACAGGTTTTAGTTGGGTACAGTCCTGAGCCACATGGAGGCAGTGAGCGGATCTTCAGGGGTTCGTCTCTCCCGGTATTGGGGGTGAGTTTGCGCTGTGTCTAGGAGAGCCATTACATGAAGTCCTTGGCCAAAGCAGGAGATTTACTGGTAGGTATTCCAGTAGTATCTCAGGGTGTTCTGGGCTACACTCCGACACGACTTGTACCGCTTTTGGGGGTTTAACTTTTACCAACCCCCTAGGCCCGCCATGCGATGCTCATAGACGAACGGACCGGACTGTACAGATATTGTCACTGACAGGCTCAGTAGGGTGTCAGGATGAGTTCGCTCATCGACGTCCCTTTTGGTCAATAGCTGGTGGCCCGTCACGTATTGGCTTATACCTCTGACGTGCTAGTGGTTAAATCCACAGCCATAGTATTGATGAGTCTTTAGAGCCCACCACACTTACAGTTACTCAAGTTTCAGGCGAAACGCTGTAGAGGCCGTATGGAGATATGGCAGGGTTCGATCAGATACGTGCGGTATTGCACGGATCAGGATCGGACGGTTAGTACTAGAGGCCGTATGGATATATGGCAGGGTTCGATCAGATACATGCGGTATTGCACGGATCAGGATCAGACGGATATTGCTAGCCGGCTTTGGTTTAAGCCGGATTCTAGTATAGTACAGTGTAGATTTTGTCTCTTTGCATTTGTATCCGGTCGGAATATAGATGCGGGTGTGTATACACAGTATCGGGGTTTTTCCTGTAATTTATTACGGGACCAGTTTTCTGGAGTTGCCAGTTTGCATTCCGTTCCGGCCGGTTTTCCTTTGATCCTTCCCGGCCGGACTTTTCCGATGGAGGGGGTTATTTGCAAGTTTGCAAATAACTTATTGAGGAGGGGTTTTATGCATTTGTGGCTTCATGATATGATTATCATCATGAGATTCTTTATCCATCTTTTCCTTTGCATTAATTGAGATTAGAGTTGGATTTGACTTGGTGTGACTTTGTTATCATTGCCTTTTGGATGTGGTCACCCTCTACCTTTTACTACGATCACCTCCCTTCATGGTTGATGTTTTTATCCTCCACCATTTTTGATGAGGAGAGGATGAGAGAGTTTTTTTTTCTTGTGGTGGGATTTTATTCATCTCATTCTTCATGCTTGCAAAATGATACACCTTCATCCTCTCCAAAATTCTTTCTCTCCTCCATCATCTTTACGGCAACTTCATAAGCCCAAAAGAGACAACCATTCTACACTTGTCTACAGCAAATCTTGGACGCGTCGGCTAGCCAACTTCGCGTCCGAGTTGCCTCGGTATAGAGGTGGGAGCCCGTAAAAGAAGCAGGTGACGTGGTGCCCTTCCGGCGAGGAGGTGGAGACCGGACATTCCGCGGGAGATCGGGACGACGGCGAGAAGACCGGAGGACACGGATCGCTTGGTATATCTCTAACCCGTCTTGTAGTTAGCTAGGACTAGTTAATGGCCCGATCCGGGTATTTAGTGCGCGGTGGTGCCGGTTTGAAAAATTAAAGTTTATCACCGCTTCCGCATTCCGGCGTCGGATTGACGTCCGGGGCGCCGCCGTGCACTTACAGTGGTATCGGAGCCTCGCCATTAACATAGTCTAGCTTTGTTTAATGTGTTTGTATTTCCGATCGACCAAAATTCCAAAAACCGTATTTTTCTTCACATCAGTTTCTGTCGAAATTTTTTGAAGTCTAAAAATTTTTCAGGTTGTAGAAAACTGATGTACTGGAAGTCCTAAGAATTCTGGAGAAATTCGAGACGTCGATCTTTCAAGGGGAGCGCGGAACCGCGGCCAAACCCCACTTGGCGCCGCGGTTCCGCCGCCGTATGGAGGGATCGATGTGTCGAATTTTTCCAGTGGGCTTCTGGGGTGAAAATAGGGTTTCTGGAATATTATGTTTGGGCGCAGAATTTCTTGATGTGCTACAGTAGTACTTGGGGGCCCACTTGGTAAATTTGATCGATCGGATATTTTAAACACATTAGTTCACAGTATTTACATTATATCTGCGACCGTGAATGTCACTTGATCGGTAAATCCTGCCTAACTGCTATAGCCCGGTTAGACGGATTTGCGAACGTGACATTCATGTTGATGTTCTGTGATTTTGCTGTGATGTTGCGGATCGGTCGTGGGGATAGCCTGGTTGCAGTGGTAGTACAGTTTTGTTGTATTATGTACATTTGATATTGCGGGGCGAGCGTCCGACATGTGGACTGCCGTCACTGCCTGTTTGTATTATTATTTTGGGGCACGACCAGGTTGCGGTCGATGTACCCGTTGTATGTATATTTTACTTTCTGTACTAGGATTACCCCGCGGAGGGGTGCACGGATAGCCGGGTTCTAGAAGGCAACAATCCCGCATCTCATGGCATTGAGACGGAGGGGGCTTCACTCTAGAATTGGCGGGCTATTCGCCACACTCGTAGGGGATACAGGTTGACCCAGGAGGGGTGCCCAAGTTACCGGATTCCGTGAAGTGCTGGGTGGTCCATTCACGGTGCTGAAGGGGACTGCCTCGCTTCAGGTCTTGGCGGGTGACTTGCCGCGCCCGTAGGGGTCTAGGATTTCATTGCCCAGGCTATCCACACGACCAGGGGAACGTCGGGTTTCAGTAGCGGCTCTGTGAAACTCGGGGATCCCAAATATCTGTATTGTTCTGTGATGCTGTACATTTCTGTGATGTTGCATTTTATCACGCCTTGAGCGAAATTTTATATATTGGTATATATATATTAGTAGATGTTGTATATGTTTTGCATCCGCGCTAGTCCAGTCCCCGCTCTGTCGTTAGTTAGCTAACCTAACGGGTAATGACGGGACCCAGTGGCGAATGCGGATGGCATATACGTACATCAGTATATTTTCATTCTTTGTGGTGTGATCAATTGATGGGACTGCGTTGATTCGGATCAATGCAAGTTAAAACAAACCTAATCTGATGTTGTTGGAACACTTTTCAAAAAGCTGTTATTGCAAGGACGTTCTCTTTTATTTTGCATCGTGATATTCGGTTATGAATATCCAGCACCTCAGTCGACGAGGCAAGGGCCGAGATCCGTTCACCGGGAGTGACCCCTTGGACAGAAGTTTGCGTCAGGGCAATAACTTCACTATAGCCGATTGCTTTTGCTTTGCATCGTGGTATTCAGTTGGAATATCCTGCACCTCATTCTACGGGGAAAGAGTCGAGATCCCTTCACCGGGAGTGACCTCTTTAGCAAAGGTTTTCGTCACTATATTTTTCAAAGCTATCTGGTTCCTTCAACGATATCAAGTTCATTACGTTAAAGGTTTTAGCCAGAAACCATTCGTAGCCCTCCGTCGTTTCATATGGATAGTCAATAGTATTCAAGCTGTGTATGTTGGCCAAAGTCAAGGCACAGTGTTTGGTAGCTGTTGGGTATTCATATGCAGCATAGATAGATGCGTTGGTTTGGGATAGTCGTACTGCCATTTTGGCCAAAGTCAAGGGTATGTACGGGTGGGTTCAAATTAACCTGGATAATGACGGGTAGAACTTGACATGTGACTTATGAAATGTTGGCCAAAGTCAAGGTCATACGAGCATGGGGTAAAAATCCACATCGGGAGTTTCTAAAGAAACTGAAACTTGCCAGATATGTGCATACCTTCTGGAGTGTGATAGCGTGAGTGGATTCCGTCACGTTATCATGCGATGATAGTTGGATCCCGATTCCCACTGATGAGTTGGTTTACTCCTCGGGTATTCCCGACTAATTCTTCTTTTAGGTTTGGAGGAGAATTTGAGGTACAGTGGGAGGTTTCCAGATTAGATAAATTGGTAACCATTCTGATCTAGGATAGAATGCACGCTGAGTGTTTCTTTTCTCTCTCTTTGGCAGCGACCATTGACCCGACCCTAAGACTATGACTCAGAGACCAAAATTAACCGAACCTTCTTTAACACCGGCTTTTGGATTGTCAAAGTGACAAACCTCGTTGCCACTTCTACTTTTATCCTTTTCTCCAGGACACCTCGTATTACTACGAACGTCCACTTCCATTGGACAAAACCATCGTATGGTTAGATACGAACTTGAAGGAATTTATTCGAGGATGGTTTCCGGTTCTGGAGAAAATGAATAGGACTATTCAGTTGTCTTTTCCTTTTACCTTCTCTCAGGTTGCGAGTACTCCTTGGTTTAGGAGATAGTACACTTATTACGCAAATTGGATAGTTTTCTTCCAAACATTAGGCTGATGCCGAAAGGTGGGGAATGAAGAAAACCAATTAGCATAACGATGGTGTGCAGAAGGTATTAAGTTAAGACAAAACAAGGGATTAGTAAGAGGGCAAAGTAAATTGCAACTGATATTCACGACCAAACCAGGTATTTCATTACCACTCCCACTTCACCTTTGTATTTCTCCAGGACACTCCGTATCACTGCGAAGATCCACAGTTTATTGGATACTCCATCGTATGATTATATACGAACTCGAAGGGAACTTGTTCCAGTTCGGGGATGGATTCTGGTTCAGGAGAAATCGGAATAAGGTTTATTCGGTTGTCTTTTATCTTCACCTTCTCTCGCATTGCGAGTGCTCCTAGGATTAGGACAGTACACCCATTATGCTTATTGGATAGTCTTCTTCCAAACCATAGGCTGGTGCCGAACGGTAGGGAAGGAAGAAAACCATTTGGCCTAAAAGGGTGTGCAGAAGGTAATGACTAAAGACATATGAAGGGATGTGGAGAGATGGCAAAGAAATATACGGTTACTGTTGTGAATCTGATAATGGAAGAGGTATTACTAGGAATACCAGGATAACCCCACGGAACGTTTTAATGTTTCAGTTTCACTGTGTACAGTTAATGGAAAACTGATTTCCCGATTTGACACTTGCTCCAGGGTATGTATTTACCAGGCATGATTCTCACATCTGTATGGTTTTACAGATGATGAGTGGGAGTAAGTTATTGGGAATTAGGTGATTATCCTCATTATATCGGGATTCGTTAAAATCGGTGATAATTGAGGAAGTCACCTGGGTTGTTTGCCGGACGGCAAATATTTGGTTTTGAATATCCGCTGTTATGCACCAATTTCAAATTGATATATCTGTACGTCTATTTTAATAGAGTGAGATATACCTTTTGAAATTATGTCGATGACATTTACCTATATCAGTGGATGGTTAGGTAAGGAGCATTAAACAGCGGTGTAATTTTTCTTAACCATAAGTACAGTTTTCAACCTACGACACACAGTGAATGAGTTATCAGACTCAAGGGACTTATACAGAGTATTGTATGTTGTCCAGGGTCCATCAGGACTGAGGGGTTGGTCCTCGTACTATATTCGGTTTACTTATGACTTCTCTAGTTTTTAGACAGCTGTTACGTGGAAACACAGGGTCGGAATTTTGAGAAGTTATAGGTATTTGAATAAAGTAGAGAATCAAATGTTGCAAGTATCGGGATTCTTCAAGGTGATCGAAGATGTAGATGCTTGTGCATGGTATTCAGATGATAGTAATGATTAAGAGAACTTGCTTCTCTTTCAGGTTACTCATAATTGGAAGCACTCCTAAGTTGAGTAACGCTGATCGACCTCTTTCCAGTTAGTTGACATGCACTGGAGACAGTTGCATGATTTGAATCTGGTTCAATTAAATCAGTGCCTCTGTTTCTATATTGGATATAGAACAGTTCGTATCTTAACGATGTTAAGGTACGGGGAGTTGTCCGGCTTATGCTTAAAACCAGACTCTGGATAACTCAAGGCATGTTTCTATAATGGCTGTTTGTGGGTTGACCCAGGCTATGACGAGGGTTGATTTTGTACCATCTGGAAGATCAATAGTAATATTGTTCTAGACTCGCCACAGTTTTAATAAAAATGGCTCTTTTTCAGAAAACAGTAGTGGGAGTATGGTAGAACTGGAACTGATTCCAGAACCGCAAACGATTACTGAAGATTTGATAAGGAACCTAAAGATTCAATCTGGTTTGACATTCCATTGGCCACTCCGCAGATAAGGTGGGTCACCTCAGGCACCCGAGAGGTACTCCGGTAGCCTCAAGGACGGTGACAGGGATGTTCTTGTTTACCCAAGCTTGCCATTGCTGTTGTTCCAGGCTGCGAGACCCGGCGGGAGGATACGTATAGCGTCGTTCTAAACTGGTTTTAGAAGTGCATGTGTATATGACTCTGCCACAGGGTTGTCGTAGTCAGTGGGAGCAGCGGAAGCCTTGGTGGACAGGTGGCTTATGTCTATTTATAGCCTAAAGCAGATATAGCGGAGATAGATCATCTATTTTTGATGTGACAGTCATAGGTTTGACTTCATCAGAATAGGGGATGGATCTATTAAGAAAGTAGTGGCGTGTGATGTCCTGGTATTTGGATGATATACACAGAGTAGGAAGTGATATTCCTATACTACGATCGGTTATACTTTGGTCGTCACACAGTGGTTTCTCCATATGGGACTTGGACATTATATCAAACATACTGGTTACTAGATCTATGGTTTTAGATCTAGATTTGGGTGGTTTCCCAATCTGGGTACTTGTAAGGGTTCCTAAGCACACCAAGGAGGTCTCACAAGGCATCAACCATGCCAATTTACAAAAATTACGGTGCCGAGAAACCCTAATACGGACCGTTGGCTAGAATTTTAGGCGATAAAATGAAACTAGTTAACACTTAACTACAAGTACGGAAATACAACCTTTGTAGATCCGGTGCTCCACCTCCATGGCTCCGTGATGGTGTCTCCTCGCTGTCCAAAATGGATCCCGGGCTCTAGCGTCGGCTTCATCGGATAAGAAGCGGGCTAGGTCATCGACGACAATGCCGAAGATGATCTACGTCGAGGCATCGCTAGATCAAGCTCCAACTTCACCAAGCTTAGAAATCTTGTGAAGGAAACACCCTATACTTCTTGGCAAGAGGTAGAGGATGAAGAAATAGGAAGTGGGTAGACTTTAGAATTGGATTTCTCACTTGATTTCTTCACTTGCCATTGTTGTAGCAAGCTTTCTTCATGGAAGAAGAAGATGAAGAAGAATAAGAAGATGATATGATGTTATGATAAGTATTATGTAAAATGAAAATAATAATAATACTTATCATCTACCAACCATGGTCAAGTGTAGAGACTAAACTAGGGTAAGTGGGAATGGTTAGGGTTAAGCATGAGACAAAAGGGTGACTTTGGTCAAAGCTTCAAGAAGCTTTAACTAGAAGACAAATTAAGCCACCATTTTCTCTTAATGCTTATCATTTTCCAAAAAGAATAAATAAATAAATAAATGACTAAGAAAATGAAAGGAAAACCCTAACCATTACACAACCATGGTTTAATCTTTACACATGCTCAAGTTAGCATGTATCATCAAGCATGATACATACTAATGTACAAAAGTATATCACATATACAATGTGCACAATCCAAGTGAGAAAATCCATTTAAAGTGAACCGATACTAGTTGATGCAAACTAATATATCAAATATATAATTATGTATTAAATCATTAATCAACACTTGATTTAACGATCCGGTCATATCGCATATAACCGACTAGTATCCTATGTATCGGCTTATCGAATCAATACTTGATTCGATAACTAGGTTATATCGCATACAACCAATCGATACATTCATCGCGAGAATAGAATACGGTATCACATACATGCATTATTCTCGGTCCCGCACATATCTCATATGCGCTCCTATTTCGTTTCGCTTGAGCCAGGAAACCTCTGTGTAGGACTCTAAAGACTCGTCAATACGCCGGCAGCAGATGATGATCATATCAAGCACCCACAAGCCGCAAGCGGTCTGCCAAAGGTAACGGCCACCCGGGTATTGAGCGATCAGAAGATCGACGAGCAAGCCCGCTCACACTCCAGTGAATCCAACCAGTAACACTACCGTACAGTCCGGTCTCGTCGTCTGATATGTCGCATACCTTGCCTAGGGGTGGTTAACGTCAGACCCCAATAGCTCGATAAGTCGTGTCGATATGAGGTCTATAACAATTCGAGAAACTACTGGTAACACTTACCAGTAAATCTCAGCAACCCTGGCCAGGGATTTCCTGTTATAGCCAATCGAACACAGCGCAACATCAACCCCCTATACCGGGAGAGATGAATCCCCTCCTATCGCTCATTGCCTCCATGTGACTCGGGACTGTACCCAAAAACCACCGTTTTGCACGCCCTCTTGGACGTGGTAAGATGGAAATCAAATCACAGTGGGAACCACACAAGACTCTATGACGATCTCGGGTCAACAGACTACTCTGTACCAGTGTCACCAGAGAACTGCCATCTGACGTGAGGTATAATACTATCTGGGAGTTCTCGGCAAGTCCGTCCAGTGTACCCAGTCTCTACTGAGCACCCGTATATCATCTCTGATGTTAAACACCAATGGATATGGGATCATCCATCGCCCATCTGTATGGGTCGAGAAGGTACACGCTAGTCTACTATGGTATATCGATGCCCCGTCTCGATACACCCACGACTAGGGATTTTGAAGGATGTACTTATGGACTACCATGTCCCCACTAGTATGATCTGCATCATAGTCCAGGTAGTCAAGTACACATCCTAAGGGCTTTACCAACATGTAACAGAGAGACAATCAGTATACACGTTAAGGTAAAGAGCAACCAAATAGCATACTATCATGTCGAGCAAGAAAGTCCTCCCTTTATATGTCCCAGCATCCACTACAATATACATCCAATGTACAGTAATGGCCTCTAGGGCATACATATAACTAACAATCTCCCACTTGCACTAGGGCCATCTGTAGCAATGGTTGTAGTATCTCATACTCAACCATCCCATAAAAGTCTCTCTCTGGGAATAGGCCTTCGTGAGTGGATCCGCTGTGTTGTCCTCTGAGTCTACTCTCCTAACCTCGATCCCTTAGAGATCAACCATCTCCATGATCAAGTGATACTGCCTTAGAATATGTCTGGATCACTGATGGGACCGTCGTTCCTTGGCAAAAGCCACAACTCCATTGTCACACAATGGGAGGAACAAAGTTCATCTTATGAACATGTATACATCCAGACTGCCTCTTTGGTAGCATCTTAAGTAGCGATGTATCCAGCCTTTATCGTCTAGGGTGTCACGGTATCTAGCTTGGAACTCTTCCAACATACCGTCCCTCGATTGAGGGTAAAGACAATGCCTGTGACTGACACTCAGTCGTCTTTATCACCCTGGAACACTTTCAGTGATTCTCCCCAGGATCGATTGATACCATCTCACTACAGCTAGTGAGTATCCTAACATCCATTTAGATCCATCTCATAGATCCAAAACCCAGGATTTAGTAGGTATCATCTTGATCCTATGTGGAGAATCATTGTGATAAACGGAGATTGATCGAGCGTAGCATAGGAAACTCCTTCCCTATCAAGAGTATGTCATCCACGTACTCTACGAGGATCGTCACCATACTCCCTACTACCTTTTTGTTTATACAAGGTTCATCTACCATTTTGATGATGTCAAACTCTTTGACTAATCCATCAAAACAGATGTTCCAACTCCGCGATGCCTGCTTTAATCCTATAAAGCATCTTGCTCACGTTTCCGCTGCTCCCACTGTCTACGAGGCCCTCTGGCTGTGTACTTATAGACACACTCTTCTAAAACATCATTTAGAAAAGCTGTCATGTCACCCAACCACCAGATATCGTAGTCATGGTATGTAGCCGTGACAAGTAGGATCTGGATGGACTTAAGCATAGCTACTTGAAAAAGGTTTCATCATTATCCACGCCTGGTCAATGACGAAAACCTTTAACAAGTCTAGCTTTGAAAGTCTCAACTTTTCCATTTACACCAAGTAATCTTCTCAAGATATACTTGCTCCTGATGGGGATTTAACCCTTTAGATATAGCAACCAAAGTCCATACTTTGTTGGTGTATAAGGATTCCATCTCAGATCACTAAGCATCCAGCCATTCTTACAGAGTCTTACTCCTGATGGCCAGCTCGAAACTAGTTGGGTCATCATCTCATGATGCAATCCTCGCTCCCACTGTCATAGAGAAACTGAAGTATCTCTCAGGTGGGTGAGGAACCCTACTAGATCGGCGGAGAGGCTGAGGTTCGTTGGAATCTACTGAATCCTTTGGTTCTACCAAATCATCTGCTGTAGTTTGTATGGCTGGAACATTTCCAGTTCTACATAACAGACCTTGCCTCGAGCTTGTCCGGATTTTGCTTTTAGACATAGGCCGGACAACCCCAAATCTTAACTAACTTAAGATATGGGCTCTTCCCATTCCATATCACATATGAAGCGGTAGGCACTGATTTGATTCGAACCTAATTCAATAGGTATGCAGCTTCTCAAGTGCATAACCCCCTAAAGGAAATAGGTAACTCAGTAGTACTCATCATAGAGCACACCTTATCATATAGGGTGTTTCTGCTCCGCCCCGATATACCAACGTGCTATGGTGTATACGGAGGAGTAATTCTGAGAGAGAATCTTATTCTCCTTTAAAATAGTCCAGGATTTCCGTGCTCAAGTATTCTCCTCCTCGATCTCATCAAAGGACATAATACTTTTACCCGTATTTTGGTTCTCTACTTCTCGCTTATATTCTGTGAATATCTCAAAAGGTTCTGACTTGTGTTTCAACAGGAACATATGTCTGAATCTTGAGAGATTATCAGAGAATGTAATGAAGTACAAAGAACCAGTCCTGGCATGTGTAGACAGGAGACCTTACATACATCATCATGTAACAGTCCCAAGAGTTCACTAACTCTTTCTCTGTTTCCAGTAAATGGAGCTATGGTCATCTTATCATTGTGACATGACTGGCGAGTTTCACAAGATGTAAATTCAAACTGATTTAAATATGCATCTAAATGTAACTCAGCTAGTCGGGTCGCATTGATATGACCTAGTCTACAATACCTCAAGAAGGATTCGTTCATTTCTGAACTCTTCTTCTTGTGTGTGTTCTGTATACTAAGCACTGTAGTTTGATTTAGAACATCAACGCTTTTAGATAACGTGCCTGAACCGATCAACTTTTGATATAGGAAATGTTCAAAACATTATCCATCAATACAAAATTTTATCATTTCTTTACTAATAAAGAGAGTGATATGATTTTGTATATCAGGTTCGGTATCTAATAACATTCGTTCAGAATCAATGTATTACAATACAGGGTGACAGTGACCGACAGACTTGGCTGCAACACTTGCCCCATTTTCTGCCTCATGAAACTTATCACCCGTTCTCAGTTTTTCTACCCTTTTGTAGCCCTATGTAACATCTTACATATCTGGGATCCTGATCCGGTATCAAATACCCAGGACACAGAGGATACTGAGAAATAGTTCTGTGTAACGAACACACCCGAAGATGATGCATCATCATGCACTCTCTTCGTTTGGGCGGCACGGGAAATCTGGTATTCCCCAATTTCCTGCTCTGTCTTATAACAATTATAAGTTGGAGCGGGACCAACGTTCCCCAGCTCAGTATAACAAGCGGGTTCGGTCAATAATCCGTATTATTATCTTGATTAAGGCGTGATATGGTCGCTACCTGGAGAGAGAGAGAAGAAAACACTCAGCGTGCGCTGTTGCAAGAATAGATTGGTTTTATTTTATCTAATCAGGATGGCTCCCACTGCTTTTTATCAAATCTTCCTTCTAACCCTAAAAGGAAAGACTAGCCGGGATTAATTACACACTACAAGTTCTCCAATCTTTCAGCCAGGCCAGTGTCGGTACTTTGAGGGAGGTCCCCCGTGCTTTCGCACGAACCTAATTAATGTAAACCTCGTTTTCCCAGAGGCGTAACCCCGTTAACATCTTTCTAGACACCTACTTGATCGGCTAATTGTAATGTGTAAAACACTCCCAGGAGTAACTCTTACTCGCAGCGGGTATCGGGATCCAACTATCTCATAGAAGGTATGCAATCTCATTGCAAATTTCAACACTTGAAATTCCCGATAATTTTGCCCCTAGCGTCCTATGACCTTGACGGAGGTCAACAAACCATAGGCTACTAGTCAAGTTCAACCCGTCATTTCTTGATCGAATTAAACCCACCCGCACCACCCTTGACGGAGGTCAACAAGGCCGCACGACTACCCTAATCCAATCTGCATCATATGCATAAGCAGATAAATACTAGTTAGCTACCGCACACTACGCCTTGACGGAGGTCAACAAACGTAGCACGAATACTAAATAGGACTTATCTGAAATGACGGAGGGCTACGACAGGTTTTTCTGAAAACCTATTGCGTAATGAACTTGATATCGTTGTATGATCGAATGAATTTTGAAATGGAGTGTCTTTGAGGCTTTTCTAGTTTTGCTAAAGGAGTCACTCCCGGTGAAGGGATCGTCGGTCCTTTCCTCGTCGAATGAGGTGCGGGATATATCATATATATCGCTGTGCAAAGCAAAAACACTTAAAAGCAATCAAAAGACAAACCGAAGGGTGTAGCATCTGCCAGTTATTGCTAAAGGAGTCACTCCCGGTGAAGGGATCTCGGTCCTTTCCTCATCGAATAAGGTGCAGGATATATCGCATATACCGCTGTGCAAAGCAAGAACTGTAGCTACCTGTTTTATTTTGAAATTCAATTCTACAACATCTTAGGTTTCTTTTATTTCATTAATCTCATTAATGAAGTCCCATCATTTAAGTACCTAAACATCACAGATAAATACGACGTACACTTATGCCATCCGCATTCGCCTCGATGTCCCCTCGTGCACCATTAGGTTAGGTAACTAACGGCAGAGCGGGGCAGGGCTAGTACGGGTGTAAAACATAAGTAACGTCTATATAATATATCATATATACTATATAATGTATCTATCATAGAACATCACATGATCACATCACAGATATCGCAGCAGAAGAAACATATGAAATATTGGATATACTAGGACGTCCGTGTTTTCAATACGAGCCAGTATAAAACACGGATTCCACGGTCGCGATGAATAGCCAAACCCACACCCCTAGACCCCTACGAGAGCGGCAAGCAACCCTACCAATTCTGGAGTTAGAAGACCCGGTCTCGACTCCTCGAGTTGGTCTCCCATTGGACTCCAGAACCCGGTTACTTGTGCTCCCCTCCTTGGGTCTATCCTAGTGCGGAAAAGTAAATAATATACAACAACGGTGACAACTTCCGCAACCTGGAAGCGCCCCAATAAAAGAATATTACATACAAGTTTTTACATGAATGGAAATGAAAAACACTCATCTCACATAAAAACCCCCGGCTATTCAAACACGACGATCCAATATAACATATCCAGCAACACATAACATCACATGTCATCAACGTAAGTAAACATGCATATCCCAATTGTCGTTAACATATAGCAACGAAACCGGCGATATCACATATTACACTTACGGTCACAGAAAAGAAAGTGTAAAACTACAACAGTTGGAATCCGCAATCTGCATAGACATCGCATGCCTAATCAAATGAATTACTTAGACATCACATGCCTAACAGTTATAAACCCCGCATTTTAGTCTCATTATCGAAAAGACTTTTCAATACCAAGTCGGGTAATTCAACAGGATTCCCGAAAAACTGATCGAATGGTCGTCGCAAACTTCAGTAGACAGTCGCACCCCCGATACCGTCGACGAAGTGCACCAAGGCGGAACACCGCTACCGGGAGCACCCGAATGGATGCTTTCGGCGACGGGGTTCTCCTACAGTCACTTGGTCGGGGCTATGGGGTGAGGCTGTCTATTAAGTTTACCCGGCGAGTATCCGCGTACGCTACGTGATTGCGACGGACTTTTGATCACATCAAAATTCCGTGGCAAACGATCAAGTGAGACTAAACTGCTATGTTTATAACATTCATTCAGTTATCACATAACTTTTGTGAATTCCAATTATTGTATCCCATTCCGGATAAATAGAAAATGTCAAACTTTCCGATCGAACAATCGAACACCCAAGTTTTCCCGATACAGATCAACACATGAAACAAGTCTAAAAACATTCAGTTCGTGCCTCAGTACCAACGGTCCAGCCGTAGAAGGGTCAAGCCAACGCCTCACATGTGGCACGCTATACTGCCCCAAACCCGAAGGTTCAAAGGACAGTTCAAGACGGTCGCATAATCGAGTTAAGGTTTGTTGTCTTCTAGAGGGTCCATCGAGTTACTTGCACTACTTAGAACGTCTTTAAACCACGGAAAAATCCAATACTTGGAAATTTCCCGACAGGGGAAAAATTGGGTATTTATATCCGGTCGAACTCTTTAACATATTCTAAAAATATCCGGAATCCACATAGACAAAATCTGATAATCCGATCGAATCATCGAATCCCCAAAACAACCCCAGAACACTCAACTGTAGAGTCACATTAAAAATAACCAGAAAATATAGGATTCAATTATATGAATTACTGTGCAGAAAACATTGGTCAAAGGGACAGTACGGCCGCGGAACCGCCGCACCATGCATAGCTGGGGCCGCGGTTCCGCGGTGTAAAAGTCGATTCAGGCCCTCGTATTTCACAGTAATTCAAATAACACCCTGCTTATTTTTCTGCATATTTTTAATTGACAAAAATCCAAAATTTTAGAAAATTTCCAGAGAGCATTTTGGGAATGGGTTTCGATGTTCGTTCGGATTTCAAACATCGTCTAGACTTCGCCTAAGGCTCTAGCTAGGCTCTGATACCACTGTAAGGCAGGCAGCCACCCATCCAATGGGGTCGCCGTGGCACCAACGGGTCCCTCAGCCGCTACTTTTTACGCATGCCCCCTCGCGAGGACTACAACCCGCCGGAACACCTTCCGGTTTCGGGACACCCTGGGGGTAAGAGCCTATGCTTCGCCACACTGTCACACAGTGAGAACCCCCCACAGGTCGACATCCAATGCCTAGTAGCTCTGATACCACTGTAAGGGTTCCTAGGCACACCAAGGAGGTCTCACAAGGCATCAACCATGCCAATTTACAAAAATTACGGTGCCGAGAAACCCTAATACGGACCGTTGGCTAGAATTTTAGGCGATAAAATGAAACTAGTTAACACTTAACTACAAGTACGGAAATACAACCTTTGTAGATCCGGTGCTCCACCTCCATGGCTCCGTGATGGTGTCTCCTCGCTGTCCAAAACGGATCCCGGGCTCTAGCGTCGGCTTCATCGGAGAAGAAGCGGGCTAGGTCATCGACGACGATGCCGAAGATGATCTACGTCGAGGCATCGCTAGATCAAGCTCCAACTTCACCAAGCTTTGAAATCTTGTGAAGGAAACACCCTATACTTCTTGGCAAGAGGTAGAGGATGAAGAAATAGGAAGTGGGTAGACTTTAGAATTGGATTTCTCACTTGATTTCTTCACTTGCCATTGTTGTAGCAAGCTTTCTTCATGGAAGAAGAAGATGAAGAAGAAGAAGAAGATGATATGATATTATGATAAGTATTATGTAAAATGAAAATAATAATAATACTTATCATCTACCAACCATGGTCAAGTGTAGAGACTAAACTAGGGTAAGTGGGAATGGTTAGGGTTAAGCATGAGACAAAAGGATGACTTTGGTCAAAGCTTCAAGAAGCTTTAACTAGAAGACAAATTAAGCCACCATTTTCTCTTAATGCTTATCATTTTCCAAAAAGAATAAATAAATAAATAAATGAATAAGAAAATGAAAGGAAAACCCTAACCATTACACAACCATGGTTTAATCTTTACACATGCTCAAGTTAGCATGTATCATCAAGCATGATACATACTAATGTACAAAAGTATATCACATATACAATGTGCACAATCCAAGTGAGAAAATCCATTTAAAGTGAACCGATACTAGTTGATGCAAACTAATATATCAAATATATAATTATGTATTAAATCATTAATCAACACTTGATTTAACGATCCGGTCATATCGCATATAACCGACTAGTATCCTATGTATCGGCTTATCGAATCAATACTTGATTCGATAACTAGGTTATATCGCATACAACCAATCGATACATTCATCGCGAGAATAGAATACGGTATCACATACATGCATTATTCTCGGTCCCGCACATATCTCATATGCGCTCCTATTTCGTTTCGCTTGAGCCAGGAAACCTCTGTGTAGGACTCTAAAGACTCGTCAATACGCCGGCAGCTGATGATCATATCAAGCACCCACAAGCCGCAAGCGGTCTGCCAAACGTAACGGCCACCTGGGTATTGAGCGATCAGAAGATCGACGAGCAAGCCCGCTCACACTCCAGTGAATCCAACCAGTAACACTACCGTACAGTCCGGTCTCGTCCTCTGATATGTCGCATACCTTGCCTAGGGGTGGTTAACGTCAGACCCCAATAGCTCGATAAGTCGTGTCGATATGAGGTCTATAACAATTCGAGAAACTACTGGTAATACTTACCAGTAAATATCAGCAACCCTGGCCAGGGATTTCCAGTTATAGCCAATCGAACACAGCGCAACATCAACCCCCTATACCGGGAGAGACGAATCCCCTCCTATCGCTCATTGCCTTCATGTGACTCGGGACTGTACCCAAAAACCACCGTTTTGCTCGCCCTCTTGGACGTGGTAAGATGGAAATCAAAGCACAGTGGGAACCACACAAGACTCTATGACGATCTCGGGTCAACAGACTACTCTGTACCAGTGTCACCAGAGAACTGCCATCTGACGTGAGGTATAATACCATCTGGGAGTTCTCGGCGAGTCCGTCCAGTGTACCCAGTTTCTACTGAGCACCCGTATATCATCTCTGATGTCAAACACCAATGGATATGGGATCATCCATCGCCCATCTGTATGGGTCGAGAAGGTACACGCTAGTCTACTCTGGTATATCGATGCCCCGTCTCGATACACCCACGACTAGGGACTTTGAAGGATGTACTTATGGACTACCATGTCCCCACTAGTATGATCCGCATCATAGTCCAGGTAGTCAAGTACACATCCTAAGGGCTTTACCAACATGTAACAGAGAGACAATCAGTATACACGTTAAGGTAAAGAGCAACCAGATAGCATACTATCATGTCGAGCAAGAAAGTCCTCCCTATATATGTCCCAGCATCCACTACAATATACATCCAACGTACAGTAATGGCCTCTAGGGCATACATATAACTAACAATACTTTAACAGCATTTTAAGAGTATTTAGAATGGACGACTCCTGACACGGTAGTGTACCTACAGGTGATGGAGTCACCCTCTCTAAAGCTGTCTTACAGACTAAAGGGGAGAGGGATGTGCATGATTGGCTGATCACTTGCTTAGGAAATTGAGTCAATCATGAGATGTCAAGTACCACACCAGATATTGTTCTTGCACTAGGTGCAATAAGTTGATATTGATCCAATCCTGGAGAAACAGTCGGAAGCAGTTTTAGAACATAAGTGGATGTTCTAGGGATATGATAACGACAGCCTCATTCGGGAGACAGTTATCATTCCAGGCTTCCAAGGTGACATGGACGATAAGGAGGTTGTCAGAGTTATATTTTTCCTTCTGACGAGGGGCAGTATTTTGGACAGGTGATCCAAGGCGATACTGAGGGAGGCATGGAGGAGGATACTGATTAAGTTCAGTTGACGATACATTCTAAGAAGTTTGGATTTGGAGTTCATTTATGAACTAGGTCCCATCAGACATCCAGACATTCTAAGACAGGTATTGCTCATTTCGGGAGATGGCTTTCTCCGCAAACTTGAGATATAGAGAGACATAGAAAGAAACTTCAAGGCGGATCCACTCACTCAGGCTATTCCTCGAACACAATAGTTTCGCAAACGAGTTTTGTGAGACTGACTAGTAGAGGAGTTGGGTGTTCGGTATCACACGAGCTGTGAGTATGCGACATCGCAATAATTAGCCTTGAGTGCAAGTGGGAGATTGTTGGAGGTAGTGCTCTCAGAGTCAATTATTGGATCACAGGCACGTGATTGCAATGATTGAGGGAGGACCTATCCCGGCAGGACAGTCTTACTCGAGATGATAGTATGCTATCTGGTTTACCTTTATCACCGTGTACTGCTTTAGGTGACCTGACAGGTCGCTATTGCACGTTGATAGAGCCCCTAGGATTCTTGCTTGACTGCCAGCAGTATGAGGGCGATCATATACGTGGGAGCTGGTAGTCTATAAGCAAATCCTTAAAAGGTCCCTAGTCGTGGGAGTTTCGAGATAGGGCATCGATACTCCAGAGTAGACTAGTGTATACAGTCGAGACCCCGACGAGGGGCGGTGGCCGGTCTCACAAGCCACTGGTGTCAGTTGGTTCACCTAAGATGTATACAGGTGCTCATTGGGTTATGAGTACACCGGACAGGACTCGCCGGGAACATGCTAGTTGGTCTTATATTTGACGTCAGATAGCAGTTCCCTGGTGACATGTGTACAGGTTAGTTCATCGACCTGGGGATCGTCATTTGTCTCGTGTGAGTTCCCACTGTACTTTGATTACTACCCTACCATGCTCAATGGAGACGTGCAAACAGGTTTTAGTTTGGTACAGTCCCGAGCCACATGGAAGCAGTGAGCGGATCTTCAGGGGTTCGTCTCTCCCGGTATTGGGGGTGAGTTCGCGCTGTGTCTAGGAGAGCCATTACACGAAGTCCCTGGCCAAGGCAGGAGATTTACTGGTAGGTATTCCAGTAGTATCTCAGGGTGTTCTGGGCTACACTCCGACACGACTTGTACCGCTTTTGGGGGTCTGACTTTTACCAAGCCCCTAAGCCATGCGATGCTCATAGACGAACGGACCGGACTGTACGGATATTGTCACTGACAGGCTCAGTAGGGTGTCAGGATGAGTTCGCTCATCGACGTCCCTTTTGGTCAATAGCTGGTGGCCCGTCACGTATTGGTTTATACCTCTGACGTGCTAGTGGTTAAATCCACAGCCATAGTATTGACGAGTCTTTAGAATCCACCACACTTACAGTTACTCATGTTTCGGGCGAAACGCTGTAGAGGCCGTATGGAGATATGGCAGGGTTCGATCAGATACGTACGGTATCGGACGGATCAGGATTGGACGGTTAGTACTAGAGGCCGTATGGATATATGGCAGGGTTCGATCAGATACGTGCGGTATTGCACGGATCAGGATCAGACAGATATTACTAGCCAGCTTTGGTTTAAGCCGGATCCTAGTATAGTACAGTGTAGATTTTGTCTCTTTGCATTTGTATCCGGTCGGAATACAGATGCGGGTGTGTATACACAGTATCGGGGTTTTTCCTGTAATTTATTACGGGACCAGTTTTCTGGAGTTGCCAGTTTGCATCCCGTTCCGGCCGGTTTTCCTTTGATCCTTCCCGGCCGGACTTTTCCGATGGAGGGGGTTATTTGCAAGTTTGCAAATAACTTATTGAGGAGGGGTTTTATGCATTTGTGGCTTCATGATATGATTATCATCATGAGATGTTTTATCCATCTTTTCCTTTGCATTAATTGAGATTAGAGTTGGATTTGACTTGGTGTGACTTTGTTATCATTGCCTTTTGGATGTGGTCACCCTCTACCTTTTACTACGATCACCTCCCTTCATGGTTGATGTTTGTATCCTCCACCATTTTTGATGAGGAGAGGATGAGAGAGTGTGTTTTCTTGTGGTGGGATTTTATTCATCTCATTCTTCATGCTTGCAAAATGATACACCTTCATCCTCTCCAAAATTCTTTCTCTCCTCCATCATCTTTACGGCAACTTCATAAGCCCAAAAGAGACAACCATTCTACACTTGTCTACAGCAAATCTTGGACGCGTCGGCTAGCCAACTTCGCGTCCGAGTTGCCTCGATATAGAGGTGGGAGCCCGTAAAAGAAGTAGGCGACGTGGTGCCCTTCCGGCGAGGAGGTGGAGACCGGACATTCCGCGGGAGATCGGGACGACGGCGAGAAGACCGGAGGACACGGATCGCTCGGTATATCTCTAACCCGTCTTGTAGTTAGCTAGGACTAGTTAATGGCCCGATCCAGGTATTTAGTGCGCGGTGGTGCCGGTTTGAAAAATTAAAGTTTATCACTGCTTCCGCATTCCAGCGTCGGATTGACGGCCGGGGCGCCGCCGTGCACTTACATGAGGCACTGACACGAGTACTTTGTATTAGACTTAGGGATAGATGTTTACCCTTACCATTATATTATGCTTCAGGCCATATTGTTATTTTGAGGATATTAATGATCGTATGACCTAGGATTGCGTTATACATGCGATTTCTGCTGGCAGATGTTTTCTACTCACGAGTTGGCAACTCACCCCCGTTATGCCACAGTTCCCTGCAGGTTTTGCTGTACAGGTTTCGTTACGGCTTTGCTGGCACACTTTTCCTTCCGGGTGATTGCTTTGGCAGGTGGGTTCTTTGCATCAGGACCACCTTTGTGTATTTATTATTTCAGTTGTATCTAGAAACTCCATCAACCAGATTGTATATTTTATAGAGATAGAAGACCAGACTTGTTATTATTTTGACCTTAGAGTCGCGCGTTATAATATTATGGTTTTCATGCTGATTTTGGGATTTCTTTTGATTTTTGATCCTCGCCCTTCGGCGTTGTATATTATTGCTTGTGTGGTTGTGACCGTCGATTAACGAAGAGCTAGCTCCCGCTTGGCGATGCCTTTTTACTTATTTCGTATACTATTCATGTTGTATCCCGTTGGCGGCCAGTATTTACAAAGGAGAGTCTGCCAAAATTTTCAGAAAATACTTAGGATTTTAAAAATACATACTTCGGCCTATGTTGATTAAAACTACTTGCTTTCAATTCTTTTTTCCTTCACTCTGCTGCTTCTATGGTTTTGATTTCTGGGTTTTGGCTTACTTAGATTACGTACGCCTCGATACGTTTCGTAATTTAAGTGCCGGTCATGTTCCGTACTTTTTGGGTCGTGATACTAAACTAGCGCGGATGCAAAACATAAGCAACATTTGTTATATATATAATATATATAGCCATTCGTCTCACGCAATAATAACTATTCCAAATCATAGATCACAACAACACGGATGAATATATTGGATATACTAAGATCTCCGTGTTTCATTTTAGACTAGAAAGAAAAGAGAATTCCACGGTCGTGATGAATAGACAAACCCTACCCTAGACACCTACAGGTGTGGCAAACTACCCGCCGAATTCCCGAAGTGATGAAACCTCCCTCAATGAAATGAGTAGACCACTCGGCACTTCAAGAACCCGGCAATTTGTGCACCCTTCCTTACGTCCATTCTAGGTGCAAGAAAAAGCAAATGAAATAATAAAACGATGGCTAAAAGTGTTGGCTATAGTGCCCTCAAGGCAATTATCGTAGTCGCATGAAGGTGATTATGATGATTGAGGGAGGACATATACCGGTAGAACATTCTTACTCGAGATGATAGTATACTAACTAGTTTGTCTTTATCATCACTATTACATGTTGATAGAGCCCACAGGATTCTTGCTTGACTGCCAGCATTATGATGGCGATCATATAAATGGGAGCTAGTGGTCAATTAGCACATCCTTAAATGTCCCTAGTCGTGGGAGTTTCGAGACTGGGCATCGATACTCCAGAGTAGACTAGTGTATACTAATTGAGACCCCGACGAGGGGCGGTGGACAGGTCTCACAAGCCATTGGTGTTAGTTTGTTCTCCTAAGATAGTATACAGGTGCTCATTGGGTTATGAGTACACTGGACGGACTCGCTGGGAACCTGCTAGTTGGTACATACCTATTGTCAGATAGCAGTTCCCAGGTGACATGTGTACAGGTTAGTCTGTCGACCTGAGATCGTCATTTGTCTCGTGTGAGATCCCACTGTGCTTTGATTACTACCTTACCACGGCTCGAAGGAGTCGTGGAAACAGGTTTTAGTTGGGTACAGTCTCGATACATTTGGAGGTAGTGGGCGGATTGTCGGGGATTCGTCTCTCCCGGTATTGGGGTTTGATATCGCGCAGTGCACGGGTGGCCATCACCAGAAATCCTTGGTCAAGGTAGTCGAGAATTACTGATCTAGGATCGGTAGTTTCTCATATAGTGATGGGTTTCATACTGACATGAATTATCGCGTTATTAGAGGTCTGACTTTATCCACCCCCCGAAACTCGATATGCGATACTCTTAGACGAACAGACCGGACTGTATGGATATTGACACTGTCAAGCTCAGTAGGGGTTCAGGATGAGTTTTCTCGTCGGCCTACCTTTCGCTCAATACCTGGATAGCCGTTACGTACAGCTAGTGCCGCTGACGTGCTTGTGGTTAAACACACTGCCAGCGTATTGATGAGTGTTTAGAGTCCCACAGAGAGAGTTTTCCTGGTTCTGGCGAATTGATGTAGTTGACGTATTGGATACATGTAAGGTTCCAATCAATTAATGTACTTTGTACCCGGACTTTCGATCAGATAGTTGATAATACTAGCCTGCTCGGGTTTATGCCGGATTATTAAATCTGAAATTGATTTAATAATTTATGTATATGTATTTCGATACGTATATTCTAGTATTATGTTCTTTGTGTTATTCTATCTCTTTGGGTATTCGTATTTCGGTACGAATGCAGGTATGTATATATAGTAGAATGTAAACCGTATTTTATTCGGAAAACATTCTATAAGGTGGCCACCTCATTTTTTGGATTCGACCATTTTTTGGAAAATGGTAAATGAGGTGGAAATTGGAAAATGGGGAGTATGGTGGTGACCATACTTGCAAAGTGTGCACAAATAAATTTTTAATTCATTTGTGCATACTATTCTAGTATGGGTGGTATTTTAAAATGAAAGATATTGTTTTACAAAACCTAGCATGCTTGATTTTCTCTCTCATGAGAGCTTCATTATTTTGAGATGGTTGTTTTCTCTTGTGAATGCTTTTGTTCTCATCGCCATTTGTGCTTCATTCCTCTCTTGATTTTCCATAGTTTCCTCCACCTTCATTCACCACCTACTCTCAACCCTCACATGTGTTGAGATTCATGAGAGGATGTGATGAGATAGACCAACACTTGGATTACATACACTACATCCTAGGCTTTCTAGAGTAGCATCCTAGAAACTCTAGTTGCTTCACTTGCATCCATTATGTGAAGCTAGAGCCATAACTACATCCCTCGGGTGGATCATCTTCGATGGAGGGAGACCGGCGTCCAAGCTTGATCAAGGAGCCTTTAGGAGCTTGTGAAGATGGTTGAAGACCGAAGGACACGGATCAACTCGGTATAACCAATCTTAACTCTTTTTATTTGCTTGCTAGTATAGAGTTTAGGGTACATCCGGGATTCGGGTAATGGTAGCTCCAGTTTAATAAATTTTTGTTCCGCATTTGGCCACGGTTTGAGGGCCAGAGCGCTGTCGTAACCCAACATGGTATCAGTGCAGGGTCTCCTAGCACGGCAACAAGGTTCAGGAGGCATCGTCCATGCCAATTTCAAAAATTGTCGTCCTAGTTAACCCTAACCATAGAATCTTTATTAGAAAATGCGACGAAACAACATGTAAACAACTTTACATCTATGTGAATAAGGAATACAACCTTTGTAGACCGGTCCTTCGCTTCTAATGCTCCGTGTAGTAGTCCCTTCGCTGCAAGTCATGACACCCGAACTTTAGAAAAGGTTCTCCCGGAGAAATGAACAAGCATGGTCGAAATTTTCGAGGCCGAAGATGATCTATGTTGAGGAGACTCAAGCTCATGCTACCTCTTCACTAATGGTGAAATTAGTGAAGCAAGAATCCTAAACTAAATGGCTTATAGTAGAGGATGATGAATTAGGAAATGGGCTCACTTTAGTTTTCTTTTTCTCACAATATTTTCTCACCTTGAGAAAAGCTAGTACTCATGAGGAAGAAGAATAACAAGTGAAGAATGAGAATGAACTCATAAGGTGACAATAACAACCATGGGTGAGTTAGTGTCATACACTAACTCATGTAGAGAACAAACCATGGGTTACAATAATGGTTAGGTTAATAAATATCTACTGGTAAAACAAAACTAGTGGACTAAGTCAAAGATGCTACAAGCTTCTCCAAGCTTCCAAGCATGCAACTAATTACCATTAATTTTGATTAACTTTAAATAAATAAAACCATTCCATTATTATAAGCATGGTGTAAGTCTCATACACCCATGTTACATGTTGCATCTACCATGACACAAAAGTTGTACATTAATATATATCACATATATACTAAGTGTACATAAGTGAGAAAAAGAAATGTTTAAGTGAGCTAGTATTAGTCAATGTAAATTAATATATCATATATATAATTATACATTAAATTATTAAATCAACACTTGATTTAATAATCTGGCTATATCAAATACAACAGACTAATATCAAATGTAACAATCTATCGAATCAACACTTGATCCGATAGGCCGGCTATATCACATATAACCGACCGATATCACATATCGTGAGAATAGAATGCGGTATCACATACATGCATTAATCCCGTTCCCGCACATATCACATATGTGCTCCTACTTTGTTTCGCATGAACCAGGAAAAATCTGTTTAGGACTCTAAAGACTCGTCAATACGACGGCAGTAGGTGATGATCATATCAAACACCCACAAGCCGCAAGCGGTCTGCTAAACATAACGGCAACCTGGGTATTGAGCGATCAGAAGATCAACAAGAAAGCCTGATCATACTCCTGCGAATCCAATCAGTAACACTAGCATACAGTCTGGTCTCTTCGTCTGATATGTCGCATATCTCGCTTGTAGGTGGTAAACGTCAGACACCAATAGCTTGATAAGTCATGCCGATGTGAAGCTAAAAACGGGTCGAGAAACTACTGATAACACTTACCAGTAAATCTCATAAACAAACCTGGCCAGGGACTTTCTTATTATAGCCAATTGATCACAACGCAGCATCAACCCCCAAAACCGGGAGAGACGAAATACCCTTCTATCGCTCATTGCCTCCATGTGACTCAGGACTGTACCCAAAAACCACCGTTTTGCACGTTCTCTTGATCGTGGTAAGGTTGAAATCAAAGCACAGTGGGAATCACACAAGACTCTATGACGATCTCGGGTCGACAGACTAACCTGTACCAGTGTCACTAGAGAACTGCCATCTGACGTGAGGTATAATACCATCGAGGAGTTCTCGGCGAGTTCATCCATTGTACCCAGTCTCTACTAAGCACCCATATATCATCTCTGATGTCAAACACCAATGGATATGGGATCATCCATCGCCCATCTACATAGGTCGAGAAGGTATACGCTACTCTACTCTAGTATATCGATGCCCCATCTCGATACGCCGATGACTAGGGACATTAAAGGATGTACTCACGGACTACCATTGTCCCACTAGTATGATACGCATCATAATCTAGGTAGTCAAGTACACATCCTAAGGGCTTTATCAACATATAACAGAGAGACAATCAGTGTACATGTTAAGATAAAGAGTAACCAGATAGAATACTATCATATGGAGAAAGAAAGTCCTCCCTATGTATGTCCAAGCATCCATTATAATAAACATCATATGTACAATAATGGCCTCTAGGGCATACATATAACTAACAATCTCCCACTTGCACTACGGCCATATATTGTAGTATCCAATACCCAACAATCAGCAGTGGTTGTAGTATCTCATACTCAACCATCCCATAAAAGTCTCTCTTGGGAAAAGGCCTTTGTGAGTGGATCCGCCGTGTTGTCCTCTGAGTCTACTCTCCTGACCTCGATCTCCCTGGAGATCAACCATCTCCATGATCAGGTGATACTGCCTTAGAATATGTTTGGGTCATTGATGGAACAGAGGTTCATAGGCATAGACCACAACTCCATTGTCACACAATGGTAGGAACGAAGTTCATCTCATGAACATATATACATTCAGATTTCATCTTTGGTAGCATCCTTGGTAGCGATGTATCCATCCTTTATCGTCTAGTTTTCCACGGTATCTTTCTTGGAACTCTTCCAGCATACCGTTCCTCCATTGAGGGTAAAGACAATGCATGTGAATGAATTTCAGTCGACTTTACCACCCTGGAAGCTATCCAATGATTCTCCCCAGGATTGATTGATACCATCTCACTACACCTAGTGAGAATCTTAACATCGACATAGATCTATCTCATAGATCCAAAACCCAGGATTTAGGATGTATCACCTTGATCCTTTATGGAGAATCCTTGTGATAAGAGGAGATTGACCAAGTGTAGCATAAGAAACACCTTCCCTATCAAGAGTATGTCATCTACGTAGAATATGAGGAAGATCACCTTACTCTCTACTACCTTTTTTGTATATACAAGGTTCATCTACAATTTTGATGAAGTCAAACGCTTTGACTACCACATCAAAATAGATGTTCCAACTCCGCGATGCCTGCTTTAACCCGTAAAGCAACTTGCACACGTTTTCACTACTCCCACTGTCTACGAAGCCCTCTGGCTATGTACTTATAGACGCTCTCTTCTAAATCATTATTTAGGAAAGCAGTCTTGACACCCAACCGCCAGATATCATAGTCATAGTATGTAGAAATGGCAGGTAGGATCCGGATGGACTTAAGAATAGCCACTGGAGAAAAGGTTTCATCATAATCCACACCTGGTCGATGACGAAAACCTTTTACAACAAGTCTAGCTTTGAAAGTCTAAACTTTTCCATCTACACCAAGTAATCTTCTCAAGATATACTTGCTCCTATGGGGATTTAACCCTTCAGATAGAGCAACCAAAGTCCATACTTTGTTGGTGTACATAGATTCCATTTCAGATCGCATAGCATCCATCCATTCATACAGAGTCCCTACTCTTGATGGCCTGCTCGAAACTAGTTGGGACATCATCTCATGATGCAATCCTCGCTCCCACTGTCATTGAGAAAACCGAAGTATCTCTCAGGCGGATGAGGAACCCTACCAGATCGGCGGAGAGGCTGAGATTCGTCGGGAACTGTTGAATCCTCCGGTTCTACCAAATCATCAGCTGTGGTTTATATAGCTGGAACTTATTCCAGTTCTACCTCATGACTACTAATTTCTTCACAAGAAATTCCTTTTCTAAAAAGGTGGCATGCCGAGAAATAAAACACCTTTTGTATCTCGGTACGGTAGAAGATATTACCTTGCGAATGCTTGGGATATCCAACAAACTTCCACAGAACTGACCTTGCCTCGGGCTTGTCCGGATTTTGCTTTTAGACATAGGCCAGACAACCCCAAATCTTAACTTGCTTAAGACATGGGCTCTTCACATACCATATCAAATATGGAGTGGTAGGCACCTGATTTTGTTGGAACCGAATTCAATAGGTATGCAGCTTCTCAAGTGCATAACTCCCAAAAGGAAATAAGCAACTCAGTAGTACTCATCATAGAGCGCACCATATCTAATAGGATGCGATCGCTCCGCCCCGATAAACCGACGTGATGTGGTGTATACGGAGGAGTAATCCTGAGAGAGAATCTTATTCTCCTTTTGAATAGTCCAGGATCTCCGTGCTCAAGTATTCTCCTCCTCGATCATATCAAAGGACATAATACTTATATCCATTTTGGTTCTCTACTTTTGACTTATATTCTTTGAATTGCTCAAAAGGTTCAGACTTGTGTTTCAACAGGAACATATGTGCGAATCTTGAGAGATCATCAGTGAATGTAATGAAGTATAAAGAACCAGTCCTGGCATGTATAGATAGGGGACCTACATACATCATCATGTATCAATCCCAAAAGTTCACCAACTCTTTCTTTGTTTCTAGTAAATAGAGCTATGGTCATTTTATCTTTGTGACATGACTGGAAAGTATCATAAGATGTAAATTCAAACTAATTTAAATATGCATCTTAATGTAACTTAGCTAGTCGGGTCGCATTGATATGACCTAATCTACAATGCCTCATGAAGGATTCGTTCATTTCTGAACTCTTCCTCTTGTGTGTGTTCTGTACGTTGAGAACTGTAGTTTGATTTACAATGTATATGACATTAGATAACGTGCCTGAACTGATCAAATTTTGATATAGGAAATGTTCAAAACATTATCCAACAATAAAAAATTATATCCTTCTTTACTAAATAAAGAGACTTATATAATGTTGCATATCAGGTTCGGTTATCTAATAACATTCGTTCAGAATAATTGTATTTGGTAATAAAGAGTGATAACTGCCACCACCTTGGCTGCAACAATTGCACCATTTCCAACTCTTAAAACTTATCACCCATTCCTAGTTCTCTACCTATCTATAGCCTATGTAATAGATTACATATTTGGATCCCGATCCGGTATCTCATACCCAAGACGTAGAGGACACTGAGAAACAGTTCTCGGTAATGAATACACCAGAAGAAGATGCATCATCAAGAACTTTCTTCGTTTGGGCGGCACGAGTATCCTAGTAATCCTCTATTTCCTTCTCGGTCTTATAACAATTATAAGTTGGAGCGGGACCAACGTTCTCCAGCTCAGTACAACAAGCCGGTTCGGTCAATACATCCATATTATTTATCTTGATTAAGGCATGACATGGTCGCTACCTGGAGAGTGAGAGAAGAAAACACTTAGCATGCGCTCTTGCAAGATTAGATTGGTTATTATTTTATCTAATCAGGATGTCTCCTACTATTTTTATCAAACCTTCCTTCAAACCCTAAAAGGAAAGACAAGTCGGGATTAATTATACCCTACAAGTTCACCAATCTTTCGGCCGAGCCAGTGTCGGTACTTTGAGGGAGGTTTCCAGTGCTTTCGCACGGACCTAATTAAATTAAACCTCATTTTCCCAGAGGCGTAACCACGTTAACACCTTTCTAGACACCAACTTGATCGGCTAATTTCAATGTGTAAAACTCTCCCAGGAGTAACTCTTACTCGCAGTGTGTATCGGGATCCAACTATCTCATAGAAGGTATGCAATCTCATTGCAAATTTCAACACTTGAAATTCCTGATAATATTTTGCCCCTAACCTCTTATGACCTTGACAACGGCCAACAAACCATAGGATACTAGTCAAGTTCAACCCGTCATTTCCTGATTGAATTAAATCCACTCGCATGACCCTTGACAAAGGCCTAGAAGGTCGCACGACTACCTTAATCCAATCGCATCATATGCTTAAGCAGATAAGCAATAATCAGCTACCGCACACTACGCCTTGACAAATGCCAACAAACGCAGCACGAATACTAAATACTACTTATCTGAAATGATGGGGGGCTACGACAAGTTTTTAAGATAACCTTTTGCGTAATGAACTTGATATCGTTGTAGAATCGAGTGATTTTGAAAAGGAGTGTTTTTTAGGCTTTTACAAGTTTTGCTAAAGAGGTCACTCACGGTGAAGGGATCTCGGCTCTTTCCTTTTCGAATAAGATGTATGATATTTTACAAATACCACTATGCAAAGCAATAACTATAAAAGCAATCAAAAGACAAACCGAGTTTGTAGTATCTGCTAGTTTTGCTAAAGAGGTCACTCCCGGTGAAGGGATCTCGGCTCTTTCCTTATCGAATAAGGTGTTGGATATTCTACAAGGAATACCGCTATGCAAAGCAAGAACTAGAGCTACCAGTTTTTAAAAGAAGTTTCTAAAACATCTTTGGGTTTCTTCTCTTTCATTAATCTCATTAATGAAGTCCCATCATCTAAGTTACCTAAGCATCATAGATAAATACAACGTACGCTTATGCCATCCGCATTCGCCTCGATGTCCCGTCATGCACCGTTTGGTTAGGTAACTAACGGCAGAGCGGGGCAGGGCTAGCGCGGGTATAAAACATAAGCAACGTCTATATAATATATCATATATACTATATACAGTATCTATCTCATCATATCAAGTGATCACATCACAGAATCTCGCAACAGAAAACAACATATGAAATATTGGATATACTAGGATTTCCGGGTTTTATATTAAGCCTGTATAAAACACGGATTCCAGGGTCGTGATAAATAGCCAAACCCACATCCCTAGACCCCTGAGAGAGCGGCAAGAAACCCTACCAATTCTAGAGTTAGGAGACCTGGACACGACTCATCGAGATGGTCTCCTACTGGACTCTAAAACCCGGTTACTTGTGCTCCCCTCCTTGGGTCTATCCTAATGCGGAATAGTAAATAATATACATCAACGGTGATATCTTCCTCAACCCGGAAGTGTCCCAATAAAAGAATATTACATAAAAGTTTTTACATGAATGAAAATGAAAAACTCTTATCTCACTTAAAAAAAACCCGGCTATTCAAACACGACGATCATATATAACATATCACAGCAACACATAACATCACATGTCATCAACGTAAGTAAATATGCGTATCCTAATTGTCGTTGACGTATAGAAACGAAACCGGCGATACACCATATATTACATTTACGGTCGCTGAAAAGAAAGTGAAAAACTACAACAATTGGAATCCGCAACCACCTTAGACATCATAAACGCGAAATATCACATACTTCGTATTTCATGCCTAACCAAATGAATTCCTTAGAAATCACATTCCTAACAATTATAAACCCCGCATTTTAGTCTCGATCTCGAAAATACTTTTCAATATCAAGTCGGGTAATTCAACAAGATTCCCGACATCCTGATCGAATGCTCGTCGGAAACTTTAGTAGAAGGCCGCGCCCCCCGATACCATCAACGAAGTACACTTAGGCGGAACACCGCTGCCGCGAGAACCCGGATGGATGCTTCTGGCAACGGGGTTCTCCTACAGTCACTTGGTCGGGGCTATGGGGCGTGGCTATCTAATAAGGTTACCTGGCGAGTATCCGCGTACGCTACGTGATTGCGACAGATTTTTGATCACATCAAAATACCGTGGCAACCGATCAAATGAGACAAAATTGCTAGATTTATAAAATTCAAATTAGTGTAGATTCCAATTATTGTATCCCATCACATGATATCCGGACGAGTTTCCGATCGATTCATCATACTCCCACAATTTCCCGACAGCTCAAAACTTGAGCATAGTTCATAAATACCCAGAACATGTCACAGTACCTGTGGACCAGCCGTAGAAAGGCAAACCCAAGCCTCATTAATGGCACCGCGGAACTGCCGCAAACCCTAAGGTTTGTAAACATTCCATGGTCATTATGTCGAGTTAGGGTTTCATTCTTCTAAACGGTCCATGGATTTACTTGCATGTTTTTCCGAATACCTTAAACTTGGAAAAATGAGTTTTTGATATTCGTTCAAAATTTTTAACTTCGCCTAGAGAACATGTGAAAACCCGAAACAATGTTAAAACTACGAATTCGAAACACTCTGAATTTCTTATACTGTAAGATCACATCACATGCAAACTTAGAAAAAACAAACAACAACTGAAATACCAAAACCCATATTATGGAACACACCAAAAAATTCAACCCCAAACCCCACTACTTGGCCGGCCGGCTCGAAAAAAACATCCTTGTGCTCGGCCAAAATCCGGCGAGATGGGATAAATTTTCCTGTGTGTTCATGTTGCATCTCATACAACATTCTGCAATTGTTTAAAAACAATAGAGGACTTTTTAAAATCGACAGAAACTAAGTATTCATGTTTCAAGATTCGGAGCCGTTTCGGTTTTGTAATCCTAGCAAACATCGTCTAATTTTCTAGAATGGCTCTGATACCACTACAGGGTTGCCTAGCACGGTAGCAAGGATTCGAGAGGCATCACCCATGCCAATTTCAAAAAATTGTCATTCTAATTAACTCTAACCATAGAATCTTTATTAGAAAATGCGACGAAACAACGTATAAACAACTTTACATCTAAGTGAATGAGGAATACAACCTTTGGAGATCGGTCATTCACTTCTAATGCTCCGTGTAGTAGTCCCTTCCCTGCAAGTCATGAACACTCGAACTCTAGAAAGGGTTCTCCCGGAGAAATGAACAAGCTTGCTCGAAATCTTCGAGGCCGAAGATGATCTACGTCGAGGAGACTCAAGCTCACGCTACCTCTTAACTAATGGTGAAATTAGTGAAGCAAACACCCTAAACTAAATGGATAATAGTAGAGGATGATGAAGTAGGAAATGGGCTCACTTTAGTTTTCTTTTTCTCACAATATTTTCTCACCTTGAGAAAAGCTAGTATGCTTTTGTTAGTTATATGTATGCCCTAGAGGCCATTACTATACATGAGATGTATATTGTAGTCGATGCTTGGACATATATAGGGAGGACTTTCTTGCTCGACATGATAATATGCTATCTGGTTACTCTTTACCTTAACGTGTACACTGATTGTCTCTCTGTTACATGTTGGTAAAGCCCTTAGGATTGTACTTGACTACCTGGACTATGATGCGGATCATATTAGTAGGGACGTGGTAGTCCATAAGTACATCTTTCAAGGTCCCTAGTCGTGGGTGTATCGAGACGGGGCATCGATATACCAGAGTAGACTAGCGTATACCTTCTCGACCCATGTAGATGGGCGATGGATGATCTCATATCCATTGGTGTTTGACATCAGAGATGATGTACGGGTGCTCAGTGGAGACTGGGTACACTGGACGGACTCCCCGAGAACTCCCAGATGGTATTATACCTTACGTCAGATGGCAGTTGTTTGGTGACACTGGTACAGGTTAGTCTGTAGACCCGAGATCGTCATAGTGTCTTGTGTGATTCCCACTGTGCTTTGATTTCCACCATACCACGTCCAAGAGGGAGTGCAAAATGGTGGTTTTTGGGTACAGTCCTGAGTCACATGGAGGCAATGAGCGATAGGAGGAGTTTCGTCTCTCCCGGTATTGGGGGTTGATGTTGCGCTATGCTCGATTGGCCATAACAGGGAAGTCCCTGGCCAGGGCTGGTTTAGAGATTTACTGGTAAGTGTTACCAGTAGTTTCTCGACCCGTTATGATCCTCATATTGGCATGACTTATCGGTTATTGGGGTCTGACGTTTTACCACCCCTAGACTTGATATGTGGCATATCAGACGAGGAGACCGGACTGTACGGTAGTGTCATTGTCAGGCTTATTGCAGGAGTTAGAGCGTGCTTGTTTGCTGATCTTCTGATCGCTCAATACCCGGGTAGCCGTTACGTCCAGCTAGTACCGCTGACGGCTTGTGGGTGCTTGATATGATCATTACCTACTGCCGGTGTATTGACGAGTCTTTAGAGTCCTACATAGAGGTTTTACTGGCTCAGGCAAAATGAAATAGGAGCGCAAATGTGATATGTGCGGAACCGAGAATAATGCGTGTATGTGATACCGTATTATATTCTCGCGACTATTATATCGGCCGGTTATATGAGATATAGTCGGGTTATCGAATCAAGTGTTGATTCGATAAGTTGGTACATTTTGTGTTAGCCGGTTATATGAGATATAACCGGATTATTAAGTCAAGTGTTGATTTAATAATTTAGTGTATAATTGTATATGTGATATACTAATTTACAATAACTAACATTGGTTCACTTAAGCATTTATTTTTCTCACTTGTGCACAACTTAATATATATGTGATATATATTTATTTGTGTACATTTTGTATCACGGTTGTTGATACAACTATTATGGGTGTATGAGACATACACCATACTAATTATATTGGTAAGGTTTTAATATCTAAAGTAATTCTAAAACAAACGGATAATGAGCTCACATGCATGAAGCTTCATGAAGCTTATGGTTGCATTGACTTAGTTCACTAGTTTTGTTTTACTTAAGATATTAGTTAACCTAACCACTATAATTAGCCATAGTAATGTCTCTACATGAGTTAGTATATGATACTCACTCACCATGGTTAGCTCTCTCTCTCTTGATTAGTTTTCATTCTCATTTTGAGCTCATCTTCTTCCTCCTTCAAATTCATTCTAGGGTATGATAAAGAGAGAGATACAAAGTGAGAAAAGAAATTCTAAAGTGTACCCATTTCCTATTTCATCATTCTCTATTAGACTAGCACTTTAGTTTAGGGTGTTTGCTTCACTAATTCTTTGGTTAGTGAAGTAGAAGCTTTAGTTCGTATTCCCTCGACGTAGATCATCTTCGGCCTTGAAGACTTCATGTAATACCGTTGCCTCTTCTCATGGAGCCGTCCAAGAGTTCGGGTATTCGATGATCGCAGCGAAGGGACTACAACAAGGAGCTTTAGAAGTGAAGAACCGATCTACAAAGGTTGTATTTCGTATTCTCTTAGTGTTAAAGAGTTTAACTTGCATGTCTTACCCTAATTATCTAGCAATGATCTAGTCTAGAGTTATTCGGCATGGCTAAAATTTTAATTGGGCATGGTTGATGCCTTGTAGAACCTTCTTTAGAGTGCCTAGTTACCCTACAGTGGTATCATAGCCCAGCTAGAGCATTAGGCGATGTGTTTACGAAGTTAAAACTCCGAACGAACCCCGATACGTCAAATTATACCCCTCTCTGGAAATTTTTTTAAAAATGTGATTTTTCTGAATACCTAATAAAATCAGCAGGCAATTATAAGAATTACCATGAAAAACGAGCCCCCAAATCCTCCACGTGGTCGCGGAAAAGCGGCAATAAGAAACTTGTCGCGGCGGTTCCTCGGCAAGAAAAGTGTATTGGGGACGGTTCTTTATGCAGTAATATCCGTTACTATTCCTGCATCTTTCTGGGTATTTTTTATTCTGACTCTAGTATTGAGTATTCTGGGGTTTGTTTTGTAATCGTTGATTCGATCGGAATATTTAATTTCGTTGTGTTTTTCCGGATATTTAGAAAGTATTAAAAAATTCGGACGGATATCAATAACTCACTTTTTCCCGAACCGGAAAATTTCCAAGTGTTGGATTTTTCCGTAGTTTAGGAACGTTCTAAGTCGTGCAAGTAACGCGGTGGACCCTCTAGAAGACAACAAACCTTAACTCGATTATGTGACCATCTTGAACTGCCTTTCGAACCTTAGGGTTTAGGGCAGTACGACATTGCCACATGTGAGGCGTTGGCTTGACCCTTCTACGGCTGGACCATTGGTACTGTGGCATGTGATGGATGTTTTTAAACTCCCCTAAAGTGTTGAGAACTATTTGGGAAAACTTGGGTTTTTGTTTATTCGATCAGAAAGTTTAACATTGTCTATTTATCTGGAATGTGATACAATATTTGGAATCCACAAGTAGTTATGAGATAACTAATTTGGATGTTATAAACATAGCAGTTTAGTCTCAGATGATCGGTTGCCACGGAATTTTGATGTGATCAAAAGTTCGTTGCAATCACGTAGCGTACACGGATACTCGCCGGGTAAACTTAATTGACAACCATGCCCCATAGCCCCGACCAAGTGACTGTAGGAGAACCCCGTCGCCAAAAGCATCCGTTCGGGTGCTCGCGGCAGCGGTGTTCCGCCTTAGTGCATTTCGTCGACGGCATCGGGGGTGCGGCTGTCTACTAAAGTTTGCGACGAGCATTCGATCAAAATATCGGGAAGCTTGTTGAATTGCCCGACTAGATATTGAAAAGTGTTTTCGATATAGAGACTAAAATGCGGGGTTTATAATTGTTAGGCATGTGATGTCTAAGGTGGTTGTGGATTCCAACTGTTGTAGTTTTACAATTGTTAGTGTATATGCCCTAGAGGCCATTACTGTATCATACTGGTTTGTATATTACTTAATGGAAGCTTGGGATATTCACCTTGTATAAACAATCTTGCTCAATATAGTAGTATGCTACTTGGTTTGTCTCTACTTCAATGTGTACTTGTGTTTATTTTAGTATATCACTTATACGCATTAGTGGAGCCCTGAGGATCTTTGCTTGATTACCAGCGTTGTGATGGCAGTCACACTAGTGGGGGCTGGGTAATCTATAAGCACATCCTTATACAGGTCCCTAGTCGCAGGACTATCGAGACAGGGCATCGATACTCCGGAGTAGACTAGCGTATGCGCTTCTCATCCCAGTGTGGGAGATGGTCTGTCCCACAGCCATCAGTACGTCGTACTGGAGATAGTATACGGGTGCTCGTTGGGTTACGGGTACACTGGACATGACTCGTCGGGAACTGACAGGTTGGTATTATACCTATCGTCAGTTATCAGTTCCCAGGTGACATGAGTACAGCTTAGTCCGCTGACTTGACACTGGCACTTCGCCTCAAGTGTGTTCCCACTGCACTTTGATCACTACCCTACCACGGCTCAAAGGAGTCGTGCAAACAGGTGGTGGTTGGGTGCAGTCCCGAAGCACTTGGAGGCAGTGACGGTTAGACAGGATTCATCTCTCCCGGTATTGGGGGTTGACATCGCGCTGTGTCTAGGAGAGCCATTACACGAGTAGTCCCTGGCCAGGGCAAACGAGATATACTGGTAGGCTTCCAGTGTTATCTCAGGGTGTTTTGGGCTTCGCTCCGGCACGACTTGGACCGCTATTGGGGGACTGACGTTTACCGCCCCCTAGGCCCGCCATGCGATGTATCAGACGAACAGACCGGTCTGTACGGAGAATGTCACATTCAGACACAGTAGGAGTTCCGATGGGGTTTCACCTCGTCAGCCTTCTTGTCGACATCTACCTAGGGACCATTACGCACAGCTAGTGCCGCTTGCGGTCTGTGGTTAAACCCACTGCCAGCGTAGTGTCGAGTCTTTAGAGTCCCACACAGAGGGTATTCGCCTCTGGGCAAAACAGAGTAGAGGTCGCATGGTTTTGTGACAGGGTTCGTTCTCATCCGCGCACTTGTGCACGTTTGGAGTCCGGACGGATATTGCCAGCGGGCTCTGGTTTGAGCCGGATACTGGTATATGATTTGGGGTTGCTTTTATCTCTCAGTATTCATGTTCCTCGGAACAAGAATACAGGTGTGTATGCACAGTTATTTGAGGAGGAGGAAGATGACTTTCATTAGGGTTTCGGAACGGGTGCGTATGCACAGTTGACAGTCGTCTTTTTCCAAACCCTAATGGATTTATATTATATCAATTAATAATATATAATAAAATGAAATTGTGTTATGGTTGGTTTTTATGTTGACTTGTTGACCATGGTTGACTTGTTGACCATGGTTGAACTTTTGACCATCATCATTACAAAAGAAAGATGCTCTTGATTCTTGCATTTTCATTTAATGTTTGTAATGATAATGGTCATTCATAAACCTTCCATCAAACCTTTTTCATTTTCATTATTATTATTATTATTGATAATTCTTTTTCTTTTGCATTATGGTTGCAAGAAAGAAAAAGGATAGCTGATTCTATCATATTCATTCTCTCTCTTCACTTCATCTTCTTCTTCCTCTAGCAAAAGAGAAACCTTCTCATGTGTTGAGAATCCTTCTCTTTAAAAAGAAAAGCAACCCTTAGAAACTCTCTACTCACTCTAGGATCAAGGGTTTAGCAAGCCGGCGATTCTAGTTCACTCCAAGTTCGAGAAAGAGCCCGAAGGTTGAACCCTCGAGGTGGATCCATCTTCGACGGAAGAAGGCGACAAGAAGAGAACCATCAACCTCTACAAAGTTTGAAGAAGAAGGAGTTCAAGTTTAGGTATAACCATCTTCATCCGAGTAGCTAAACCTCTTTAGCAAAGTATGCTAGTTTAGTTTAGACACGATCCCGACCTTGTTTAGTCCATGTTGTCTCTTGCGATAAAAATTTGTTTTTTATACCGTTTCCGCCTCCCCGTAAGCACCGGGGGTCGCAACGTGGACTTACATTGGTATCAGAGCCTAACTAAACTTAAACTAGCTTGGTAGTGAAGTGTAACGAAGTTCGGAAACGAAAAATCACAAAACCGGAAAAATTACAAAACCTGAGTTTCTGTTGAAATTTTTTTGGCTCAAAATGAAAAACTTTATACTTTTAAAATCGTCTCAGGGTTTTGTGAGTGCACCCATGAAAAACGATCCACTGTTACGCTCAAAGAGCCGCCCTTCCGCGGCACGAGGTAGGCATGTGCCGCGGAACCGCCGCGCTTTGCTGTCTTCTCTGCATCGTTTTTCGTGCAGTGTGTTTGTGTGTTGGTTTTGGGATTTTTAAAATATATTATATGTGCCCAGATTTTTCAGAAAAGAAATTTACTTTTGGGGTCCTATAATTCTGTATTTTTTTCCGAACTTCACTGCACTTTGACTATGATGGTTATATCTGTGATGCTTGCATGTATTGAACGTCGGCTAATCGCTATAAGACGATTAGTCGGGGTTATACATGATCTGTGTTTGATATTGGAATGTGTATATGAATGTGTTGGACTGTCGCGGGTGAATAGACGGGGTGGATGTGAGATGAGCTTTTGTTTTTCTTTCATTCATTGTAAATGTAAATTGATGTAATATTATTATTTGTTTGACCGCACAACCGGGTCGGGGTTGTAGCCGTCATTGTATAATTCTTTTTACTGTTTTTGCTCCTAGGATAGACCCATGGAGGGGGTGCACAAACTACCGAGTACTTGGCGGGTAGTTTGCCACACCCGTAGGGGTCTTGGGTGGGGTATTTGGCTATTCACCGCGACCGTGTAATCCGCTTTTCGTTGCAGGCTCGAACGGATTGCGGATTCCTAGTATATCCAATGCATTCATCTGTGATCTGTAATGTCTACTATTGCTATATCTATAACTATTTAGGCGTTGCTTATGTTTTACAGCCGCGCTAGCCCAGCCCCCGCTCTGTCGTTAGTTAAGTAACCTAACGGGTGATAACGGGGCCCCGTGGCGAATGCGAATGGCATAAGCGTACGTCATATTTTGGTTGTTTTCTGCAATGGTAGGATTAAATGATGGGACGCATTAAAAGAACTAATGCAAGAATATCACGCATTAAAAGAACTAATGCAAGATAATAAACCAAGTTGAAGTCGTTGGAACACTTTCGAAAAACCACTCGGTTCTTTTCAAAACTAACTTTTAAAATGCGGAGATTGAGCCACTCCTTCTAAAAGCTATCTCGTTCCATCGATTAAATCAAGTTCACTACGTTCACGGTTTCACCAAAACCATTCGTAGCCCTCCGTCGTTTCGTATGAATATTCAATAGTATTCAAGCTATGTTTGTTGACCTTCGTCAAGGCATAGTGATTGGTAGCTGTTGGATATTCATATGTAGCATATATAGATGCGTTGGTTTGGGACATTCGCATTACCTTGTTGACCTTCGTCAAGGGTATATACGGGTGGATTCAAATTAACCTGGATAATGACGGGCAGAACTTGACATGTGACTTATGATTTGTTGACCTTCGTCAAGGTCATAAGAGCATGGGGCAAAAATCCACATCGGGAGTTTCATAAGTACTGAAACTTGCTAGATTTGCATACCATTTGGAGTGTGATGATTCTGGTAGGATTCCTTCAGTTTCGTCACGCGATGATATTTGGATCCCGATCCTACTGTGAGTATATGCTACTCCTCGGGAAATTTCTCACTTAACGATCAATGCTATAAACCTAGTAGGTGCCTAGAAAGGTGTTAGCGGGGCTACGCCCCCAGGGAAAAGAGGTTCTATAATTAAGGAACTTCGCGAAAGCGTTGGAAAACCTCCCTCGAAGTACCGACACCGGCCTGGCTGAACGGTTAAGCAAGTATTGTACGGTGGGATTGATCCCGACTAATTCTTCCTTTATGGTTTGAGGAGGGATTCGAGAGACAGTGGGAGCCATCCTGTTTAGACAAATTAAAAACCATTCTAAACTTTCAAGAGCATCATGCTGAGTGTTTCTTCTTCTCTCTCCTAATTGCAGCGACCAATCAACATGACTGGACTTAAGTTACTCCTAGATAAAAACAAACTGACAGGGCCAAACTACAAAGATTGGCTCAGGAATGTCAAGATTGCAATCACTTATGACAAGCTGGGGTATCTTCTTACCACCAAAGCTCCCCCTGTCCCTGGTCCAACTTCCAGTGTCGCGGATAAGGAAATCCGCAAGACTTGGGAGATTGATAGCGCGAAAGCCAAGTGCCTCCTGCTTGCCTCGATGGACAACGAACATCAGAGGAGGCATGAGAATATGGACATGGAATCCATATTGCTCCATACAAAAGAACTGTATGGAGAGCAATCTTGTATCGCAAGATACGAAGCGTCGAAAAAGTTATTTTCGACAAGAATGGCCGTCGGATCATCAGTAGCCGAGCATGTGCTAAAGATGATCGGCTACATTGAGGAGCTCGCTGACCTAGGGATCACATTGGAGAGTGAGCTATATACGGATATAGTTCTCCAGTCTCTTCCTTCCACTTACGCCCAGTTCATACTGAACTTCAACCTACAAGAAAAAGAGGTTGAACTTTCAGAGCTCCTCAACATGCTGAGGAGCGCAGAGGGCACCCTACAGAAAGGTAGGGAAACATCCACTTTGTTTGTAGGAGGATCATCTTCTTCTAGATCCAAGGCGAAAGCCAAGGGAAAGAAGAAGAAAGCCCCCGCCAAACCAAGGGGCGGTGTTAGTAAAGTGGATACGAAGGGAAAAGGTAAAGCAACAAAGATAGCGGGGAAGCTTGTGGATAAGGAAGAATGCTTCTATTGTCATAAGAAAGGACACTGGAAGAATGATTGCAGGGCCTGGAAGGCCAGAACACAGGAATTGAAGCAGGTTGCGGCTTCAGCTTTAGGTGTGTATGTTATTGAAAACTGTCTTTCTATAAACTCTACTTCCTGGGTATTGGATACCAGATCAGGATCTCATATCTGTAATTCTTTGCAGGCGTTGAGAAACCGTAGGTTTTTGAAGGCAGGTGACATGACCTTCAGAGTTGCGAACGGAGCTAGCATGGATGCTAAAGCCGTGGGGGACTATCACCTGGGAATGACAGATGGGCATGTTTTGGTTTTGCGTAATTGCTTTTTTGTACCCAACGCAACTTGTAATATCATTTCTGTATCTTTGGTTTCTAAAGAAGGTTATGAATTTGCGTTTGTAAGTAATGTTGTAAACATTCACCTTAATCAAGTTCTGATTGGGTCAGGTACATTGAGCAATGGTATATACGTATTAAACCAACCATAGATTTTCAATGTCCAGAATACACACAAAAGAAAGTCTCCAGATATTAATCAGGCTTTCTTATGGCATTGTAGACTGGGTCACATCAATGAGACACGGTAGACTAAGTTTCATAAAGAAGGATACTTGGATTCGTTCGAGTATCAGTCTTATGCCACTTGTGAATCTTGTCTCATGGGAAAGATGACAAAGACTCCGTTCACTGGACACGGAGAAAGAGCGAGCGAGCTCTTGGGACTCGTACACAGCGACGTGTGCGGTCCAATGTCTACACATGCGCGAAGCGGTTATTCATACTTCATTACTTTCACAGACGATTTCTCTAGGTATGGACATGTCTTCTTAATGAAGCACAAATCCGAGGCCTTTGAGAAATTTCGGGATTACAAGAATGAAGTTGAAAAACAAACAGGCAAAAGTATTAAGATTCTAAGATCGGATCGAGGTGGAGAATACTTGAGTGCCGAGTTCCTGGACTATTTAAAAGAGAATGGAATTCTCTCTCAGCGTACTCCTCCATACACTCCGCAACATAACGGTGTATCCGAAAGGAGGAATCGAACCCTATTGGATATGGTTCGTTCCATGATGAGTAAGGCTGAGTTACCGCGATCTTTCTGGGGCTATGCACTAGAAGCAGCTGCATATCTCTTGAACAAGGCTCCCACCAAGACTGTGCCTACCACTCCATATCAGATGTGGAGTGGGAAGAAACCCTGTCTTAAGTACCTTAAGATATGGGGATGTCCAGCTTTTGTAAAAAAGCAGCATGCGGACAAGCTCGAGGCACGCTCAGTACAGTGCAAGTTTGTGGGATACCCAAAGAACTCCAGGGGGTATCTGTTCTATTCCGCTGAGGAACAAAAGGTTTTTGTTTCTCAACATGCCCGCTTCTTTGAAACTGAGTTTTTGGAAACTCAGATAAGTGGGAACGCAATAGAACTGGAAGAAATTCCAGAACCACAAGCTATTACTGAAAGCTTGGAAGAGCCAGAAAGTTCGAAAGAACAGGACATTCCTATGCCGCTCCGCAGGAGTAGTAGGCAGTCTCATCCGCCCGAGAGATACTACGGTTTTCTCATAGACGGGGATAGAGAGGATTGCATCATAGACTATGATGAGCCTACTAGCTTCCAGCAGGCCGTTCAGAGCGTTGACTCGGTAAAATGGCTGGATGCAATGCGAACCGAAATGGAGTCCATGTACACCAACAAAGTATGGACGTTGGACATTGCTCCAGACGGGGTAAAACCCGTAGGATGCAAGTGGATCTTCAAAAGGAAGATTGGTGTAGATGGACAGGTTGAGACCTATAAAGCTAGACTTGTAGCAAAGGGTTTCCGTCAAAGACCTGGCTTGGACTATGACGAAACCTTTTCTCCAGTGGCTATGCTGAAATCCATTCGGATCCTTCTTGCCATTGCTGCCTTCCACGATTATGAGATTTGGCAGATGGACGTGAAAACCGCTTTTCTAAATGGAAATTTAGAGGAGTGTGTCTATATGGATTAGCCAGAGGGTTTCATTCAGAGTGGGAGCAGCGGAAAGGTGTGCAAGTTGCTTAAGTCCATCTATGGACTAAAGCAGGCATCGCGGAGTTGGAACATCTGTTTTGATGAGACGGTCAAGGAATTTGGCTTTATCAAAAATCCAGATGAACCATGCATCTATAGTAGATTTGTAGCGAGAACTGTAGTATTCCTCGTTTTATACGTGGACGACATTCTCTTAATAGGAAATGACATTCCTATGCTACAATCTGTCAAGGGGTTCTTGTCACACAGGTTCTCCATGAAAGACCTGGGTGATGCCTCATACATCCTGGGGATCCGGATCCATCGTGATAGATCCAAGAGGATATTGGGACTTTCTCAGTCCAGGTACATCGACACCATAGTGAAAAGATTCAGTATGGAAGATTCCAAGCGCGGTAACCTACCGGCTTGTCACGGGATCACCCTCTCTAAAGAGATGTCTCCCAAGACTGATTTGGAGAGGGATCGCATGTCTATTATACCCTACGCTTCTGCGGTAGGCTCTATAATGTATGCGATGTTGTGTACCAGACCGGATGTAGCTTATGCACTGAGTGTGGTAAGCCGGTATCAGTCAAACCCTGGGGAGAAACACTGGATAGCGGTAAAGAACATTCTCAAGTACCTGAGAAGGACTAAAGAGATGTTCTTGGTGTATGGCGGAAAAGACCTCCAGATCGAGGCTTTTGCTGACTCCAGCTTCCAGAGTGACAAGGATGATTCCAAGTCCATGTCGGGTTTTGTCTTTACCCTCAATGGAGGGGCGGTGTGTTGGAAGAGCTCCAAACAGGAAACCGTTGCAGACTCGACTATGGAAGCGGAATACATCGGTGCATCTGATGCCGCAAAAGAAGCTGTCTGGATAAGGAAGTTCTTAAAAGAACTTCAGGTGGTTCCGTCCATTGTTGACCCAATACCTCTGTATTGCGACAACAACGGGGCTATAGCTTTAGCGAAGGAACCCAGGTCCCATCAGAGATCCAGGCACATCTTGAGGCGGTATCACCTGATCAGGGAGATCGTGGATCGCAAGGAGATCGAGGTTCGGAGGGTTGCTTCAGAAGAGAACACTGCAGATCCATTCACCAAGGCCCTACCCCAGACTCAGTTCGAGCGGCTGATCGAGATGATAGGTCTTCGATACGCCAGTACATGGCCTTAGTGCAAGTGGGAGATTGTTAGTGTATATGCCCTAGAGGCCATTACTGTATCATACTGGTTTGTATATTACTTAATGGAAGCTTGGGATATTCACCTTGTATAAACAATCTTGCTCAATATAGTAGTATGCTACTTGGTTTGTCTCTACTTCAATGTGTACTTGTGTTTATTTTAGTATATCACTTATACGCATTAGTGGAGCCCTGAGGATCTTTGCTTGATTACCAGCGTTGTGATGGCAGTCACACTAGTGGGGGCTGGGTAATCTATAAGCACATCCTTATACAGGTCCCTAGTCGCAGGACTATCGAGACAGGGCATCGATACTCCGGAGTAGACTAGCGTATGCGCTTCTCATCCTAGTGTGGGAGATGGTCTGTCCCACAGCCATCAGTACGTCGTACTGGAGATAGTATACGGGTGCTCGTTGGGTTACGGGTACACTGGACAGGACTCGTCGGGAACTGACAGGTTGGTATTATACCTATCGTCAGTTATCAGTTCCCAGGTGACATGAGTACAGCTTAGTCCGCCGACTTGACACTGGCACTTCGCCTCAAGTGTGTTCCCACTGCACTTTGATCACTACCTTACCACGGCTCAAAGGAGTCGTGCAAACAGGTGGTGGTTGGGTGCAGTCCCGAAGCACTTGGAGGCAGTGACGGTTAGACAGGATTCGTCTCTCCCGGTATTGGGGGTTGACATCGCGCTGTGTCTAGGAGAGCCATTACACGAGTAGTCCCTGGCCAGGGCAAACGAGATATACTGGTAGGCTTCCAGTGTTATCTCAGGGTGTTTTGGGCTTCGTTCCGGCACGACTTGTACCGCTATTGGGGGACTGACGTTTACCGCCCCCTAGGCCCGCCATGCGATGTATCAGACGAACAGACCGGACTGTACGGAGAATGTCACATTCAGACTCAGTAGGAGTTCCGATGGGGTTTCACCTCGTCAGCCTTCTTGTCGACATCTACCTGGGGACCGTTACGCACAGCTAGTGCCGCTTGCGGTCTGTGGTTAAACCCACTGCCAGTGTAGTGTCGAGTCTTTAGAGTCCCACACAGAGGGTATTCGCCTCTGGGCAAAACAGAGTAGAGGTCGCATGGTTTTGTGACAGGGTTCGTTCTCATCCGCGCACTTGTGCACGTTTGGAGTCCGGACGGATATTGCCAGCGGGCTCTGGTTTGAGTCGGATACTGGTATATGATTTGGGGTTGCTTTTATCTCTCAGTATTCATGTTCCTCGGAACAAGAATACAGCTGTGTATGCACTGTTATTTGAGGAGGAGGAAGATGACTATCATTAGGGTTTCGGAACGGGTGCGTATGCACAGTTGACAGTCGTCTTTTTCCAAACCCTAATGGATTTATATTATATCAATTAATAATATATAATAAAATGAAATTGTGTTATGGTTGGTTTTTATGTTGACTTGTTGACCATGGTTGACTTGTTGACCATGGTTGAACTTTTGACCATCATCATTACAAAAGAAAGATGCTCTTGATTCTTGCATTTTCATTTAATGTTTGTAATGATAATGGTCATTCATAAACCTTCCATCAAACCTTTTTCATTTTCATTATTATTATTATTATTGATAATTCTTTTTCTTTTGCATTATGGTTGCAAGAAAGAAAAAGGATAGCTGATTCTATCATATTCATTCTCTCTCTTCACTTCATCTTCTTCTTCCTCTAGCAAAAGAGAAACCTTCTCATGTGTTGAGAATCCTTCTCTTTAAAAGGAAAAGCAACCCTTAGACACTCTCTACTCACTCTAGGATCAAGGGTTTAGCAAGCCGGCGATTCTAGTTCACTCCAAGTTCGAGAAAGAGCCCGAAGGTTGAACCCTCGAGGTGGATCCATCTTCGACGGAAGAAGGCGACAAGAAGAGAACCATCAACCTCTACAAAGTTTGAAGAAGAAGGAGTTCAAGTTTAGGTATAACCATCTTCATCCGAGTAGCTAAACCTCTTTAGCAAAGTATGCTAGTTTAGTTTAGACACGATCCTGACCTTGTTTAGTCCATGTTGTCTCTTGCGATAAAAATTTGTTTTTTATACCGTTTCCGCCTCCCCGTAAGCACCGGGGGTCGCAACGTGGACTTACAACACTTTCTTTTCTGCGACCGTAAGTGTAATATGTGATATCGCCGGTTTCGTTGCTATATGTCAACGAAAATTGGGGTGCGCATATTTACTTACGTAGATGACATGTGATGTTATGTGTTGCTTGATATGTTATATTGGATCGTCGCGTTTTGAATAGCCGGGTTTTTTTTAATGTGAGATGAGGGTTTTTATTTTCATTCATGTAAAATTCATTGTATGTAATATTCTTTTATTGGGGCACTTCCGGGATGAGGTTGATGTCCCCATTTGTATATTATTTACTTTTCCGCACTAGGTTAGACCCAAGGAGGAGAGCACAAGTAACCGGGTTCTAGGGTCCAGTGGCAGACCAACTCGAGGAGTCGAGTCCGGGTCTCCTAACTCTAGAATTGGTAGGGTTCCTTGCCGCTCTCGTAGGGGTCTAGGGGTGTGGGTTTGCCTATTCATCACGATCGTGGAATCCGTGTTTTATAGAGGCTCAAAATAAAACACGGACGTCCTAGTATATCCAATGTTTCATATGTTTCTTCTTCTGCGATATCTGTGATGTGATCATTTGATATGTTGTGATAAATAGTGTATATAGTATATATGATATATTATATAGATGTTACTTATGTTTTACACCCGCGCTAGCCCTGCCCCGCTCTGCCGTTTGTTACCTAACCTAACGGTGCATGAGGGGACATCGAGGCGAATGCGGATGGCATAAGTGTACGTCGTATTTATCTATGATGTTTAGGTGTTTAAATGATGGGACTTCATTAATATGATTAATGAAAGAAAAGAAACCTAAAAGATGTTGTGGAATCGAATTTTCAAAAACAGGTAGCTACAGTTCTAGCTTTGGATCGCGGTGTTCCTTGTAGAACATCCTGCACCTTATTCGGCAAGGAAAGGGCCGAGATCCCTTCACCGGGAATGACCCCTTTAGCAATGACTGGCAGATGATACTGTAAGTCCACGTTGCCAACCCCGGTTCTTGCGGGGAGGCGGAAACGGTATAAAAACAAGTTTTTAGCGCATTAGGTAACATGGACTAACAAAAGTCGGGATCTTTTCTAAACTAAACTAACTACCAAGCTAAATAGAGTTAGCTACTCGGAAAAGATGTTATACCTAACTTGAACTCCTTCTTATTGAAACCTTTGTAGAGCTTGGATGGTGCTTTCCTCGTCGCCTTCTTCCGTCAAAGATGGATCCACCTGAGGGTTCAACCTTCGGGCTCCTTTCTCGAACTTTGATAGAACTAGGGTCTTTGGCTTGCTAGACCTCTAACCCTAGAGTGAGTAGAGAGTGGTTTTGGGGTGTCTTTATCTCAAGGAGAGGGTTTCTCAACACATGAGAGTGAGTCTCCTTGAACTAGAGGAGGAGGAAGAAGAAGAGAGGAAAGAGAAGTGTTATGATAGAAAAAGAAACTCTTTTTACAACCATAACATAATATGAAATGAATTACCAAATTAATAATAATAATCTAAATGAAATAGTTGATGGATGGTTTGGAATGACAATTATCATTACACACATTAAATGGTTTTGCTAGAATCAAAGAGCATCTTTGATATGTAATGATGATAGTCAAAGTTTCAACCATGGTCAACAAGTCAAACCTTGGTCAACAAGTCAACAAACCCAACGATGACACAATTTCATTTAATTAATATTATTAATTGATATATCATAAATTCATTAGGGTTTGGAAAAATACGACTGTCAACTGTGCATACACACCCGGTCCGAAACCCTAATGAAAATCCTCTTCCTCCGCCTCAATCAACTGTGCATACACACCCGCATTCTTGTTCCGAGGAACATGAATACAATGAGATAAATCTAACCCCAAAACATATACTAGTATCTGGCTCAAACCAGAGCCTGCTAGTAATATCCGTCCGGACACCAAACGTGCACAAGTGCGCGGATGAGAACGAACCCTGTCGCAAAACCATGCGACCTCTACTCTGTTTTTCCCAATGGAGAATAGCCCTCTGTGTGGGACTCTAAAGACTCGACACTATGCTGGCAGTGGGTTTAACCACAGACCGCAAGCTGCACTAGCTGTGCGTAACGATCCCCAGGTAGATGCCGATAAGAAGACTGACGGGGTGAACACCATCTGAACTCCTACTAAGTCTGAATGTGACAGTCTCCGTACAGTCTGGTCTGTCCGTCTAATACATCGCATGGCGGGCCTAGGGGGCGGTAAACGTCAGTCCCCTAATAGCGGTACAAGTCGGGTCGGAGTGAAGCCCAAAACACCCTGAGATAACACTTGAAGCCTACCAGTATATCTCGATTGCCCTGGCCAGGGACTACTCGTGTAATGGCTCTCCTAGACACAGCGCGATGTCAACCCCCAATACCGGGAGAGACGAATCCTTTCTAACCGTCACTGCATCCAAGTGCTTCGGGACTGTACCCAACCACTATCTGTTTGCACGACTCCTTTGAGCCGTGGTAGGGTAGTAATCAAAGTACAGTGGGAACACACTCGAGGCGAAGTGACAGTGTCAAGTCAGCGGACTAAGCTGTACTCATGTCACCTGGGAACTGATAACTGACGATAGGTATAATACCAACCGGTCAGTTCCCGACGAGTCCTGTCCAGTGTACTCGTAGCCGAACGAGCACCCGCATACTATCTCAAGTACGACGTACTGACGGCTGTGGGACAGACCGTCTCCCATACTGGGATGAGAAGCGCATGCGCTAGTCTACTCCGGAGTATCGATGCCCTGTCTCGATAGTCCTGCGACTAGGGACCTGCGTAAGGATGTGCTTATAGATTACCCAGCCCCCACTAGTGTGACTGCCATCACAACGCTGGTAATCAAGCAAAGATCCTAAGGGCTCCACTAATGTGTATATGTGATATACTAAAATAAACACATGTACACATTGAAGTAGAAACAAACCAAGTAGCATACTACTATTTTGAGCAAGATTGTATATACAAGGTGAATATCCCAAGCTTCCATTAAGTAATATACAAACCAGTATGATACAGTAATGGCCTCTAGGGCATATACACTGACAATCTCCCACTTGCACTGTTGGAGATAGTGCCCTCATAGTCAATTATTGGATCGCAGGTACGTGATTGCAATGATTGCGGAGGACCTATCCCGGTAGCACAGTTTTACTCGAGATGATAGTATGCTATCTGGTTTGCCTTTATCAGTCGTGTACATGTTCAGGTGACTGATTGCATGTTACACTTTGATAGAGCCCTTAGGATCTTGCTTTACTACCAACAGTATGATGGCGATCATATACGTGAGAGTTGGGTAGTTTATATGCATATCCTTAATTGTGGTCCCTAGTCGTGGGAGTTTCGAGACAGGGCATCGATACTCCGGAGTAGACTAGTGTGTACAGTCGAGACCCCGACGAGGGGCGGTGGCCGGTCTCACAAGCCACTGGTGACAGTTGGATCACCTAAGATGTATACAGGTGCTCATTGGGTTATGAGTACACCGGACAGGACTCGCCGGGAATCTGCAAGTTAGTTTTATATCTACCGTCAGATAGCAGTTCCCTGGTGACATGTGTACAGGTTAGTTCATCGACCTGAGGTCGTCATTTGTCTCGTGTGAGTTCCCACTGTGCTTTGATTTCTACCCTACCACGGCTCAAAGGAGTCGTGCAAACAGGTAGTTTTTGGGTACAGTCCCGAGCCATATGGAGGCACGTGAGCGGATCGGCAGGGGATTCGTCTCTCCCGGTATTGGGGGAGAGATCGTGCTGTGTCTAGGAGAGCCATTACACAAAGCCCACGGCCGTGGCAGGAGATTTACTGGTAGGTACTCCAGTAGTATCTCAGGGTGTTATTGGGCTTCACTCCGACACGACTTATACTGCTATTGGGGGTCTGACGTTGCTAGCCCCCTAGGCGGATATGCGATACTCATTGACGAACGGACCGGACTGTATATACATTGTCACTGTTAGGCTCAGTAGGGTTTTCGGAGGAGTTCGCTCATCGGTCTCCCTTGAGTTCGCTCCTCGGCCACCCTTGAGGTCAGTCCGTGGGCAGCCGTTACGCATAGCTAGTGCCGCTGACGGTTTGTGGTTAAACCCACTGCCAGAGTGCTGACGAGTCATTAGAGTTCCCCACAGACAGTTTCCCAAGTTCGGGCGAAACGTTGTAGAGGCCGTATGGTTTTATGGCAGGGTTCGGAAAATGCACGTGCGTTTACGCACGTGTCGATTTTCGGACAGATGATACTGGTCGGCTTTGGTTTAAGCCGGATCCGAGTATTATATTGAGTAGGTATAATATCTTTGTCTCAGTTGCATTTGTATTCGGTCGTAATACAAATGCGGGTATATTTATACAGTTTCGGGGTTATCCTGAAAGTCGTTTCAGGATCACTTTTGGAAGTTTCCAGTTTCCAGTTTTCTATCAGCCGTCTTTTAACATTCGGTTAAAGACGGATTTATCTTTTCTTGAGATGAGTGTGGATTCTTCTAGAAGTTTCTAGATGAGGTGACTAGGATTAATTGGTGTTAAGTTTTCATTGGTTGCATTTATTAAAGGGTGACTAGCCTAATGACTCATGCTTTGTGATTAATTCCTTTTGGATTGCTTAAGATATTTTAGAGTGAGAAGCTTTCTCTTATTGTCACCACTTGCTCCTACGGTCACCTCCCTCCTTTATATATATGGCTTGCCCTCTCTCCCTCCTCATTCTCACTCTCACTTGTTGATGTTTCATTTTAGAGAGAAAAGATTATGATAGGTTTTATCGGTGTATGGAATTTCACAGTCCATTTCATTCCATCACCCGATTCCTTCGGCAACTTCATTTACCGATCGTCCACGGATTTAGACGAAGTGAGACAAAGTCATCTACTCATTCTCTACATCAATCTTGGTCGTCTCTTTTAGCAAACTTGACGATCGAGTTGCCTCGAGTCAGAGGCGGGAGCCCGTTTAAAGAACCGATCATGTGGTGCCACCTCGACGAGGAGATCGGAGATCGACGAGATCGGAGCAGCCGCAACGGAGCGTGGGATGATGGTTGAAGAACGAAGGACTCGGATCGTTCGGTATAACTTTACTACACTCTTTACAGTTTGTTAGTTTAGCAATAATGGCAGATCCGGGTTAAAGTATACGATAGCGCCAGTTTAAAAGTTTTGTTCCGCATTATGGCGTCTGTAGACTGCCGGGGCGCTAGCGTAGACTTACATTGGTATCAGAGCCTCACCATTTTGCTATACTAACTTGTGCTAACGCGTTTAAAACATCGATCCGACCGGAAAACTAAAAACTGCATTTTCCAAACCGACAGTTTCTGTTGATTTTAAACGGTGTCAAAATTGATTTCTGGATGTCTTAAAAATCAGTGCAGGGTTTTCTAAGAGTCACGGCAAAATTTGGATTTGTGATCCCTCCAACGAGCCGCGGAAGCGCGGCCAACTCTATAGTCTTAGCCGCGCATCCGCGGCCACGTGAGGAGCACGTGCTCCCAAAATTTGTCTGTGGGTTCTTGGTTGGATTTTGGGGTTTTTGGTAACTACAGTTTTTGCCCAGGTTTTGTTACTGTTCACCAGTAAGCAGTGGGGCCCACTTTTTGAAATTTGGACTTTGGTCGATCGAAATTTAAACACGTTAGTTTACAGTGCTTACATTATATCTCCGACCGGGAATGTCATTTGATCGGTAAACCGCGTCCGATTGCTATAGTTCTTTTAGACGGGTTTGCGAACGTGACATTCGCGTTGATGTTCTGTTTTGTGCTGTGATGTTGCGGATTTGTCGTGGTGGATAGCAGTGTGCAATGGTAGTACAGTTTGAGTTTATTTGTACATTTGATATTGCGGGGCGAGCGTCCAACTTGTGGACTGCCGTCACTGCCTGTTGTATAATATTCTTTTGGGGCACGACCAGGTTGCGGTCGATGTACCTATTGTACTATTTTTCATTACTGTACTAGGTTTTACCCCGCGACGGAGTGCACGGATAGCCGGGTTCGGGAAAGCAACGGGTCCGCATCTCATGGCTTTGAGAGGCAGAGGGGCCCCACTTCAGAATTGGCAGACTATTCGCCGCACTCGTAGGGGGTACAGGTTGACCCAAGGAGGGGTGCTCAATTTACCGGATTCCGTGAAGTGCCGGGTGTTCCATTCACTATGCTGTGGGGACTACCTCGCTTCAGGTTTTGGCGGGTAACTTGCCGCACCCGTAGGGGTCTGGGTTTCATTGCACAGGCTATCCACACGACAGGGGAACGTCGGGTTTCAGCAGCGGCTCTGTGAAACCCGGGGATCCCAGATTATCTGTATTGTTCTGTGATGCTTATTACTTTTCTGTAATGTTGCATATTATCACGCCTGGAGCGATTATGTATATTGGTTTATATACTATTAGATGTTGTATATGTTTTACACCCGCGCTAGTCCAGTCCCCGCTCTGTCGTTAGTTAAGTAACCTAACGGGTGATGACGGGACCCAGTGACGAATGCGGATGGCATATACGTACATTTTATTTTCGTTCTTTTCTGGTGTGATTATTTGATGGGACCGCGTTGATTCTGATCAATGCAAAGTAAAAACAAACCTGTATACAGTTGTTGGAACAATTTAAAAAGTGTTATTGCAAAGACGTTTTCTTTTGTTATGCATAGCGGTATTCAGTGGAATATCCTGCACCTCATTCGACGGGGCAAGGGCCGATATCCCTTCACCGGGACTGACCCCTTGGACAGAAGTTTGCGTCAGAGTAATAACTTCACTATAGTCGATTACAAGTTGCTTTGCATAGCGGTATTCAGTGGAATATCCTGCACCTCATTCCACGAGGAAAGAGCCGAGATCCCTTTACCGGGAGTGACCTCTTTAGCAAAAGGTTTTCGCCACTATATTTTAAAAAGCTATCAGGTTCCTTCAGCGATATCAAGTTCACTACGCAAAAGGTTTTTCGCCAAAAACCAGCCGTAGCCCTCCGTCATTTCATATGGATGGTCAGTAGTATTCAAGCTATGTTGGTCTAGCCCTTAGCTAGGACATAGTGATTGGTAGCTGCTGGGGTGTTCACATGTTGCATAGATAGATGAGTTGGTTTGGGACAGTCGTACAGCCTTGTTGGCCCTTAGTCAAGGGCGAGTACGGGTGGGTTCAAATTAACAAGATAATGATGGGCAGAACTTGACATGTGACTTATGATTTGCTGGCCCTTAGTCAGGATCATAAGAGCATGGGGCAAAAACTATATCAGGAGTTTCTAAAGAAACTGAAACTTGCCGAGTATGCGCATACCTTCTGGAGTATGAGTAACGTAGATGCATTCCATCACGTTATCATGCGATGAGAGTTGGGTCCTGATTCCCACTGATGAGTTGGTTTACTCTTCGGGTGATCCCGATTGATTCTTCTTTAGGTTTGGAGGAGAATTTGACAGAACAGTGGGAGGTTTCCGGATTAGATAAAATGATGACCATTCTGATCTAGGTTAGAGTGCACACAGAGTGTTTCTTTTCTCTCTCTCTCTTTGGCAGCGACCTTTGACCGACCCTAGACTATGACTCAGTGACCAGGTTGACCGAACCTTCTTAAAATACTGGCTTTTGGATTGTCAATGTTGCATAAGTCATTGCCACTCCTTCTTTTACCCTTTGCATTTCTCAGAACACCCGTATTACTACGGATATCCACTTCCATTGGATAGATCCATCGTATGGTTATATACGAACTCGAAGGGACTTCTTCGGGGATGGATCCAGGTTCAGGAGAAATAGAATTAGTTTATTCAGTTGTCTTTTATTATCACTTTCTCTCAGGTTGCGAGAGCCCCTTGGTTTAGGAGAGTACACCTATTACGCCTATTGGATAGTCTTATTCCAAACCATAGGCTGGTGCCGAAAGGTAGGGAATGAAGAAAACCAATTAGCCTAAGTAGGGTGTGCAGAAGGTAATATGTAAAGACAAATAAAGGGATTAGAAAGAGGGCAAAGTAAATTGCGACTGATATCATTCACGACCAAAACCGCGTACTTCATCGCCGCTCCTATTTCACCTTTAAAAGAATAAAGTATTATTCAATTGTCTTTTATCGTCGCCTTCTCTCGAGATGCGAGTACTCCTTGGTTTAGGAGGGTACACCTATTATGCTTACTGGATAGTCTTCTTCCAAACCATAGGCTGGTGCCGAACGGTAGGGAAGGAAGAAAACCAGTTAGCCTAACGATGGTGTACAGAAGGTAACGACTAAAGACAAATAAAGGGATTTGGAGAGATGGCAATAAAATATACGGTTGAAGTCATGAATTGAATTATGGAAGAGGCATTGCTATGAATACCAGGATACCCCTACGAAACATTTTCATGTTTCAGTGCATTGTTAAAGGAAAAACTGTTTTCCCGATTAGACACTTACTCCAAGGGTATGTATTTACCAGGTTTCATTCTCATATCTGTATGGTTTTACAGATGATGAGTGGGAGTAAGATATTGGGAATTAGGTGATCATCCTCATTATATCGGAATTCGTTGTAATTGGTGATATTTGAGGAAATCGCCAGGGTACAGTTTTCCACCTACAACGCACAGGTTTTGAGTTGTTTAACTCAACGGACTTATACAGTGTATTGTATGTTGTCCAGTGTCCATCAGGACAAAGGGGTAGGTCCTCGTACTATGTTCTGTTTACTTATAACTTCTCTAGTATTTAGACGAGTGTTTCGTAGAAATACAAGGTCTAAGTTTTGAGAAGTTGTGGGTATAAGAATAAAGTAGAGAACCAGGTATCACAAGTATCGGGATTCTTCAAAGAGATCGAAGATGTAGATTCTTGTGATTGGTATTCAGATGATAGTGATGGTTTTGAGAAACGAGTTTTCTCTTTCAGGTTGCTCATAATTGGATGGATTCCTAAGTTGAGTAATGCTGATTAGCCTCTTTCCATTAAGTTGATATGCACTGGAGACAGCTGCATGATTCGAATATGGTTCCAATTAAATAAGTGCCAAAGTTTCTGTATTGGATATAGAATGGATCGTACCTTAAAAGAAATTAAGGTATGGGGAGTTGTCCAGCTTATGATTAAAACCAGACACTGGATAACTCAGGGCACGTTTCTATAATGGCTGTTTGTGGGTTGACCCTGGCTATGACGAGGGTTGATATTCTACCATTTGGAAGATCAATAGTGATATTGTTCTTGACTCGCCACAGTTTTAGTAAAAATGGATCTTTTTCAGAAAACAGTAGTGGGAGTATGGTAGAACTGGAAGTGATTCCAGAACCGCAAACGATTACGGAAAATTTAATAGGACCTATACATTCAATCAGGTTTGACATTCCATTAGCCACTCCGCAGATTTGGTGGGTAACCTCAGACACCCGAGAGGTACTTCGGTAGGCTCAAGGACGGTGACAGGGAGGTTCTTATCTACCCAGACTTGACACTACTGTTGTTCCAGGTTATAAGACCCGGTAGGAGGGTTGTCGTAGTCAGTGGGAGCAACGGAAGCATAGTGGGCAAGATGCTTATATCTATTTATAGACTTGAGCAGTTATAGCGGAGATAGATCATCTAATTTTGATGTGACAATCATGGGTTTGACTTCAATCAGAATAAGGGATGGATCTGTTAAGATGGTAGTAGGGTGTGATATCAAGGTATCTGGATGACATACACAGAGTGGGAAGTAAAATTCCTATACTACGATCGGTTGTACTGTGGTCGTCACACAGTTGTTTCTCCAGACAGGATATGGATATAATATTTGACATTCTGGTTTCTAGATCTATGGTTTTAGATCTGGATTTGGGTAGTTTCCCAATGTGGGTACTTTGACAGATATTCTAATGGTTTTTAGAATAGTTGACTCCTAGCATGGTGGTGTACCTGCAGGTGATGGAGTCACCCTCTCTAAAGGTGTCTTACAGACTAAAGGGGAGAGGGATGTGCATGATTGGCAGATCACTTGCTTAGGCAATTGAGTCAATCATGAGATGTCAAGTACCACACCAAATGTTGGTTTTGCACTAGATGCAATAAGTTTGTATTAATCCAATCCTGGAGAAACATAAGGAAGCGGTTTTAGAACATTAGTACATGTTCTACGGATTTGATAACGGCAGCCTCTTTCGGGAGACGGTTATCATTCCACGCTTCAAAGGTGACATGGTTGACAGAGTGATTGTCAGAGTTATAGTTTTCCCTCTAACGAAGAGGGACAGTATTATGGACAGGTGGTTCAAGAGGATACTGTGGGTGGCATGGTGCCAGATACTGATTAGGTTCAGTGATCCATACAGTCTAAGAAGTTTGGATATGGAGTTCATTTATGAACTAAGGTCCCATCAGATATCCAGACATATTCTAAGACAGGTACTACTCAATTCGGGAGATGGTTTTCTCCGCGAATTTGAGATTAAGAGAGATATTGAAAGATACTTCTAGGCGGATCCACTCACTGAGGCTATTTCTCGAACACAATAGTTTTACAAACGGGCTTTGTGATACTGATTAGTAGAGGAGTTGGATGTTCGGTTTCACACGGGCTGTGAGTAGTCGACATCGCAATATTAGCCTTGAGTGCAAGTGGGAGATTGTTGGAGATAGTGCCCTCATAGTCAATTATTGGATCGCAGGTACGTGATTGCAATGATTGCGGAGGACCTATCCCGGTAGCACAGTCTTACTCGAGATGATAGTATGCTATCTGGTTTGCCTTTATCAGTCGTGTACATGTTCAGGTGACTGATTGCATGTTACACTTTGATAGAGCCCTTAGGATCTTGCTTTACTACCAACAGTATGATGGCGATCATATACGTGAGAGTTGGGTAGTTTATATGCATATCCTTAATTGTGGTCCCTAGTCGTGGGAGTTTCGAGACAGGGCATCGATACTCCGGAGTAGACTAGTGTGTACAGTCGAGACCCCGACGAGGGGCGGTGGCCGGTCTCACAAGCCACTGGTGACAGTTGGATCACCTAAGATGTATACAGGTGCTCATTGGGTTATGAGTACACCGGACAGGACTCGCTGGGAATCTGCTAGTTAGTTTTATATCTACCGTCAGATAGCAGTTCCCTGGTGACATGTGTACAGGTTAGTTCATCGACCTGAGGTCGTCATTTGTCTCGTGTGAGTTCCCACTGTGCTTTGATTTCTACCCTACCACGGCTCAAAGGAGTCGTGCAAACAGGTAGTTTTTGGGTACAGTCCCGAGCCATATGGAGGCACGTGAGCGGATCGGCAGGGGATTCGTCTCTCCCGGTATTGGGGGCGAGATCGTGCTGTGTCTAGGAGAGCCATTACACAAAGCCCACGGCCGTGGCAGGAGATTTACTGGTAGGTACTCCAGTAGTATCTCAGGGTGTTATTGGGCTTCACTCCGACACGACTTATACTGCTATTGGGGGTCTGACGTTGCTAGCCCCCTAGGCGGATATGCGATACTCATTGACGAACGGACCGGACTGTATATACATTGTCACTGTTAGGCTCAGTAGGGTTTTCGGAGGAGTTCGCTCATCGGTCTCCCTTGAGTTCGCTCATCGGTCTCCCTTGAGTTCGCTCCTCGGCCACCCTTGAGGTCAGTCCGTGGGCAGCCGTTACGCATAGCTAGTGCCGCTGACGGTTTGTGGTTAAACCCACTGCCAGGGTGCTGACGAGTCATTAGAGTTCCCCACAGACAGTTTCCCAAGTTCGGGCGAAACGTTGTAGAGGCCGTATGGTTTTATGGCAGGGTTCGGAAAATGCACGTGCGTTTACGCACGTGACGATTTTCGGACAGATGATACTGGTCGGCTTTGGTTTAAGCCGGATCCGAGTATTATATTGAGTAGGTATAATATCTTTGTCTCAGTTGCATTTGTATTCGGTCGTAATACAAATGCGGGTATATTTATACAGTTTCGGGGTTATCCTGAAAGTCGTTTCAGGATCACTTTTGGAAGTTGCCAGTTTCCAGTTTTCTATCAGCCGTCTTTTAACATTCGGTTAAAGACGGATTTATCTTTTCTTGAGATGAGTGTGGATTCTTCTAGAAGTTTCTAGATGAGGTGACTAGGATTAATTGGTGTTAAGTTTTCATTGGTTGCATTTATTAAAGGGTGACTAGCCTAATGACTCATGCTTTGTGATTAATTCCTTTTGGATTGCTTAAGATATTTTAGAGTCAGAAGCTTTCTCTTATTGTCACCACTTGCTCCTACGGTCACCTCCCTCCTTTATATATATGGCTTGCCCTCTCTCCCTCCTCATTCTCACTCTCACTTGTTGATGTTTCATTTTAGAGAGAAAAGATTATGATAGGTTTTATCGGTGTATGGAATTTCACAGTCCATTTCATTCCATCACCCGATTCCTTCGGCAACTTCATTTACCGATCGTCCACGGATTTAGACGAAGTGAGACAAAGTCATCTACTCATTCTCTACATCAATCTTGGTCGTCTCTTTTAGCAAACTTGACGATCGAGTTGCCTCGAGTCAGAGGCGGGAGCCCGTTTAAAGAACCGATCATGTGGTGCCACCTCGACGAGGAGATCGGAGATCGACGAGATCGGAGCAGCCGCAACGGAGCGTGGGATGATGGTTGAAGAACGAAGGACTCGGATCGTTCGGTATAACTTTCCTACACTCTTTACAGTTTGTTAGTTTAGCAATAATGGCAGATCCGGGTTAAAGTATACGATAGCGCCAGTTTAAAAGTTTTGTTCCGCATTATGGCGTCTGTAGACTGCCGGGGCGCTAGCGTAGACTTACATGCACTAAGGCCATGTACTGGCGTATCGAAGACCTATCATCTCGATCAGCCGCTCGAACTGAGTCTGGGGCAAGGCCTTGGTGAATGGATCTGCAGTGTTTTCTTCTGAACCAACCCTCCGAACCTCGATCTCCTTGCGATCTACGATCTCCCTGATCAGGTGATACCGCCTTAAGATGTGTCTGGATTTCTGATGGGACCTGGGTTCCTTCGCTAAAGCTATAGACCCGTTGTTGTCGCAATACAGAGGTATTGGATCAACAATGGACGGAACCACCTGAAGTTCTTTCAAGAACTTCCTTATCTAGACGGCTTCTTTTGCGGCATCAGATGCAGCGATGTATTCCGCTTCCATAGTCGAGTCTGCAACGGTTTCCAGTTTGGAACTCTTCCAACACACCGCCCCTCCATTGAGGGTAAAGACAAAACCCGACATGGACTTGGAATCATCCTTGTCACTCTGGAAGCTGGAGTCAGCAAAGGCCTCGATTTGGAGGTCTTTTCCGCCATACACCAAGAACATCTCCTTAGTCCTTCTCAGGTACTTGAGAATGTTCTTTACTGCTATCCAGTGTTTCTCCCCAGGGTTTGACTGATACCGGCTTACCACACTCAGTGCATAAGCTACATCCAGTCTGGTACACAACATCGCATACATTATAGAGCCTGCCGCAGAAGCGTAGGGTATAATAGACATGCGATCCCTCTCCAAATCAGTCTTGGGAGACATCTCTTTAGAGAGGGTGATCCCGTGACAAGCCGGTAGGTTATCGCGCTTGGAATCTTCCATACTGAATCTTTTTAGTATGGTGTCGATGTACCTGGACTGTGAAAGTCCTAATATCCTCTTGGATCTATCATGATGGATCCGGATCCCCAGGATGTATGAGGCATCACCCAGTTCTTTCATGGAGAACCTGTGTGACAAGAACCCCTTGACAGATTGTAGCATAGGAATGTCATTTCCTATTAAGAGAATGTCATCCACATATAAAACGAGGAATACTACAGTTCTCGCTACAAATATACTATAGATGCATGGTTCATCTGGATTTTTGATAAAGCCAAATTCTTTGACCGTCTCATCAAAGCAGATGTTCCAACTCCGCGATGCCTGCTTTAGTCCATAGATGGACTTAAGCAACTTGCACACCTTTCTGCTGCTCCCACTCTGAATGAAACCCTCTGGCTGGTCCATATAGACACACTCCTCTAAATTTCCATTTAGAAAAGCGGTTTTTACGTCCATCTGCCAAATCTCATAATCGTTGAAGGCAGCAATGGCAAGAAGGATCCGAATGGATTTCAGCATAGCCACTGGAGAAAAGGTTTCGTCATAGTCCAAACCAGGTCTTTGACGAAAACCCTTTGCAACAAGTCTAGCTTTATAGGTCTCAACCAGTCCATCTACACTAATCTTCCTTTTGAAGATCCACTTGCATCCTACGAGTTTTACCCCATCTGGAGCAATGTCCAACGTCCATACTTTGTTGGTGTACATGGACTCCATTTCGGTCCGCATTGCATCCAGCCATTTTACCGAGTCAACGCTCTGAACGGCCTGCTGGAAGCTAGTAGGCTCATCATAATCTATGATGCAATCCTCTCTATCCCCGTCTATGAGAAAACCGTAGTATCTCTCGGGCAGATGAGACTGCCTACTACTCCTGCGGAGCGGCGTAGGAATGTCCTGTTCTTTTGAAACTACTGGCTCTTCCAAGCTTTCAGTAATAGCTTGTGGTTCTGAAATTTCTTCCAGTTCTATTGCGCTCCCACTTATCTGGGTTTCTAAAAACTCAGTTTCCAAGAAGCGGGCATGTTGAGAAACAAGAACTTTTTGTTCCTCTGCGGAATAGAACAGATACCCCCTGGAGTTCTTTGGGTATCCCACAAACTTACACTGTACTGAACGTGCCTCGAGCTTGTACGCATGCTGCTTTTTTACAAAAGCTGGACATCCCCATATCTTAAGATACTTAAGACAGGGTTTCTTTCCACTCCACATCTGATATAGGGTGGTAGGCACAGTCTTGGTTGGAGCCTTGTTCAAGAGATATGCAGCTGCTTCTAGTGCATAACCCCAGAAAGATCGCGGTAACTCAGCCTTGCTCATCATGGAACGAACCATATCCAATAGGGTTCGATTCCTCCTTTCCGATACACCGTTTTGTTGCGGAGTGTATGGTGGAGTACGCTGAGTGAGAATTCCATTCTCTTTTAAATAGTCCAGGAACTCGGCACTCAAGTATTCACCACCTCGATCCGATCTTAGAATCTTAATACTTTTGCCTGTTTGTTTTTCAACTTCATTCTTGTAATCCCGAAATTTCTCAAAGGCCTCGGATTTGTGCTTCATTAAGAAAACATGTCCATACCTAGAGAAATCATCTGTGAAAGTAATGAAGTATGAATAACCGCTTCGCGCATGTGTAGAAATTGGACCACACACGTCACTGTGTATGAGTCCCAAGAGCTCGCTCGCTCTTTCTCCGTGTCCAGTGAACGGAGTCTTTGTCATCTTTCCCATGAGACAAGATTCACAAGTGGCATAAGACTGATACTCGAACGGATCCAAGTATCCTTCTTTATGTAACTTGTAGGGTTGCTAGGCACACGCACAAGGGTCTACGAGGCATCAACCATGCCCGATTAAAAATTTAGCCGTGCCGAACAACCCGAATACGGAACTTTAAACTAGAGATTAGGCGAAAACTACATGTTAACATCTTTAACACTAAGTGAGAGGGATTACAACCTTTGTAGATCCGGTCCTTCACTTCATATGCTCCGTGTTGTGGTCCCTTCGCTGCGATCATCGGGATCCGGACTCTCGAGAGGTTCCACGAAGAGAAAGACGCAACCTTTGCTTCCGATCTTCGATACTAAGATGATCTACCTTGAAGTTTCTTTAACACAAGCTAACACTCATGAAATGATGTGAACACCCTCATCTAAATGGCAAGGGAAGATGAGGATGATGAAGTAGGAATTTTGCTCTATTTATTTATCTTTTTCTCACTATTATTCATCACTTGGAAAAATCAAGAAAGGTTTTTCCATGAAAGAATGAATGAAGAAGATGAATGAATAATGATAATCCTTTTGTGATGAATAGGAAATGTAATAATATGATAGATAATGTAACCATGGTGAACTTAACCTTTGTAGAGAATTGACTAGGGTTAGGGTTTGGGTTGGGTTAAAGCATGAGTCACACACAAATATCTTTCACAAAACAAAAAGAAAACCTTCTAGAAACATCTAGAAAGTTTAACCCTAATCCAAACCCTAATCATGTTTAAACTCCACTAAACAAGTTGCATTATTTATCATATCATGTTACAATATTATATATCACATATACAATATTTATTGTAACAAAAATAAAATAATACATTTAACATATATCGCATATATATCAATGTATTACCCGAGTGAGAAAAAGAATCTTTTAGTGAGCAAATATTAGTTAATGCAATTTAATATATCATATATATTATTATACATTAAATTATCGAATCAACACTTGATCCGACAATCCGGCTATATCGCATATAACCGACTAATATATATCCGTACCGATTCATCGAATCAACACTTGATCCGATGACCCGGCTGATATCAAATATCGCGAGAATATAATACGGTATCACATATCGCATTATCCTCGGTCCCGCACATATCACATATGTGCTCCTACTCCGTTTTGCCTGAGTCAAGAAACCTCTGTGTAGGACTCTAAAGAATCGTCAATACGCCGGCAGTAGGTGATGATCATATCAAACACCCACAAGCTGCAAGCGGTCAGCTAAACGTAACAGCTACCCAGGTATTGAGCGCTCAGAAGATCAACAAGCAAGCCTGTACATTCTCCTGTGAATCCAAACAGTAACACTCCCGTACAGTCCGGTCTCGTCGTCTGATATGTTGCATATCTCGCCTAGGGGTGGTAAACGTCAGACCCCAGTAGCTCGATATGTCGTGTCGATATGAGGTCTATAACAGTTCGAGAAACTACTGATAACACTTACCAGTAAATCTCAGCAACCCTGGCCAGGGATTTCCGGTTATAGCCAATCGAACACAGCACAACATCAACTCCCTATACCGGGAGAGACGAATCCCCTCCTATCGCTCATTGCCTCCATGTGATTCGGGACTGTACCCAAAAGCCACCTTTTTGCACGCCCTCTTGGACGTGGTATGATGGAAATCAAAGCACAGTGGGAACCACCCAAGACTCTATGACGATCTCGGGTCAACAGACTACTCTGTACCAGTGTCACCGGAGAACTGCCATCTGACGTATGGTATAATACCATCTGGGAGTTCTCGGCGAGTCCGTCCAGTGTACCCAGTCTCCACTGAGCACCCGTACACCATCCTTGATGTCAAACACCGATGGATATGGGATCATCCATCGCCCATCATATGGGTCAAGATGCGTATACGCTAGTCTACTCTGGTGCATCGATGCCCTGTCTCGATACACCTACGACTAGGAACAATTATAGGATGTACTCGTCGACTACCATGGCCCCACTAGTATGATCTCATCACAGTCCCAGTAGTCGAGTACATATCCTAAGGGCTTTATCAACATGTAATATAGAGACAATCAGAGTACATGTTAAGATAAAGTACAACCAGATAGCATACAATTATGTCGAGCAAGAAAGTCTTCCCTATATATGTCCTAGCATCCACTACAATATACATCGTATGTACAGTAATGGCCTCTAGGGCATACATATAACTAACAATACTTAGTCAACCGTGTCTCATTGATATGACCCAGTCAACAATGCCATAAGAAAGCCTGATTTATATCTGGAGACTTTCTTTTGTGTGTATTCTGGACATTGAAAATCTGTGGTTGGTTTAACACGTATATACCATTGCTCAGTGTACCTGACCCAATCAGAACTTGATTAAGGTGAATGTTTACAACATTACTTACAAACGCAAATTCATAACCTTCTTTAGAAACCAAAGATACAGAAATGATATTACAAGTTGCGTTGGGTACAAAAAAGCAATTGCGCAAAACCAAAACATGTCCATCTGACATTCCCAGGTGATAGTCCCCCACGGCTTTAGCATCCATGCTAGCTCCGTTTGCAACTCTGAGGGTCATGTCACCTGCCTTCAAAACCCTACGGTTTCTCAACGCCTGCAAAGAATTACAGATATGAGATCCTGATCCGGTATCCAATACCCAGGAAGTAGAGTTTATTGAAAGACAGTTTTCAATAACATACACACCTGAAGCTGAAGCCGCAACCTGCTTTAGTTCCTGTGTCCTGGCATTCCAAGCCCTGCAATCTTTCTTCCAGTGTCCACTCTTATGACAATAGAAGCATTCTTCTTTACCCATAAGCTTCCCCGCTATCTTTGTTGCCTTTTCCTTTCCCTTCGTATCCACTTTACTAACACCGCCCCTTGGTTTGGCGGGGGCTTTCCTCTTCTTTCCCTTGGCTTTCGCCTTGGACCTAGAAGAAGAAGATCCTCCTACAAACAAAGTGGATGTTTTCATACCTTTCTGTAGGGTGCCCTCTGCGCTCCTCAGCATGTTGAGGAGTTCTGAAAGTTCAACTTCTTTTTCTTGTAAGTTGAAGTTCAGTATAAACTGGGCGTAAGTGGAAGGAAGGGACTGGAGAATTAAGTCCGTATATAGCTCACTCACCAACGTGGTCCCAAATTCCGCGAGCTCCTCAATGTAGCCAATCATCTTAAGCACGTGTTCCGCTACCGATGATCCGACGGCCAATTTTGCCGAAAATAACTTCTTCGATACTTCGTATCTTGCGATACGAGACTGCTCTCCATACAGTTCTTTTGTATGAAGAAATATGGATTCCAGGTCCATATTCTCGTGTCTCCTCTAATGTTCGTTGTCCATAGAGGCAAGTACGAGGCTCTTGGCCTTCACGCAATCAATCTCCCAAGTCTTACGGATTTCCTTATCCGCGATGCTGGAGGTGGGACCTGGGACGGGGGGAGCTTTGGTGGTAAGAAGATACCCCAGCTTGTCGTAAGTGATTGCCATTTTGACATTCCTGAGCCAATCTTTGTAGTTTGGCCATGTCAGTACGTTTTTATCTAGAAGTAACTTAAGTCCAGTCATGTCGATTGGTCGTTGCAATTAGGAGAGAGAGAAGAAACACTCAGCACGATGCTCTTGCAAGTTTAGAATGGTTTTTAGTTTGTCTAAACAGGATGGCTCCCACTGTCTCTCGAATCCCTCCTCAAACCATAAAGGAAGAATTAGTCGGGATCAATCCCACCGCACAATACTTGCCTAACCGTTCAGCCAGGCCAGTGTCGGTACTTCGAGGGAGGTTTTCCAACGCTTTCGCGAAGTTCCTTAATTTAAGAACCTCTTTTCCCTGGGGGCGTAGCCCCGCTAACACCTTTCTAGACACCTATTAGGTTTATAGAATTGATCGTTTAGTGAGAAATTTCCCGAGGAGTAGCATATACTCACAGTAGGATCGGGATCCAAATATCATCGCGTGACGAAACTGAAGGAATCCTACCAGAATCACCACACTCCAAATGGTATGCAAATCTAGCAAGTTTCAGTACTTATGAAACTCCCGATGTGGATTTTTGCCCCATGCTCTTATGACCTTGACGAAGGTCAACAAATCATAAGTCACATGTCATGTTCTGCCCGTCATTTTCCAGGTTAATTTGAACCCACCCGTATATACCCTTGACGAAGGTCAACAAGGCAATACGACTGTTCCAAACCAACGCATCTATCTATGCTACATATGAACACCCAACAGCTACCAATCTCTATGCCTTGACGAAGGTCAACAAACATAGCTTGAATACTATTGAATATTCATACGAAACGACGGACGGCTACGAATGGTTTGGGCGAAACCGTGAACGTAGTGAACTTGATATAATCGATGGAACGAGATAGCTTTTAAAAGGAGTGGCTCAAGCTCCGCATTTAAAAGTTAGTTTTGAAAAGAACCGAGTGGTTTTTCGAAAGTGTTCCAACGACTTTTGCTTGGTTTATTATCTTGCATTAGTTCTTTTAATGCGTGATATTCTTGCATTAGTTCTTTTAATGTATCCCATCATTTAATCCTACCATTGCAGAAAACAACCAAAATATGACGTACGCTTATGCCATTCGCATTCACCACGGGGCCCCGTCATCACCCGTTAGGTTACTTAACTAACGACAGAGCGGGGGCTGGGCTAGCGCGGCTGTAAAACATAAGCAACGCCTAAATAGTTATAAATATATAGCAATGATAGACATTACAGATCACAGATGAATACATTGGATATACTAGGAATCCGCAATCCGTTCGAGCCTGCAACGAAAAGCGGATTACACGGTCGCGGTGAATAGCCAAAACCCCACCCAAGACCCCTACGGGTGCGGCTAACTACCCGCCAAGTACCCGAAGTGGAGCAACCTCCCTCAACGCCGTGAGTAGGCCACTCGGCACATCGAGATACCCGGTAGTTTGTGCACCCCCTCCATGGGTCTATCCTAGGAGCAAAAACAGTAAAAAGAATTATACAATGACGGCTACAACCCCGACCCGGTTGTGCGGCCATACAAATAATATTACATCAATTTACATATTACATGAATGAAAGAAAAAGAAACACTCATCTCACATCCACCCCGGCTATTCACCCGCGACAGTCCAACGCATTCATATACACATACCATCATCAAACACAGATCACAGATATGTATAACCCCGACTAATCGACATATAGCGATTAACCGATGTTCAATACATATAAACATCACAGATATAACAGATCAGTCAAAGTATAGTGAAGTTCGATCAAAAAAATACGGATTTATAGGCCCCCAAAAACAAATTTCTTTTCTGGAAAACCTGGGCACAAATAAACCATCTTAAAAATCCCAAAACCCTACCAGAAGAACAATGCACAAAACCAGGTCGTGAGAAGAGCCAAAACGGCGGCGGTTCCGTGGCAAATGTATACTCATTGCCGCGGAACCGCGGCGGTTTGAAGGATTCAGGCGACCGTTTTTGGTGGGTGTCTTCAGAAAACACTGAGCCGATTTTTGGAGTAAAACTTTTTATCTTTAGAGCACAAAAAATTTCAACAGAAAGTTAGGGTTTTGATGTTTAGGTTTTAGTGATTTTTCCGATCGAACTTCCATACACTTTACTACTTAGCTAGTTTAAGTTTAGTTAGGCTCTGATACCACTGTAAGTCCACGTTGCCAACCCCGGTTCTTGCGGGGAGGCGGAAACGATATAAAAACAAGTTTTTAGCGCATTAGGCAACATGGACTAACAAAAGTCGGGATCTTTTCTAAACTAAACTAGCTACCAAGCTAAAGAGACTTGGCTACTCGGAAAAGATGTTATACCTAACTTGAACTCCTTCTTCTTGAAACCTTTGTAGAGCTTGGATGGTGCTTTCCTCATCGCCTTCTTCCGTCAAAGATGAATCCACCTGAGGGTTCAACCATCGGGCTCCTTTCTCGAACTTTGAGAGAACTAGGGTCTTTGGCTTGCTAGACCTCTAACCCTAGAGTGAGTAGAGAGTGGTTTTGGGGTGTTTTTATCTCAAGGAGAGGGTTTCTCAACACATGAGAGTGAGTCTCCTTGAACTAGAGGAGGAGGAAGAAGAAGAGAGGAGAGAAAAGTGTTATGATAGAAAAAGAAACTCTTTTTACAACCATAACATAATATGAAATGAATTACCAAATTAATAATAATAATCTAAATGAAATAGTTGATGGATGGTTTGGAATGACAATTATCATTACACACATTAAATGGTTTTGCTAGAATCAAAGAGCATCTTTGATATGTAATGATGATAGTCAAAGTTTCAACCATTGTCAACAAGTCAACCTTGGTCAACAAGTCAACAAACCCAACCATGACACAATTTCATTTAATTAATATTATTAATTGATATATCATAAATTCATTAGGGTTTGGAAAAAGACGACTGTCAACTGTGCATACACACCCGGTCCGAAAGCCTAATGAAAATCCTCTTCCTCCGCCTCAATCAACTGTGCATACACACCCGCATTCTTGTTCCGAGGAACATGAATACAATGAGATAAATCTAACCCCAAAACATATACTAGTATCTGGCTCAAACCAGAGCCCGCTAGTAATATCCGTCCGGACTCCAAACGTGCACAAGTGCGCGGATGAGAACGAACCCTGTCGCAAAACCATGCGACCTCTACTCTCTTTTGCCCAATGGCGAATAGCTCTCTGTGTGGGACTCTAAAGACTCGACACTACGCTGGCAGTGGGTTTAACCACAGACCGCAAGCGGCACTAGCTGTGCGTAACAATCCCCAGGTAGATGCCGATAAGAAGACTGACGGGGTGAACCCCATCTGAACTCCTACTGAGTCTGAATGTGACAGTCTCCGTACAGTCCGGTCTGTTCGTCTAATACATCGCATGGAGGGCCTAGGGGGCGGTAAACGTCAGTCCCCTAATAGCGGTACAAGTCGTTGTTAGTGTATATGCCCTAGGGGCCATTATTGTATCATACTAGTTTGTATATTACTTAATGGAAGCTTGGGATATTCACATGTATATAACAGTCTTGCGAAACATGGTAGTATGCTACTTGGTTTTTCTATCTTAATATGTGAGTATACGTATTGATAGAGCTCTTAGGATCTTGCTTGACTACCAGCGTTGTGATGGCAGTCACACTAGTGGGGGCTGGGTAGTCTATAAGCACATCCTTATTCAGGTCCCTAGTCGTTGGATTATCGAGACAGGGCATCGATACTCCGGAGTAGACTAGTGTGTACGCTTCTCATCCCAGTTGGGGAGATGGTCTGTCCCACAGCCGTCAGTACGTCGTACTGGAGATAGTATATAGGTGCTCGTTAGGTTACGGGTACACCGGACAGGACTCACAGGGAACTGTTGGTTGGTTTTATACCAGTCGTCAGTGAACAGTTCCCAGGTGACATGAGTACAGCATAGTCCGCAGACTTGACACTGCTACCTCGCCTCGAGTGCGTCCCACTATTCTTAGATTGCTACCCTACCACGGCTCAAAGGAGTCGTGCAAACAGACAGCAGTTGGGTGCAGTCCCGAGCACTTGGAGGCAGTGGCAGTTAGACAGGATTCGTCTCTCCAGGTATTGGGGGTTGATATCGCGCTGTGTCAGAGAGCCATTACGCAAAGTCCCTGGCCAGGGCAAGCAAGATTTGCAGGTAGGTTCCAGTAGTTTCTCAGGGTGTAATGGGCTTCCCTCCGACATGACTTATACCGCTATTAGGGGACTGACGCTTGCCGCCCCCCTAGGCCCGATATGCGATAATCTTGGGCGAACGGACCGGACTGTATGGAGATTGTCACATTAGACTCAGTAGGAGTTCGGATGGGTTTCCTCATCGGCCTTCTTATCGACGTCTACCTGGGGACCGTTACGTACAGCTAGTGCCGCTTATGGTCTGTGGTTAAACCCACTGCCAGCGTAGTAGTCGAGTCTCTAGAGTCCCACACAGAGAGTTTCCCTACTACGGACGAAACGATATAGAGGTCGTATGGTTTTACGACAAGGGTTCGGACGCATACGTGTGTTTACGCACGTACGACTTTCAGACAGTTTTTACCAGTCGGCTTTGGTTTAAGCCAGTTACTGGTATCCGGTTATTGGATTTATACAGTCTAAAGTTTTTCCGTATTTTTGCGGAAAGGAGGGGCGTTCTCGTAATTGCGCGAGAAGCTTCTAGAAGGTGGTGACTAAGGGGGTTTAGGTGGCATATACAATGAATGTGATTAGTGAGTCATATGGATGATTCATCCAAGTCATTAATGCATCATAAATGCTTAATGACTCATGGAGATGAATCATCACTAGATATTATCAAGCATGGTTGTTAAATTGATTTATTTTCTTTTCTTGATAAAAAGAAATGCTTAATATATATTATCATAACTCATTATTCTCTCTTCATTATTATGTTCATCTTCTCTCTCCTCAAGCTTTCCCTCTTCAAATCCTAATCCTCCCCTCTCATGTGTTGAGTACAAGGATTAGTTAGACTAATTAAACCATAACCCTCACTCTATATTACCTAGCTTCTTTGATTAGCACTTAAAAAAGTCAGTTGCCTCAAGTTTAGAGGCTAAGATTGGAGTAAAGCTCTCGGGTGGATCGTCTACTACTTCGAGAAGGCCGAGGAGGAGGTGTAGTTCGCAAAGACGAAGGACACGATTCGTTAGGTATAATCCCTAAACATAGTATTATAGAACTTCTATGTTTCATGTTAGTTATCGTTTAGCTTCGATTCGTGCGGTTAGTCGATGTTTAAGCAAGAAACAAGATCGTTTTTCATATTTCCGCCTCCCCGCAAGTCGTGGGGTGTTGTACATCGACGTACAGTGGTATTAGAGCCTCGCTAAACAATAAATAACTTACTTGCAAATTTGTATGGATTTCGAACAGAAAAAACGGAACCGGAAAAGCCCGAAATCATAAGTTTCTGTCGATTTTTAAATGAAGTCCAAAAATTTTTCAGGGATGTTCAGAAAGCTTGAAAAGACAGTAGAAGAACACCCAAGAAAATTGGGCCCCTGAATCGCCTAAAGCGCCGCGTAACCGCGGCGGATCCCATCGATCCGCCGCGATTCCGCCGCCGAGTTGGCGATTCAGGAACCTAATTTTCCTGTGTTGGTTCTCTGGGATATTTGGTATTTTCTGGAATTTTTTAATTTTTGCTCAGGTTTCAGATTTACAGAGAAGTATTGGAGCAAAATTAAAAGTGTTTAATCGATCGAAATTATACAGTATTTGCTTGTTGGATTATATCTGTGTTTGTATAATGTGTTCGTAAACCTCTCCTAACTGCTTGTATGTCGGTTGGCAGGGGGTTGCACATTTCTGTAATGGATTTTATCTGTTTGTGCATATGAACTGTGTTGGACTGTTGTGATGTATAGCCGGGGTAATGTGATGGTTATTATTTAATTCATTTGATGTAAATGTAATTTTTTGTAATATTATTTTGCGGGGCACATCCAGGTTGCAGTTGTAGCCACCGTTGTATTATTTCATTTTACTGTTTTTGCTCCTAGGACAGACCCAAGGAGGGGTGCACAAACTGCCGGGCGGGTAGTTTGCCGCACCCGTAGGGGTCTTGGGTGGGGTAATGGCTTTTCATAACAACTGTGTAATCCGTCTTTTATTGCAGGCTCAAAACAAACACGGATTGCTTGCAAATCCAATTAAGTTCATCTGTGATCTGGAATGAATATCATTGCGTCAGACGAATGTAAAATATCTATATATATGATAGCTATTTTAGACGTCACTTATGTTTTACACCCGCGCTAGCCCAGTCCCCGCTCTGTCGTTAGTTAAGTAACCTAACGGGTAATGACGGGACCCAGTGGCGAATGCGGATGGCATAAGAGGACGTCATATTTTCGTTGTTCTCTGCAATGATAGGTTAATGATGGGATGCATTATCTATAATGCAAAGAAAATAAACCAAAGTTTTAATCGTTGAAACAATTTAAAAGAAACCACTCGGTTAATTTTAAAAACATATATTTTTAAATGCAGAGCTTTAACCACTCTTTTTAAAATCTATCAGGTTCCTTCGATTATATCAAGTTCACTACGTTCACGGTTTCGCCAAAACCAGTCGTAGCCCTCCGTCATTTCTTATGGATAGTCAGTAGTATTCAAGCTATGTTTGTTGGCTTTCGTCAAGGCATAGTGTTTGGTAGCTACTGGGTATTCATTTGTTGCATAGATAGATGTGTTGGTTTGGGACAGTCGCATTACCTTGTTGGCTTTCGTCAAGGGTATATACGGGTGGGTTCAAATTAACAAGATAATGATGGGCAGAACTTGACATGTGACTTATGATTTGTTGGCTTACGTCAAGGTCATAAGAGCATGGGGCAAAAACTTATATCGGGAATTTCTAAAGAAACTGAAATTTGCAAAGAGATGCATACCATTTTGAGTTTGATGAATGTTGGTAGGATTCCTTCAACATTATCATACGATGATATTTGGATCCCGATCCTACTGTAAGTATATGCTACTTATCAGGATATTCGTCACTTAACGATCAATGCTATAAACCAAGTAGGTGTCAAGAAAAGTGTCAGCGGGGTTACGCCCCCAGAGAAAAGAGGTTCTTTAATTAAGGAACTTCGCGAAAGCGTTGGAAAACCTCCCTCGAAGTATCGACACTAGCCTGGCTGAACGGTTATGCAAGAATTGTACAGTGAGAATAGTCCTGGCTAATTCTTCTTTTATGGTTTGAGAAAGGATTCGAGAAACAGTGGGAGCCATCCAGTTTAGATAAACTAAAAACCACTCTAAACTTGCAAGAGCATCATGCTAAAGAGTTTTCTTCTCTCTCTCCTAATTGCAGCGACCCTGAAAACGACTGGACTTAAGTTACTTTTAGAGAAAAATATACTGACAGGGCCAAACTATAATGATTGGCTGCGGAATGTCAAAATGGCTTTGACCTATGACAAATTGGGGTACGTCCTCACCGCTACGGCACCTGCTGTCCCTGGTCCCAAATCCAGTAATGCGGATAAGGAAATCCGCAAAACCTGGGATTTAGATTGCGCGAAAGCCAAGTGCATCGTGCTTGCCTCGATGAACAATGAACATCAGAGGAGGCACGAGGATATGGAACTCGACGCCATATTTCTCCATATAAAGGAACTTTATGGAGAGCAATCTCGTATAGCAAGATACGAGACCTCAAAGAACTTGTTTCAAGCGAGGTTGGCTGTCGGGTCATCGGTAGGAGAACATGTCCTAAAGATGATCGGCTATATAGAAGAGCTCGCAGACCTTGGGACTGCTTTAGATAATGAGCTCTATACAGACCTTATTCTCCAGTCCCTTCCTTCCACCTACGCCGAGTTTATCCTGAACTTCTACATTCAAAGAAAAGAAGTTGAACTTCCGGAACTCCTGAACATGTTAAGGAGTGCAGAGGGCACCTTGCAGAAGGCAAGGGAAATACCCGCTATGTTTGTTGGTGGTGCATCTTCTTCCGGGTCCGAGGCTAGGGCCAAAGGAAGGAAGAAGAAGGCCGTCCCCAGACCTAGAGGAGGTGTAAGTAAGGTGGGTGGAAAGGGAAAGAAAAAGTTTGCGGTACCGGTAGTAGGCCAGGATGAGTGCTTCCATTGTCAGAGGAAAGGGCACTGGAAGAAAGATTGCAGGGCGTGGAACGCTAAGAACCAGGAACCGAAGCAAGCTGTGGCTTCGACTTCAGGTGTGTTTGTAATTGAGAATTGTCTGTCGATCAACTCTACTTCCTGGGTATTGGATACCGGATCAGGATCTTATATTTGCAATTCATTGCAGGCACTGAGAAACCGTAGAGTGCTGAAGGAAGGTGATATGACCCTAAAGGTTGCTAACGGAGCTAGCGTGGGAGCTGCGTCCGTCGGGGATTATCACCTAGGATTGACGAGTGGACACATTTTGGTTTTACATAACTGTTTTTTTGTACCAAGCTTAACGTGTAATATCATATCAGTTTCCTTGTTATCAAATAAAGGTTATGATTTCACGTTTGTAAGAGATGTTGTTAACATCCACCTTAATCATGGTTTGATTGGGTCCGGTACACTAAATAACGGTATATATGTTTTAAACCAACTCCAAATTTTCAATGTACAGAACACACTAAAAAGAAAGTCTCCAGATTTAAATAATGCTTTCTTATGGCATTGTAGACTGGGTCACATCAATGAGAGAAGGTTGACTAAGTTGCATAGAGAAGGATATTTGGACTCGTTTGAATATCAAACTTATGACACTTGTCAATCTTGTCTCAAAGGAAAGATGACAAAGACTCCATTCACTGGACAAGGAGTAAGAGCGAGCGAGCTCTTAGGACTCATACACAGCGATGTATGTTGTCCAATGTCTACACATGCGAGAGGTTGTTATTCCTACTTCATTACTTTTACAGATGATTTCTCTAGGTATGGACATATCTTCTTAATGAAGCATAAATCCGAGGCTTTTGAGAAATTCCAGGAATACAAGAGTGAAGTGGAAAACCAAACAGGCAAAAGTATTAAGACACTGAGATCTGATCGAGGTGGAGAATACTTAAGTGCTGAGTTCCTAGGTTACCTAAAAGAGAAATGAATTCTCTCTCAGCTTACTCCTCCATACACACCACAGCACAACGGTGTATCGGAGAGACGGAATCGAATCCTATTGGATATGGTACGATCCATGATAAGTAATGCTGAGTTACCGCGATCTTTCTGGGGTTATGCGCTAGAATCAGCGGCATATCTTTTGAACAGAGTTCCAACCAAAACTATGCCTACCACACCGTATCAGATGTGGAGTGGGAAGAAACCCTATCTTCAGTACCTGAAGACATGGGGATGTCCAGCTTTTGTAAAAAAGCAGCATCCGGACAAGCTCGAGGCACGCTCAGTTGAGTGTAAGTTTATGGGATATCCAAAGAACTCTATGGGATATTGTTTCTATTACGCAGAGGAACAAAAGGTTTTTGTTTCTCGTCATGCCCGCTTCTTTGAAACTGAATTTTTAGAAAATCAGAAGAGTGGGAGCGTAGTAGAACTGGAAGAAATTCCAGAACCACAAGCTGTTACTGAAAGTTTGGTAGAACAAGAAGTTTCAAAAGAAAAGGACATTCCCGCACCCCTCCGCAGGAGTAGTAGGCCGTCTCATCCGCCTGAGAGATACTACGGTTTTCTCATAGATGGGGATAGAGAGGATAGCATCATAGATGATGATGAACGTACTGACTTCCAACAGGCCATCCAGAGCGGCGACTCGGTACGATGGCTAGATGCAATGCGGACCGAAATGGAGTCCATGTACACCAACAAAGTATGGACTTTGGACTTTGCTCCAGATGGGGTAAAACCCATAGGATGCAAATGGATCTTCAAGAAAAAGATTGGTGTAGATGGACAGGTGGAAACCTATAAGGCTAGACTTGTTGCAAAGGGTTTTCGTCAAAGACCTGGTTTGGACTATGACGAAACTTTTTCTCCAGTGGCTATACTCAAATCCATTCGGGTCCTTCTTGCTATTGCTGCCTTCCATGATTATGAAATCTGGCAGATGGACGTAAAGACGGCTTTTCTGAATGGAAATTTAGAAGAGTGCGTCTATATGTATCAGCCAGAGGGTTTCAATCAGAGTGGGAGCAGCGGGAATGTATGCAAGCTGCTTAAGTCCATTTATGGACTAAAGCAGGCATCGCGGAGTTAGAACTTCTGTTTTGATGAGACAGTCAAAGAATATGACTTTATCAAAAATCCAGATGAACCGTGTATATATAGTAAAGTTGTAGCCAGAAGTGCCGTATTCCTCGTCTTGTACGTGGATGACATTCTATTGATAGGAAATGACATTCCTATGCTACAATCTGTCAAAGGATTCTTGTCACACAGGTTCTCCATGAAAGACCTGGGTGATGCCTCTTACATTCTGGGGATCCGGATCTATCGTGATAGATCCAAGAGGATGTTGGGACTTTCGCAGTCCAGGTATATCGACACTGTACTGAAAAGATTCAGTATGGAAGATTCTAAGCGCGGTAATCTGCCGGCTTGTCACGGAATCACCCTCTCCAAAGAGATGTCTCCCAAGACTGGTTTGGAAAGGGAACGCATGTCTATTATACCCTACGCTTCTGCGGTAGGCTCTATAATGTATGCGATGTTGTGGACCAGACCAGATGTAGCTTACGCACTGAGCGTGGTAAGCCGGTATCAGTTAGACCCAGGGGAGAAGCACTGGATAGCAGTAAAGAACATTCTCAAGTACCTGAGAAGGACTAAGGAGATGTTCTTGGTTTACGGCGGAAAAGATCTCAGGTTAGAGGCCTTTGCTGATTCCGGCTTCCAGAGTGATAAGGACGATTCCAAGTCCATGTCGGGTTATGTCTTTACCCTCAATAGAGGGGCGGTGTGCCGGAAGAGCTTCAAGCAGGACACCGTTGCTGACTCGACGATGGAAGCGGAGTATATAGCTGCTTGCGATGCCGCAAAAGAAGCAGTCTGGATGAAGAAGTTCCTAACAGAACTTCAGGTGGTTCCTACCATAGTTGATCCAATACCTCTGTATTGCGACAACAACGGAGCTATAGCTTTAGCAAAGGAACCAAGGTCCCATCAGAAATCCAGACACATCTTAAGGCGGTATCACCTGATCAGGGAGATCATTGATCCTCAAGAGATCGAGGTTCGGAGAGTTGCTTCTGAAGAGAACATTGCTGATCCATTCACAAAGGCCCTACCTCAGATTCAGTTCGAGAGGCTACTCGAGATCATTGGTCTTCGATATGCCAGTACATGGCCCTAGTGCAAGTGGGAGATTGTTAGTGTATATGCCCTAGGGGCCATTATTGTATCATACTAGTTTGTATATTACTTAATGGAAGCTTGGGATAATCACATGTATATAACAGTCTTGCGAAACATGGTAGTATGCTACTTGGTTTTTCTATCTTAATATGTGAGTATACGTATTGATAGAGCTCTCAGGATCTTGCTTGACTACCAGCGTTGTGATGGCAGTCACACTAGTGGGGGCTAGGTAGTCTACAAGCACATCCTTATTCAGGTCCCTAGTCATTGGATTATCGAGACAGGGCATCAATACTCCGGAGTAGACTAGTGTGTATGCTTCTCATCCCAGTTGGGGAGATGGTCTGTCCCACAGCCGTCAGTACGTCGTACTGCAGATAGTATACAGGTGCTTGTTAGGTTACGGGTACACCGGACAGGACTCACAGGGAACTGTTGGTTGGTTTTATACCAGTCGTTAGTGAACAGTTCCCTGGTGAAATGAGTACAGCATAGTCCGCAGACTTGACACTGCTACTTCGCCTCGAGTGTGTCCCACTGTTCTTAGATTGCTATCCTACCGCGGCTCAAAGGAGTCGTGCAAACAGATAGCAGTTGGGTGCAGTCCCGAGCACTTGGAGGCAGTGGCAGTTAGACAGGATTCGTCTCTCCCGGTATTGGGGGTTGATATCGCGCTGTGTCAGAGAGCCATTACGCAAAGTCCCAGGCCAGGGCAAGCGAGATTTGCTGGTAGGTTCCAGTAGTTTCTCAGGGTGTAATGGGCTTCCCTCCGACACGACTTATACCGCTATTAGGGGACTGACGCTTGCCGCCCCCTAGGCCCGATATGCGATAGTCTTGGACGAACGAACCGGACTGTATGGAGATTGCCACATCAGACTCAGTAGGAGTTCGGATGGGTTTCCTCATCGGCCATCTTATCGACGTCTACTTGGGGACCGTTACGTACAGCTAGTGCCGCTTGCGGTCTGTGGTTAAACCCACTGCCAGCGTAGTAGTCGAGTCTCTAGAGTCCCACACAGAGAGTTCCCTACTCCGGGCGAAACGATATAGAGTTCGTATGGTTTTACGACAAGGGTTCGGACGCATACGTGTGTTTACGCACGTACGACTTTCGGACAGTTTTTACCAGTCGGCTTTGGTTTAAGCCAGTTACTGGTATCCGGTTATTGGATTTATACAGTCTAAAGTTTTTCCGTATTTTTGCGGAAATGAGGGGCGTTCTCGTAATTGCGCGAGAAGCTTCTAGAAGGTGGTGACTAAGGGGGTTTAGGTGGCATATACAATGAATGTGATTAGTGAGTCATATGGATGATTCATCCAAGTCATTAATGCATCATAAATGCTTAATGACTCATGGAGATGAATCATCACTAGATATTATCAAGCATGGTTGTTAAATTGATTTATTTTCTTTTCTTGATAAAAAGAAATGCTTGATATATATTATCATAACTCATTATTCTCACTTCATTATTATGTTCATCTTCTCTCTCCTCAAGCTCTCCCTCTTCAAACCCTAATCCTCCCCTCTCATGTGTTGAGTACAAGGATTAGTTAGACTAATTAAACCATAACCCTCACTCTATATTACCTAGCTTCTTTGATTAGCACTTAAAGAAAGTCAGTTGCCTCAAGTTTAGAGGCTAAGCTTGGAGTAAAGCTCTCGGGTGGATCGTCTACTACTTCGAGAAGGCCGAGGAGGAGGTGTAGTTCGCAAAGACGAAGGACACGATTCGTTAGGTATAATCCCTAAACATAGTAGTATAGAACTTCTAAGTTTCATGTTAGATATCGTTTAGCTTCGATTCGTGCGGTTAGTCGATGTTTAAGCAAGAAACAAGATCGTTTTTCATATTTCCGCCTCCCCGCAAGTCGTGGGGTGTTGTACATCGACATACAGTCGTGTCGGAGTGAAGCCCAAAACACCCTGAGATAACACTGGAAGCCTACCAGTATATCTCGATTGCCCTGGCCAGGGACTACTCGTGTAATGGCTCTCCTAGACACAACGCGATGTCAACCCCCAATACCGGGAGAGACGAATCCTGTCTAACCGTCACTGCCTCCAAGTGCTTTGGGACTGTACCCAACCACTACCTGTTTGCACGACTCCTTTGAGCCGTGGTAGGGTAGTAATCAAAGTACGGTGGGAACACACTCGAGGCGAAGTGACAGTGTCAAGTCAGCGGACTAAGCTGTACTCATGTCACCTGGGAACTGATAACTGACGATAGGTATAATACCAACCGGTCAGTTCCCGACGAGTCCTGTCCAGTGTACTCGTAGCTTAACGAGCACCCGCATACTATCTCAAGTACGACGTACTGACGGCTGTGGGACAGACCGTCTCCCACACTGGGATGAGAAGCGCATGCGCTAGTCTACTCCTGAGTATCGATGCCCTGTCTCGATAGTCCTGCGACTAGGGACCTGCGTAAGGATGTGCTTATAGATTACCCAGCCCCCACTAGTGTGACTGCCATCACAACGCTGGTAATCAAGCAAAGATCCTAAGGGCTCCACTAGTGTGACTGCCATCACAACGCTGGTAATCAAGCAAAGATCCTAAGGGCTCCACTAGTGTGTATAGGTGATATACTAAAATAAACACATGTACACATTGAAGTAGAAACAAACCAAGTAGCATACTACTATTTTGAGTAAGATTGTATATACAAGGTGAATATCCCAAGCTTCCATTAAATAATATACAAACCAGTATGATACAGTAATGGCCTCTAGGGCATATACACTAACAGATACACCCCTCGGTTTTGTCTTTTGATTGCTTTTCTAGTTTTTGCTTTGCATAGTGATATATATGATATGTCCTGCACCTCATTCGACGAGGAAAGAGCCGAGATCCCTTCACCGGGAGTGACCTCTTTAGCGAAACTAGTAAAAGCCTCAAAAAACTCCATTTTAAAATCATTTGATTCTACAACGATATCAAGTTCATTACGCAATACGTTTTCAGAAAAACATGTCGTAGCCCTCCGTCATTTCAGATAAGTAGTAGTTAGTATTCATGCTGCGTTTGTTGGCCTTTGTCAAGGTGTAGTGTGCGGTAGCTGACTAGTACTTATCTGTTTATGCATATCATGCAGATTGGGTTAGGGTAGTCGTACGACCTTGTTGGCCTTTGTCAAGGGTCGTGCGGGTGGGTTTAATTCAATCAAGAAATGACGGGTTGAACTTGACTAGCATTCTATGGTTTGTTGGCCTTTGTCAAAGTCATAGGAGGTTAGGGGCCAAATTATCGGGAATTTCAAGTGTTGAAATTTGCAATGAGATTGCATACTTTCTATGAGATAGTTGGATCCCGATACCCACTGCGAGTAATTGTTACTCCTGGGAGAGTTTTACACATTGCAATTAGCCGATCAAGTTTGTATCTAGAAAGGTGTCAACGGGGTTACGCCTCTGGGAAAACGAGGTTTACTTTAATTAGGTCTGTGCGAAAGCACGGGGAACCTCCCTCAAAGTACCGACACTGGCCTGGCTGAAAGATTGGCGAAGTTGTAGGGTGTAATTAATCCCGGCTAGTCTTTCCTTTTAGGGTTTGAAGGAAGATTTGATAAAAACAATGGGAGCCATCCTGATTAGATAAAATAATAACCAATATGATCTTGCAAGAGCGCACGCAAAGGGTTTTATTCTCTCTCTCTCCAAGTAGCGATCATATTAAACCTTGATCAAGATAATAATACAGAAGTATTGACCAAACCCGCTTGCTATACTGCGCTGGGAAACGTTCGTCCCGCTCCATCTCATAATTGTTATAAGACAGAGCAGGAAATTGGGGATTACCAGGATTCCCGTGCCGCCCAAACGAAGAAAGTGCATGATGATGCATCTTCTTCTGGTGTGTTCATTACAGAGAACTGTTTCTCAGTATCCTTTACGTCCTAGGTATGTGATACCGGATCAGGATCCCATATATGTAATCTGTTACATGGGCTACAGATAGGTAGAGAACTGAGAACGGGTGATAAGTTTCATGAGATAGAAAACGGTGCAAGTGTTGCAGCCAAGTCTGTTGGTCACTATCACACTGTATTACAAGAATACATTGATTCTGAACGAATGTCATTAGATACCGAACCTGATATACAAAATCATATCGGTCTCTTTATTAGTAAAGAAGGATATAATTTTGTATTGTTGGATAATGTTTTGAACATTTCCTATATCAAGAGTTGATCGGTTCAGGCACGTTATCTAAATGTATTAACGTTCTAAATCAAACTACAGTTCTTAGTATATAGAACACACACAAGAGGAAGAGTTCAGAAATGAACGAATCCTTCTTAAGGTATTGTAGACTAGGTCATATCAATGCGACCCGACTAGCTGAAGTTACATATAGATGCATATTTAAATTAGTTTGAATTTACATCTTGTGAAACTTGGTGGTCATGTCACAGAGATAAGATGACCACAGCTCCGTTTATTGGAAACAGAGAAAGAGTTAGTGAACTCTTAAGATTGATACATATTGATGTATAAAGGTCCCCGGTCTACACATGCCAAGACCGGTTCTTTGTATTTCATTACATTCTTTGATGATCTCTCAAGATTCAGACATATGTTCCTATTGAAACACAAGTCCGAACATTTTGAGATATTCACAGAATATAAGTTAGAAAGTAGAGAACCAAAACGGGTATAAGTATTATGTCTTTTGATGTGATCAAGGAGGAGAATACTTGAGCATGGAATTCCTGGATTATTCAAAAGGAGAATGAGATTCTCTCTCAGCATTACTCCTCCGTATACACCACAGCACGTCGGTGTATCGGGACGGAGCAATCAGCACCCTATGTGATAAGGTGTGCTCTATGATGAGTACTACTGAGTTACCTATTTCCTTTTGAGAGTTATGCACTGGAGGAGTTACATACCTATTGAATAGGGTTCCGATCAAATCTGTTGCCTACCACTTCATATGAGATATGGAAAGGTAAGAGCCCATATCTTAAGTTTGTTAAGATTTGGGTTGTCCAGCCTATGTCTAAAAGCATAATCCGGACAAGCTCGAGGCAAAATCAGTTATGTAGAAGTTTGTTGGATATCCCAAGCATTCACAAGGGAATATCTTCTACCTAACCGAGGAACAAAAGATGTTTTGTTTCTCAACATCCCACCTTTGTGAAAGGGAATTTCTTGTGCAGAAATGAGTGGACATGAGGTAGAACTGGAAGTAGTTCCAGCTATACAAACTGCAGCTGATAATTTGGTAGAACCAAAGGATTCAATAGTTTTTGACGAACCTCAGCCTCTCCGCCGATCTAGTAGGGTTCCTCACCCACCTGAGAGATACTTGAGTTTCTCTATGACAGTGGGAGCGAGGAATGCATCATGAGATGATGACCCAACTAGTTTCGAGCTGGCCATCAGGAGTGGGACTCTATAAGAATGGCTGGATGCTTAGCGATCTGAGATGGAATCCTTATACACCAACAAAGTATGGACTTTGGTTGCTTTATCTGAAGGGTTAAATCCCCATCAGGAGCAAGTATATCTTGAGAAGATTTCTTGGTGTACATGGAAAAGTTGAGACTTTCAAAGCTAGACTTGTTAAAGGTTTGCATCATTGACCAGGTATGGATTATGATGAAACCTTTTCTAAGTAGCTATGCTTAAGTCCATCCAGATCCTACTTGCCACGGCTACATACCATGACTACGATATCTGGCGGTTGGGTGTCATGACTGCTTTTCTAAATGTTGATTTTGAAGGGGGCGTTTATAAGTACACAGCCAGAGGGCTTCGTAAACAGTGGGAGCAGCGGAAGCGTGTACAAGTTGCTTTATGGGATAATGCAGGCATCGCGGAGTTAGAACGTCTGTTTTGATGTGGTAGTCAAAGAGTTTGACATCACCAAAATGGTAGATGAAGCTAGTATATACAAAAAGGTAGTAGAGAGTATGGTGGAGATCCTCGTAGAGTACGTGGATAACATACTCTTGATAGGAAAGGAGTTTCCTATGCTACGCTCGATCAATCTCCGCTTATCACAATGATTCTCCACATAGGATCAAAGTGATACCTACTAAATCCTGGGTTTTGGATCTATATGATAGATCTAATTGGACGTTAGGATACTCACTAGTTGTAGTGGGATGGTATCAATTGATCCTGGGGAGAATCACTGGAAAAGTTCCAGGGTGATAAGGACGACTGAATATCAGTCACAGGCATTGTCTTTACCCTCAGTAAAGGGACGGTATGTTGGAAGAGTTCCAAGACAGATACTGTGGCATACTAGACGATAAAGGCTAGATACATCGCTACCAAAGATGCTACAAAAGAGGCAGTCTGTGTGTATATTAGTTCATGAGATGAACTTCGTTCCTTCTAATTTGTGACAATGGAGTTGTGCCTTATGCCTAGGAACGCCTGTCCCATCAGTGATCCAGACATATTCTAAGGCAGTGTCACCTGATCATGGAGATGGTTGATCTCCAGGGGATCGAGGTCAGGAGAGTATACTCAGAGGACAACACGGCGAATCCACTCACAAAGTCCTTTTCCCACAGAGAGACTTTTATGGGATGGTTGAGTATGAGATACTGCAACCACTGTTATCAGATGGCCCTAGTGCAAGTGGGAGATTGTTAATTATATGTATGCCCTAGAGGCCATTACTATACATAAGATGTATATTGTAGTGGATGCTTGGCCATATATAGGGAGGACTTTCTTGCTCGACATGATAGTATGCTATCTGGTTACTCTTTACCTTAACGTGTACACTGATTGTCTCTCTGTTACATGTTGGTAAAGCCCTTAGGATGTGTACTTGACTACCTGGACTATGATGCGGATCATACTAGTGGGGACGTGGTAGTCCATAATTACATCCTTCAAGGTCCCTATTCGTGGGTGTATCGAGACGGGGCATCGATATACCAGAGTAGACTAGCGTGTACCTTCTCGACCCATGTAGATGGGCGATGGATGATCCCATATCCATTGGTGTTTGACATCAGAGATGGTGTACGGGTGCTCAGAGGAGACTGGGTACACTGGACGGACTCGCTGAGAACTCCCAGATGGTATTATACCTTACGTCAGATGGCAGTTCTATGGTGACACTGGTACAGGTTAGTCTATAGACCTAAGATCGTCATAGAGTCTTGTGTGATTCCCACTGTGCTTTGATTTCCACCTTACCACGTCCAAGAGGGTGTGCAAAATGGTGGTTTTTGGGTACAGTCCTGAGTCACATGGAGGCAATGAGCGATAGGAGGGGTTTCGTCTCTCCCGGTATTGGGGGTTGATGTTGCGCTATGCTCGATTGGCCATAACAGGAAAGTCCCTGGCTAGGGCTGGTTTAGAGATTTACTGGTAAGTGTTACCAGTAGTTTCTCGACCCGTTATGAGCCTCATATCGGTATGACTTATCGGTTATTGGGGTCTGACGTTTTACCACCCCTAGACTTGATATGCGACATATCAGACGAGGAGACCGGACTGTACGGTAGTGTCACTGTCAAGCTTATTGCAGAAGTTGGAGCGGGCTTGTTTGCTGATCTTTTGATCGCTCAATACCCGGGTAGCCGTTACGTCCAGCTAGTACCGCTGACGGCTTGTGGGTGCTTGATATGATCATCACCTACTGCCGGCGTATTGACGAGTCTTTAGAGTCCTACATAGAGGTTTTACTGGCTCAGGCAAAACGAAATAGGTGCGCATATGTGATATGTGCGGGACCGAGAATAATGCGTGTATGTGATACCGTATTCTATTCTCGCGACTATTGTATCGGCCGGTTATATGAGATATAGCCGGGTTATCGAATCAAGTGTTGATTCGATAAGTTGGTACATTTTGTGTTAGTCGGTTATATGAGATATAACTGGATTATTAAGTCAAGTGTTGATTTAATAATTTAGTGTATAATTGTATATGTAATATACTAATTTATATTAACTAACATTGGTTCACTTAAGCATTTATTTTTCTCACTTGTGCACAACTTAATATATATGTGATATATATTTATTTGTGTAAATTTTGTATCACGGTTGTTGATACAACTATCATGGGTGTATGAGACATACACCATACTAATTATACTGGTAGGGTTTTAATAACTAAAGTAATTTTAAAACAAATGGATAATGAGCTCACATGCATGAAGCTTCATGAAGCTTATGGTTGCATTGACTTAGTCCACTAGTTTTGTTTTACTTAAGATATTAGTTAACCTAACCACTATAATTAGCCATGGTAATGTCTCTACATGAGTTAGTATATGGTACTCACTCACCATGGTTAGCTCTCTCTCTCTCTCTCTTGATTAGTTTTCATTCTCATTTTGAGCTCATGTTCTTCCTCCTTCAAATTCATTCTAGGGTTTGATAAAGAGAGAGATACAAAGTGAGAAAAGAAATTCTAAAGTGTACCCATTTCCTATTTCATCATTCTCTACTAGACTAGCACTTTAGTTTAGGGTGTTTGCTTCACTAATTCTTTGGTTAGTGAAGTAGAAGCTTGAGTTCGTATTCCCTCGACGTAGATCATCTTTGGCCTCGAAGACTTCAAGTAATATCGTTGCCTCTTCTCATGGAGCCGTCCAAGAGTCCGGGTGTTCGATGATCGCAGCGAAGGGACTACAACAAGGAGCTTCAGAAGTGAAGGACCGATCTACAAAGGTTGTATTTCGTATTCTCTTAGTGTTAAAGAGTTTAACTTGCATGTCTTACCCTAATTATCTAGCAAAGATCTAGTCTAGAGTTATTCGGAACGGCTAAAATTTTAATCGGGCATGGTTGATGCCTTGTGGAACCTTCTTTAGACTGCCTAGTAACCCTACAACTTTTGTCATGAGGAACAAAAAGAACAAGTGAAGAATGAGAATAAACTCATAAGGTGAGAATAACAACCATGGGTGAGTTATTGCCATGAACTAACTCATGTATAGAATAAACCATGGGTTACAATAATGGTTAGGTTAATAAATATCTATAAATAAAACAAAACTAGTGGACTAAGTCAAAGATGCTACAAGCTTCTCCAAGCTTCCTTGCTTGTGACTAATTACCATTAATTTTGATTAACTTTAAATAAATAAAACCATTTCATATTATAAGCATGGTGTAAGTCTCATACACCCATGTCACATGTGGCATCTAGCATGATACAAAAGTTGTACATTAATATATATCACATATCTACTAAGTGTACATAAGTGAGAAAAAGAAATGTTTAAGTGAGCTAATATTAGTTAATGTAAATTAATATATCATATATATAATTATACAATAAATTATTAAATCAATAATTAATTTAATAATACGTCTATATAACATACAACCGACTAATATCAAATGTAACAATCCATCGAATCGACACTTGATCCGATAACCCAGCTATATCACGTATAACAGACCGATATCAAATATCGCGAGAATGGATTGCGGTATCACATACGCGCAATAATCTCGGTCGCGCACATATCACATATGTGCTCCTATTTTGTTTCGCATGAACTAGGAAACCTCTGTGTAGGACTCTAAAGACTCGTCAATACGCCGGAAGTATGTGATGATCTTGTCAAACATCCACAAGCCGCAAGCGGTCTGCTAAACGTAACGGCCACCCGGGTATTGAGCGATCAGAAGTTCAACAAGCAAGCATGCTCATACTCAAACGAATCTAATCAGTAATACTACCGTACAGTCCGGTCTCTTCGTCTGATATATCGCATATCTCGCCTGGGGGTTGTAAATGTCAGACCCTAATAGCTTGATAAGTTATGCCGATGTGAGTCTCATAATGGGTCGAGAAACTACTGATAACAGTTACCAGTAAATCTCATAAATATCCCTGGGCAGGGACTTTCCTGTTTTAGCCAATCGAGCACAGCGCCATATCAACCCCCAATACCGGGAGAGACAAAATCCCCTCCTATCGCTCATTGCCTCCATGTGACTCGGGACTGTACCCAAAAACCACCGTTTTGCACATTCTCTTGAACGTGGAAAGGTAGAAATCAAAGCACAGTAGGAATCACTCAAGACTCTATGACGATCTCGGGTCGACAGACTAACCTGTACCAGTGTCACCAGAGAACTACCATCTGACGTGAAGGATAATACCATCTAGGAGTTCTCGGTGATTCCGTCCAGTGTACCCAGTCTCTGTAAGTCTACGGTAGCGCCCCGGCCGTCTACAGACGCTAAATGCGGAACAAAAAACTTTTAACTGGCGCTATCGTATACTTTAACCCGGATCTTCCATTATTGCTAAACTAACAAACTGTAAAGAGTGTAGAAAGGTTATACCGAACGATCCGAGTCCTTCGTTCTTTAAACATCATCCCACGCTCCGTTGCGGCTGCTCTGATCTCGTCGATCTCCGATCTGCTCGTCCAGGTGGCACCACGTCAACGATTCTTTAAACGGGCTCCCGCCTCTGACTTGAGGCAACTCGGTCGTCAAGTTTGCTAAAAGAGAAGACCAAGATTGATGTAGAGAATGAGTAGATGACTTTGCCTCACTTCGTCCAAATCCGTGGACGATCGGTTAATGAAGTTGCCGAGGGAATCGGGTGATGGAATGAAATGAGCTGTGAATTCCATACACCGAAAACTATCATAATCTTTTGCAAATGAAAACTCAAGTAAGTGTGAGAGAGAGGAGGGGCCGGCCATATATAGGGTGGAGGAGGGTGAGTGTAGGAGAGAAGAGGGTGACCATAAGGATAAATATCAACAATAAATATCCTTAAGCAACACAAAACTCATTAATGAAATGAATGACTCACTAAACCTAGTCATCCATTCATTAATGCAACCAATGAAAACACAACACCATTTAACCTAGTCACCACCTTCTAGAACCTTCTAGAAGCATGACTCACCCTCATCCAAGAAAAGATAAATCCGTCTTTAACCGAATGTTAAAAGACGGCTGATAGAAAACTGGAAGCTGGCAACTTCCAAAAGTGATCCCGAAACGACTTTCAGGATAACCCCGTAACTGTATAAATATACCCGCATTTGTATTACGACCGAATACAAATGCAACTGAGACAAAGATATTATATCTACTCAATATAATACTCGGATCCGGCTTAAACCAAAGCCGACCAGTATCATCTGCCCGAAAAATAACACGTGCGTAAACGCACGTGCATTTTCCGAACCCTGCCATAAAACCATACGCCTCTACAACGTTTCGGCCGAACTTGGGAAACTGTCTGTGGGGAACTCTAATGACTCGTCAGTACCCTGGCAGTGGGTTTAACCACAAACCGTCAGCGGCACTAGCAATGCGTAACGGCTGCCCATGGACTGACCTCAAGGGAGGCCGATGAGCGAACTCATCCGGAAACCCTACTGAGCCTAACAGTGACAATGTATATACAGTCCGGTCCGTTCGTCTATGAGTATCGCATATCTGCCTAGAGGGCTAGTAACGTCAGACCCCCAATAGCAGTATAAGTCGTGTCGGAGTGTAGCCCAATAACACCCTGAGATACTACTGGAGTACCTACCAGTAAATCTCCTGCCATGGCCATGAACTTTGTGTAATGGCTCTCCTAGACACTGCACGACCTCGCCCCCAATACCGGGAGAGACGAATCCCCTGCCGATCCGCTCACGTGCCTCCATATGGCTCGGGACTGTACCCAAAAACTACCTGTTTGCACGACTCCTTTGAGCCGTGGTAGGGTAGAAATCAAAGCACCATGGGAAATCACACGAGGCAAATGACGACCTCAGGTCGATGAACTAACCTGTACACATGTCACCAGGGAACTGCTATCTGACGATAGGTATAGTACTAACTAGCAGATTCCCCACGAGTCCTATCCGGTGTACTCATAACCCAATGAGCACCTGTATACATCTTAGGTGATCCAACTGACACCAGTGGCTTGTGAGACCGGCCACCGCCCCTCGTCGGGGTCTCGACTGTACACACTACTCTACTCCGGAGTATCGATGCCCTGTCTCGAAACTCCCACGACTAGGGACCAAAATTAAGGATATGCATATAAACTACCCAACTCTCACGTATATGATCGCCATCATACTGTTGATAGTAAAGCAAGATCCTAAGGGCTCTATCAAAGTATAATATGTAATCAGTCACCTGAACATGTACACGACTGATAAAGGCAAACCAGATTGCATACTATCATCTTGAGTAAGACTGTCCTACCGGTATAGGTCCTCCGCAATCATTGCAATCACGTACCTACGATCCAATAATTGTCTCTGAGGGCACTATCTCCAACAATCTCCCACTTGCACTCAAGGCTAATTATTGCGATGTCGACTACTCACAGCCCGTGTGAAACCGAACATCCAACTCCTCTACTAATCAGTTTCACAAAGCCCGTTTGTAAAACTATTGTGTTCGAGAAATAGCCTCAGTGAGTGGATCCGCCCAGATGTTTCTTTATATATCTCTCTTAATCTCAAGTTCGCGGAGAAAGCCATCTCCCGAATCGAGTAATACCTGTCTTAGAATATGTCTGGATATCTGATGGGACCTAGTTCATAAATGAACTCCAAATCCAAACTTCTTAGACTGTATCGATCACTGAACCTAATCAGTATCCCGCACCATGCCACCCACAGTATCCTCTTGGACCACCTGTCCATAATACTGTTCCTCATCAGAGGGAAAACTATAACTCTGACAATCACTCTGTCAACCATGTCACCTTTGAAGCCTGGAATGATAATCGTCTCCCGAAGGAGGCTGCCGTCATCAAATCCGTAGAACATGTACTTATGTTCTAAAACTGCTTCCTTATGTTTCTCCAGGATTGGATTAATACAAACTTATTGTATCTAGTGCAAAAACAACATCTGGTGTGGTACTTGACATCTCACGATTGACTCAATTGCCTAAGCAAGTAATCTGCCAATCATGCATATCCCTCTCCCCTTTAGTCCGTAAGACACCTTTAGAGAGGGTGACTCCATCACCTGCAGGTACACCACTATGCTAGGAGTCATCTATTCTAAAAACCATTAGAATACTGTCAAAGTACCTACATTGGGAAACTACCCAAATCCAGATCTAAAACCATAGATCTAGAAACCAGAATGTCAAATATTATATCCATATCCTGTCTGGAGAAACAACTGTGTGACGACCACAGTACAACCGATCGTAGTATAGGATTTTTACTTCCTACTCTGTGTATGTCATCGAGATACCATGACATCACACCCTACTACCTTCTTAACAGATCCATCCCCTATTCTGATGAAGTCAAACCCATGACTGTTACATCAAAATTAGACGATCTATCTCCGCTATAACTGCTCAGGTCTATAAATAGACATAAGCTACTTGCCCACTAAACTTCCGCTGCTCCCACTGACTACGACAACCCTTCTACCGGGTCTCATATCCTGGAACAACAGTAGTGTCAAGTCTGGGTAGATAATAACCTCCCTGTCACCGTCCTTGAGGCTACCGGAGTACCTCTCGGGTGTCTGAGGTTACCCATCATATTTGCGGAGTGGCTATTGGAATGTCAAACCTGATTGAATATATAGGTCCTATTAAATTTTCCGTAATCGTTCGCGGTTCTGGAATCACTTCCAGTTTTACCATACTCCCACTACTGTTTTCTGAAAAAATCCATTTTACTAAAACTGTGGCGAGTCAAGAACAATATCACTATTGATCTTCCAAATGGTAGAATATCAACCCTCGTCATATCCAGGGTTGATCAGTCGAAAATATTGTATATTTTAGCCAGCAATTTCCCTAACATTTACATACATTTAGAAGTGTTCGGCATTCATATTCTACATATTAGCAAATCTGTCACAAAATTTGAGATTGCATGTATTAGACTTTCAAACCGACACTTTAAGGGAAATTAACCGCATTTCATGGCATCGCATCATTTCTGTATTTACGCAACACTTGTCTTGAGTCTGTGCAGGAAATACGGAAGAAAAGCAAAAGAGCTGATCAAAAATACGCTAACTAAATCACTTCAGATCTGGTAGCAATTCAGATGGAAAAATACAAATCAAAACATCAGAGAAAAGCCCAAATAGCAGTACAAGACAGAACCTGAAATACCAAGGCCCAATCCCATCAAGGAGCCGCGGATCCGCGGCCACAGTCTTCTTGTGCCGCGGAAGCGTGGCTCATTGATGACATCACCTCCTAATTTTTAGTGCACAACTCCTGTACTAGGGCCCACTGCTCAGAAAGACATCCCAGTTTCCAGAAGACTCCAGATACTACTGCCAGATCAGCAAAGAAAATTAAGGAAGGCTAATCCTAATTAAGCTCCTAATTAATCCTCTTCTAGAAGCTCCTCCTAACTAATTACATCTAGAAGCTTCTCCCCAAACTAACTTTTGGAGGGAAATTTGAATTTCTTCAACAAACATTAGGAGGGAAACTTAGAATTTGAAATCCTAGATCTAGGGTTAGTTATCTATAAATAGGAACCTAGACCTAGGGTTAAAAGGTAATCAATCTTTAATCAATAATCAATAACCATTGGTTCATTCTACACCATCTTCTTCCACAAGTCTCGTGACAAGGCTTGTGCGAAACCCTAACCCTAGTTCCACTCCAAATCCAAGATCTTGAGTACCAAATCAAGCGAGAAGCCTTCAACCTTTTAGGAGCCGAGCCGATCTTCAATCGGGCAAGTGATCCAAGCCGATCCGCGATCCACGGAAACGAGCGAAGCCAAGTCGACGATCAAGTTCTTCCTCTTATAGTTCTTGAGCGAATGTAACTAAATTGTTGATATAAATAAAAGGTGAATTTCTTTAATCTTGCTTTCTTTTAATTCTTGCATCATGATTAGATCTCAATTTATAATTGTTGCTCTTGTTGTGATGTGTGAGTGAAACTCCGCTCGTAAAGGAGTCGAGACGATTGTAGAATGATGATGTAACAAATCTTTAAACGATTTTTAAGTCCTACGAGTTTTGTAAACCCTAGCAAGTTCAAGAATCGATGACCTAGTTTCGTAGCGATGCTTTCTTGATTGTGATCGCTCGAAATTAGGGATCTACGATCGTTTCTTGAATTTACTAGAAGCTAGAATGTGAATGATATCGACGAAAGAACAAGGGATAAGATGAAACCCTAGTTTCACAAGAAATCCCTAATTCTTGGAGATCATCATCGATCTAGTATCAATTCATCGAAGGATAAGAATGCGTAATTCTAAGATTACATCACATCTATAGATCCGATCGATTCCTACGAGCCTCATTTCGATTCTTGATATTTGGTTTGGAAAAATCAACAAACTATCAATTCTTGATTCTACCTTTTTTATGCTTTCTTAGATCTAGATTTTTCTAGTTCTTGAACTTCAACTACAAATCTTGAATTGTTTTGTTTTCCTTTCTTTAATGTTTCGACTCATCTAATTCAAAAGACGAACGATTACACTTTCCCTGAGGACGATCCGCACTCACATACTAACTACATCCGACACCGTAGTTGATTGCGGTCAAATAATTTTTGGTTGTGATTTCTTTACAATTTCATATTACACAATTAGAATTACTTTTCAATCAAATGGCGCCGTTGCCGGGGACTATTTGATTCTATACACACAACGAGATTTTATCAACAATCAAATGGCGCCGTTGCCGGGGACTATTTGATTCGATACTTTTACATCCAAACAAGAATTTCTATACAATCAAATGGCGCCGTTGCCGGGGACTATTTGATTCGATACACACAACACGAAATCGTTTACAATCAAGGGTCAACCCACAAACAGCCATTACAGAAACGTGCCCTGAGTTATCCAGAGTCTGTTTTTAAGCATAAGCTGGACAACTCCCCGTACCTTAACATCTTTTAAGGTATGATCCATTCTATATCCAATATAGAAACTTTGGCACTTATTTAATTAGAACCAGATTCAAATCATGCAGCTGTCTCCAGTACATATCAACTTAATGGAAAGAGGCTAATCAGCATTACTCAACTTAGGAATCCATCCAATTATGAGTAACCTGAAAGAGAAACACGTTTCTCAAAACCATCACTATCACCTGAATACCAATCACAAGAATCTACATCTTCGATCTCTTTGAAGAATCCCGATACTTGTGACACCTGGTTCTCTACTTTATTCTTATACCCACAACTTCTCAAAACTTAGACCTTGTATTTCTACGAAACACTTGTCTAAATACTAGAGAAGTTATAAGTAAACAGAACATAGTACGAGGACCTACCCCTTTGTCCTGATGGACACTGGACAACATACAATACTCTGTATAAGTCCGCTGAGTTTAAGCAACTCTAAACCTGTGCGTCGTAGGTTGAAAACTGTACCCTGGCGATTTCCTCAAATATCACCAATTACAATGAATTTCGATATAATGAGGATGATCACCTAATTCCCAATAACTTACTCCCACTCATCATCTGTAAAACCATACAGATATGAGAATGAAACCTGGTAAATACATACCCTTGGAGTAAGTATTTAATCGGGAAAACAGTTTTCCTTTAACAATGCACTGAAACATGAAAATGTTTCGTAGGGGTATCCTGGTATTCATAGTAATGCCTCTTCCATAATCCAATTCATGACTTCAACCGTATATCTCTTTGCCATCTCTCCAAATCCCTTTATTTGTCTTAAGTCATTACCTTCTGTACACCATCGTTAGGCTAAATGGTTTTCTTCCTTCCCTACCGTTCGGTACCAGCCTATGGTTTGGAAGAAGACTATCCAGTAAGCATAATAGGTGTACCCTCCTAAACCAAGGAGTACTCGCATCTTGAGAGAAGGTGATGATAAAAGACAACTGAATAATACCTTATTCCTTTAAAGGTGAAATAGGAGTGGCGATGAAGTACGCGGTTTGGTCGTGAATGATAACAGTCGCAATTTACTTTGCCCTCTTTCTAATCCCTTTATTTTGTATGTACATATTACCTTCTGCACACCCTACTTAGGCTAATTGGTTTTCTTCATTCCCTACCTTTCGGCACCTGCCTATGGTTTGGAATAAGACTCTCCAATAAGCGTAATAGATGTACTCTCCTAAATCAAGGAGCCCTCGCAACCTGAGAGAAGGTGATAATAAAAGACAACTGAATAAACCAATTCTATTTCTCCTGAACCTGGATCCATCCTCGAAGAAGTCCCATCGAGTTCGTATATAACCATACGATGGATCTATCCAATGGAAGTGGATATCCGTAGTAATACGGGTGTTCTGGGAAAATCAAAGGGTAAAAGAAGGAGTGGCAATGACTTATGGAACTCAGACAATCCAAAAGCCAGTATTTTAAGAAGGTTCGGTCAACCTAGTCACTGAGTCATAGTCTAGGGTCGGTCTAAGGTCGCTGCCAAAGAGAGAGAGAGAAAAGAAACACTCTGCGTGCACTCTAACCTAGATCAGAATGGTTATCACTTTATCTAATCCGGAAACCTCCCACTGTCCTGTCAAATTCTTCTCCAAACCAGAAAGAAGAATCAATCGGGATCACCCGAAGAGTAAACCAACTCATCAGTGGGAATCGGGATCCAACTCTCATCGCATGATAACGTGATGGAATGCATCCACGTTACTCATACTCCATAAGGTATGCGCATACTTGGCAAGTTTCAGTTTCTTTAGAAACTCCCGATATGATTTTTGCCCCATGCTCTTATAACCTTGGCTTTGGTCAAAATGTCATAAGTCACATGCCAAGTTCTACCCGTCACTATCTTGTCAATTTGAACCCACCCGCACATACCCCTGGCTTTGGCCAAATGGCAGAACGACTGTCCCATACTAACTCATCTATCTATGCAACAAATGAATACCCAGCAGCTACCAAACACTATGCCTTAACTTTGGCTAAAATGCATAGCTTGAATACTACTAAATACCCAAAAGAAGTGACGGAGGGCTACTAAAGGTTTTTGGCGAAAAACCTTTAACGTAGTGAACTTGATATCGCTGAATGAATCTGATAGCTTTTTAAAATATAGTGGCGAAAACCTTTTGCTAAAGAGGTCACTCCCGGTAAGGGGATCTCGGCTCTTTCCTCGTGGAATGAGGTGCAGGATATTCCACTGAATACCGCTATGCAAAGCAACTTGTAATCGACTATAGTGAAGTTATTACCCTGACGCAAACTTCTGCCCAAGGGGTCAGTCCCGGTGAAGGGATATCGGCCCTTGCCCCGTCGAATGAGGTGCAGGATATTCCACTGAATACCGCTATGCAAAACAACAGGAAACGTCTTTGCAATAACACTTTTTAAATTTGTTCCAACAACTGTAAACAGGTTTGTTTTACTTTGCATTGATCAGAATCAACGCAGTCCCATCAATCAATCACACCAGAAAAGAACGAAAATAAAATGTACGTATATGCCATCCGCATTCGTCACTGGGTCCTGTCATCACCGGTTAGGTTACTTAACTAACGACAGAGCGGGGACTGGACTAGCGCGGGTGTAAAACATATACAACATCTAATAGTATATAAACTAATATACAATAATCGCTCCAGGCGTGATAATATGCAACGTTACAGAAAAGTAATAAGCATCACAGAACAATACAGATAATCTGGGATCCCCGAGTTTCACAGAGCCGCTGCTGAAACTCGACGTTCCCCTGTCGTGTGGATAGCCTGTGCAATGAAACCTAGACTCCTACGGGTGCGGCAAGTTACCCGCCAAAACCTGAAGCGAGGCAGCCCCCTACAGCATAGTGAATGGACCACCCAGCACTTCACGGAATCCGGTAATCTTGGGCACCCCTTCTAGGGTCAACCTGTACCCCCTACGAGTGCGGCGAATAGTCTGCCAATTCTAGAGTGGGGCCCCTCTGCCTCTCAAAACCATGAGATGCGGACCCGTTTCCCCTCCAGAACCCGGCTATCCGTGCACTCCGTCGCGGGGCAAAACCTAGTACAGTAATGAAAATTAGTACAACAGGTACATCGACCGCAACCTGGTCATGCCCCAAAAGAATATTATACAAAAGGCAGTGACGGCAGTCCACAAGTTGGGCGCTCGCCCCGCAATATCAAATGTACAAATAAACTCAAACTGTACTACCATTGCACACTGCTATCCACCACGACAAATCCGCAACATCACAGCACAACACAGAACATCAACGCGAATGTCATGTTCGCAAACCCGTCTAAAAGAACTATAGCAATCAGACGCGGTTTACCGATCAAATGGCATTCCCAGTCGGAGATATAATGTAAGCACTGCAAACTAACATGTTTAAATTTCGATCGACTGAATATCATGAAGTGGGCCCCACGAACATTTGTTGAACAGTAACAAAATCTGGGCCCAAAAGATATATACCAAAACCCCCAAATTCCAACAGAGAAGATACCGACCAAATTTGGTGCACTGATCCCATAGGATGGCCGCGGATGCACGGCCAAACCATGGGTTTGGCCTCGTTTCCGAGGCTGTTTAGTGGAATCACATGCTCAAATTTGGTCGGTATGCTTAGAAAACCCTGCACAGATTTCTGAGATGTGTAGAATAATTTTAGGACATCATTTAAAATTGACAGAAACTGTGAAAATAGAAATTTGCAGCTTTTGATTTCCGGTTCGATCGATGTTTTAAACGCGTTAGCATAAGTTAGTATTGCAAAATGGTGATGATCTGATACCACTGTAAGTCTACGGTAGCGCCCCGGCCGTCTACAGACGCCAAATGCGGAACAAAAAACTTTTAACTGGCGCTATCGTATACTTTAACCCGGATCTTCCAATATTGCTAAACTAACAAACTGTAAAGAGTGTAGAAAGGTTATACCGAACGATCCGAGTCCTTCGTTCTTTAACCATCATCCCACGCTCCGTTGCGGCTGCTCTGATCTCGTCGATCTCCGATCTGCTCGTTCAGGTGGCACCACGTCAACGATTCTTTAAACGGGCTCCCGCCTCTGACTTGAGGCAACTCGGTCGTCAAGTTTGCTAAAAGAGACGACCAAGATTGATGTAGAGAATGAGTAGATGACTTTGTCTCACTTCGTCCAAATCCGTGGACGATCGGTTAATGAAGTTGCCGAGGGAATCGGGTGATGGAATGAAATGAGCTCCGAATTCCATACACCGAAAATTATCATAATCTTTTGCAAATGAAAACTCAAGTAAGTGTGAGAGAGAGGAGGGGCCGGCCATATATAGGGAGGAGGAGGGTGAGTGTAGGAGAGAAGAGGGTGACCATAAGGATAAATATCAACAACAAATATCCTTAAGCAAAACAAAACTCATTAATGAAATGAATGACTCACTAAACCTAGTCATCCATTCATTAATGCAACCAATGAAAACACAACACCATTTAACCTAGTCACCACCTTCTAGAACTTTCTAGAAGCATGACTCACCCTCATCCAAGAAAAGATAAATCCGTCTTTAACCGAATGTGAAAAGACGGCTGATAGAAAACTGGAAACTGGCAACTTCCAAAAGTGATCCCGAAACGACTTTCAGGATAACCCCGTAACTGTATAAATATACCCGCATTTGTATTACGACCGAATAAAAATGCAACTGAGACAAAGATATTATATCTACTCAATATAATACCCGGATCCGGCTTAAACCAAAGCCGACCAGTATCATCTGCCCGAAAAATAACACGTGCGTAAACGCACATGCATTTTCCGAACCCTGCCATAAAACCATACGGCCTCTACAACGTTTCACCCGAACTTGGGAAACTGTCTGTGGGGAACTCTAATGACTCGTTAGTACCCTGGCAGTGGGTTTAACCACAAACCGTCAGCGGCAATAGCAACGCGTAACGGCTGCCCATGGACTAACCTCAAGGGAGGCCGATGAGCGAACTCATCCGGAAATCCTACTGAGCCTAACAGTGACAATGTATATACAGTCCGGTCCGTTCATCTATGAGTATCGCATATCTGCCTAGGGGGCTAGTAACGTCAGACCCCCAATAGCAGTATAAGTCGTGTCGGAGTGTAGCCCAATATCACCCTGAGATACTACTGGAGTACCTACCAGTAAATCTCCTGCCATGGCCATGGACTTTGTGTAATGGCTCTCCTAGACACTGCACGACCTCGCCCCAAATACCGGGAGAGACGAATCCCCTGCCGATCCGCTCACGTGCCTCCATATGGCTCGGGACTGTACCCAAAAACTACCTGTTTGCACGACTCTTTTGAGCCGTGGTAGGGTAGAAATCAAAGCACGGTGGGAACTCACACGAGACAAATGACAACCTCAGGTCGATGAACTAACCTGTACATATGTCACCAGGGAACTGCTATCTGACGATAGGTATATTACTAACTAGCAGATTCCAGGCGAGTCCTATCCGGTGTAATCATAACCCAATGAGCACCTGTATACATCTTAGGTGATCCAACTGACACCAGTGGCTTGTGAGACCGGCCACCGCCCCTCGTCGGGGTCTCGACTGTACACACTAGTCTACTCCGGAGTATCGATGCCCTGTCTCGAAACTCCCACGACTAGGGACCACAATTAAGGATATGCATATAAACTACCCAACTCTCACGTATATGGTCGCCATCATACTGTTGGTAGTAAAGCAAGATCCAAAGGGCTCTATCAAAGTGTAACATGTAATCATTCACCTGAACATGTACACGACTGATAAAGGCAAACCAGATAGCATACTATCATCTTGAGTAAAACTGTCCTACCGGTATAAGTCCTCCGCAATCATTGCAATCACGTACCTGCGATCCAATAATTGTCTCTGAGGGCACTATCTCCAACTGTCTCCACTGAGCACCCGTATATCATCTCTGCTGTAAAACACCAATGGATATAGGATCATCTATCACCCATCTACATGGGTCGAGAAGGTATAAGCTACTCTACTCTGGTATATCGATGCCCCATCTCGATACACCCACGACTAGGGACATTAAAGGATGTACTCACGGACTACCTTTGTCCCACTAGTATGATCCGCATCATAATGCAGGTAGTCAAGTACACATCCTAAGGGCTTTATCAACATGTAACAGAGAGACAATCAGTGTACATGTTAAGATAAAGAGTAACCAGATAGCATACTATCATGTCGAGCAAGAAAGTCATCCCTATGTATGTCTTAGCATCCACTATAATATACATCATATGTACAATAATGGCCTCTAGGGCATACATATATCTAACAATTAGAGCCAGCCTTTAAACCCTAAGCTATCTTGTTTAGACAATGTTAAAGTATCGAAATTGAAACAACCCCGAAATGATACCCTACAGATTCTAGTCTCTGTCGATTTTCAAAGTCTTCAAAAAAATTTTAAGCAACTACAGAAGACTACTTGAGTGACCACTAGAACACCCTACAAAAACGAGCCTAAACCGTCGAATTTGACCCGGCGTGATTGCTTTAAAAACGGGTGAGGCCGGTCCAATGTTGGAGTTTGGACTTGAATTTTGTAGGGTGGTCTAGTCTCTGGAATATTGGTTCAGTGGTATTGCTAGTTTTGCCCATTTTGGATATTATGTTATCTATTGTTCAGGGGCTATTCGGGGTGTTTCGAAATTGATGTTTTAACACTGTTTAAATGTTTATCAGTACATACATTACTATCTGCAACCGTGAATGTCAATCGAGCAGTACAACTCGTCTAATTGCTATATGTTCTTTTAGACGGGTTTGAGAACGTGACATTCACGTTGATGTTCTGTGTTGTGCTGTGATTGTGGTTGGATCGTCGTGGTGGATAGCTTGGGTGAAATGTTAGTATAGTTTAGTTTCATTTGTACATTTTTTATTGCGGGGCGAGCGTCCGAAATGTTGACTGCCGTCACTGCCAGCTTGTATATTATTTGTTTGGGACATGACCGGGTTGAGGTCGATGTCTCCCTTGTATATTATTTTCTTTTCTGTACTAGGATTACCCCGTAGGCACGAATAGCCGGGTTTTATAAGGCAATGAGTCCTCATCTCATGGCGTTGAGAGGGAAGGGACCTTACTCTAGTATTGGCGGGCTATTCGCCGCACTCGTAGGGGGTGTAGGTTAACCCACGGAGGGGTGCCTAAGTTACCGGATTCCGTGAAGTGCTGGGTGGCCCATTCACGTTGTTGATGGGTTGCCTCACTTCTGGTTTTGGCGGGTAACTTGTCGCGCTCGTAGGGGTCTAGGTTTTCATTGCACAGGCTATCCACACGACAGGGAACATCGGGTCTCATTTGCGGCTCAAGTGAAACCCGGTGCTCAAAGATTATCCACCATTCCGTGTTGCTTCTGTGATGCTTCTGTGATGTTGCTTTATATCATGCCTGGGACTATTATTATATATATATTTATATATATACTAGTAGATGTTGTATATGTTTTGCACCCGCGCTAGTCCAGTCCCCACTCTGTCGTTAGTTAAGAGACCTAACGAGTGATGCCGGGACCCAGTGGCGAATGCGGATGGCATATACGTACGTCATATTTTTGTTCTTTTCTGGTGTGATTAATTGATGGGACTGCGTTGATTTTGATCAATGCAGAGATAAAACAAACCTATATATGATGTTGTTGGAACCAAGTTTTTAAAAACTGACATTACAGACGTTCTCTTTTGCTTTGCACGGTTGTATTCGATTATGAATATCCTGCACCTCATTCGACGAGGTAAGGGCCGAGATCCCTTCATCGGGAGTGACCCCTTAAGTAAAAGTTTGCGTCAACGTAATAACATCACTATAGTAGTTTCCTTTTGCTTTGCACAGTGGTATTCAGTTTGGAATATCCTGCACCTCATTTGATGAGGAAAGAGCCGAGATCCCTTCACCGGGAGTGACCTCTTTATCAAAAGTTTTCGCCACTATACATTTGTAAAAAACCACATGGATTCCTTCAACGATATCAAGTTCATTACGTTAATGGTTTTTCACCCAAAATCAGCCGTAGCCCTCCGTCATTTCAAACGAGTATTGCTTAGTATACGTGCTACGTATGTTGACCTAGTCAAGGCGTAGTGATCGGTAGCTCTGTAGTACTTTTCTGTTGCATGGATATGTGATTGGTTAGGACAGGCGTACGGTCATGTTAACCTAGTCAAGGGCTCGTACAGGTGGGTCAAATTAATCCAGGATAATGACTGGTTGAACTTGACCTGCGACTTATGATATGTTGACCAAGTCAAGGTCATAAGCCGCTTAGGGTAAAAACACACATCGGGAGTTTCAAACATACAAGAAACATGCCAGGCATGCGCATACCTTCAAGAGTATGGTGACTTGAGTGACTTCTATCAAGTTATCATGCGATGAGAGTTGGATCCCGATTCCCACTGATGAGTAGGTTTACTCCTCGGGTGATTTTAGATGATCCCGGCTAATTATTCTTTTGGGTTTGGAGGAGAATTCGAGGAAACAGTGGAAGCCATCCTGATTAAATAAAGTGATTAACCATTATGATCTAGGTTAGAGTGCACGCAGAGTGTTTCTCTCTCTCTCTCTCTCTCTCTCTCTGGCAGCGACCATGGCCCGACCCTAAATTAAAACTCATGAACCCAGTTAACCGAACCATCTTAAAACACTTTTGCTTTTGGATTGTCACGGCGTCGATAAATCATTGCCACTTCTAAATGACCTTTGCATTTCTCCATAACACCCCGTATCACTACGAACATCCACTCCTATTGGATAAATCCATCGTATAGTAACATACAAACTCGAAGGAACTTGTTCCATATTCGAGGATGGATTCTGCTTTTGGAGAGATTGAATAAGATTATTCAGTTGTCTTTTCTCTTTACCTTCTCTTAGGTTGTGAGGGCTCCTAGAATTAGGAGAGGGTACACTGTAACATTTCAGAAAAATAAAATATTATTTTGGGAATTTATTTAATTAAATAATAAATATTATGAATATTTTAATAATGTGGTATAATTAAATACCGATAAGTTGGAAAATTAAATTAAATGGTGATTTTTGGAGGGATTTTTGCGATTTAGGTAAATTATAAATTTATATAATTAATTTTATACAAGTTCATTTACAAACTTGATTAGGGTTCACTAATCATGCATTTATTTGGTTTTGTGCATGTGATATGCACAAAGTCATGTTACGCATTGTTACTTCCAACCATGACAACTTGTGTGAAATTGTAACATGTCTTCCATTTATTTTCCTTAATCCCTCATGGTTCTATTTTCCTTTTAAAAACAAAACTATAATAATGAAAAGAAAAATAAATGAGAAAAAGGGAGGCATGGTGCATTAAATGAGGCATGGGGGGTTTGACATTCACACACACCCCCTCACACTCTCTTTCTCCCTCACTCCCTGCTGGACACCAGCAACCCCTCTCCCTCTCTCTTCTTCTTCTTATTCTTCTTCTTCTTCTTTCATCTACAATCCTCCATTTTAAAAATCCAAGAATTCTAGCAAAAAACATCACTAATTCCCTTTTTCCAAATCAAGCATGATTCTTGACAAGTCTCCATAAGCACTAGCATGTTTGGATCACCTTCTTAGGCCAACTTGAGGTATAAAGACAACCTTAAATTCCTTTTTGCTAAACTTTTAGTTATTTAGCTTAAATTAGTGTTTAAGTAGTGGATTAATGCTAATTATGTGTTTAAGAGGAGATTAAGATAAGATAGGGTTTTTATGGCTTGAGTAGCTTAATTAAGTGTTGTTAATGTTAATTAATCCAAGTCTTTTCTAAAGTTTTCACTAAAATACCTTAATGTCACAAATCTGCCGAAGATATTCAACTAAATTGAAGAAACCAATTCTGGCAGAAACATAGAGAAGATTTTCAAAGTCTAGATATTCAAAAGATCACCAAGAGCTACTTAGATGAAGCCCCAGAAATTTAAGGCCAAGATCCCACCATAAGACCGCGTATCCGCGGTCAAACCAATCAAACGGTCGCGGTTCCGCCGCACTCTAAGGGAGTTAGGATTCTGGATTTTTTGGTTAGAATCGTAAGAACTAGTTACCATATTGGGAAACTAGGGTTCTGGCTCTGGGACTATAAATAAGGACCGAGAGCCTCTTGGAAAAATCATCAAGCTGAAGAAATCACGAAGTCCAAGACGGCTCACGTATCCAGGCTGATCATCAATGGTCCATCTGTTGGATATGTATGTCCTAGAGGCCATTATTGTATAGTACTAGTTTGTATAATACATTTTGGAGGCTTGGGATATATATATATATGGGTTTACGACAGTCTTGCTCGATATAGTAGTATGCAACTTGGTTCGTTTCTATCTTAATATGTGTATATGTTTCTTTTAACATATCGCTAATACATATTGATGGAGCCCTTATGATCTTTGCTTGACTACCGACGTTGTGATAGCGATCACACTAGTGGGGGCTGGGTAGTCTATAAGCACATCCTTATTTTGGTCCCTAGTTGTAGGATTATCGAGACAGAGCATCGATACTCCAGAGTAGAATGGTGCATAAGCTTCTCGTCCCAGCAGGGGAGATGGTCTGTCCCACAGCCATCAGTACGTCGTACTGGAGATAGTATGCAGGTGCTCGTTAGGTTACGAGTACACTGGACATGACTCGTCGGGAACTGTTGGTTGGTATTATACCTATCGTCAGCTAACAGTTCCCAGGTGACATGAGTAAAGCTTAGTACGCTGACTTGACGCTGTCACTTCGCCTCGAGTGTGTTCCCACTGTTCTTAGATTACTACCCTACCACGGCTCTACTGAGTCGTGAAACAGGTAGTAGTTGGGTACAGTCCCGAAGCACTTGGAGGCAGTGACGGTTAGACAGGATTCGTCTCTCCCGGTATTGGGAGTTGATATCGCGCTGTGTCTAGGAGAGCCATTACACATAGTCGTCCCTGGCCAGGGCAAGCGAGATTCGCTGGTAGTGTAACCAGTGGTTTCTCAGGGTGTTCTGGGCTACACTCCGACACGACTTGTACCGCTATTAGGGGTCTGACGTTTGCCACCCCCTAGGCCCGACATGCGACACTCTCAGACGAACAGACCGGACTGTATGGAGATTGTCACATTCAGGTTCAGTAGGAGTTCGGATGGGTTCACCTCATCAGTCTTCTTATCGGCATCTACCTGGGGACCGTTACGTACAGCTAGTACCGCTTGCGACCTATGGTTAAACCCACTGCCAGCGTAGTGTCGAGCCTTTAGAGTCCCACACAGAGGGTTACTCGCCTTTGGGCAAAACAGAGTAGTGGTCGCATGGTTTTGCGACGGGGTTCGTTCACATCCGCGCACTTGTGCACGTTTGGTGTCCGGGCAGTTATTACTAGCGGGCTTTTGTTTAAGCCAGATCCTAGTATTTGTTTTGGGATTGTTTTTGTCTCATTGTATTCGTGTTCCTCGGAACACGGATGCGGGTGTATATGCACAGTTGACAGAGGCAGAGGCAGAGGATTCTCATTAGGGTTGTTGACCGTTGACTTTTTCCAAGCCCTAATGAAAATGATAAATATGATTAATGATATTAATTAAAGATAACTGTGCCATGGTTAGGTTGACCATTTGATTTATGTTGACATTTTTTACTTTGGTTGACCGGTTGACTTATGTTGACAATTTGACCATCATCATTTCACATGGAAGATGCTTCTTGATTCTTGCAAAATTCATTTAATGGGAAATGATAATGGTCATTCCAAATGAACATCACAATTTCTTTTTAATTATTATTATTAATTCATTATTCTCTCATATGAGAGTATGGTTGCAAAATGTAGCTCACTCTCTCTTGCTCTTTCTCTCTCATGTTTGGAGCTCTTCCTCTTCCTCTCAAAGCTTAAGTATTCCATGTGTTGGAAATCATAAGCTCTAGAGACAAATCCATCAAGACTCATCTCTACTCTTTCTAGGGTTCTTTTTATAGCAAACCAAGCACTCTAGTTACCTGTTGGTTGAGGTAGGAGCTCAAGTTCGAGGCCCTCGGGTGGATCTATCTTCGGCAAAGAGAAGACGACGAGGAGGAGCCGTCTATGCCACTACAAGGAGCAATCAAGAAGGAGAACCACATCAAGAAGAGAAGGAGTTCAAGACCCAGGTATAACCATTTTACATAGTAGCTAGAACTTGTAGTTAATATGTTAGTTTTTGTTTAGCAAAGATCCTTCATGGATGGTCCATGTTATCTTGTGAGAAAATTTTGATTTTTACCTATTCCGCCTCCCCGAAAGAACCGGGGTGGGTAACGTGGACCAAACAGTGGTATCAGAGCCTAGCTAAACAACAACTAACTATTAGAAAAGTGTTTAGAACTTCGATCCGGAAAAAATCGCAAAATTCATCTAAAAACATGCACTTTCTGCCGATTTTTAAAACAGCTCTAAAAATAATTCCACATACCTTAAAAATTGCTGCGGGGTTTTTTTAGAAACAGCCAAGAAAAAAAAGCCCACGACTCGGTCAAAGCGCCGCGGATCCGCGACCGAGTTGACTCGGCCGCGTCTCAGATTTCCTGCTGTTTGTTCAGTTTGTTGTTTTGTGATTTTTAAGATGTTTTGTTTCTGCCCAGATTTTCCAAAGAACAATGTTTTGCGTGGGGTAGTCACAAATTGGTATTTTGATCGAAGTTCTATAAACTTCATCTATTTAGTTATATCTGTTATGTGATATATGCACTGAACGTCGACTAATCGCTATACGTCGATTAGTGGGGGTTGTGCATATCTGTGATCTGTAATGTTGTTGGATTGTGTATATGAACTTGTTGGATTGTCGCGGATGAATAGCCGGGGTTTTGTGAGAAGAGAGTTTCTTTATCTTTCAATTGATGTAATATGTAAATTGATGTAATATTTTTTTTATGGCCGCACATCCGGGATGAGGTTGTAGCCGCCATTGTATATTATTTCTTTTACTGTTTTTTCTCCTAGGATAGACCCAAGGAGGGGAGCACAAACTACCTGGTACGTTGAAGTGCTGAGTGGCCTACTCACGTTGTTGAGCGAGGCTGCTTCACTTCGGGTATTTGGCGGGTAGTTTGCCGCACCCGTAGGGGTCTAGGGTGGAGTTTGGCTATTCATCGCGACCGTGTAATCCGTATTTCGTTGCAGGCTCGAACGAAACGCGGATTCCTAGTATATCCAATGTGTTCATCTGTGATCTGGAATGGCTATCATTGCATCTGACGAATGTATATATCTATTTATGATATCTAGTAGGCGTTGCTTATGTTTTGCATCCGCGATAGTCCAGCCCCCGCTCTGTCGTTAGTTAAGTAACCTAACGGGTAATGACGGGGCCCCGTGGCGAATGCGGATGGCATAAACGTACGTCATATTTTCGTTGTTTTCTGCAATGGTAGGATTAACTGATGGGACGCATTGTATTAATGCAAAGAAAAACAAACCTAAAAGACGTTGTTGGAACATTTTTCAAAAACCCGTTATTGCAAGGACGTTCTCTTTTGTTTTCCATAAAGGTATTCGGTTGTGAATGCCCAGCACCTCATTCGACGAGGCAAGGGCCGAGATCCCTTCATCGGGAGTGACCCCTTGGACAAAAGTTTGCGTCAGGGTAATAACTTCACTATAGTAGATTATTCTTGGTTTGCATCGTGGTATTCAGTTTGGAATATCCTGCACCTCATTCGACGTGGAAAGAGCCGAGATCTCTTCACAGGGAGTGACCACTTTAGCAAAAGTTTTCGCCACTATATTTTTAAAAAGGGATATCAGGTTCCTTCAGCAAAATCAAGTTCATTACGTTAACCGGTTTTTTCGCCAAAAACCCAGTCGTAGCCCTCCGTCATTTCCTATAAGTTCTACTTAGTATTCGAGCTACGTATTTTGGCATTGTCAAGGCGTAGTGATCGGTAGCTAAGTATTGCTTGTTTGTAGCTTTATATTCAGATTATTTAGGATAGTCGCATAGCTATGTTGGCATTGTCAAGAGATATGCGGGTGGGTATAAGTTAATCAAGATAATGATGGGCCGAACTTGACTAGCGGTTTATGATATGTTGGTATTGTCAAGGTCATAAACCGTTAGGGGCAAAAATCCACATCGGGAGTTTCTAAAAAAACAGAAACTTGCAGATTTAGCATACCTTCTGGAGTGTGGTGACTAGAGTGGATTCCATCTAGGTCATCGCACAATGATAGTTGGATCCCGATCCCACTGATGAGTTGGATTACTCTCGGGAGATTATTTCACGTAACAATCAATGCTATAAACCAAGTAGGTGTCTAGAACGGTGTTAGCGGGGCTACGCCTCCAGGGAAAAGAGGTTATTTAATTAAGGAACTTCGCGAAAGCGTTGGAAAACCTCCCTCGAAGTACTAACACTAGCCTGGCTGAATGGTTAAGCAAGTAATGTGACGTGCGATTAATCCTGACTAGTTCTTCTTTTAGGGTTTGAAGAAGAATTTGAGGAAACAGTGGGATCCATCCTGATTAGATAAATTAATAAACCAGTCTAATCTTGCAAAAGCGCACGCTGAGTGTTTCTTTTCTCTCTATCCAGGTAGCAACCATTTCACGCCCTAATCAAGATAATAAAATGTATCGCTTGACCGATCTGAATTCTTATTCGGGGCTGGGGAACATTGGTTCGGCTGTAACTTACGACAACAGTCATAAGTATGACCAAGGGAAAGAGGATTGTATGGATTCCAAGGATACCCAGTTGAAGAAGAAGCATAGTTTTGCATCTACTTCAGGTGTTCTTGTAATTGAGAACTGTTTTACGGTCAGCCCTACCTCCTGGGTACTTGATATCGGATCAGGATCTCACATCTGTAATTTATTGCAGGGACTGAGAAAAAGTGGGAAAGTTGCACCTGGTGATATGTCGCTCAGGGTAGCGAATGAAGCACAAGTTAATGCTGCAGCCGTCGGTGAATATCACCTAGGGTTGCCAAACGGCAATACTATGATTTTGAACGATTGCTACTATGTACCTTCCATGGTTTGCAACATCATATCAGTTTCTTTACTCAATAAAGATGGATATAAATTTGTTCTTGATAGAAATATCATGAACATCTACCTTCATAAGGTACTTGTTGCATAAGGTACCCTGTGTAATGGTATCTACGTTCTAAATCAGAATACAGTTCTCAATGTACAAAACACACGCAAGAGGAGGAAATCAGATACGAACGAATCCTACTTATGGCATTGTAGACTTGGTCATATCGGAGAGAAAAGACTAAGTAAATTGCATAAAGATGGACTCTTGAATACGTTCGAGTTTTCATCTTATGAAACTTGTCAGTCTTGTCTCAAAGGAAAGATGACCAAATCTTCGTTCACCGGACATGGAGAAAGGGCAGCAGAACTGTTGGGACTCATACACAGTGATGTATGTGGTCCAATGTCTATACATGCGAGGGGTGGGTTCTCGTACTTCATCATATTCACTGACGATCACTCTAGATTCGGATATGTGTATCTTATGAAACACAAATCTGAAACTTTTGAGAAATTCAAGGAATTCAGAAACGAAGTAGAGAACCAGACAAGCAAAATTATCAAGATCCTCCGGTCTGATAGAGGAGGGGAGTACTTAAGCACGAAATTCCTAGATTACTTAAAAGAGAATGGTATTCTCTCTCAGCTTACTCCTCCTTATACACGACAGCACAACGGTGTATTGGAGAGGAGGAATCGTACCCTATTGGATATGGTTCGCTCCATGATGAGTGTTCATACCAGAATATTGCTTTTACTACCGCCCATTCTTACGCTCGTTTGTTTATAGGTAGGTGCTTTTAATCCGTTTTTGCTACATATTTACAGGCTACAGGTTCCTAGTCCAAAATAACGTAATTGATACAAAATCTCCACTGTTACGCCAAAATACAGAACATCTGTTGACAGCAGATAAAAGCCGGGTTCCGGTCATCCGTATCCGTCCAGTGCCGTGTACCAGTTCCAGAGACAAGACATATGACAGTGGTCATTCGTGTCTCGGACAAGCACAGAGCACGAGGGGGCGGCACAAGAATCAATGGGTGCGCGGAGCTCGAGGGAGAAAAGGTCAAAAGTATTATTTTTGATGCCATTTTGGACCATTGCAGATCTGAAGCAATTGTGGAAGAAATTTGCAATTTGGTACATGTAGAACAATAGAAAATAGCAACATAGGGAAACCCCAAAAATACGACATCCCAACTCCCCAGAACGGCCGCGGATCCGCGGCCGAGTTGACTCGGTGGAAGCTGAATTTTTAGGGGTAGTTTGGTCTTTGCATTTAGGGCCAGAATGTGGCCCTAGGGTTTCAGCACGCAGCCTATAAATAGCCCAGTTTTGTGCCAAGCCAAGGGTCTTCTTCATGTCTTCTTTTCCATCTCTTTTTGTTAGGATTTAGTTTAGCTTCTTCTTCTTCTTCATGTCTTCCACCATTAAAATGTAGTGAGAGCATTGAGTGGATGATGAAATGAAGATGAGGGTTGTTTTTCTTATCTTGTATTTTATTTCATTGCATTGTAATTTCATTTCTAGTGTAACTTTATTGTTTGTTGTTAACTAGTTGTTGTTATTTATTTTCTTGTTCTCTTTTCTTCTTTTATCCGTATTTTCAAGCGATGATACTCGACGTAGTTCCTTGCTAAGGTGAGGACCCAAGAGTTAGCTTGCTTCACTTGTAAAACCTTATTTTCCTTTCCTTTATTCCTTCTTATTTTGTTTTCTTTTCTTTTATGATGTGTGAATAATTTCCCTCTTGTTAAGGCTAAGGAAGGTGGTATGAGGGATGGAGATATCCCTTGTGCTTCTCTTTGCCAAACATCTTGAAATGAACCCCGACCAAACAACCGCAACCCCCTCACTTAGGCGCGCTATACATGACATATAGCCGCGACCTAAGTTGAGAAGTCCTTTAAGCGCACTACAACGCGACATGTAGTTGTGACTTAATTGGATACATGGTTGCGGGTGTTTGGCCAAGTGTTGGAAATAAGCGTATTTAGCGGACGGACAAGGGGCACTAGGAATGGATTTAGCGTTGGAAAGCTAGCTTAAACTCGTAAATCCCATTCCTATGTCTTCCTAATCCCCGCTACTTTCGATTATCCCAACACCGACTTAAGGATGGCAAAAGATACGCACAAGACTAATCCTAACTCTACAAACCAACCTTAACCTTAACAAGCTTACTTGAACATAAAATACGACACTTAGGATAGAACTGAACAAACATATACACATTCTTTATTGACTCTTCTAAAACTCGAACGGACATACAACCATCTCCCTGTGGATCGACCCGTGCTCAACCGGCTAGCTGCATAGAGACACCGTCCTGATCGCGATTATAACTTTAGAACTTTGAACATCCGACACGCCAAAAGCGTGCGATCAAATGGCGCCGTTGCCGGGGAGACGGTAACGTATTTTCTTTGCTTTTTATTCGGGTTAATATTCTTTTTGTATATATATAAAATTATAAATAAAAAAAAAAAATCTTTTTGTTATTTTTGATAATTTTTGTGTGCAAGTTTGCAGGCTAATCTGGAGCAAGTATAGTAATCCAAAAAGAAAACAGAGCATTTTATTTTGGAGTAGAGATAAAGGGGAGTGTAGGGAACCAAATTTTAGGCGCCAAGTCATCAATTTGACCGTGGAACCGCAGTCAAAGAGGGGCTTTGGCGGCGGTTTCGTGGCTGAATTGAGGCCTCTGTGCCCCAATTATTTTCTGACCTTTCTCTTTCCTTTTATCTTCTCTGTAAATTCCACTATACTGTATTTTCTGCAGGTTTCTTTGCATAGATTGCACAGCCGCCAAATAAATTTTTGTTGTTTTAGATTTTGTTTATTTACCGCTTTGCATATATTAATACGGATATTAAGGGGCTATAACACCAATTCAGATTGGGTGGGGATTTCATCACCCTTCCTAAGCCCCAACAAATCACAAATTACATACGCATTACCTTGAGCTAATAAAAAATATCTAGACCAAACCTATAAGGACCTGTCGCGCTCATTTAGGACAAGTGAAGGTTGCGGGGAATCGGTCGTTTATCTAAACTTGACTTTGTGGTGCCTAGGCTAGACAAGTGAGGAGGTAATTTTAAAAGGCCCGTCTCACGGTGATTCATGAGCGGAACCCTCTTTACCTCACTTGTGCTTACCTGGCCACAATTGGCAGTGAAGAGGCGATTCAAGGGTTATCTTGCAACTTGTCTCTTGGAAGTCTAGGAGCGGTCTAGTTGGACTTTGAAGACCCTAGCTCTAGGTGTGTTTGTGCATATTGTGATTGTTATTGTGCTTGCAAAAAGTTAGTCCCATAATTCCGTATTCTTTAGAAACAAACAATTTCAAAGACTCCAAAAACAAAAAAAAATTCTTTTAATAATAAAAAAAATCCACATTCTTTTTCCCTTCCTTTACTTCTTCTTCTCTTCATATCATGGGTACTCCACCAAGAAAAACTCTTGCCGAACTTTGGTACCCACAACCAGACATAACTTCCTACGGTTCTTGCTTTAGTGAAGGAACCCAGGTCCCATCAGAAATCCAGACACATCTTAAGGCGGTATCACCTGATCAAAGAGAACGTAGATCGTCGAGAGATCGAGGTGAAAAGAGTAGAGACGGAGAATAACATTGCTGATCCATTCACAAAGGCCATTCCTCAGACGCAGTTCGAGAGGCTGTTAGTGTATATGCCCTAGTGCAAGTGGGAGATTGTTAGTGTATATGCCCTAGGGGCCATTATTGTATCATACTTGTATGTATATTACTTAATGGAAGCTTGGGATATTCACAGTTGTATATACAGCCTTGCTAAAAATGGTAGTATGCTACTCGATTTGTGTCTACTTTAATATGTGCATATGTTTCTTGTAACGTATCACTTATACATATTAGTAAAGCCCATAGGATCTTTGCTTGATTACCAGCGTTGTGACGGCAGTCACACTAGTTGCGGCTGGGTAGTCTATAAGCAACATCCTATACTTGTCCCTAGTCGTAGGATTATCGAGACTGGGCATCGATACTCCAGAGTAGACTAGTATGTACGCTTCTCATCCCAGTTGGGGAGATGGTCTGTCCCACAGCCATCAGTACGTCGTACTGGAGATAGTATACAGGTGCTTGTTAGGTTACGGGTACATCGGACAGGACTCACAGGGGGGACTGTTGGTTGGTATTATACCAATCGTCAGTTAACAGTTCCCAGGTGACATGAGTACAGCATAGTCTGCAGACTTGACATTGCGACTTCGCCTCGAGTGTGTCCCACTGTTCTTAGATTGCTACCCTACCACGGATCAAAGGAGTCGTGCAAACAGGTAGCAGTTGGGTGAAGTCCCGAGCTCTTGGAGGCAGTGGTGGTTAGAAAGGATTCGTCTCTCCCGGTATTGGGAGTTGATATCGCGCTGTGTCAGAGAGCCATTACGCAAAGTCCCTGGCCAGGGCAAGCGAGATTTACTGGTAGGTTCCAGTAGTTTCTCAGGGTGTAATGGGCTACGCTCCGACACGACTTATACCGCTATTAGGGGACTGACGCTTGCCGCTCCCTAGGCTAGATATGCGATAGTCTTAGACGAACAGACCGGATTGTACGGAGATTGTCACATCAGGCTCAGTAGGAGTTCGGATGGGTTTCCTCATCGGCCTTCTTATCGACATCTAGCTAGGGACCGTTACGTACAGCTAGTGCCGCTTGCGGTCTGTGGTTAAACCCACTGCCAGCGTATTGTCGAGTCTTTAGAGTCCCACACAGAGAGTTTCCCTGCTCCAGGCGAAACGATATAGAGGTCGTATGGTCTTACGATAAGGGCTCGGACGCATACGTATGTTTACGCACGTACGACGTTCGGACAGTTTTTACTAGTCGGTTTTGGTTTAAGCCAGATTCTAGTATCAGGTTATTGGATTTATACAGTCTAAAGTTTTTCCGTGTTTTCACGGATTGGAGGGGCGTTCTCATAATTTTCCGGGAAGCTTCTAGAAGCATGGTGACTTGGGGGTTAAGGTGGCATATGCATTAATTGGATTAATGAGTCATGTAGTGATTTATACAATGAGTTAATGATTCATTTAATGTTTTAGATGACTCATGTGATGAATCACTTAGTCTATTAATGAAACATAGTGATAATTCATTATTTGTTATTTACTTAATATTACCATATGTTTCATATATACACAAATGATTTCATTCATCCAAAAGTATTCACTTTCTCACCTTCTCTCTCCTCAAGCTCTCTCTCTTCAAAACCTAACCCTAACCTCTCATGAGTTGAGATCAAGGGTTAGCTAGACTAATACATCCATAACCCCACTCTATATCCCCTAGGTAGCTTAGATTAGCACTTTGAGCAACCTAGTTGTAACATTTCAAAATAATAAAATATTATTTTGGGAATTTTTATAATTTAATATTATTTTATTGATTATTTTAATATTAAATTTATAACTAAATACCGATAAATGGGAAAAATTATGGAAAATTCTAAAATAGGGTATTTTATGGAATTATGACATTTTTAAGTTTTTATGATTAATTATATGCTAATTTAGTGCTAATCGCGATTAAAAATCGCTAATCGGGTTTTAGCAATTTTGTGCAAAACATACACATATCTTTTTCCTACACTTGTGTTACATTTTCTTACCATGGCTATTACTTTGGGTTTACTATTTGAATGAGAAGGTTTTGGAAAAGAAAAGAAAAGAAAAGGATTTTGATTAAAGAAAAGAGGTATGGTAAGAGAGAGGGGGTAGGTGAGGGTGTTGACTTGGCCTTTCTCTTCATCTCTTCTTCTCATTTTCTCTCTCCCTCTTCCTCCATCTCCTGCTGCTACTACCCTCTTGCTCTCCCCCTTCACAAAATCATCACAATCACACACAAAACAACCTCAAAACACCATTTCCATTTCACAAAAAATGTGCACAACCTCACAAGCTTTAGAATGGACCAAGAAAGTTGGTGTTTTGGTGCTGTGGGAAGATTCTTGAGTCTCTATTGAGGTAATTCCTTCACAAATATTGTAGTGTTTCAAGTGATTTAGCCTCTTTTAAAGTTTAGTGTCGTTTTGTCGAGGTTTTATACATTTTGGACCAACTTAGAGAGGGTTAGGGTAAAGTTGAGATGTTGCTTTGCAATTGGACTTAAGTGGTGACCTTAGACCCTATATTGACCAAAACACTGGCCTAGCACAACCTGAAACCCAAACAAATACGGAATTACGGAACTTTTCATGCCGGTTTGTGTGATCTGTGAAGGTGTTCTGGAATCTGGAGCAACCCGGGGGCACCAAAAATAAAATTGAGCTGACAGTGAGTCGTGCAGGCACCTAGGAAGCTACCACCAAGACCCGAGCCCCTAATTCAAACCCATGGCCGCATATTTAATCATTCTGGCCGCAATTTGTGGCCAGAGTACGGTAGAATTTTTCCATTTTTGTTCCAGGGCTCATTTTGCACTAAATTAGACCCCTCCTATATGCAGTTTTGGCTAATTGTCATCTGGGGAAAATCTGGGAGCATTTTGGTGTGTTCTAGGCGATGTTTTCTGTATTTTTAAATGCACTTTCTTGATATTTGGATTTGTATTTGGTTGTCGGGTGTTCGTACATCGACAACAGGGGTTGTTTGTTGGATTTGCATGTTTGGACCATAGGTTCCAACCTATGAGCACACTGTGCGCTGTATCGGTTTTCTGCCTTGATTTTCATACACATTGCTATGGTTGATCATTGTAGGTAGCTTCACGTGGATTCCGAGACGATGCAGAAGATGATGGCGGCATCGACACCGACACACTGAGTGCAGGTGAGTAGATTTATATCTACGGGGAGAAGTCGGGTGGATAGCGTATAGCACCTCCGCAGTTCGTGGTGATGTATACGAATACGTATACACACATATATTGATTATATTTTGTTGAGATTATTGATGATAAAGATGGATACTTGGTATTTTTGGATTGGTTTAGTGTAGTTGCGAAACCCTAGAGTAGTGGTCGCACTCACACACGCACGCACACACATACTTGCATACATTCTTTCTTTCATATGTGCGTATATGGGAATATATATTTATGTGTTCACATGAGTATGAGACTATGTGTTCATATACTGGATTTGAGGATAGTATTTTGGAATTGAGATGACTCGATGAGATTTGGCTTGAGGCCAGGAGATTGGTGATGTGATTTGGTTCGTATTGAGATACGGCATGATGTTTTAGCGGATCTTTTGACGTAGTGATTCTTACACACAGACATGCATACTTAGGTGGTATCAGTATTGTACTAGACGTAGATCAGTACCCCGATCATGATATTTGTTAAAGAGGATACCAGATGAATAGTATAATGAATGTGATATTGACCCGTATCCTGATTTGGGATGCCGTACGACGGATTTACGTACGAGCTATATATTGATGATTGATCCGCACTCTTGACTTAGGATGTCTGATTATAGATATGGTATCGGATATGATATTATTGAGGCGGGATCACCGACTATACATGTACATGTATGTATATGTATCGACTCAGATGATAGGCGGTTAGCTTACCTGCAGTTCAGCTTGTTAGTTCAGCCGTATAGTTTAGTGTAGTGGTTAGATTAAATTAGACTCCTACCTATTTCAAAACTAGCGGGTCGTGGGTATTTTAAAAGACAGGTCAAGGGATCTACGGATATTTCAAAAGGACGTATCCTTTCTTAAAACCACCGTAGCCCTTATTTTCAAAACCCCACGATTCGTGCTATTTCAAATGGCACCATTGTTTAATATTTTAGCTCCCGCTCATTTTGGTTGCTCGCTCCGCATCGCATACTTACATTGTTATTTCATATTGTATTGTTGACATTATGCTGTTAGGACACCAGCACCATTACCGATGATGCGTATGTACCACGTACACTTACTTGCCGGCTCACACACATCTTCATCGGTAATTGCCATGTCACACACACCTTAGAAAATTTTATCGCCTAATGTAGCTTGTTACTAGTAGTTTTGACATGATGATTAGTTGCTTGCCTTATATGCTAGTTTAGACATTGTAGTTGTTACTTGTCACTTCGCATACTGTTATTCATTATATGCCGCATTCATGGATGCTCATGCTTATATTCATGGTTTTACATGCTATTGATGATTCGGATTCCCATGATATTTTCTGGATTTGGAGGAAAACCGCAAAACATATATAAACTGCTTTCTCTCTTTTTAAATAAAAAAATGCGGTTTTCCTATGATGTATGAGTCGTCCACCATGAGTTTGCTGATGGATTTCGAGACCCGATTCGAGGAGATGGATGAACCGTTTCGGATACATGGTGGACCCGGTAAGGTACCCCGGGGCAAGAAGCATGTGATGATGATGATGTGAGCCTGGCAGGGGAGCACTACCTACCGGTGATTTTACCCGATGCGTCGGATATCCGGAGGATACCGTCGTGGTCTTGAGATGGATGGTAGGGGCCGGTCTGGACTGACGGCGCCCTAGATATTGTGATTGAGACATTGAGATTTCGAGATATTGAGGTACAGAGACTGTGATACAGAGATATTGAGATATTGGGATTACGTTTTGTGCCGATGCTAGGCACTGTTTTATGCTGATTTCATTATGATACCTCATTTTAAAAATACAAAGGAAATCTCACTAAATTATGAAAACAGTTTCTTCATTTACATGTATTTTGTTTTCATGCATTCATACCTCATTCATAAGATATATTGCTACCTGAGGCACTGACACGGGCACATGAGATTTCACTCGGGTTAGATATTTACCCTAGCCTTGTTATAGGCTGCATGTTATATATATAATTGAGGATATATTATGATCATTGACCTAGGATTGCGTTATTTATGCGATTTCTATTCGTAGATGTTTTTCTATTCACGAGTTGGCAACTCACCCCCGTTGTGCCCCAGTTTCTTGCAGGTTTTGCCGTACAGGTTTCTTTACGGCTTTGCGGGCATAGTTTCGTTCGGGTGATTTGCTAGTAGGTGGGTTTACTTGTATCGTACCCCCGTTATATATCTTGTATATCGTTATTCTGTTGTATCTAGAAGTTCCATCAACCAAACATGTATTTATTTCAGAGATAGAGACCAGTGTTGTTTATTTTATTGACCTTAGAGTCGCGCTTTGTATTTTTTTTTCGGATTTCATGCCGTTTTGAGTTTCCTTTTCTGTTTTGATCCTCGCCCTTGGCGTTGTATATTATTGCTTGCGTGGTTGTGACCGTCGATTGACGAAGAGCTAGCTCCCGCTTGGGGATGCCTTTATTCTTTATATATATGTTTTATCAGGTTTTGTAGCCGTTCAGGGTCAGTTTTACAAAGGAAACTCTGAAGAAATTTTTGGAAAAGACTTATGATTTTAAAATGCATACTTCGGCATATGTTGCAAACTGGTTGATTTAAAATGGTTTTCCTACTCTCTACTACTCTTCTTGGTTTGGATTTCTGGGTTTTCGGCTTACTTAGAATACGTACGCCTTGAGACGTTCGTAGTTTAAGTGCCGGTCATGTTCCGTACTTTCGGGTCGTGACAAAGTTGGTATCAGAGCGTTAGGTTTTACCTTCGGAGCGTAGGATGACCCTTGGTTGATGGAATATGTGACTAAAGTAGAGTGACGTACCGTGGGTATGTTCCGCGGCATATTTACGACACGCCACTCCACTTAAGAATCCTTAGGATGTACATTTCTTGTTCAGTATCATATTCATTCCTTTGATCTAGCTTCATCGGTACCAGTTTGGTTTTGCTGCCACGATTACTGGCAGGGAGAGCTATGGCTAGAGTTGTGGTCAGCACGAGCTCGTCACGAACGAAGAATGACCAAGGCGTGATCCCGGCGACACACGATTGTAGAGATGTGTCTTTTGATTGTGTTTTGCGCCACGAGCGTTGGATGGATCGCTGTATGAGATTACTCGGACGTGCAAATCAGCACCAGAGGATTGAGCCGCTGACAGAGGCCAGCCAGATTTTGATGACCGTTGGTGTATTGCTTGTTCATGTGATTGAGGCACGGTTCAGCGAGCAGACGAGTGAGCCAGTTGTTGCTGCGAACGACGAGATATCGTCCCAGATGATTGGAGCTATGGCAGTATGAGATTGTACTAAGAGATGTTAGAAGGTCGCTAGTCACTGAGGGTGAATGACCAGGACATGTAGATCGTTCGCTACCCCGACGCGAGGTCATCAGATAGATTGATTCCAGCTGAGACGACTTCACGCAGAGACGTTGAGAGTCGACAGAGATGATCGAATGTCAGAAATCTATTATTCCAAGTTTAAAGTATTCGGAAAGACATGCAGGCAATTCTATGGTCCCTCTAGAAGAATGAAACCCTAACTCGACTTAATGACCGTATGAAAGCCTTTGAACCTTAGGGTTTGCGGCAGTTCTGCGGCGCCATTAGTGAGGCTTGGGTTTGCCTTTCTACGGCTGGACCACTGATGCTGTGGTATGTACTCGATACTATTATACTGTACCCAAGATGTTGAGCACTTGGAGGATTATGAGGTTTTGACAAATCGATCGGATGGCTCGACTTAATTCGGATGCTAGGTGGTGAGATGCCTTTCTTGGGAGACTCTAGATACGAGGATGGTCGTTGGAGCTCAGTTCATGCAGCCACGACGAGACGAGTCCGAAGCAGTCGATATTAGAGAAAGTGGAGTAAGAGGTTCGTACCAGATCTAGATAAGATGACGTTCCACTCCGCCGACATCAGAGATGCGATACGCATGACGAGGTATTGTACTTGGATATACCTTCCAGAAGGAGTCACGTTGAGTATGCAGCTGTTCCAGAACGAGAACAGATCTAGTAAGGGACGATGAGTTCCGGACAGTTGGCAAGGATGAGACTTGGAAGAGACCTTGAGCAGGATTCATTCTAGGACACTGCTGCAATGATATTTGCACCCAGGATTAGATGTGTCACGTGCATTCAGAGAGCCAGAGGCCGACGCCAGTGACATGCTGCTTGACGAGTGGTCGTGAGGATTGACCGAGAGATGACCAGAGAAGTGCCAAAACGGAATCGTCCCCATTGGTACACCTGACAGGGCCGATGAGCCGGTGGATCGTGAGATTGGTAATCCACAGAGAAGACTTGGACCCAGGAGTGGTCATGTTACGCATACCAGCAGGCCAGAGTTCAGAATCGTCGACGAGATATGCTATGAGTGACCACGACAGTTTGCCAGAGATTCTTGGAGGATGTGCTTGAGCGGAACTATTCCTCCATACTTGATTTCGGTATTTTGGGCGATCTATTCGCATGACTGATTTTGATGATTGAGTTTCATGATATTTGTTTTCGTGCACCATGGTGGCACTTGCTGAGTATTTACGATTTTTGCACAGTTGTTGCACTTGATATCGTTTTTGAACCTTGGTTTCCCCTATTTATGATTTCATGGGTTTCATACAGTTGAGTTGATTTTGCGTTTATGCATGCACACGATTTGGTTTTTGCACTCGGTATAGTTCACATATGCTTGCAGTGCAGTGATTCACATTTTGTGCACTTAGTTACACTGGACTTCGATTTCGATAGTGATGTTCGATATTTATTTTGTGCACCCTGTGCACCTGATTCAGATTTTAGCGCATGTTGGACGCATGTTATGAGATGCGATTTGGTGCACACCAGATGCACTAAATCGAGATTCTTCGTGCATGAGATGCACCTGTTTTTGCTGTCAGGCACACACTTGGCCCATGACAGATGCTTCGTGCACACCCGATGCACTTAGATGTTGTTTCTGTGCACATGTATGGCACATTTATGGATCTTGTTTTCCATGCGCACCAGACGCACGTAGTATTCATATGTATATTTTGGGATTGATTTCTTATGGAGCAGTACGTTTTTATGATGATTGCTATATGTTTTTATACTGAGCAGGACTAGTCAGAGGACAGTACCTGGGTATATTTTGCATGCATTGATAGTTATCGAAGGGATTTCCAAAAGCGAGCTATAGTCTCAGTATTTACCTATGCGTCTGATAAGACACGAAACGTTTAAAACAAGGAAACCCTTCTAAATTGTTTTCAAAACGGCGGAACGTGCATATTAAACAAAAGGTATATACGTATATGGTTATTTTCTTATAATAGACGTCCGCCACTGTGCAGTGTTATACGCATTGCACAACGACTTTAAAAGATTTGGCATGCATTTCCTTTAGAAACTTACATGTATAGATTTGATATTTACATGTATAGTTCTGATTTATATCATATTGGTTTTGCTTTGAATTTGGCATTCGTGTCCTTACCATAACTCCGATGATTGCGGGATACTTGACGGAGTTTTGTTTTTGATTTATCTGCTCATTACTCATGCGCAGGCATTGCGCTATGATGCGTTTATGTATTGATGATTTCGGAGCCCCGACGACTTGGATTTCTTATTGAAATGTTTTAGAAATTGGGGGTTTAAATTTAAATTCGGGGACCGAATTTCTTTAAGGAGGGAAGATTGTAACATTTCAAAATAATAAAATATTATTTTGGGAATTTTTATAATTTAATATTATTTTATTGATTATTTTAATATTAAATTTATAACTAAATACCAATAAGTGGGAAAAATTATGGAAAATTCTAAAATAGGGTATTTTATGGAATTATGACATTTTTAAGTTTTTATGATTAATTATATGCTAATTTAGTGCTAATCGCGATTAAAAATCGCTAATCGGGTTTTTAGCAATTTTGTGCAAAACATACACATATCTTTTTCCTACACTTGTGTTACATTTTCTTACCATGGCTATTACTTTGGGTTTACTATTTGAATGAGAAGGTTTTGGAAAAGAAAAGAAAAGAAAAGGATTTTGATTAAAGAAAAGAGGTATGGTAAGAGAGAGGGGGTAGGTGAGGGTGTTGACTTGGCCTTTCTCTTCATCTCTTTTTCTCATTTTCTCTCTCCCTCTTCCTCCATCTCCTGCTGCTACTACCCTCTTGCTTTCCCCCTTCACAAAATCATCACAATCACACACAAAACAACCTCAAAACACCATTTCCATTTCACAAAAAATGTGCACAACCTCACAAGCTTTAGAATGGACCAAGAAAGTTGGTGTTTTGGTGCTGTGGGAAGATTCTTGAGTCTCTATTGAGGTAATTCCTTCACAAATATTGTAGTGTTTCAAGTGATTTAGCCTCTTTTAAAGTTTAGTGTCATTTTGTCGAGGTTTTATACATTTTGGACCAACTTAGAGAGGGTTAGGGTAAAGTTGAGATGTTGCTTTGCAATTGGACTTAAGTGGTGACCTTAGACCCTATATTGACCAAAACACTGGCCTAGCACAACCTGAAACCCAAAAAAATACGGAATTACGGAACTTTTCATGCCGGTTTGTGTGATCTGTGAAGGTGTTCTGGAATCTGGAGCAACCCGGGGGCACCAAAAATAAAATTGAGCTGACAGTGAGTCGTGCAGGCACCTAGGAAGCTACCACCAAGACCCGAGCCCCTAATTCAAACCCATAGCCGCATATTTAATCATTCTGGCCGCAATTTGTGGCCAGAGTAGGGTAGAATTGTTCCATTTTTGTTCCAGGGCTCATTTTGCACTAAATTAGACCCCTCCTATATGCAGTTTTGGCTAATTGTCATCTGGGGAAAATCTGGGAGCATTTTGGTGTGTTCTAGGCGATGTTTTCTGTATTTTTAAATGCACTTTCTTGATATTTGGATTTGTACTTGGTTGTCGGGTGTTCGTACATCGACAACAGGGGTTGTTTGTTGGATTTGCATGTTTGGACCATAGGTTCCAACCTATGAGCACACTATGCGCTGTATCGGTTTTCTGCCTTGATTTTCATACGCATTGCTATGGTTGATCATTGTAGGTAGCATCACGTGGATTCCGAGACGATGCAGAAGATAATGGCGGCATCGACACCGACACACTGAGTGCAGGTGAGTAGATTTATATCTACGGGGAGAAGTCGGGTGGATAGTGTATAGCACCCCCGCAGTTCGTGGTGATGTATACGAATACGTATACACACATATATTGATTATATTTTGTTGAGATTATTGATGATAAAGATGGATACTTGGTATTTTTGGATTGGTTTAGTGTAGTTGCGAAACCCTAGAGTAGTGGTCGCACTCACACACGCACGCACACACATACTTGCATACATTCTTTCTTTCATATGTGCGTATATGGGAATATATATTTATGTGTTCACATGAGTATGGGACTATGTGTTCATATGCTGGATTTGAGGATAGTATTTTGGAATTGAGATGAGTCGATGAGATTGGGCTTGAGGCCAGGAGATCGGTGATGTGATTTGGTTCGTATTGAGATACGGCATTATGTTTTAGCGGATCTTTTGACGTAGTGATTCTTATACACAGACATGCATACTTAGGTGGTATCAGTATTGTACTAGACGTAGATCAGTACCCCGATCACGATATTTGATAAAGAGGATACCAGATGAATAGTATAATGAATGTGATATTGACCCGTATCCTGATTTGGGATGCCGTACGACGGATTTACGTACAAGCTATATATTGATGATTGATCCCCACTCTTGACTTAGGATGTCTGATTATAGATATGGTATCGGATATGATATTATTGAGGCGGGATCACCGACTATACATGTACAGGTATGTATATGTATCAACTCAGATGATAGGCGGTTTGCTTACCTGCAGTTCAGCTTGTTAGTTCAGCCGTATAGTTTAGTGTAGTGGTTAGATTAGATTAGACTCCTACCTATTTCAAAACTAGCGGGTCGTGGGTATTTTAAAAGACAGGTCAAGGGATCTACGGATATTTCAAAAAGACGTATCCTTTCTTAAAACCACCGTAACCCCTATTTTCAAAACCCCACGATTCGTGCTATTTCAAATGGCACCATTGTTTAATATTTTAGCTCCCGCTCATTTTGGTTGCTCGCTCCGCATCGCATACTTACATTGTTATTTCATATTGTATTGTTGACATTATGCTGTTAGGACACCAGCACCATTACCGATGATGCGTATGTACCACGTACACTTACTTGCCGGCTCACACACATCTTCATCGGTAATTGCCATGTCACACACTCCTTAGAAATTTTTATCGCCTAATGTAGCTTGTTACTAGTAGTTTTGACATGATGATTAGTTGCTTGCCTTATATGCTAGTTTAGACATTGTAGTTGTTACTTGTCACTTCGCATACTGTTATTCATTATATGCCACATTCATGGATGCTCATGATTATATTCATGGTTTTACATGCTATTGATGATTCGGATTCCCATGATATTTTCTGGATTTGGAGGAAAACCGCAAAACATATATAAACTGCTTTCTCTCTTTTTAAATAAAAAAATGCGGTTTTCCTATGATGTATGAGTCGTCCACCATGAGTTTGCTGATGGATTTCGAGACCCGATTCGAGGAGATGGATGAACCGTTTCGGGTACATGGTGGACCCGGTAAGGTACCCCGGGGCAAGAAGCGTGTGATGATGACGATGTGAGCCTGGCAGGGGAGCACTACCTACCGGTGATTTTACCCGATGCGTCGGATATCCGGAGGATACCGTCGTGGTCTTGAGATGGATGGTAGGGGCCGGTCTGGACTGACGGCGCCCTAGATATTGTGATTGAGACATTGAGATTTCGAGATATTGAGGTACAGAGACTGTGATACAGAGATATCGAGATATTGGGATTACGTTTTGTGCCGATGCTAGGCACTGTTTTATGCTGATTTCATTATGATACCTCATTTTAAAAATACAAAGGAAATCTCACTAAATTATGAAAACAGTTTCTTCATTTACATGTATTCTGTTTTCATGCATTCATACCTCATTCATATGATATATTGCTACCTGAGGCACTGACACGGGCACATGAGATTTCACTCGGGTTAGATATTTACCCTAGCCTTGTTATAGGCTGCATGTTATATATATAATTGAGGATATATTATGATCATTGACCTAGGATTGCGTTATTTATGCGATTTCTATTCGTAGATGTTTTTCTATTCACGAGTTGGCAACTCACCCCCGTTGTGCCCCAGTTTCTTGCAGGTTTTGCCGTACAGGTTTCTTTACGGCTTTACGGGCATAGTTTCGTTCGGGTGATTTGCTAGTAGGTGGGTTTACTTGTATCGTACCCCCGTTATATATCTTGTATATCGTTATTCTGTTGTATCTAGAAGTTCCATCAACCAAACATGTATTTATTTCAGAGATAGAGACCAGTGTTGTTTATTCTATTGACCTTAGAGTCGTGCTTTGTATTTTTTTTTCGGATTTCATGCCGTTTTGAGTTTACTTTTCTGTTTTGATCCTCGCCCTTGGCGTTGTATATTATTGCTTGCGTGGTTGTGACCGTCGATTGACGAAGAGCTAGCTCCCGCTTGGGGATGCCTTTATTCTTTATATATATGCTTTATCAGGTTTTGTAGCCGTTCAGGGTCAGTTTTACAAAGGAAACTCTGACGAAATTTTTGGAAAAGACTTATGATTTTAAAATGCATACTTCGGCATATGTTGCAAACTGGTTGATTTAAAATGGTTTTCCTACTCTCTACTACTCTTCTTGGTTTGGATTTCTGGGTTTTCGGCTTACTTAGAATACGTACGCCTTGAGACGTTCGTAGTTTAAGTGCCGGTCATGTTCCGTACTTTCGGGTCGTGACACTAGTTATCTCAAGTTAGAGATCAAGCTTGGCGTCGGAGCTCTCGGGTGGATCGTCTTTGACTCGAGGAGGCCGTTGAGGTGCCGATGTTCCAAGGATCCTATGAGGAGTGGAGGACAGCGATGAAGACCAGAAGGACAAGTAATGTGAGGTATAACTTCGAATCCGAGTAGTTAAAGCTCTCGTAGTTTGCTAGTAACGGTTTAGATACGATTCTTGTGCTCAAGTCCTTGTTACGAAGCTTTGATAATCGTTTTTCATATATTCCGCCTCCCCGCAAGCTCGTGGGGTGCGTGACATGGACTTACAGTGGTATCAGAGCTAACTAAACCATTACTAGCTTGTTAATAACTAATTAGAAGTTCAATTGACGGAAAAATGCGAAAAACGAAAAACCTTACCCTAACAGTTCTGTTATTTTTAAACATGTCTAAAAAATTATATGATATGCCTTAAAATTCACAGCAGGGAAATATAAGAATTCTGAGAAAATACGAGACCCTAACTCAGCAAGATGGCGGCGGATCCGCGGCAAGATGGTGCATTCGGCCGTGGATCCGCCGCCGAGTCAACTCCGAGTTGACTCGGATTTCCTCTGTAATTCATATTTTATGGTTTTCTGTTTTCCAGAATGTTGTGTTTCTACCCAGGTTACTTCAGTGCTGCTTTGCTTTTGGGGTAGACACGGAAAAAGGAAGTCGATCGATATTCTAAGTTATTTGCTAATTGGGTTTTTATCTGTAATGTTTAATGTGTTCGTAAACCTCCCCTAGCTGCTAGTATGTCGGTTGGCAGGGGGTTGCACATTTCTGTAATGTTTATTGTTTGTATATATGGACTTGATTGGAGTGTTGTGATGATTAGCCGGGGTTTGAGATGGGTTTAATATTCATTCATTCGATGTAAATGTAATATGATGTAATATTCTTTTGCGGGGCGCATCCAGGTTGCGGTTGTAGCCACCGTTGTATTATTTCATTTTACTGTTTTTGCTCCTAGGATAGACCCAAGGCGGGGTACGTTGAAGTGTTTAGTGGCCTACTCACGTTAGTGAGGGAGACTGCTTCACTTCGGGTACTTGGCGGGTAATTTACCGTACCCGTAGGGGTCTAGGGTTGGGGTAATGGCTATTCATCACAACTGTGTAATCCGTCTTTTATTGCAGGCTCAAAGCAAATGCGGATTGCTAGTATATCCAATAAAGTTCATCAGGGATCTTGAATACTTATTATTGCGTCTGACGAATGTACAATATCTATATATGATAGTTATTAGACGTCACTTATGTTTTAAACCCGCGCTAGACCAGCCCCCGCTCTGTCGTTAGTTAAGTAACCTAACGGGTGATGACGGGACCCCGTGGTGAATGCGGATGGCATAAGAGGACGTGGTATTTTCGTTGTTTTCTGCAATGATAGGATAAATGATGGGACGCATTATTATAATGCAAAGAAAATAAACCAATGTTTAAACGTTGGAAAAAATTTAAAAGAAACCACTCGGTTATTTTAAAAAGGAGCAGAATTTTTAATTATGGAGCTTTAACCACTCCTTTTAAAAAAGTATCAGGTTCCTTCGATTATATCAAGTTCACTACGTTCACGGTCATTTCATTTGGGTATTCAATAGTATTCAAGCTATGTATTTTGACCAACGCCAAGGCATAGTGTTTGGTAGCTGCTGGGTATTTCATTTGTTACATAGATAGATGTGTTAGTTTGGGACAGTCGTATTATCATTTTGGCCAACGTCAAGGTTATGTACGGGTGGGTTCAAATTAACAAGGATAATGATGGGTAGAACTTGACATGTGACTTATGATATTTTGACAAACGCCATGGTCATAAGAGCATGGGGCAAAAATCTATATCGGGAATTTCTAAAGAAATTGAAATTTGCAGAAAGTGCATACCATTTTGGAGTTTGATGAATGTTTGTAGGATTCCTTCAGCATTATCATACGATGATATTTTGGATCCTGATCCTACTGTGAGTATATACTACTTATCAGGAGATTCGTCACTTAACGATCAATGCTATAAACCAAGTAGGTGCCGAGAAAGGTGTCAGCGGGGCTACGCCCCCAGAGAAAAGAGGTTATTTAATTAAGGAACTTCGCGAAAGCGTTGGAAAACCTCCCTCGAAGTATCGACACTGACCTGGCTGAACGGTTAAAGCAAGAATTGTACGGTGAGAATAGTCCTGGTTAATTCTTCTTTTTTGGTTTGAGGAGGGATTCGAGAAACAGTGGGAGCCATCCTGTTTAGATAAATTAAAAACCACTCTAAACTTGAATGAGCATCATGCTAAAAGTGTTTTCTTCTCTCTCTTAATTGCAGCGACCTTGTGACCATGACTAAGTTACATCTAGATAATAAATTGACTGAATCTAACTTATATGACCGGCAAAGGTCTGTCCAGATGTCCATTGCCTATGACAAGCTGGACCAACCTATTACTACTCAAGATCCCTCCGTCCCAGGTCCAGTTTCCACCATCACGGATATTGATATCCGTCATACAAGGGAAAAGGGTAAAACGAAAGCCAAGTGTCTCGTGTTAGCTTCAGTTGATGGTGTAAACCAGAAGCAGCACGAGAAGATGGACTCAGTTTCCATCTTTCTCCATAAATATTTATATGGAGAGCAATCTCATATCGCAATATATGAGACCTCGACCGAATTAATTCAAGCGAGGTTGGCCGTCGGGTCATCTGTAGGGGACAACGTCCTTACAATGACTAGCTATATTGATGAGCTCAAGGACCTGGAGACCACGTTGGGAAACGGGTCAAATATTGACTTAATTCTACAATCTTTGCCTCCTACCCTGAAGGAAACCAGGGAAGTAGAATGAAAGAGAAGGGCAAAAGTTTCGGGACTGGATATAGTAAAAGAGGGACGTCCTTATTGTTATGGGATTGGGCATAGGCAGAAAGATTGCAGGGCTTTAGAAGCCAGTAGCCAGGATACGAAGTATGTTGTGGCTTCAGCCTCAAGTGTATTTGTTATTGAGAACTGTTTGTCAATTAACTCTACTTCCTGGGTACTCGATACCGGAGCACGATCTCATATCTGTAATTCATTACATGCATTGAGAAACCGTAGTGTTATGAAGGTAGGTGATTTGTCTTTCAGAGTTGCAAACGGAATGAGCGTGGACGCTGAATCCGTGGGAGAATATCGCCTAGGTTTGACAAGTGGGCAGATATTGATTCTACGTAACTATCTGTATGTACCTAGTATGACTTGTAATATCATATCAGTATCCTCACTTTCAAAAGAGGGATATGATTTTACATTCGTAAGCGATGTAGTTAACATCCACCTAAATCAAGTTTTGATTGGGTCCGGTACATTAGATAACGGCATATACGTATTGACTTAAGCTCAGGTTTTCAATGTCCAGAACACACTTAAAAGAAAGTCTCCAGAATTAAATCAGGCTTTCTTATGGCATTGTAGACTAGGTCACATCAATGAGAGAAGGTTGACTGAATTACACAGAGAAGGATATTTGAATCCGTTCGAATATCAATCTTTTGCTACTTGTGAATCTTGTCTCATAAGAAAGATGACAAAAACTCCGTTTACTGGACACGGAGTAAGAGCAACCGAGCTCTTGGGACTCGTACACAGTGACGTGTACGGTCCAATGTCTACACATGCGCGAGGTGGTTATTCCTACTTCATTACTTTTACGGATGATTTCTCTTGGTATGGATATGTCTTCTTAATGAAGCATAAATCCGAGGCCTTTGAGAAATTCCAAGAATACAGGAATGAAGTGGAAAAACAAACAGGCAAGAGTATAAAGACACTGAGATCTGATCGAGGTGGTGAATACTTAAGTGCCGAGTTCCTGGGTTACTTAAAAGAGAATGGAATTCTCTCTCAGCTTACTCCTCCATACACACCACAACACAACGGTGTATCGGAAAGGAGGAATCGAACCCTATTGGATATGGTTCGTTCCATGATGAGTAACGCTGAGTTACCGCGATCATTCTGGGGATATGCACTAGAATAAGCTGCATATCTTTTGAACCTAGTTCCTACCAAGATTGTGCCTACCACACCATATTAGATGTGGAGTGGAAAGAAACCATATCTTCAGTATCTGAAGATTTGGGGATGTCCAGCTTTTGTTAAAAAGCAGCATGTGGACAAGCTCGAGGCACGATCAGTACATTGTAAGTTTGTAGGATATCCAAAGAACTCCAAGGGGTATCTATTCTATTTCGCAGAGGAACAAAAAGTTTTTGTTTCTCGTAAAACCCATTTTCTAGAATATTAGTTTTTAGAAAAGGAAACAAGTGGGAGAGAAATAGAACTGGAAGAAATTCCAGAACCACAAACTACTACTGAAAGTATGGTAGAACCTGAGGCTTCAGAAGAAAGGGACATCCCAACGCCACTCCGCAGGAGTAGTAGGCAGTCTCATCCGTCCGAGAGATACTATGATTTTCTCATAGACGGGGATAGAGAGGTCTGCAATATTGACTATGATGAGCCTACTAGCTTCCAGCAAGCCATTCAGAGCGGTGACTCAGTAAATGGCTGGATGCAATGCGGACCGAAATGGAGTCCATGTACACTAACAAAGTATGGACTTTGGACATTGCTCCAGATAGGGTAAAACCCGTAGGATGCAAATGGATGTTCAAAAAGAAGATTGGTGTAGATTGACAGGTTGAAACCTACAAGGCTAGACTTGTTGCAAAGGGTTTCTGTCAAAGACCTGGTTTGGACTATGACGAAACTTTTTCTCCAGTGGCTATGCTTAAATCCATTCGGGTCCTTCTTGCTATTGCTGCCTTCCACGATTATGAAATCTGGCAGATGGACGTAAAGACGGCCTTTCTAAAGGGTAATTTAGAAGAGAGCGTCTATATGGATCAGCCAGAGGGATTCATTCAGAGTGGGAGCAGCGGTAAAGTATGCAAGTTTCTTAAGTCCATTTATGGACTAAAGCAGGCATCGCGGAGCTGGAACATCTGTTTTGATGATACTGTCAAAGAATTTGACTTTATCAAAAATCCAGATGAACCATGCATATACAGTAAGATTGTAGGGAGAGCTGCAGTATTCCTCGTTTTGTACGTGGATGACATTCTCCTAATAGGAAATGATATTCCTATGTTACAGTCAGTCAAAAGATTCTTATCACAGAAATTGTCCATGAAAGACCTGGGTGATGCCACCTACATTCTGGGGATCCGGATCTATCGTGATAGATCAAAAAGGATGTTGGGACTTTCAGAGTCCAGATACATAGACACCATAGTGAAGAGATTCAGTATGGATGATTTTATGCGCGGGAACCTACCGGCTTGTCATGGATCACCCTCTCCAAAGAGATGTCTCCCAAGACTGATTTGGAAAGGGATCGCATGTCAATTATACCCTACGGTTCTGTGGTAGGCTCTATAATGTATGCGATATTATGTACCAGACCAGATGTAGCATACGCATTAAGCGTTGTAAGCCGGTATCAGGCAAACCCAGGGGAGAAGCACTGGATAGCAGTAAAGAACATTCTCAAGTACCTGAGGAGGACTAAGGAGATATTCTTGGTGTATGGAGGAAAAGACTTCCAGTTGGAGGCCTTTACCGACTCCGGCTTCCAGAGTGACAAGGATGACTCCAAATCCATGTCGGGTTATGTCTTTACCCTCAATGGAGGGGCGGTCTGTTGGAAGAGTTCCAAGTAGGAGACCGTTGCTGACTCAACGATGGAAGCAGAGTACATAGCTGCTTGCGATGCCGCAAAAGAAGATGTCTGGATGAAGAAGTTCGTCACAGAACTTCAGGTGGTTCCTACCAGTGTTGATCCAATACCTCTGTATTGTGACAACAACGGCGCTATAGCTTTAGCGAAGAAACCCAGGTCCTATCAGAAATCCAGACACATCTTAAAGCGGTATCACCTGATTAGGGAGATCGTAGATCGCCGGGAGATCGAGGTGAAAAGAGTAGAGACGGAGAATAACATTGCTGATCCATTCATAAAGGCCATTCCTCAGACGCAGTTCGAGAGGCTATTCGAGATGATAGGTCTACGATATGCCAGCTCATGGCCCTAGTGCAAGTGGGAGATTGTTAGTGTATATGCACTGGGGGCCATTATTGTATCATACTTGTATGTATATTACTTAATGGAAGCTTGGGATATTCACAGTTGTATATACAGTCTTGCTAAAAATGGTAGTATGCTACTTGGTTTGTGTCTACTTTAATATGTGCATATGTTTCTTATAACGTATCACTTATACATATTAGTAGAGCCCATAGGATCTTTGCTTGATTACCAGCATTGTGATGGCAGTCACACTAGTGGGGATTGGGTAGTCTATAAGCAACATCCTATACTTGTCCCTTGTCATAGGATTATCGAGACTGGGCATCGATACTCTAGAGTAGACTAGTGTGTACGCTTCTCATCCCAGTTGGGGAGATGGTCTGTCCCACAGCCATCAGTACGTCGTACTGGAGATAGTATATAGGTGCTCGTTAGGTTACGGGTACACCGGACAGGACTCTCAGGGGACTGTTGGTTGGTATTATACCAATCGTCAGTTAACAGTTCCCAGGTGACATGAGTACAGCATAGTCCGCAGACTTGACACTGCTACTTCGCCTCGAGTGTGTCCCACTGTTCTTAGATTGCTACCCTACCATGGCTCAAAGGAGTCATGCAAACAGGTAGCAGTTGGGTGCAGTCCCGAGCACTTGGAGGCAGTGGCGGTTAGAAAGGATTCGTCTCTCCCGGTATTGGGAGTTGATATCGTGCTGTGTCAGAGAGCCATTACGCAAATTCCCTGGCCAGGGCAAGCGAGATTTACTGGTAGGTTCCAGTAGTTTCTCAGGGTGTAATGGGCTACGGTCCGACACGACTTATACCGCTATTAGGGGACTGACGCTTTCCGCCCCCTAGGCTAGATATGCGATAGTCTTAGACGAACAGACCAGACTGTACGGAGATTGTCACATCAGGCTCAGTAGGAGTTCGGATGGGTTACCTCATCGGCCTTCTTATCGACATCTACCTAGGGACTGTTACGTACAGCTACTGCCGCTTGCGGTCTGTGGTTAAACCCACTGCCAGCGTAGTGTCGAGTCTTTAGAGTCCCACACAGAGAGTTTCCCTGCTCCAGGCGAAACGATATAGAGGTCGTATGGTCTTACGACAAGGGTTCAGACACATACGTGTGTTTACGCACGTACGACGTTCGGACAGTTTTTACTAGTCGGCTTTAGTTTAAGCTAGATTCTAGTATCAGGTTATTGGATTTATACAGTCTAAAGTTTTTCCGTGTTTTCTCGGATTGGAGGGGCGTTCTCGTAATTTTCCGGGAAGCTTCTAGAAGTATGGTGACTTGGGGGTTAAGGTGGCATATGCATTAATTAGATTAATGAGTCATGTAGTGATTCATACAATGAGTTCATGATTCATTTAATGTTTTATATGACTCATGTGATGAATCACTTAGTGTATTAATGAAACATAGAGACAATTCATTATTTGTTATTTACTTAATATTATCATATGTTTCATATATACACAAATGATTTCATTCATCCAAAAGGATTCACTTTCTCACCTTCTCTCTCCTCAAGCTCTCTCTCTCTTCAAACCCTAACCCTAACCTCTCATGAGTTGAGATCAAGGGTTAGCTAGACTAATACATCCATAATCTCACTCTATATCCCCTAGGTAGCTAAGATTAGCACTTTGAGCAACCTAGTTATCTCAAGTTAGAGATCAAGTTTGGCGTAGGAGCTCTCGGGTGGATCGTCTTTGACTCGAGGAGGCCGTTGAGGTGCCGATGTTCCAAGGATCCTACGAGGAGTGTAGGACAACGATGAAGACCCGAAGGATAAGTAACGTGAGGTATAACTTCGAATCCGAGTAGTTAATCCTCTCGTAGTTTGCTAGTAACGGTTTAGATACGATTCTTGCGCTCAAGTCCGTGTTACGAAGCTTTGTTAATCGTTTTTCATATATTCCGCCTCCCCGTAATCTCGTGGGGTGCGTGACATGGACTTACAATATTAGGTATCAGGGCAAGGGTATTATAGCTTGAATTGAATTTTTGAGTGTAGGGGTGCAAATATACACACACGTTGGGGTATACAATCGATGTTTGGATAAAAGATACGACTTATATTTTCTGTAAAGTTGATAAAAATCCTTGATTTGAGACCACACACTTTAGAAGGAAAACTCAGGAGATACCAACAACTTTCTAAACATTTTTGGAACGTATAAGATCTAAGGTTAAAAAGATAGGAGGTGTGAAACATAAGGGTTGAATATTTCTAACTTAGGATAATAGAGTTTCTAACGTAAATACTAATTGTAGGAGTTGAATCGATGTTAACTTATGACACTAGCTTGACTGGATTTTATGGGTGTAATCCGCTGAAAAACCCTCAGGAGACAACACTCCTCCTACTAGGGACACCTAGAGGTTTAAAGGCTTATTGCACGAGCTCAGTGCAATCGCGTTCCCTGCTGAAGTAAGGTTAGGATTTTTTTGTGAATAATTGGTTTTGCTCGGAACAAGCAAAAGTTAAGTTTGGGGGTATTTTTTTAATACTAGAATATTGCTTTTACTACCGCCCATTCTTACGGTCGTTTGTTTATAGGTAGGTGCTTTTAATCCGTGTTTGCTACATATTTACAGGCTACAGGTTCCTAGTCCAAAATAACGCAATTGATACAAAATCTCCATTGTTACGCCAAAATACAGAACATTTGTTGACAGCAGATAAAAGCCGGGTTCCGGTCATCCGTATCGATCCAGTGCCGCGTACCAGTTCCAGAGACAAGACATATGACAATGGTCATTCGTGTCTCGGACAAGCACAGAGCACGAGGGGGGCGGCACAAGGATCAATGGGTGCGCGGAGCTCGAGGGAGAAAAGGTCAAAAGTATTATTTTTGATGCCATTTTGGACCATTGCAGATCTAAAGCAATTGTGGAAGCAATTTGCAATTTGGTACATGTAGAACAATAGAAAATAGCAACACAGGGAAACCCCAAAAATATGACATCCCAACTCCCCAGAACGGCCGCGGATCCGCGGCCAACATGGCGACTCGGCCGCGGATCCGCGGCCGAGTTGACTCTGTGGAAGTTGAATTTTTAGGGGTAGTGATTGGTAGAGATTCTGCGTGTTCAAGTTTAGTTAATTACCGCAATCAAGACGGTTTCGTATGTAGCTAGCCGGTTGAGTACGGGTCGTCCGCAGGGAGATGAGAATCTTTTTCTAAGTGCTTTAACGAGTTAAGTCTAATTTTCCAGATTTGTTTGTGATTAACTAAGTGTTAAAATGAGTGTAAAGAGAGCTTGTTAGGGTTAGGATTAGGTTAGTTTGAGTTAGGAGTCGCTCACTTCTTTCGTTGCCACTCTTAATATCGGTGTTACGGTAATCGGCAACAACGGGGATTAGCACGACTAGGAAGGAACTTGCGAGTATAAGCTAGGCTTTCCAACGCTTAAGTTCTTCCTTTTGGTGCCTGTCCGTCCGTTCTTGGCTCTTAGCCATAACCTCCGGTTAATTCAACCACAACCGGTCTCACTACGGAATCACCGCTATCATGTAGGATAGGGTGCCGTAAGGAGCGGATTGTGGTTCAATTAACGGGAGTCGATTTAAGATATTGGGCAAGGAAAGAGTGAGAGAGATTTCCTTCTCTCAAACTTCCCTTATCATACCCTAACAAGTATGGAAATTACTCACCCATCACAAGGAGAACGAAAAATAAAACAAAGGAGGGAGATAGAAAGAAAGAGATTAGAAGATAACAACTAGCTATTTGCGACCTCACCTTGGCAAGGATCAAGCGTAAGCATCATGGTTGTTTAAGGATAAAGGAAAAGAGAAAAGAAAGAAACAACAATAAATAACAACAACTACTTATCAATTAAAGATTACAAGCAATTAACATAACAAGAGCAAGACAAGTATGATAACAAAATGAACTTCTTTATTCATTATTCTTCACTCACAAAAGCTCACTGCAAGTTTTTTAATGGAGAAGAGATGAGAGGAGGAAGAAGAACAACACTAAAACCTAAAATCTAAATACAAGATTAAGCACCCTTGGCTTCACAAGGTTCTGGGCTATTTATAGGCAGGGAAAAGGAAATCTAGGGCAATATTCTGGCACAACATGAAATGACCAAAAAGCTCCTGCAAAATCATCATCTGCGGCGCCAATACGGCCGCGGAACTGCGGCCTAGACCCCCTATTGGTCGCGGTTCCGCGGCCGTATAGGTGAGTTGGGGTCTCGGTTTTCTTATGCTTCCCTGGTTTTCTATGTCCTTTATTCTGGTACATGTGTTTTCTCAGATTTTCTTCACGATTTTTCCAGAATTTCTGTTGAGCAAAAGGTGATTTGATGTGGATCTTTTTGTCATGATTTCCTCGAGCTCCGCGTAGATTTCTTGAATCTTGTGTTGCCATTGAGCCTTGTGCATGAAAATGACATTGATTTGCCATTTTGTCTCTTAAACTGGTGTGTGGCAACAGACGGATAAAGAGCGGAGACCCGTGTTTTATCTGTGGTTGGCAGGAACCCGGGTTTTGTCGTGTTTTTCCATGAATTTCACCGTACAGAGCCGTGAACCTGTATCCTGCAATTGACTAGCAAACACGGCTCAAGAGTACCTACCCATATGCAATGTGATAAAAATTGGGCGGTATAAAAAAGCAAAAATCTGATATGAACAAATAACCCCAAACTTATCATTTGCTCGTCCCGAGCAAAGCCGATTTATTCACAAAAAATTTCCTAACCTCACTTTCGTAGGGAACGCGATTGCATTGAGCATGTGTAACAAGCCTTTAAACCTCTAGGTGTCCCTAGTAGGAGGAGTGTTGTCTCCTGTGGGTTTTCAGCGGATACTACCCACAAATTCCGGTCAAGCTAGTTTTGTAAAATAACTATGATTCAAACCCCTAAAGTTTTGTTTCAGAAAATAACAATTCTATGATCCTAAGTCTAGACTATCGAACCTTTATTTTTCACACCTCGCTTCTTATTTAACTACAGATTTTATATGTCTTTACGTGCGGTGCAAATAGTGTCGTTAAGTTCCAGAAGGATCGATTAAAGTCATCATGTCACACAATAAAGCCCAGATAACAATTTTAAAAAGGATCACATAAGTTTTATAAAGAGTTAAGTATTTTTCAAGTTTCGTTTTCCAGTAAGGTTTCAACTTCAGAATTTCTATCTTCCCTAACAGGAAACTAGGTCCTATTTTTCACTCCACCTTTTTTTTGATTTCATTTCATACACACCTCTGTGAACGTGCAAAAGTCTTTATCATCGAATAAAACCTTCATATCTCCGCTAAAATTTTTATAAAAGCCTGTCTTTTATCAAGATTATTCTCACACAAAGAACCGTTAGGAATTTTAACTCGGAGAGAACACTTGCTTGACTTTGTTTTAATCTGGACTTTCTAGGCTTCTTAGCGAGCTTTGGGCCAATGCACCCAAACCAGTTGGCTTTAGGGCATTAGGTGTAGAAACACCCCAGCGGACTTAATTACTCAAGTTACCTAGGTCCAAAAACAAAAGACAGTTTGGCGTGAAAATCATGATGATTTAATACGAACGGAGATATAACCGGCAGTTCAATTATTTTTTGGATAAAAGACGTGTTTAGTGGGTTCGGTGTGTAATCATTCCAATCAAGTTCCAGATGGGTTATTTTTCAGACTTAGTTCCAATTAAGGCATCAATAACATTCCTTCATATTCGCTTTACTTCATAAACTATTCTTGGTATTACTTATTTCAGAACAAACCTATTTGATCCTCAGAAAATCATTTATCTATTTAAAAGTTTTTAAACATAAAAGACTTGTCATCTAATTTCCAAAACTCACGACACGTGTAGTGTGATGTAAAGACGTATATCGGCCATAGTTAACTTCAAAGGAGAGTCATCTTTCAGATTTTCAAAATCTAAACATAAGATTTTAGTTATCCTTATTTTATCAAACAAAACCGTCGAAATGTTGAATCAGAGTCCTCCCACCAGCTAACTTGACAGAAAAGTGTTTATATTTTTAGAAAATTTTCAGATTTTTTTGGATTTTATGGATTTTAATAGGCAGATGCAAAATATACATATGAATGCGAAGGTAAGAAATGCGTACCGAGCGTATCCCCAAACTTAAACTGGATAGTGTCCTCACTGTTATTGCATGAAGAGATCATTTGAAGGGTCAAAATTGTCGGTTAGATATACACAATTTTTTTTTAAAGAAAAGAAAAAGAATATCCACAAAAATGTTCAAAATGGTATATACATATCCCCAAACTTATTTGGAACAGTGTCCACTGTTCTTGGCTGGATAACCGAAGTTTGGTGGTAGGCAGAGGAAGATTATGCAGGGTAAACCGGCTCCTGTAAAACCAGGAGCTCCTCTGTTGGTTCGGCGCTAAGGTACGGTTTGAGTCGGTGTCCATTTACTTTGAAAAATGAACCGTCCTTTGGATTCTCCAAATCCACAGCGCCATGCGGATACACATTCCGCACAAAATACGGCCCTTTCCAGCGAGATCTGAGCTTTCCTGGATGGAAGTGTAGTCGGGTGTCGTAAAGCAGTACCTGTTGACCAGGTACGAAAGTTTTGCGCAAAAGGTGTTTATCATGAAACACCTTCGTTCGGTTCTTAACGACAACCGCGTTATCGTAAGCCTCAACCCTAAGCTCGCTCAGTTCGTTCAGTTGCAGCTTCCGATGGCTGCCCGCATCTTCAAGAGACAGATTCAGCTCCTTTATCGCCCAAAATGCGCGATGCTCTATTTCGACAGGTAGGGGGCAGGCTTTTCCGTATACAAGTCGATAGGGAGACATGCCAAGATCGGTCTTATAAGCGGTTCGAAATGCCCAAAGGGCATCAGTGAGTTTCAGCGACCAATCTTTTCGGTTCTTGGAAACCGTCTTCTCCAGTATCTGCTTGATTTGCCGATTTGAAACTTCGGCCTGCCCGCAGGTTTGGGGGTGGTAGGGCGTGGATAGCTTATGATTAATGGAATATTTCCGCATCAAGGCCTCGAAAGTCTTGTTGCAGAAATGACTTCCATTGTCGCTAATGATCGCTCGGGGGTGCCCAAAATGGGAGAAAATGTTTTCTTTAAGAAACCTAACGACAACCTTGTTGTCGTTAGTCCGGCTGGGCACAGCCTCGACCCACTTAGAGACGTAATCAACAGCGAGAAGGATGTACAAGTTCCCAAAAGAGCTGGGAAACGGCCCCATGAAATCTATCCCCTAAACATCGAAAATCTCCACAACCAAGATTGGTTGGAGCGGCATCTCGTTCCTCCGGGATATCCGGCCCAAGTGTTGGCACCGGGAGCAAGTCTTGCAATAGTCATGAGCGTCTTTGAAGAGTTGTGGCAAGTAGAAACCACATTGCAAGATCTTCTCAGCTGTCTTTCTGGGGCCAAAATGCCCGCCGCATGCTTGATCGTGGCAAAATGACAGCACACGCTTGAATTCCTCGTCAGGGACACACCGACGAATAATCTGGTCGGGGCAGTACTTGAAAAGACAGGGTTCGTCCCAGTAAAAGTGTTTTACTTGGGATAAGAAGCGAAGTCTGTCCTGACTTGACCATTCAGTCGGTAGTAATCCTGTGGCCAAATAGTTCATAATATCTGCGAACCAGGGTTCGCAAGATACTGTCAAGAGAGCTGTTCATCCGGGAAAACGTCGTTGATCGGAATTGGAAGCGAAGGCGAAGAAGGAAGTCGTGAGAGATGGTCGGCAACTACGTTTTCACATCCTCGTTTGTCCTTAATGACAAGGTCAAACTCTTGAAGCAATAGGATCCAACGTATTAGCCGAGATTTTGCATCTTTCTTCGCAAAAAGATGGCGCAGAGCAGAATGGTCTGTGTAGACAATGACTGGAGAGCCGATGAGGTAGGGCCTGAACTTTTCTAAAGCAAATACAACAGCCAAGAATTCCTTCTCAGTTGTTGTATAATTGAGTTGGGCGTCGTTCAGGGTTCGGCTCGCATAATAGATTACGTGCGGCATCTTGTTGATGTGTTGTCCAAGGACAGCACCAATGGCAAAGTCAGATGCATCGCACATAATCTCAAATGGGTGCGTCCAGTCAGGTGAAGAAAGAACGGGAGCAGAAGTGAGTGAGCTTTTCAATGACTCGAATGCAGTCACACAGCTTAAGTTGAAGTCGAATGGCGTGTCCTTGGCCAGCAAAAGAGTCAAGGGCCTAGCAATCTTGCTAAAGTCCTTGATGAACCGTCTATAGAAACCGGCATGGCTAAGGAAGGCTCGGATATCTCTGACGCATCGGGGAGGAGGTAGATTGGAAATAACCTCAATCTTTGCTTTGTCAGCCTCTATACCATTTTGCGAGATGATATGTCCTAAGACAATACCTTCACGCACCATCAAGTGGCACTTCTCCCAATTCAAAGTGAGATTCTTGTCCTTACATCGGGTAAGGACAGCGTCAAGATGTAGCAAACACTTGTTGAAGGAATCGCCGTAGATGGAGAAATCATCCATGAAGATCTCCAGAAATTTTTCCACCATGTCTGAGAAGATTCCCATCATACACCGCTGGAAGGTAGCGGGCGCATTGCATAACCCAAAGGGCATGCGACGATATGCAAACGTGCCGAAAGGACAAGTGAATGTGGTCTTGTCCTGGTCTTTTTCGGCTATGGGAATTTGATTATAGCCACAGTAGCCATCAAGAAAGCAGTAGTACTCGTGTCCAGCCAATCGTTCAAGCATTTGGTCAATGAAAGGTAGCGGAAAGTGGTCTTTCCGCGTTGCGGCGTTGAGTTTTCAGTAATCAATGCATACTCGCCACCCAGTTTGGGTGCGAGTAGGGATTAACTCATTCGCCTCGTTAGTGATGACCGTTATACCTGATTTCTTGGGGACAACGTGAATGGGGCTAACCCACTGGCTATCAGAGATAGGGTAAATGATACCACTATCCAGACATTTTACGATCTCCTTCTTCACAGCCTCTTTCATAACTAGGTTGAGACGTCTTTGTGGATCCCTGGCTGGTTTGGCATCATCCATCAGATGAATGTGATGTTCAACGATCAGGGGACTAATCCCCTTGATGTCCGCCATGGACCAGCCAAAAGCTTGCCTATTGCTGTGCAAGACCGCAAGAAGGGCTTTCTCTTGCTCTGGAGCTAGAGAAGCCGAGATGATGACAGGGAGGGTCTCGTTCTCACCTAAGTAAGCATACTTAAGGTGAGACGGCAAAGGCTTGAGTTCGAGCGTTGGAGGTGAAACGATTGAAGGCAAGATTGGTGCAAAGGTCTCAAACTCAAAGGACTCCAGCAAAGGTTCAAAACGAGTGTAGGCGACCGAGTTGGATGGTTCAGGTAACTCATCCGGAAATTCGAAGGATTCAAACTCGGGTTGTGAGCGGCTAAGATCGTTCGAGAACATGAAACACTCGTAGTCGTTGTCGGGCGCAGAAACAGCAGCAGGTTCGAAGAGGAACGCACTAGTGGCGTCAAGGTTATCGTGATCAAACAGAAACTCCTCGAATTCACACTCTTCTGGGGTGATCTCCTGGATCGAGCAGACGTCCAGTATATGAGCATTACGTTCGGAGGGCTGATTCCCCGACATAAAAATATTGAGTTCAATTGTCATGTTTCCAAAAGAGAGGTTCATCGAACCATTGCGACAATTGATCACAGCATTTAAGGTTGCAAGGAATGGGCGACCGAGTATCACCAGAATTTGATTCCGGGGGTTAGCTACAGGCTGTGTATCTAATACAATGAACTCAACGGGGAATATGAAGTCCCCGACTTTGATTAACACATCCTCTAGCTCACCCTTAGGATGGGTGATCGATCGGTCGACCATTTGGAGAGTACAGTGTGTGGGTTTCACCTCTCCTACGCCTAATTGCTCGTATACTGAGTACGGAAGCAGGTTAACACTGGCACCAAGATCTAATAGTGCGGGGTTGATGTTCTTATCCCCAATGGTAATAGAAATCGTAGGACAGCCAGGGTCTTTCCGTTTTTGTGGTAAAGATTGGGTAAGGGCATCACTCACAGCACTAGCCAAGAAAACTTTCTTGGGTACCTGAGACTTCCTCTTTTTCGTGCACAAGTCTTTTAAGATTTTCGTGTAGGACGGGACTTGTCGGACAACATCTAAAAGAGGAATGTTAATGTTAACCTGCTTAAATAACTCCAGAATCTTCTCCATTTGTGGATTTTGTTTGGTGGACTTCAACCGGTTTGGAAATGGAACGTTTTTAAAATTGATTGAGTCCAATGCTGGAGGAGGAGATTGTGGAGTTGGAACGGATCCCAGAACTGGTGTTTTTGCGGAGTGAGAAGTGGGTCCGTTCAAAGCAGAAGAAGAGGAAGAGCCTTTTGAAGAATGGAGAATAGGCTCAGAAGACGAAGACGAAGAAGAAGAAGAAGAAGAAACGGCCGGGGTGTCATCGTTGATCCGTGTGCCGATGTTGTTTTGCAGCATCCTTCCCGATCTCAATGTGGTCACGACACTCAAATTATGGTTCTGTTGTTCAAGAGCAACATGTACATTATGTGGGTGACCGGGATTTGGGAGTGGCTGGGACGGGAGTTTCCCCTTCTCTCGCTCGCTTAAGGCCGCATTCAGCTGTGCAATCCGGGCCTCGATGGTCTTGATGCTTTGCCCGTGAGCGGCAGTGTGTTGCACTAAGGACTGAATGGAAGACTGGATGTTTGCGGTGGATTGTGTCGATTGTTTAACGAACGCCTCCAGACTTCGTTCGAGCGAGGAAACCTTATCGTTGTTTGACGGAACAAAATTGTTTTGGGGAAAAGAATTGTTGGGTGCAAAGTTGTTCGTCTGATTTTGAAAAGGTTGGGGTTGGAAGGGCTGCTGGTGTTAGTTATATGTAAGCCCTAGAGGCCATTACTGTACATAGGATGTATATTGTAGTGGATGCTGGGACATATATAGGGAAGACTTTCTTGCTCGACATGATAGTATGCTATCTGGTTGCTCTTTACCTTAACGTGTACACAGATTGCCTCTCTATTACATGTTGGTAAAGCCCTTAGGATGTGTACTTGACTACCTGGACTATGATGCGGATCATACTAGTGGGGACATGGTAGTCCATAAGTACATCCTTCAAAGTCCCTAGTCGTGGGTATATCGAGACGGGGCATCGATATACCAGAGTAGACTAGCCTATACCTTCTCGATCCATACAGATGGGCGATGGATGATCCCATATCCATTGGTGTTTGACATCAGAGATGATATACGGGTGCTCAGTAGAGACTGGGTACACTGGACGGACTCGCCGAGAACTCCCAGATGGTATTATACCTCATGTCAGATGGCAGTTCTCTAGTGACACTGGTACAGAGTAGTCTGTTGACCCGAGATCGTCATAGAGTCTTGTGTGGTTCCCACTGCGCTTTGATTTCCATCATACCACGTCCAAGAGGGCATGCAAAACGGTGGTTTTTGGATACAGTCCCGAGTCACATGGAGGCAATGAGCGATAGGAGGGGATTCGTCTCTCCCGGTATAGGGGGTTGATGTTGCGCTGTGTTCGATTGGCTATAACAGGAAATCCCTGGCCAGGGTTGCTGAGATTTACTGGTAAGTGTTACCAGTAGTTTCTCGAATTGTTATAGACCTCATATCGACACGACTTATCGAGCTACTGGGGTCTGACGTTTACCACCCCTAGGCAAGATATGCGACATATCAGACGACGAGACCGGACTGTACGGTAGTGTTACTGGTTGGATTCACTGGAGTGTGAGCGGGCTTGCTCGTCGATCTTCTGATCGCTCAATACCCGGGTGGTCGTTACGTTTAGCAGACCGCTTGCGGCTTGTGGGTGCTTGATATGATCATCACCTGCTGCCGGCGTATTGACGAGTCTTTAGAGTCCTACACAGAGGTTTCCTGGCTCAAGCGAAACGAAATAGGAGCGCATATGAGATATGCGCGGGACCGAGAATAATACGTGTATGTGATACCGTATTCCATTCTCGCGATGAATGTATCGAATGGTTATATGCGATATAACCTAGTTATCGAATCGAGGGTTGATTCGATAAGCCGATACATTGGATATTAGTCGGTTATATGCGATATGACCGGATCGTTAAATCAAGTGTTGATTTAATGATTTAATGAATAATTATATATTTGATATATTACTTTGCATTAACTAGTATTGGTTCGCTTAAAAAATGGATTTTCTCGCTCGGATGTGCACATTGTATATTCGATATAGTTTTGTGCACTTGATTGTATCATGTTTGATGATACATGTTATGCTAGGGTTTTAGTGTAAAGATCAAACCATGGTTACATGATAATGGTTAGGGTTTTGTTTTATTCCCTTATTTATTTATCTATTTCTTTTTGGAAAATAAATTTGCATAAAGAGAAAATGGTGGTTATCATTTGTTTCTTTCATGAAGATTCATGAAAGTTTGACTTAGTCACCATTTTGTCTCATGCTTAACCCTAACCATTCATTTGAACCTTAGTTAGTTCTCTACACTTTACCATGGTAGAAGTTATGATAAGAATTGATTTTCTTTTCTATTTTTTGAATATTCTTATCATAACTATTATCATCTTCTTCTTCATCTTCTAAAAAGAAGAAAGCTTTCTTCATCAATGGTGGATTGATGAAACAAGTAAGAAATCCAATTCTAAAGTCTACCCACTTCCTATTTCTTCATGCTCTACCTCTTTCCAAGTAGTAGAGTTTGTTTCCTTCACAAGTTATCATGGCTTGGTGAAGGTGGAGCTTGATCTTGCGATGCTTCGACGTAGATCATCTTCGGCATGTCGTCGATGACCTAACCCGCCTATTCTCCGATGAAGCCGACGCTAGAGCCCGGGAATTCATTTGGACAGCAAGGGGACTTCGTTTCGGAGCTATGGAGGTGGAGCACCGGATCTACAAAGGTTGTATTTCCGTATTCTTGTAGTTAAGTGTAAACTAGTTTCTATTTCGCCTAGACATCTAGCTAACGATCCGTAGTCTAGGGTTTCTCGGCACCGTAAAATTTGAAACGGGCATGGTTGATGCCTTGTGAGACCTCCTTAGTGTGCCTAGGAACCCTACAGTGGTATCAGAGCCTAGCTAGAGCCTTAGGCGAAGTCTAGACGGATTTTGAAGTCCGATCGACCCGAAACCCCAACCCAAAATTGCTCTCTGTCCTTTTTTGAAAATTATGGATTTTTCAATATTAAAAATATGCATAAAATCAAGCAGGGTTTTTTATGAATTACTGTGAAATACGAGGGTCTGAATCGACTTTTCCACCGCGGAAACGCGGGACGTGCTATACATGGTGCGGCGGTTCCGCGGCAGTACTGTTCCTTTGTTTAATGATTTTTGCACAGTAACTCATATGATTTAATGCTGTATTTTCTGGGGTATTTTTATTGTGACTTGACAGGAGAGTATTCTAGGGCTGTATTGGGAATCAAAGATTCGATCGGATTATCAAATTTTGTCTGTGTGGCTTTCCGGATAAATTTTAGAATATGTTAAAAAGTTCGACCGGATATAAATACCCAATTTTTCCCCTGTCGGGAAATTTCTAAGTGTTGGATTTTTCCGTAGTTTAACGACGTTCTAAGTAGTGCAAGTAACTCGATGGACCCTCTAGAAGACAACAAACCTTAACTCGATTATGTGACCATCTTGAACTGCCCTTTGAACCTTCGGATTTGAGGCGGTACGGCGTGCCACATGTGAGGCGTTGGCTTGACCCTTCTACGGCTGGACCGTTGGTACTGAGGCACGAACTGAATGTTGTTAGACTTATTTCATGTGTTGAGCTGTATCGGGAAAACTTGGGTGTTCGATTGTTCGATCGAAAAGTTTAGCATTTTCTATTTATCCGGAATGGGATACAATAATTGGAATTCACAAGAAGTTATGAGATAACTGAATGAATGTTATAAACATAGCAGTTTCGTCTCACTTGATCGGTTGCCACGGAATTTTGATGTGATCAAAAGTCCGTCGCAATCACGTAGCGTATGCGGATACTCGCCGGGTAAACTTAATAGACAGCTTCACCCCATAGCCCCGACCAAGTGACTGTAGGAGAACCCCGTCGCCGAAAGCATCTGTCCGGGTGCTCGCGGGTGGCGGTGTTCCGCCTTGGTGCACTTCGTCGACGGTATCGGGGGTGCGGCCGCCTACTGAAGTTTGCGACGAGCATTCGATCAGGATGTCGGGAATCTTGTTGAATTGCCCGACTTGATATTGAAAAGAGTTTTCGATAATGAGACTAAAATGCGGGGTTTATAATTGTTAGGCATGCGATGTCTAAGTAATTCATTTGGTCAGGAATGCGATGTCTGAGGTGATTGCGGATTCCAACTGTTGTAGTTTTACACTTTCTTTTCTGTGATCATAAGTGTAATATGTGATATCGCCGGTTTCGTTGCTATATGTCAACGACAATTGGGATGCGCATATTTACTTACGTTGATGACATGTGATGTTATGTGTTGCTGGATATGTTATATTGGATCGTCGTGTTTGAATAGCCGGGGTTTTTTTAATGTGAGATGAGTGTTTTTCATTTTCATTCATGTAAAAACTTTTATGTAATATTCTTTTATTGGGGCACTTCCAGGTAGCGGAAGTTGTCACCGTTTGTATATTATTTACTTTTCCGCACTAGGATAGACCCAAGGAGGAGGGTACAAGTAACCGGGTTCTGGAGTCCAGTGGGAGACCAACTCGAGGAGTCGAGGCCGGGTCTCCTAACTCCAGAATTGGTAGGGTTGCTTGCCGCTCTCGTAGGGGTCTAGGGGTGTGGGTTTGGCTATTCATCACAACCGTGGAATCCGTGTTTTATACTGGCTCGTATTGAAAACACGGACGTCCTAGTATATCCAATATTTCATATGATTCTTCTGCTGCGATATCTGTGATGTGATCATGTGATGTTCTGTGATAGATACAGTATATAGTATATATGATATATTATATAGACGTTACTTATGTTTTACACCCGCGCTAGCCCTACCCCGCTCTGTCGTTAGTTACCTAACCTAACGGTGCACGAGGGGACATCGAGGCGAATGCGGATGGCATAAGTGTACGTCGTATTTATCTGTGATGTTTAGGTACTTAAATGATGGGACTTCATTAATGTGATTAATGAAATAAAAGAAACCTAAGATGTTGTAGAATCGAATTTCAAAAATAAAACAGGTAGCTACAGTTCTTGCTTTGCACAGCGGTATATATGATATATCCTGCACCTTATTCGATGAGGAAAGGACCGAGATCCCTTCACCGGGAGTGACTCCTTTAGCAATAACTGGCAGATGCTACACCCCTCGGTTTGTCTTTTGATTGCTTTTAAGTGTTTTTGCTTTGCACAGTGATATATATGATATATCCCACACCTCATTCGACGAGGAGGTACGGGGAGTTGTCCGGCTTATGATTAAAACCAGACACTGGACAACTCAAGGCACGTTTCTGTAATGGCTGGTTGTGGGTTGACCCAGGCTATGAGGGGGTTGACTTTCTACCATCTGGCAGATCAATAGATATATTGTTCTAGACTCGCCACAGTTTTATTAAAAATGGATTTTTTTTTCAAAAACAGTAGTGGGAGTATGGTAGAACTGGAAGTGATTCCAGAACCGCAAACGATTACTGAAGATTTGATAAGGAACCTAAAGATTCAATCTGATTTGACATTCCATTGGCCACTCCGCAGATAAGGTGGGTAACTTCAGGCACCCGAGAGGTACTCCGGTAGCCTCAAGGACGGTGACAGGGAAGTTCTTGTTTACTCACACTTGCCATTGTTGTTGTTCCAGGCTGCGAGACCCGGCAGGAGGATGAGTATAGCGTCGTTCTAAACTAGCTTTAGAAGTGCACGTCTATATGACTCTACCAGAGGGTTGTCGTAGTCAGTGGGAGCAGCGGAAGCATTGGTGGACATCAGGCTTATGTCTATTTATAGACTAAAGAAGATGTAGCGGAGATAGATCATCTGTTTCTGATGTGACAGTCATAGGTTTGACGTCATCAGAATAGGCGATGGATCTGTTGAGAAGGTAGTAGGGTGTGATATCCTAGTATTTGGATGACATACACAGAGTAGGAAAAAAAACTCCTATACTACGATCGGTTATACTTTGGTCGTCACACAGTGGTTTCTCCACAAGGGACTTAGACATTATATCAGACATACTGGTTACTAGATCTATGGTTTTTAGATCTAGATTTGGGTGGTTTCCCAATCTGGGTACTTAGACAGCATTCTAAGAGTATTTAGAATGGACGACTCCTGGCATAGTAGTGTACCTGCAGGTAATGGAGTCACCCTCTCTAAAGGTGTCTTACAGACTAAAGGGGAGAGGGATGTGCATGATTGGCAGATCACTTGCTCAGGCAATTGAGTCAATCATGAGATGTCAAGTACCACACCAGATGTTGTTCTTGCAGTAGGTGCAATAAGTTGATATTGATCCAATCCTGGAGAAACAGTCGGAAGCAGTTTTAGAACATAAGTGAATGTTCTAGGGATATGATAACGGCTGCCTCCTTTAGGAGACGATTATCATTCCAGACTTCCAAGGTGACATGGACGGCAAGGAGGTTGTCAGAGTTATAGTTTTCCTTCTAACGAGGGGCAGTATTTTGGACAGGTGGTCCAAGGCAATACTGAGGATGGCATGGCGCAGGATACTGATTAAGTTCAGTTGACGATACAGTCTAAGAAGTTTGGATTTGGAGTTCATTTATGAGCTAGGTCCCATCAGACATCCAGACATTCTAAGACAGGTATTGCTCATTTCGGGAGATGGCTTTCTCTGCGAACTTGAGATAGAGAGAGACATAGAAAGAAACATCAAGGCGGATCCACTCACTGAGGCTATTCCTCGAACGCAATAGTTTCACAAACGGATTTTGTGAGACTGACTAGTAGGGGAGTTGGGTGTTCGGTATCACACGGGCTGTGAGTATGCGACATCGCAATAATTAGCCTTGAGTGCAAGTGGGAGATTGTTGGAGATTGTGCCCTCAGAGTCAACTATTGGATCACATGAACGTGATTGCAATGATTGAGGGAGGACCTATCCCGGTAGGACAGTCTTACTCGAGATGATAGTATCCTATCTGGTTTACCTTTATCATCATGTACTGCTTTAGGTTACCTGACAGGTCGCTATTGCACGTTGATAGAGCCCCTAGGATTCTTGCTTGACTGCCAGCAGTATGAGGGCGATCATATAAGTGAGAGCTGGAGTCTATAAGCACATCCTTAAAAGGTCCCTAGTCGTGGGAGTTTCGAGACAGGGCATCGATTCTCCAGAGTATACTAATGTATACAGTCGAGACCCCGACGAGGGGCGGTGGCCGGTCTCACAAGCCACTGGTGTCAGTTGGTTCACCTAAGATGTATACAGGTGCTCATTGGGTTATGAGTACACCGGACAGGACTCGCCGGGAACATGCTAGTTGGTCTTATACCTGACGTCAGATAGCAGTTCCCAGGTGACATGTGTACAGGTTAGTTCATCGACCTGGGGATCGTCATTTCTCTCATGTGAGTTCCCACTGTGCTTTGATTACTACCCTACCACGGCTCAAAGGAGTCGTGCAAACAGGTTTTAGTTGGGTACAGTCCCGAGCCACATGGAGGCAGTGAGCGGATCTTCAGGGGTTCGTCTCTCTCGGTATTGGGGGTGAGGTCGCGCTGTGTCTAGGAGAGCCATTACACGAAGTCCTTGGCCAAGGCAGGAGATTTACTGGTAGGTATTCCAGTAGTATCTCAGGGTGTTCTGGGCTACACTCCGACACGACTTGTACCGCTTTTGGGGGTCTGACTTTTTCCAACCTCCTAGGCCCGACATGCGATGCTCATAGACGAACGGACCGGACTGTACGGATATTGTCACTGACAGGCTCAGTAGGGCGTCAGGATGAGTTCGCTCATCGACGTCCCTTTTGGTCAATAGCTGGTGGCCCGTCACGTATTGGCTTATACCTCTGACGTGCTAGTGGTTAAATCCACAGCCAAAATATTGACGAGTCTTTAGAGTCCACCACACTTTCAGTTACTCAAGCTTTCGGGCGAAACGCTGTAGAGGCCGTATGGAGATATGGCAGGCTCTGATCATATACGTGCGGTATTGCACGGATCAGGATCGGACGGTTAGTACTAGTGGCCGTATAGATATATGGCAAGGTTCGATCGGATACGTGCGGTATTGCACGGATTAGGATCGAACGGATATTACTAGCCGGCTTCGGTTTAAGTCGGATCCTAGTATAGTACAGTGTAGATTTTGTCTCATTGCATTTGTATCCGGACGGAATACAGATGCGGATGTGTATGCACAGTATGGGGGTTTTCCTGTAATTTATTACGGGACCAGTTTTCTGGAGTTGCCAGTTTGCATTCCGTTCCGGCCGGTTTTCCTTTGTTCTTTCCCGGCCGGACTTTTTCGATGGAGGGTGTTATTTGCAAGTTTGCAAATAATATTTTTTGGAGGGTTTATTTGTAAGATGAGAGATTATGAAAGCATCTTTTGATACCATTCTTATCTATCATCATCACTTGCTTTTTGTTGATTTGAGGTGATTAGTAGTTGATGTGAGTTAGTTATGATGATGTTTGGATATGGTCACCCTCTCTCTTTTCCTACACTCACCTCCCTCTTGCTTATGTATTCTTTCCTCCACCATTCTAACATAATAAGGTTTCATTTTGAGAAAAGAGAAGAAGAGTTTTTCATTCTTGAGAGTGTGGCATTCTTGATCTCATTTCATGCTAGAAAAATGCAAGCACCATTTTTCTTATCTTGATTCCTCCATCATCTTCAAAGGCAACAAACCCCAAATGAGACATAGGCTCAACCCTACACATTCTACAGCAAATCTTGGACGCGTCGGCCAGCCAACTTCGCGCCCGAGTTGCCTCGGTATTAAGGTGGGAGCCCGTAAAAGATGCAGGCGATGTGGTGCCCTTCCGGCGAGGAGGCGACGACCGGAGTTTCCGCAGGAGATCGGAACGACGACGAGAAGACCGGAGGACTCGGATCATTCGGTATATCTCTAACCCGTCTTGTAGTTAGCTAGAACTAGTTTAATGGTCCGATCCGGATGTTTAGTGCGCGGTGGTGCCGGTTTACTAAGTTCGCAAAATTAATGTTTATCACCGCTTCCGCATTTGGCCGTCGGATTGACGGCCGGGGCGCCGCAGTGCACTTACAGATAACACACTCTACTACATGGCAAGTGGTATAGGATAAAGAAATAGGAAGTGGGTTCACTTTAGAATTGGATTTCTCACTTGTTTTCATCACTTGGAATTTTCAAGAAAGCTTTTTCTTTTCTTGAAGATGAAGATGAAGAAGAAGAAGGAAAAAATGAATAATGAATTATCACCAAAAATAAAATCAAGTGATGTCTATCATTTAGCAACCATGGGTGAGTAAACTCATGTAGAGAGTAAACTAGGGTTTAGGCTAATGGTTGGGTTAAGGATAAAACAAAATGGCTTAGACTTTGTCAAAGATGCTATGAAGCTTCAAGCCAAAGTGAGAAAAACCACCACCATTTTGTTTTTGTTTCTTGCCAAAAATAAATAAATGAAATAAATAAATAAGGCAAATGAAACCCTAACCATTAACTAAACATAGGGTATGGCACACACCCAAGTTTGTATGTATCATCAAACATGATACAAAGTAGTGCACAAAACCATATCATATATACAATGTGCAGATCAAGTGAGAAAATCCATCTTAAGTGAACTAATACTAGTTAATGTAAAGTAATATATCAAATATATAATTATACATTAAATCATTAAATCAACACTTGATTTAATTATCCGGTCATACTGCATATAACCGACTAATATCAAGTGTATCATTGTATCGAATCAACACTTGATTCGATAACCCGGCTATATCCTATATAACCGTCCAATGATACATATCGCGAGAATATAATACAGTATCACATACTGGTATTATTCTAGGTCCCGCACATATCTCATATGCGCTCCTATATCGTTTTTCTTGAGCCAGGAAACCTCTGTGTAGGACTCTAAAGACTCGTCAATACACCGGCAGCAGGTGATGATCATATCAAACACCCACAAGCCGCAAGCGGTCTGCTAAACGTAACGACCACCCGGGTATTGAGCGATCAGAAGATCAACGAACAAGCCCGCTCACACTCCTGTGAATCCAACCAGCAACACTTACCGTATTAGTCCGGTCTGTTCGTCTAATATGTCGCATATCTCGCCTAGGGGTGGTAAACGTCAGACCCCAGTAGCTCGATAAGTCATGCCGATGTATGGTCCATAACAAGCACGAAACTACTGATAACACTTACCAGTAAATCAGTGCAACCCTGGCCAGGGATTTCCAGTTATGGCCAGTCGAGCATAGCGTAACATCAACCCCCAATACCGGGAGAGACGAATCCCCTCCTATCGCTCATTGCCTCCATGTGAATCGGGACTGTACCTAAAAATCACCTATTTGCAAGACTCAGTAGAGCCGTGGTAGGGTGGAAATCAAAGCACAATGGGAGACACACAAGACTCTATGACGATCTTGGGTCAACAGACTAAGTTCTACCAGTGTCACCAGAGAACTGTCATCTGACGTGAGGTATAATACCATCTGGGAGTTCTCGGCAAGTCCGTTCAGTATACCCAGTCATCACTGAGCACCCGCATACCATCTCTGATGTCAAACACCAATGGATATGGGATCATCCATCGCCTATCACATGGGTTGAGAATATATACGCTAGTCTACTCTGGAATATCGATGCACCGTCTCGATATTCCCACGACTAGGAACATTTAAGGATGTACTCATGGACTACCCAGGCCCCACTAGTATGATCTACATCATAGTCCTGGAAGTCGAGTACACATCCTAAGGGCTTTATCAACATGTAACAGAGAGACTGAAAATATACATGTTAAGATAAAGAGCAACCAGATAGCATACTATCATGTCGAGCAAGAAAGTCATACCTATATATGTCCCAGCATCCACTACAATATACATCCTATGTACAGTAATGGCCTTTAGGGCATACATATAACTAACACGAAGTCCTTGGCCAAGGCAGGAGATTTACTGGTAGGTATTCCAGTAGTATCTCAGGGTGTTCTGGGCTACACTCCGACACGACTTGTACCGCTTTTGGGAGTCTGACTTTTACCAACCCCCTAGGCCCGACATGCGATGCTCATAGACGAACGGACCGGACTGTACGAACATTGTCACTGACAGGCTCAGTAGTGTGTTAGGATGAGTTCGCTCATCAACCTCCCTTTTGGTCAATACCTGGTAGCCCATTACGTACAGCTAGTACCACTGACGAGCTAGTGGCTAAATCCACAGCCAAAGTATTGACGAGTTTTAGAGTCCCCTACAGACATTTTCTCAAGTTTCGGGCAAAACGATGTAGAGGCCGTATGATATATGGCTGGGTCCAATCATATACGTGCAGTAGTGCACGAATCATGATCGGGCGGATCATACTAGTTGGCTTTGGTTTAAGCCGGATCCTAGGATTAGATTTGTTGGATTACTTTAGTCTCATCGCATTCGCATTCTGTCGGAATGCGGGTGCAGATATGTATATACAGGTGAGGGGTATCCTTGTGATCCGTCACGAGTTTACTTTAGATGTTGTCGTAACTTTTTATTGTTGTAAACATTTGGGTTAATGTTTACTTTGGTGAAAATAGTGAGCTTAATTCATGATGAGGTCCATTAATTGTGACATGGACATGCTTAGTGACTCATGGTCTCTTTTCTTGTGCTAATGTCACATTAGGATTGATTTAATGTGTTGAACTGATAAGAGGAGAGAGAAAGGGCAGCCATATGGCTAGAGTTTGCTCTTGTATTTTCTCATTCTTGCTCTCATTTTATCAAAGCAACACATAAGAAAAGAAAAGGGACTTCTTCTTCTTCTTCTTCTTGCTTCTTGAGCTCACCATTTCCACCAATGGCATCACCTTCAACCTCCATCCATACACTCTCATGTGATGAGAATCGATGGATGCTTGAGACAAAGTTATCACACACATTCTCTACATCGTCTTGGACACGTCGGCTAGCGAACTTCATGCCTGAGTTGCTTCGGATGAAGCGGGTGTTAGTTATATGTATGCCCTAGAGGCCATTACTGTACATTGGATGTATATTGTAGTGGATGCTGGGACATATATAGGTAGGACTTTCTTGCTCGACATGATAGTACGCTGTCTGGTTGCTCTTTATCTTAACATGTATACTTTCTGACTCTCTGATTACATGTTGATAAAGCCCTTAGGATGTGTACTCGACTTCCAGGACTATAATGAAGATCATAATAGTGGGGCCTGGGTAGTCAATGAGTACATCCTTCATTGTTCCTAGTCGTGGGAATATCGAGACGGGGGATCGATATTCCAGAGTAGACTAGCGTATATCTTCTTGACCCATGTGATGGGCGATGGATGATCCCATATCCATTGGTGTTTGACATCGGAGATGGTATGCGGGTGCTCAGTGGAAACTGGGTACACTGAACGGACTCGCCGAGAACTCCCAGGTGGTATTATACCTCACGTCAGATGGCAGTTCTCTGGTGACACTGGTACAGCTTAGTCTGTTGACCCGAGATCGTCATAGAGTCTTGTGTGTCTCCCACTGTGCTTTGATTTCCACCCTACCACGGCTCTACTGAGTCATGCAAACAGGTGGTTTTTGTGTACAGTCCCGATTCACATGGAGGCAATGAGCGATAGGAGGGGATTTGTCTCTCCCGGTATTGGGGGTTGATGTTGCGCTATGCACGACTGGCTATAACAGGAAATCCCTGGCCAGGGTTGCATTGATATACTGGTAAGAGTTATCAGTAGTTTCACGAATGTTATGGACCTTACGTCGGCATGACTTATCAAGCTACTGGGGTCTGACGTTTACCACCCCTAGGCGAGATATGCGACATATCAGACGAACAGAACGGACTATACGGTAAGTGTTACTGGTTAGATTCACAGGAGTGTGAGCGGGCTTGCTCGTCGATCTTCTGATCGCTCAATACCCGGGTGGCCGTTACGTTTAGAAGACCGCTTGCGGCTTGTGGGTGTTTGATATGATCATCATCTGTTGCCGGCGTATTGACGAGTCTTTAGAGTCCTACACAGAGGTTTCCTGGCTTAAGCGAAACGAAATAGGAGCGCATATGAGATATGTGCGGGACCGAGAATAATGCGGGTATGTGATACCGTATTCTATTCTCGCGATGAATGTATCGATTGGTTGTATGCGATATAACCTAGTTATCGAATCAAGGATTGATTCGATAAGCCGATACATTGGATATTAGTCGGTTATATGCGATATGACCGGATCGTTAAATCAAGTATTGATTTAATGATTTAATGCATAATTATATATTTGATACATTACTTTGCATTAACTAGTATCGGTTCACTTTAAATGGATTTTCTCACTTGAAATGCACATTGTATATGTGATATATTTTTATGCACTTGTTTGTATCATATTTGATGATACATGCTCACTTGGGTTTGTGTAAAGATTAAACCATGGTTGTGTAATAGTTAGGGTTATCTTTTTATTATCTACTTATTTATTAATCTATTCTTTTTTGAGAAAAAGAGAAAAGAAAACAAAATGGTTGCTTTCTTACATGAAGCTTCTTGATGCTTCATGTAACTTTGACTTAGTGACCATTCTTGTCTTCTTCTTCTAACCCTAACCATTGATCTAACCTTAGTTAAATCTCTACACTAAACCATGGTTGAATATATGATAAGTATCATATTGTTTTCTTTTTAAAAAGAATACTTATCATATTATCTTCTTCTTCTTCTTCAAGAATAAAAAGCTTGATAGCTTCAATGGCAACTTGAGAAAATGAGTGAGAAATCCAATTCCAAAGTGAACCCACTTCCTATTTCTTCATCCTCTACCTCTTGCCAAGTAGTATAGGTGTAGGGTTCCTAGGCACTCTAGTGAGGTATCACAAGGCATCGATCATGCCAATTTCAAAAATTCTAGTGCCGAGAAACCCTAATGTACGGATCGTTAACTAGAAATCTAGGCGAAACTAAAACAAGCTAACAACTTAGCTAATGAGAATACGGAAATACAACCTTTGTAGATCTGGTGCTCCACCTCCACGGCTCCGCAACGAAGTCGTCTCCGCTGTCCAAATCAAAATCCGGGCTCTAGTGTCGCTTCGTCGGAGAAATGGCGAGCTAGGTTGTCGATGTCCATGACGAAGATGATCTACGTCGAAGCATCGCTAAATCAAGCTCCGACTTCATCAAGTCAAGAAACTTGTGAAGTAAACACACTCTACTACTTGGCAAGAGGTAGAGGATGAAGAAATAGGAAGTGGGTAGGCTTTAGTTTTGGATTTCTCACTTGTTTCCATCAATCACCATTGATGGAGCATAGCTTTCTTCACTTGAATAATGAAGAAGATGAAGAATGTTATTATGATAAGAATAATAAAAATGAGAAAAGAAATTAATTCTTATCATAATTGAACCATAGTTAGGTGTAGAGAGTCAATCATGGTTTTGTGGAATGGTTAAGTTAAGCATGAGACAAAAATGGATACCTTTATTCAAACCTTCATGAAGATTCATGAACAAAACAAAACTAGCATCCATTTTTCCCTTTTTGCTTTTCCAAAATGAATAAACAAATAAATAAATAAATGAATAATCAAATAGTTAACCCTAACAATTCCATTAACCAAGGTTTAATTCTATACACTTAACTAAAAGGGCATGTATCATCAAACATGATACAAGCAAGTGCACAAAATCATATCGCATATGCAATGCGCACACTCGAGTGAGAAAATCCATCTAAAGTGAACCGATACTAGTTAATGCAAAGTAATATATCAAATATATAATTATACATTAAATCATTAAATCAACACTTGATTTAACGATCCGGTCATATCGCATATAACCGACTAGTATCTTATGTATCGGCTTATCGAATCAACGCTTGAATCGATAACTAGGTTATATCGCATATAACCATTCGATACATTCATCGCGAGAATGGAATACGGTATCACATACACACATTATTCTCGGTCCCGCACATATCTCATATGCGCTCCTATTTCGTTTCTCTTGAGCCAAGAAACCTCTGTGTAGGACTCTAAAGACTCGTCAATACGCCGGCAGCAGGTGATGATCATATCAAACACCCACAAGCCGCAAGCGGTCTGCTAAACGTAACGGCCACCCGGGTATTGAGCGATCTGAAGATCGACGAGCAAGCCCGCTCACACTCCAGTGAATCCGACCAGTAACACTACCGTACAGTCCGGTCTGATCGTCTGATATGTTGCATATCTTGCCTAGGGGTGGTAAACGTCAGACCCCAATAGCTCGATAAGTCGTGTCGATATGAGGTCTATAACACTTCGAGAAACTACTGGTAACACTTACCAGTAAATCTCAGCAACCCTGGCCAGGGATTTCCTGTTATAGCCAATCGAACACAGTGCAACATCAACTCCCTATACCGGGAGAGACGAATCCCCTCCTATCGCTCATTGCCTCCATGTGACTCGGGACTGTACCCAAAAACCACCGTTTTTCACGCCCTCTTGGACGTGGTAAGATGGAAATCAAAGCACAGTGGGAACCACACAAGACTCTATGACAATCTCGGGTCAACAGACTACTCTGTACCAGTGTCACCTGAGAACTGCCATCTGACGTGAGGTATAATACCATCTGGGAGTTCTCGGCGAGTCCGTCCAGTGTACCCAGTCTCTACTGAGCACCCGTATATCATCTCTGATGTCAAACACCAATGGATATGGGATCATCCATCGCCCATCTGTATGGGTCGAGAAGGTACACGCTAGTCTACTCTGGTATATCGATGCCCCGTCTCGATACACCCACGACTAGGGACTTTGAAGGATGTACTTATGGACTACCATGTCCCCACTAGTATGATCCGCATCATAGTCCAGGTAGTCAAGTACACATCCTAAGGGCTTTACAAACATGTAACAGAGAGACAATCAGTGTACGCGTTAAGGTAAAGGGTAACCTGATAGCATACTATCATGTCGAGCAAGAAAGTCCTCCCTATATATGTCCCAGCATCCACTACAATATACATCCAATGTACAGTAATGGCCTCTAGGGCATACATATAACTAACAATAGGGTGTTTTCTTCACAAGTTTCAAGACTTGGTGAAGTTGGAGTTTGATCTTGAGTTTCCTCGACGTAGATCATCTTCGACATCGAAGCCGACGACCTAGCCAGCCCATTTCTCTGATGAAGCCGATGCCAGAGTCCGGGATTCGATTTGGACAGTGGAGGGACGTCATCACGGAGCCTAGGGTGTGGAGGACCGGATCTACAAAGGTTGTACCCCCTTTCCTTTAGCTATAATTCGTTTATTTGTATCGCATCACCTATACATCTAGTTAACGATCCGTATTAGGGTTTCTCGGCACTTGTAAAATTTTAATTGGCCATGTTTGATCACTTATGAGACTTCATTAGTGTGCCTAGGAACCCTACAGCGAGAGCCCGTAAAAAGACTCGAAGATGTGGTGCCCTTTCAGACGAGGAGATCGAGACCGGAGATGCCGCGAGGAGCTTGGGATGGTGGCCAAAGACCGAAGGACACGGATCGATCGGTATAGCTTTCCAACCCTCTCTCTTGTTGATAGTTGTAGGTTAATGGTTCGATCCTGGTTTTAAGCATACGATACCGTCGGTTTCTAGTTTAGAAAATGTTTTCGTTTCCGCATTTTGGCCTCGGAAAGACGGCCGGGGCGCTACCGTAGTCTTACACCTTTTACCTCCAGAAACCCTAATCTACATGCATCACCGCCGTTCTAGTTTTAAATCTATTAAAGGATAAAAAGAGTAATCTTTAATTAATCATCCATAACTACTATATCCTAATGAACCCTACAAGCCCCCTTTTAATATTGAACTTACATTCGTGGTTAATCTAGATCTATATTTTGCATCCGTGTTTAACGTAGATCTAGAACCTACAACCATTCTTTATTCTTCCTCCCTCCTTTTTCAACATGCCTAAAGTAAGATTAAAAGGTTCCACGTTTCCCGGAGGACGACCCGTACTCACCTCGGTCTAGCTATGAGCGACACCATTATTGATTGCAGTTAACTACTACACACTTCTTTAAATACAGATCAATCAAATGGCACCGTTGCCGGGGATACGTGCGTAATTTTTTATTCTTACTATTTGTGTTGAATTCTTATTCGATCTATATCATAATTAAAACAAAACTGCAAATTGCATATTTAACGAATTGTGTGAATTTTGCAAGGAGATCTGGAGCCACAGGCTTGAGGAAACAAGAAGACATAGACATTCATCGAGATCCAGAGGAGTACAGAAGGCCACAGAGCAAACTTCATCAACTGATCTCTCTTCTTTGCGGCGGAACCGCAGCAAGTAAGCCACATTCACGGCGGAATTAGAGATCTAGGGTTCCAAACTTCTCTGGTAAGATTCTCAACTCTTTCTCTCTCCTCTGAAATCCAATAAAATATCTTTTCTGCATGATTCTTTGCAAAATATCGCCGCTCAAAAATCTTTTTGCAAAGTTTTGTAATTGGTTTGTTTTGCATATTTTAATACGGACTTTAAGGGGTAAAGACCAAATTCAGATTAGGTGGGGATTTGATCACCCTTTCTATGCCCCACAAATCACAAACCTAGCATCTGCATCAACCCTACATTAATTTAAAAAATATCTAGACAAGACTCTAAGGACTGTCGCGCTCAATAAGGACGAAGGAAGGTCGTGGGTAATCTATCGCTTATCCGCATAACTTTTGTGGTGTCTAGGCAAGTGTGTATAAGACAAGTGGTTACTTAATTAGTCCCACTACTTACATAGTGGAGAACCTCCCACTTACCTGGCACTTACCTGGCCACAAGAGTAGTAAAGAGGTGGTAGAGGATTGATCCCACGGCTTGTCTTTTGGAAGTCTAGGAGCGGTCTAGAGACTTGACCTAGGTTACCTTAGTTCTCGGGTTGTTTGTGCATTTTTCTGTGATTTGTCTAAGCCCGGCACACTTTTCAAAACAGGCCATTTTTAAAGTACACACGCAACCACTTGCGCTAAACCCGCTTAGTGCATGCTTGGCTGGATACGGGATTCTAGTGCCCGTCTTGTCCGCGTTCCTGCAATCGACTCCAAAGTCGGTGCTGCTTCGTCTTCTTTTCCCCCACCGCCCACCACATCGACCGAGATGGACGGTTCTCCATCAAATTATAACACCATGCTACCACCGCCCGTAGGTGAGCAAAATCCACCGCGCATCTCTCTCCAAGAGAGATGCTATCCTATGCGTGGTCCACGTCCCACTTGCTTATCTATTCCACCAGCCAACGGGGATAATTTTGAAATTAAAACCCACTACATCAATTTGTTGCCCAAATTTCACGGGCTTGAATCTGAAGACACGTACGTTTTCATCAATAAATTCGAAAATGTATGCGCAATGATGGGTACGTCACAACTGCCTGTGGATACTATGTGCTTGCGTCTTCTCCCATTCACTCTATGCGACTTGGCAGAAAAATGGCTTTATAATACTGTCGCACACTCTATTGCCAATTGGGATGAATTCGTGATAGCATTCCTTAAGAAATTTTACCCAAATCATAAGACCGCCCGTGTTAGGAACGAGATCAACCAGTTCACCCAGCTTCCTAATGAACCATTTTGGAAGTGCTTTGAATGTTTCAAGGATATGCTTGTCCAATGTCCTCATCATGGATTACAAAGATGGGATTTGTGTCGAATTATATATGAGGGCATTAATCCAGTAACAAAGCAGATGCTTGAAACAAATTGTCAATGCAATTTCATGTCTAAAGATGATGGTGAAGCTTGGAAATATCTGGAATTCCTCGCTGAAAACACTTTGCAGTGGGAAAGCATAAGACCACCTTCATCTAGGGGAGGCATTCATCAGCTCGATGTTTCTATTGGAGATAGTGCTCTCAGAGTCAATTATTGGATCACAGGCACGTGATTGCAATGATTGAGGGAGGACCTGTCCCAGTAGGACAGTCTTGCTCGAGATGATAGTATGCTATCTGGTTTATCTTTATCATCGTGTACTACTTTAGGTGACCTGACATGTCGCTATTGCACGTTGATAGAGACCCTAGGATTCTTGCTTGACCACCAGCAGTATGAGGGCAATCATATACGTGGGAGCTGGTAGTCTATAAGCACATCCTTAAAAGGTCCCTAGTCGTGGGAGTTTCGAGACAGGGCATCGATTCTCCAGAGTAGACTAGTGTATACAGACGAGACCCCGACGAGGGGCGGTGGCCGGTCTCATAAGCCACTGGTGTCAGTTGGTTCACCTAAGATGTATACAGGTGCTCATTGGGTTATGAGTACACCGGACAGGACTCGCCGGGAACATTCTAGTTGGTCTTATACCTGACGTCAGATAGCAGTTCCCTGGTGACATGTGTACAGGTTAGTTCATCGACCTGAGGATCGTCATTTGTCTCGTGTGAGTTCCCACTGTACTTTGATTACTACCCTACCACGCTCAAAGGAGACGTGCAAACTGGTTTTAGTTGGGTACAGTCCCGAGCCACATGGAGGCAGTGAGCGGATCTTCAGGGGTTCGTCTCTCCCGGTATTGGGGGTGAGGTCGCGCTGTGTCTAGGAGAGCCATTACACGAAGCCCTCGGCCGAGGCTGGAGATTTACTGGTAGGTATTCCAATAGTATTTCAGGGTGTTCTGGGCTACACTCCGACACGACTTGTACCGCTTTTGGGGGTCTGACTTTTACCAACCCCCTAGGCCCGCCATGTGATGCTTATAGAAGAACGGACCGGACTGTACGGATATTGTCACTGACAGGCCCACTAGGGTGTCAGGATGAGTTCGCTCATCGACGTCCCTTTTGGTCAATAGCTGGTGGCCCGTCACGTATGGCTAATACCTCTGACATGCTAGTGGTTAAATCCACAGCCATAGTATTGACGAGTCTTTAGAGTCCACCACACATACAGTTACTCAAGTTTCAGGCGAAACGCTGTAGAGGCCGTATGGAGATATGGCAGGGTTCGATCAGATACGTGCAGTATTGCACGGATCAGGATCAGACGGTTAGTACTAGAGGCCGTATGGATATATGGCAGGGTTCGATCAGATACGTGTGGTATTGCACGTATCAGGATCGGACAGATAATACTAGCCGGCTTTTGGTTTAAGCCGGATCCTAGTATAGTACAGTGTAGATTTTGTCTCATTGCATTTGTATTTCGGTTGGAATACAGATGCGAGTGTGTATGCACAGTATCGGGGTTTTCCTGTAATTTATTACGGGACCAGTTTTCTGGAGTTGCCAGTTTGCTTTCCGTTTCGGCCATATTTCTTTGTATCCTTCATTGGCCGAAGATTGGTGGAGGAGGGCTTATTTGCATTTGTGCAAATAAGCATTTTGGAAGGGGGTCTTTGCATATTATTGTATCATGATACTTGCACCATCATTTGACTTCTTTCGACCATGATGGCTTGACTTTTGGTTTCATGATGGTTGTGGTGGAGTGTTGGTCTTAGTTTGTTATCATGCTTGTTGATGATGAAGGGTTATGATGTTTGATGTGAGACTTGCCTTTTTCCCTTTTACACTCAACCTTGCATCATGTTGAATGTTTTTTGATTCATTCTCTTTCACTTCACTCTCTCCTCTCATTCCTACGTGAGCATGGCCGGCCATAGAGGGAAGGGGCTGCCTATTCATTTTGGTGTCGGATTTTTGCTCTTTTGGCTTGGTAAAATCCCCACAAGTTCCATCTCCAAAAAGCTTATATTATTCCTCCACCATATGGCAATTCCTATAACCCCAAGATGAGACATGAGTTCCACACTACATTCTACAGCAAATCTTGGGCACGTCGACTCGCTAACTTCGTGCCCGAGTTGCCTCGGTATAGAAGTGGGAGCCCGTAAAAGAAGCAGGCGACGTGGTGCCCTTCCGACGACTTGGTGGAGACCGGAGATTCCGCGGGGAGATCGGGACAACGACGAGAAGACCGAAGGACACGGATTGCTCGGTATATCTCTCTTCCCCATCTTGTAGTTAGCTAGGACTAGTTTTAATAGCACGATCCGAGTTTATAGTGCGCGGTGGTGCCGGTTTTGAAAAGTTAAAGTAAATCACCGCTTCCGCACTCCGGCGTCGGTTTGACGGCCGGGGCGCCGCCGTGCACTTACAGTGGTATCAGAGCCTCGCCATTAACATAGTCTAGCTTTGTCTAATGTGTTTTACACTTCCGATCGAACAAATGTTCCGAAAACCCAATAACACATGCATCAGTTTTCTGTCAATTTTTTTCTGGCTCGAAAAATTTTTCAGGTTGTTGAATAGTGATGTACAGGAAGTTATAAGCATTCTGTAGAAATTCGATACAGTAACTCGACAATGGGAGCGCGGAACCGCGGCCAAGCCCCCCTTTAGGCCGCGGTTCCGCCGCACAATGATGTCCTTGCCGTATCAAATTTCTGCAGTTGCTTTCTAGGTTGAAAATAGGGTTTTTGGAATATTAATTTTGGGCCCAGAATTTCTTGATGTGCTACAGTAGTACTTGGGACCCACTTGTTAAAATTTGATCGATCGGAAAATTTTAAACACATTAGTTCACAGTATTTACATTATATCTGCGACCGTGAATGTCACTTGATCGGTAAATCCTGTCTAACTGCTATAGCCCGGTTAGACGGATTTGCGAACGTGACTTTCACGTTGATGTTCTGTGTTATGCTGTGATGTTGCGGATTGGTCGTGGGGGATAGCCTGGTTGCAGTGGTAGTATAGTTTTGTTGTATTATGTACATTTGATATTACGGGGCGAGCGTCCGAAATGTGGACTGCCGTCACTGCCTGTTTGTATTATTATTTTGGGGCACGACCAGGTTGCGGTCGATGTACCCGTTGTATGTATATTTTACTTTCTGTACTAGGATTACCCCGCGGAGAGGTGCACGGATAGCCAGGTTCTAGAGGGCAACAAGCCCGCATCTCATGGCATTGAGACGGAGGGGACTTCACTCTAGAATTGGCGGGCTATTCGCCGCACTCGTAGGGGGTACAGATTGACCCAGGAGGGGTGCCCAAGTTACCGGATTCCGTGGAGTGCGGGGTGGTCCATTCACGTTGCTGAAGGGGGCTGCCTCGCTTCAGGTTTTGGCGGGTAACTTGCCGTGCCCGTAGGGGTCTAGGATTTCATTGCACAGGCTATCCACACGACCAGGGGAACGTCGGGTTTCAGTAGTGGCTCTGTGAAACCCGGGGATCCCAGATATCTGTATTGTTCTGTGATGCTATACATTTCTGTGATGTTGCATTTTATCACGCCTTGAGTGAAATATTATATATTAGTATATATATTAGTAGATGTTGTATATGTTTTGCATCCGCGCTAGTCCAGTCCCCGCTCTGTCGTTAGTTAGCTAACCTAACGGGTAATGACGGGACCCAGTGGCGAATGAGGATGGCATATACGTACATCAGTATATTTTCGTTCTTTGTGGTGTGATCAATTGATGGGACTGCGTTGATTCGGATCAATGCAAGTTAAAAACAAACCTAATCTGATGTTGTTGGAACACTTTTCAAAAAGCTGTTATTGCAAGGGCGTTCTCTTTTGTTTTGCATCGTGGTATTCAGTTGGAATATCCTGCTCCTCAGTCGATGAGGCAAGGGCCGAGATCCCTTCACCGGGAGTGACCCCTTGGACAGAAATTTGCGTCAGGGCATTAACTTCACTATAGCCGATTACTTTTGCTTTGCATCGTGGTATTCAGTTGGAATATCCTGCACCTCATTCAACGGGAAAAGAGCCGAAATCCCTTCACCGGGAGTGACCTCTTTAGCAAAGGTTTTCGTCACTATATTTTTAAAAGCTATCTGGTTCCTTCCACGATATCAAGTTCATTACATTAAAGTTTTTCGCCAGAAACCATTCGTAGCCCTCCATCATTTCAGTTAAATATTCGGTAGTATTCAAGCTATGTATTTTGACCTCACGCCAAGGCATAGTGTTTGGTAGCTGCCGGGTATTTATCTGTTGCATAGATAGATGCGTTGGTTTGGGACAGTCGTAATACTATTTTGGCCTACGTCAAGGGTATGTACGGGTGGGTTCAAATTAACCTGGACAATGATGGGTAGAACTTGACATGTGACTTATGATATTTTGACCTCACGCCAAGGTCATAAGAGCATGGGGCAAAAATCACATCGGGAGTTTCTAAAGAAACTGAAACTTGCCAGATATGCGCATACCTTCTGGAGTGTGATGATGTGAGTGGATTCCGTCACATTATCATGCGATGATAGTTGGATCCCGATTCCCACTGATGAGTTGGTATACTCCTCGGGTGATCCCGACTAATTCTTCTTACAGGTTTGGAGGAGAATTTGACGGTACAGTGGGAGGTTTCCAGATTAGATAAATTGGTAACCATTCTGATCTAGGTTAGAGTGCACGCTGAGTGTTTCTTTTCTCTCTCTCTTTGGCAGCAACCATTGACCCGGCCCTAAGACTATGACTCAGTGACCAAGTTGACCGAACCTTCTTAACACTGGCTTTTGGATTGTCAGAGTTGCATACCTCATTGCCACTCCTACTTTTACCCTTTTCTCCAGGACACCCCGTATTACTACGAACGTCCACTTCCATTGGACAAAACCATCGTATGGTTAGATACGAACTCGAAGGAATTCGAGGATGGTTTCCGGTTCTGGAGAAAACGGATAGGACTATTCAGTTGTCTTTTCCTTTTACCTTCTCTCAGGTTGCGAGTACTCCTTGGTTTAGGAATAGTACACCTATTACGCAAATTGGATAGTCTTCTTCCAAACCTTAGGCTGGTGCCGAACGGTGGGGAATGAAGAAAACCAATTAGCATAACGATGGTGTGCAGAAGGTATTAAGTTAAGACAAAGAAAGGGATTAGTAAGAGGGCAAAGTAAACTGCGACTGCTATTCACGACCAAACCAAGTATTTCTTCGCCAATCCTTTGTATTTCTCCAGGACACTCCGTATCACTACGAAGATCCACAGTTTATTGGATACTCCATCGTATGGTTATATACGAACTCGAAAGGAACTTGTTCCAGTTCGGGGATGGATTCTGGTTCAGGAGAAATAAGAATAAGGTTTATTCGGTTGTCTTTTATCTTCACCTTCTCTCACATTGCGAGTGCTCCTAGGATTAGGACAGTACACCCATTATGCTTATTGGATAGTCTTCTTCCAAACCATAGGCTGGTGCCGAACGGTAGGGAAAGAAGAAAACCATTTGGCCTAAAAGGGCGTACAGAAGGTAATGACTAAAGACATATAAAGGGATTTGCAAAGATGGCAAAGAATTACACGGTTACAGTTGTGAATATGGATAATGGAAGAGACATTACTAGGAATACCGGGATACCCCATCGAAATATTTCAAATGTTTCAGCTTCACTGTGTACTGTTAAAGGAAAACTGTTTTCCCGATTAGACACTTGCTCCAGGGTATGTATTTACCAAGTATGATTCTCACATCTGTATGGTTTTACAGATGATGAGTGGGAGTAAGTTATTGGGAATTGGGTGATCATCCTCATTATATCGGGATTCGTTGTAATCAGTGATATTTGAGAAAGTCACCTGGGTTGTTTGCCGGTCGGCAAATATTTGGTTTTGAATATCCGCTGTTATGCACCAATTTCAAATTGGTATATCTGTACGTCTATTTTCATAGTGTGAGATATACCTTTTTGAAATTATGTCTATGACATTTACCTATATCAGTGGATGGTTAGGTAAGGAGCATTTAAACAGTGGTGTAATTCTTCATAACCAAAGGTACAGTTTTCAACCTACGACACACAGGGATTGAGTTATCAGACTCAAGGGACTTATACAGAGTATTGTATGTTGTCCAGTGTCCATTAGGACAGAGGGGTTGGTCCTCGTACTATATTCGGTTTACTTATGACTTCTCTAGTTTTTAGACAGGTGTTTCGTGCAAACACAGGGTCTAAGTTTTGAGGAGTTATAGGTATAAGAGTAAAGTAGAGAACCAAGTATTGCAAGTATCGGGATTCTTCCAGGTGATCGAAGATGTAGATACTTGTGAATGGTATTTAGTTGATAGTAGTGATTAAGAGAACTTTCTTCTCTTTCAGGTTACTCATAATTGGAAGCATGCCTAAGTTGAGTAACGCCGATCGGCCTTCTTCCATTTAGTTGACATGCACTGGAGACAGCTTCATAATTTGAATCTGGTTCAATTAAATCAGTGCCTCTGGTTCTATATTGGATATAGAACACTTCATATCTTAACGATGTTAAGGTATGGGGAGTTGTCCTGCTTATGATTAAAACCAGACACTGGACAACTTAAGGCACATTTCTGTAATGGCTGTTTGTGGGTTGACCCAGGCTATGACGAGGGTTGACTTTCTACCATCTGGAAGATCAATAGTGATATTGTTCTAGACTCGCCACAGTTTTAATAAAAATGAATTTTTTCAAAAACCAGAAGTGGGAGTATGGTAGAACTGGAAATGATTCTAGAACCACAAACGATTACTGAAGATTTGATAAGGAACCTAAAGATTCAATCTGGATTGACATTCCATTAGCCACTCCGCAGATAAGGTGGGTAACCTCAGGCACCCGAGAGGTACTCCGGTAGCCTCAAGGACGGTGACAGGGAGGTTCTTGTTTACCCACACTTGCCATTGTTGTTGTTCCAGACGGTGAGACCCGGCAGGAGGATGAGTATAGAGCCATTCTAAACTTGCTTTAGAAGTGTACGTCTATATGACTCTGCCAGAGGGTTGTCGTAGTCAGTGGGAGCGGCGGAAGCATTGGTGGACAGGTAGCTTATGTCTATTTATAGACTAAAGCAGATATAGCGGAGATAGATCATCAATTTCTGATGTGACAGTCATAGGTTTGACTTCATCAGAATAAGGGATGGATCTGTTGAGAAGGTAGTAGGGTGTGATGTCATGGTATTTGGATGACATACACAGAGTAGGAAGTGATATTCCTATACTACGATCGGTTATACTTTGGTCGTCACACAGTGGTTTCTCCACATGGGAATTGGACATTATATCAGACATACTGGTTACTAGATCTATGGTTTTAGATCTAGATTTGGGTGGTTTCCCAATCAGGGTACTTAGACAGCATTCTAAGAGTATTTAGAATGGACGACTCCTGGCATGGTGATGTACCTGCAGGAGATGGAGTCGCCCTCTCTAAAGGTGTCTTACAGACTAAAGGGGAGAGGGATGTGCATGATTGGCAGATCACTTGCTCAGGCAATTGAGTCAATCATGAGATGACAAGTACAACACCAGATGTTGTTCTTGCACTATATGCAATAAGTTGACATTGATCCTATCCTGGAGAAACAGTCGGAAGAAGTTTTAGAACATAAGTGGATGTTCTAGGGATATGATAACGACAGCCTCATTCGGGAGACAGTTATCATTCCAGGCTTCCAAGGTGACCTGGACGACAAGGAGGTTGTCAGAGTTGTAGCTTTCCTTCTAACGAGGGGCAGTATTTTGGACAGGTGGTCCAAAGCAATACTGAGGGAGGCATGGCGCAAGATACTGATTAAGTTCAGTTGACGATACAGTCTAAGAAGTTTGGATTTGGAGTTCATTTATGATCTAGGTCCCATCAGACATCCAGACACATTCTAAGACAGGTATTGCTCATTTCGGGAGATGGTTTTCGCCGCGAACTTGAGATATAGAGAGAGATAGAAAGAAACATCAAAGCGGATCCACTCACTGAGGGTATTCCTCGAACGCAATAGTTTCGCAAACGAGCTTTGTGAGACTGACTAGTAGAGGAGTTTGGTGTTCGATATCACACGGGCTGTGAGTATGCGACATCGCAAAAATTAGCCTTGAGTGCAAGTGGGAGGTTGTTGGAGATAGTGCCCACAGAGTCAATTATTGGATCACAGGCACGTGATTGCAATGATTGAGGGAAGACCTGTCCCAGTAGGACAGTCTTACTCGAGATGATAGTATGCTATCTGGTTTATCTTTATCATCGTGTACTGCTTTAGGTGACCAGACATGTCGCTATTGCACGTTGATAGAGCCCCTAGGATTCTTGCTTGACCACCAGCAGTATGAGGGCGATCATATACGTAGGAGCTGGTAGTCCATAAGCGCATCCTTAAAAGGTCCCTAGTCGTGGGAGTTTCGAGACAGGGCATCGATTCTCCAGAGTAGACTAGTGTATACAGACGAGACCCCGACGAGGGGCGGTGGCCGGTCTCATAAGCCACTGGTGTCAGTTGGTTCACCTAAGATGTATACAGGTGCTCATTAGGTTATGAGCACACCGGACAGGACTTGCCGAGAACATACTAGTTGGTCTTATACCTGACGTCAGATAGCAGTTCCCTGGTGACATGTGTATAGGTTAGTTCATCGACCAGAGGATCGTCATTTTTCTCGTGTGAGTTCCCACTGTACTTTGATTACTACCCTACCACGCTCAAAAGAGACGTGCAAACAGGTTTTAGTTGGGTACAGTCCCGAGCCACATGGAGGCAGTGAGCGGATCTTCAGGGGTTCGTCTCTCCCGGTATTGGGGTTGAGGTCGCGCTGTGTCTAGGAGAGCCATTACACGAAGCCCTCAGCCGAGGCAGGAGATTTACTGGTAGGTATTCCAGTAGTATCTCACGGTGTTCTGGGCTACACTCCGACACGACTTGTACCGCTTTTGGGGGTCTGACTTTTACCAACCCCCTAGGCCTGCCATGCGATGCTCATAGACGAACGGACCGGACTATACGGATATTGTCACTGACAGGCTCAGTAGGGTGTCAGGATGAGTTCGCTCATCGACGTCCCTTTTGGTCAATAGCTGGTGGCCCGTCACGTATGGCTAATACCTCTGACGTGCTAGTGGTTAAATCCACAGCCATAGTATTGACGATTCTTTAAAGTCCACCACACATACAGTTACTCAAGTTTCAGGCGAAACGCTGTAGAGGCCGTATGGAGATATGGCAGGGTTCGATCAGATACGTGCGGTATTGCACGGATCAGGATCGGAAGGTTAGTACTAGAGGCCGTATGGATATATGGCAGGGTTCGATCAGATACGTGCGGTATTGCACGTATCAGGATCGGACGGATAATACTAGCCGGCTTTTGGTTTAAGCCGGATCCTAGTATAGTACAGTGTAGATTTTGTCTCATTTCATTTGTATTTCGGTCGGAATACAGATGCGAGTGTGTATGCACAGTATCGGGGTTTTCCTGTAATTTATTACGGGACCAGTTTTCTGGAGTTGCCAGTTTGCTTTCCGTTTCGGCCATATTTCTTTGTATCCTTCATTGGCCGAAGATTGGTGGAGGAGGGCTTATTTGCATTTGTGCAAATAAGCATTTTGGAAGGGGGGCTTTGCATATTATTGTATCATGATACTTGCACCATCATTTGACTTCTTTTGACCATGATGGCTTGACTTTTGGTTTCATGATGGTTGTGGTGGAGTATTGGTCTTAGTTTGTTATCATGCTTGTTGATGATGAAGGGTTATGATGTTTGATGTGAGACTTGCCTTTTTCCTTTTTACACTCTACCTTGCATCATGTTGAATGTTTTTTGATTCATTCTCTTTCACTTCACTCTCTCCTCTCATTCCTACATGAGCATGGCCGGCCGTAGAGGGAAGGGGCTGCCCATTCATTTTGGTGTGGGATTTTTGCTCTTTTGGCTTAGTAAAATCCCCACAAGTTCCATCTCCGAAAAGCTTATATCATTCCTCCACCATATGGCAATTCCTACAATCCCAAGATGAGACATGAGTTCCACACTACATTCTACAGCAAATCTTGGGCACGTCGACTCGCCAACTTCGTGCCCGAGTTGCCTCGGTATAGAGGTGGAAGCCCGTAAAAGAAGTAGGCGACGTGGTGCCCTTCCGGCGACTTGGTGGAGACCGGAGATTCCGCGGGGAGATCGGGACAACGACGAGAAGACCGAAGGACACGGATCGCTCGGTATATCTCTCTTCCCCATCTTGTAGTTAGCTAGGACTAGTTTTAATGGAACGATCCGAGTTTATAGTGCGCGGTGGTGCCGGTTTTGAAAAGTTAAAGTAAATTACCGCTTCCGCACTTCGGCGTCGGTTTGACGGCCGGGGCGCCGCCGTGCACTTACAGTTTCCATCGCAGTAAAAGCCGAAATGGCAGCGATATAAAAGAAACTCGAAGCTATGGAAAACAAATTTTCATTAGCCTCTCTAAACCAGGTTACGCTTCCCAAAACCGTGTGTGGTTGTTGTTCCGATCCATCACACTTGACGGAAGAATGTCCTATGAGTGCACCGTTTAAAGGTAACAAGCAAACTAATGCTACTTTTCAGCAGCGACCTAGAAACGATCCACATTCTTCCACATACAATCAGGGGTGGAGGAATCATCCTAATTTTGCTTGGAACCAAAACCAAAATCAAAATCAAAACCAGTTCCAAAGCAATTACCAAAGACCTCCTCCTCAGCAACAGCAACCACCACAACAGAACCAGCACCCCTTTCAATCACAAAATTTTCAAAATCCGGTCAACAATTCTGTACCTTCTAATAATTCGACCGATACCGATAACTCCTCTTCGCTCGCACAAACTTTGGATTTGTTTATGAAACATTCAATCCAAATGTCGGCTGATATGAGGTCCTCTATTGATACCATAATGAAATAATCCGCCTCCCACGGTGAGAGTATTAAATCAATAGAAGCCCAAATTGCACGATTAAACGCCGAAATGAGTGCAAGAGAGAAAGGGAAACTTCCGTCTCAACCCCTACCAAATCCTGGCCACTCACAAAGCTATAATGTGAGTGTCGTTACTATGTTGAGATCGGGAAGAGTGCGAGATAACCAAGTGGGTGAACAAGTTGATGATGTTAGTGATACCAATGATACCTCGGCTTCTACTTCTTCCCTAAATTCGTCTAGTCTCCCACCTACTTCCGAGCCTATTCTATGCTTCTCACAATGCTCGAACCCTCAGGCCACTTCCATAAATCTATCTAAAACGATCTCCACTCCAATTTTGGGATCCACTCCATCCCCACAATCCTCTCCAATGTTGGACCAAACCCTTATTGATATAGCACCTTATCCAAACAGGTTAAGGGGCAACAAACTAAGTCCACAAATGGAGAAGATTGTGGAAATTTTAAGCAAGTTAACATAAGCATTCCTCTCTGAGATGCTATTCAACAAGTTCCGTCTTATGCGAAAATCCTGAAGGACTTGTGCACTAGGTGTTAGTGTATATGCCCTAGGGGCCATTATTGTATCATACTTGTATGTATATTACTTAATGGAAGCTTGAGATATTCACAGTTGTATATACAGTCTTGCTAAAAATAGTAGTATGCTACTTGGTTTGTGTCTACTTTAATATGTGCATATGTTTCTTGTATACGTATCACTTATACATATTAGTAGAGCCCATAGGATCTTTGCTTGATTACCAACGTTGTGATGGCAGTACCACTAGTGGGGGCTGGGTAGTCTATAACCAACATCCTATACTTGTCCCTAGTCGTAGGATTATCGAGACAGAGCATCGATACTCCATTGTAGACTTGTGTGTACGCTTCTCATCCCAGTTGGGGAGATGGTCTGTCCTACAGCCATCAGTACGTCGTACTTAAGATAGTATACAGGTGCTTGTTAGGTTACGGGTACACCGGACAGGACTCACAGAGCAAATGATTGGTTGGTATTATACCCATCGTCAGTTAACAGTTCCCAGGTGACATGAGTACAACATAGTCCGCAGACTTGACACTGCTACTTCGCCTCGAGTGTGTCCCGCTGTTCTTAGATTGCTACCCTACCATGGCTCAAAGGAGTCGTGCAAACAGGTAGCAGTTGGGTGCAGTCCCGAGTACTTAGAGGCAGTGGCGGTTAGACAGGATTCGTCACTCCCGGTATTGGTAGTTGATATCGCGCTGTGTCAGAGAGCCATTACGCAAAGTACCTGGCCAAGGCAAGCGAGATTTACTGGTAGGTTCCAGTAGTTTTCTCAGGGTCTAATGGGCTACGCTCCGACATGACTTATACCGCTATTAGGGGACTGACGCTTGCCTCCCCCTAGGCTCGATATGCGATAGTCTTAGACGAACAGACCGGACTGTACAGAGATTGTCACATCAGGCTCAGTAGGAGTTCGGATGATTTTCCTCATCGGCCTTCTTATCAACATCTACCTGGGGACCGTTACGTACAGCTAGTGCCGCTTGCGGTCTGTGGTTAAACCCACTGCCAGCGTAGTGTCGAGTCTTTAGAGTCCCACACAGAGAGTTTCCCTGCTCCAGGCGAAACGATATAGAGGTCGTATGGTTTTACGACAAGGGTTCGGACGCATATGTGTGTTTACGCACGTACGACGTTCGGACAGTTTTTACTAGCCGGCTATGGTTTAAGCAAGATTCTAGTATCAGGTTATTGGATTTATACAGTCTAAAGTTTTTCCGTGTTTTCACGGATTGGAGGGGCGTTCTCTTAATTTTCCGGGAAGCTTCTAGAAGCATGGTGACTTGGAGGTTAAGGTGGCATAAGCATTTATTGCTTAATGACTCATTTGTATGATTCATCCATGTAGTTAATGCTTCATTTATGAAGGTAATGACTCATGAGATGAATCACACAAGGTGAATGCATCAACCATGATGATTAATCATATATATTATTTATTTGATAAATTGTTATGGTTGATATATTCTAATGAGTTCATTTTTCAATATAATTCTTATCATCACCTTCTCTCTCCTCAAGCTCTCTCATTCTTGAAACCATAACCCAAACCTCTCTTGTGTTGAGATCAAGGGTTAGCTAGACTAATACTTCCATAACCTCACTCGATATCCCCTAGGTAGCTTAGATTAGCACTTTGAGCAACCTAGTTATCTCAAGTTAGAGATAAAGCTTGGCGTAGGAGCTCTCGGGTGGATCGTCTTTGACTCGAGGAGGCCGTTGAGGTGCCGATGTTCCAAGGAGCCTACGAGGAGTGGAGGACCGCGATGAAGACCCGAAGGACAATTAACGTGAGGTATAACTTCGATTCCGAGTAGTTAAACCTTTCATAGTTTGCTAGTAACGGTTTAGAAACGATTCATGCGCTCAAGTCCGTGTTACGAAGCTTTGATAATCGTTTTTCACATATTCCGCCTCCCCGCAAGTTCGTGGGGTGCATGAGATGGACTTACAGTGGTATCAGAGCCAACTAAACCATTACTAGCTTGTTAGTAACTGATTAGAAGTTCGATCGACGGAAAACACGAAAACGAAACCCCGGGATCCCTAAGTTTCTGTTAATTTTAAACATGTCTAAAAAAATATTTGATATGCCTTAAAATTCACAGCAGGGAAATATATGAATACTGGGAAAATACGATGTTCTAACTCGGTGGCCGCGGATCCGCGGAAATAGAGTGCTTGTGCCACGGATCCGCCGCTGAGTCAACTCCGAGTTGACTCGGATTTTCTCTGTTATTCATTATTTTGGTGTTTTGGTTTCCTGTATATTCTGTTTCTACCCAGGTTACTTCAGTGTTGGCTTGTTATTGGGGTAGACACGGAAAATGGTTATCGATCGATATTCTAAGTTATTTGCTAATCGTGTTTTTATCTGTAATGTTTAATGTGTTCTTAAACCTCCCCTAACTGCTAGTATGTCGGTTAGCAGGGGGTTGCACATTTCTGTAATATTTATTGTTTGTGTATATTGACTTGACTGGAATGTTGTGATGATTAGCCGGGGTTTGAGATGGGTTTAATATTCATTCATTCAATGTAAATGTAATATGATGTAATATTCTTTTGCGGGGCGCATCCAGGTTGCGGTTGTAGCCACCGTTGTATTATTTCTTTTTTACTGTTTTTGCTCCTAGGATAGACCCAAGGCGGGGTACACAAACTACCGGGTACATTGAAGTGTTTAGTAGCCTACTCACTTTGTTGAGGGAGACCGCTTCACTTCGGGTACTTGGCGGGTAGTTTGTCGTACCCGTAGGGGTCTAGGGTGGGGTAATGGCTATTCATCATAACTGTGTAATCCGTCTTTTATTGCAGGCTCAAAGCAAATGCGGATTGCTAGTAAATCCAGTAAAGTTCATCAGTGATCTGGAATGCTTATTATTGCGTCTGACGAATGTACAATATCTATATATGATAGCTATTAGACGTCACTTATGTTTTACACCCGCGCTAGCCCAGCCCCCACTCTGTCGTTAGTTAAGTAACCTAATGGGTGATGACGGGACCCCGTGGCGAATGCGGATGGCATAAGAGGACGTGGTATTTTCATTGTTTTCTGCAATGATAGGATAAATGATGGGACGCATTAATATAATGCAAAGAAAATAAACCAAATTTAAGTCGTTGGAACAAATTTAAAAGAAACCACTCGGTTATTTTAAAAAGAGCAGATTTTTTAATTACGGAGCACTAACCACTCCTTTTAAAAGTACCAGGTTCCTTCGATTATATCAAGTTCACTACGTTCACGGTTTTGCCAAAACCATTCGTAGCCCTCCGTCATTTCATATGAATATTCAATAGTATTCAAGCTGTGTTTGTTGACCTTCGTCAAGGCATAGTGATTGGTAGCTGTTGGGTGTTCATATGTTGCATAGATAGATGCGTTGGTTTGGGACAGTCGTATTACCTTGTTGACCTTCGTCAAGGGTATGTATGGGTGGGTTCAAATTAACCTGGACAATGACGGGAAGAACTTGACATGTGACTTATGATTTGTTGACCTTCGTCAAGGTCATAAGAGCATGGGGCAAAAATTTATATCGGGAATTTCTAAAGAAACTAAAATTTGCAGTGAGAGCATACCATTTTGGAGTTTGATGAATGTTGGTAGGATTCCTTCAACATTATTATATGATGATATTTTGGATCCCGATCCTACTGTGAGTATCTACTACTTATCAGGAGATTCGTCACTTAACGATCAATGCTATAAACCAAGTAGGTGCCTAGAAAGGTGTCAGCGGGGTTACGCCCCCAGAGAAAAGAGGTTATTTAATTAAGGAACTTCGCGAAAGCGTTGGAAAACCTCCTTCAAAGTATCGACACTGATCTGGCTGAACGGTTAAGCAAGAATTGTACAGTGAGAATAGTCCTGGCTAATTCTTCTTTTATGGTTTGAGGAGGGATTCGAGAAACAGTAGGAGCCATCCTATTTAGATAAATTAAAACCACTCTAAACTTGCAAGAGCATCATGCTAATAGTATTTTCTTCTCTCTCTTAAAATTGCAGCGACCTTGTGACCACACATAGGTTACATCTACATAACAAATTGACTGAATCTGACTTATATGACTGGCAAAGGTCTGTCCAGATGTCCATTTCCTTTGACAAGCTGGACCACCCTATTACTACTCAAGATCCCGCCGTCCCGGGTCTTGTTTCCACTGTCGCGGATATGAATATCCGTCAGACAAGGGAAAAAGATAAAGCGAAAGCTAAGTGCCTCGTGTTAGCTTCAGTTGATGGTGTATACCAGAAGCAGCACGAGAAGATGGACTTAGTTTCCATCTTTCTCCGTAACAAAGATTTATATGGAAAGCAATCTCATATCGCAAGATATGAGACCTCGACCGAATTAATTCAAGAGAGGTTGGCTGTCGGGTCATCTGTAGGGGACAACGTCCTTACAATGACTAGATATATTGATGAGCTCCAGGACCTGAAGACCACGTTGGGAAACAGGTCAGATACTGACTTGATTCTACAGTCTCTACCTTCTACCCAGAAGGAAACCAGGGAAGTAGAAGGAAAGAGAAGGGCAAAAGTTTCGGGACTGAATATAGTAAAAGATGGACGTTCCTATTATTACAGGAATGAACATTGGCAGAATGATTGCAGGGCTAGCAAATCCAGTAACCAGGATTCGAAGCATGTTGTGGCTTCAGCCTCAAGTGTATTTGTAATTGTGAACTGTTTGTCAATTAACTCTACTTCCTGGGTACTAGATACCGGAGCAGGATCTCATATCTGTAATTCATTACAAGCTTTGAGAAACCATAGAGTTATGAAGGTAGGTGATTTGTCTCTCAAAGTTGCAAACGGAATGAGCGTGGACGCTGAATCCGTGGGAGAATATCGCCTATGTTTGACAAGTGGGCATATATTGATTTTACGTAACTGTTTATATATACCTAGTATGACTTGTAATATCATATCAGTATCCTCACTTTCAAGAGAGGGATATGATTTTACATTCGTAAGCGATGTAGTTAACATCCACCTAAATCAAGTTTTGATTGGGTCAGGTATATTAGATAACGGTATATACGTATTAAGTCAAGCTCAGGTTTTCAATATCCAGAATACACTTAAAAGAATGTCTCCGGAATTAAATCAGGCTTTCTTATGGCATTGTAGACTAGGTCACATCAATGAGAGAAGGTTGACTAAGTTACATAAAGATGGATATTTGAATCCGTTCGAATATCAATCTTATGCTACTTATGAATCTTGTCTCATAGGAAAGATGACAAAGACTCCGTTTACTGGACACGGAGTAAGAGCAAGTGAGCTCTTGGGACTCATACACAGTGACGTATGCGGTCCAGTGTCTACACATGCGATAGGTGGTTATTCCTACTTCATTACTTTTACGGATGATTTCTCTAGGTATGGATATGTCTTCTTAATGAAGCATAAATCCGAGGCCTTTGAGAAATTCCAAGAATACAGGAATGAAGTGGAAAAACAAACAGGCAAGAGTATAAAGACACTGAGATCTGATCGAGGTGGTGAATACTTAAGTGCCGAGTTCCTGGGTTACTTAAAAGAGAATGGAATTCTCTCTCAGCTTACTCCTCCATACACACCACAATACAACGGTGTATCAGAAAGGAGGAATCGAACCCTATTGGATATGTTTCGTTCCATGATGAGTAAGGCTGAATTACCGCGATCTTTCTAGGGTTATGCGCTAGAAACAGCTGCATATCTTTTGAACAAGGTTCCAACCAAGACTGTGCCTACCACACCATATCAGATGTGGAGTGGGAAGAAACCCTGTCTTAAGTATCTTAAGACATGGGGATGTCCAGCTTTTGTAAAGAAGCAGCATACGGACAAGCTCGAGGCACGCTCAGTACTATGTAAGTTTGTGGGATACCCAAAGAACTCCAGGAGGTATCTTTTCTATTACGCAGAGGAACAAAAGGTTTTTGTTTCTCAGCATCCCCACTTCTTGGAAACTGAATTTTTAGAAAAGGAAATAAGTGGGAGCGAAATAGAACTGGAAGAAATTCCATAACCACAAACGGTTACTGAAAGTATGGTAGAACCAGAAGTTCAAGAAGAACAGGACATCCCAATGCCACTCCGCAGGAGTAGTAGGCAGTCTCATCCGCCCGAGAGATACTACGGTTTTCTCATAGACGGGGATAGAGAGGATTGCACTATTGACTATAATGAGCCTACTAGCTTCCAGCAAGCCATTCAGAGCGGTGACTCAGTAAAATGGCTGGAAGCAATGCGGACCGAAATGGAGTCCATGTACACTAACAAAGTATGGACTTTGAACATTGCTCCAGATTGGGTAAAACCCGTAGGATGCAAATGGATCTTCAAAAAGAAGATTGGTGTGGATAGACAGGTTGAAACCTATAAGGCTAGACTTGTTGCAAAGGGTTTCCGTCAAAGACCTGGTTTGGACTATGACGAAACCTTTTCTCCAGTGGCTATGCTTAAATCTATTCGGGTCCTTCTTGCTATTGCTGCCTTCCGCGATTATGAAATCTGGCAGATGGACGTAAAGACGGCCTTTCTAAATGGTAATTTGGAAGAGAGTGTCTATATGGATCAGCCAGAGGGATTCATTCAGAGTGGGAGCAGCGATAAAGTATGCAAGCTGCTTAAGTCCATTTATAGACTAAAGTAGGCATCGCGGAGTTGGAACATCTGTTTTGATGATGCTGTCAAAGAATTCGACTTTATCAAAAACCCAAATGAACCTTTCATATACAGTAAGATTGTAGGGAGAGCTGTAGTATTCCTCGTCTTGTACGTGGATGACATTCTCCTAATAGGAAATGATATTCCTATATTACAGTCAGTCAAAAGATTCTTGTCACATAAATTCTCCATGAAAGACCTGGGAGATGCCACCTACATTCTGGGGATCCGGATCTATCGTGATAGATCAAAGAGGATGTTGGGACTTTCGCAGTCCAGGTACATAGACAACATAGTGAAGAGATTCAGTATGGATGATTCTAAGCGCAGTAACCTACCGGCTTGTCACGGAATCACCCTCTCCAAAGAGATGTCTCAAAGACTGATTTGGAAAAGGATCGCATGTCGATTATACCCTACGCTTCTGCGGTAGGCTCTATAATGTATGCGAGGTTATGTACCAGACCAGATGTAGCATACGCATTGAACGTTGTAAGCCGGTATCAGGCAAACCCAGGGGAGAACCACTGGATAGCAGTAAAGAACATTCTCAAGTACCAGAGGAAGACTAAGGAGATGTTCTTGGTGTATGGCGGGAAAGACCTCCTGATGGAGGCCTTTGCTGACTTCGGCTTCCAGAGTGACAAGGATGACTCCAAGTCTATGTCGGGTTATGTCTTTACCCTCAATGGAGGGGCGGTCTGTTGGAAGAGTTCCAAACAGGAGACCGTTGCTGACTCAACGATGGAAGCGGAGTACATAGCTGCTTGCGATGCCGCAAAAGAAGCTGTCTGGATGAAGAAGTTCCTCACAGAACTTCAGGTGGTTCCTACCAGTGTTGATCCAATATCTCAGTATTGTGACAACGACGACGCTATAGCTTTAGCGAAGGAACCCAAGTCCCATCAGAAGTCCAGACACATCTTAAGGCGGTACCACCTGATCAGGGAGATCGTAGATCGCCGGGAGATCGAGGTGAAAAGAGTTGAGACAGAGAATAACATTGCTGATCCATTCACAAAGGCCCTTCCTCAGACGCAGTTCGAGAGGCTATTCGAGATGATAGGTCTACGATATGCCAGCTTATGGCCCTAGTGCAAGTGGGAGATTGTTAGTGTATATGCCCTAGGGGCCATTATTGTATCATACTTGTATGTATATTACTTAATGGAAGCTTGGGATATTCACAGTTGTATATACAGTCTTGCTAAAAATAGTAGTATGCTACTTGGTTTGTGTCTACTTTAATATGTGCATATGTTTCTTGTAAACGTATCACTTATACATATTAGTAGAGCCCATAGGATCTTTGCTTAATTACCAGCGTTGTGATGGCAGTCACACTAGTGGGGGCTGGGTAGTCCATAAGCAACATCCTATACTTGTCCCTAGTCATAGGATTATCGAGACAGGGCATCGATACTCCAGCGTAGACTAGTGTGTACGCTTCTCATCCCAGTTCGGGAGATGGTCTGTCCCACAGCCATCAGTACGTCGTACTGGAGATAGTATACAGGTGCTCGTTAGGTTACGGGTACACCGGACAGGACTCGCAGGGGAACTGATTGGTTGGTATTATACCCATCGTCAGTTAACAGTTCCAAGGTGACATGAGTACAGCATAGTCCGCAGACTTGACACTGCTACTTCGCCTCGAGTGTGTCCCACTGTTCTTAGATTGCTACCCTACCACGGCTCAAAGGAGTCGTGCAAACAGGTAGCAGTTGGGTGCAGTCCCGAGCACTTGGAGTCAGTGGCGGTTAGACAGGATTCGCCTCTCCCGGTATTAGGAGTTGATATCGCGCTGTGTCAGAGAGCCATTACGCAAAGTCCCTGTCCAGGGCAAGCGAGATTTACTGGTAGGTTCTAGTAGTTTTCTCAGGGTGTAATGGGCTACGCTCCGACACGACTTATACTGCTATTAGGGGACTGACGCTTGCCGCCTCCTAGGCTCGATATGTGTGTTAGTGTATATGCCCAAGAGGCCATTACTGTATCATACTAGTTTGTATATTACTTAATGAAAGCTTGGGATATTCACCTTGTATAGACAATCTTGCTCAATATAATAGTATGCTACTTGGTTTGTTTCTACTTTAATGTGTACATGTGTTTATTTTAGTATATCACCTATACACATTAGTGGAGCTCTTAGGATCTTTGCTTGATTACCAGCGTTGTGATAGCAGTCACACTCGTGGGGGCTGGGTAATCTACAAGCACATCCTAATGCAGGTCCCTAGTCGTAGGACTATCGAGACAGGGCATCGATACTCCGGAGTAGACTAGCGTATGCGCTTCTCATCCCAGTGTGGGAGATGGTCTGTCCCACAGCCGTCAGTACGTCGTACTTGAGATAGTATGCGGGTGCTCGTTAGGTTACGAGTACACTGGACAGGACTTGTCGGGAACTGTTGGTTGGTATTATACCTATCGTCAGTTATCAGTTCCAAGGTGACATGAGTATAGCTTAGTCCGCTGACTTGACACTGTCACTTCGCCTCGAGTGTGTTCCCACTGTACTTAGATTGCTACCCTACCACGGCTCAAAGGAGTCGTACAAACAGGTAGTAGTTGGGTGCAGTCCTGAAGCACTTGGAGGCAGTGACGGTTAGACAGGATTCGTCTCTCCCGGTATTGGGGGTTGACATCGCGCTGTGTCTAGGAGAGCCATTACACAAGTAGTCCATGGCCAGGGCAAGCGAGATATACTGGTAGGTTTCCAGTGTTATCTCAGGGTGTTCTGGGCTACACTCCGACACGACTTGTACCGCTATTAGGGGACTGACGTTTACCGCCCCCTCGGCCAACCATGCAATGTATCAGACGAACAGACTGTACGGAGATTGTCACATTCAGGCTCAGTAGGAGTTCAGATGGGTTTCACCTCGTCCGTCTTCTTGTCGGCATCTACCTGGGGACCGTTACGCACAGCTAGTGCCGCTTGCGGTCTGTGGTTAAACCCACTGCCAACGTAGTGTCGAGTCTTTAGAGTCCCACACAGAAAGCTATTCGCCTTTAGGCAAAAGAGTAGAGGTCGCATGGTTTTGCGACAGGTCGCATGGTTTTGCGACAGGTCGCATGGTTTTGCATCAGGGTTCGGTCACATCCGTGCACTTGTGCACGTTTGGTGTCCGGACAGTTAACACTAGCGGGCTTTGGTTTAAGCCAGATCCTAGTGTACATTTTGGGATTGGTTTTATCTCGTTTGTGTTCGTGTTCCTCGGAACGCGGATGCGGGTGTGTATGCACAGTTGACAGAGAGACAGAGGCAGAGGATTCTCATTGGGGTTGTTGACTGTTGACTGTTGACTATCGACTTTTTGCTAAACACTAATGAGAATAAGAAATATAATTAACAATAATATTAATTATGTATTATAGTGACATGGTTGTTGAGTGGTTGACTTTGTTGACTTGTTGACTTTGTTGACCGGTTGACTTGGTTGGACTAGTTGACCATCATCATGACAATGGCTATCATTTCATGGCAAAGACTTTTGCTTGCTTGTTTATTTTTGCAAAATGAGTGCATGAAATGATATAGCCATTTTGACTTGAACCATCACACAATACTTGATTACTATTTTTGTTATGATGGTTTTGGATTATGAGAGCTTGGATGGCAAAAGAGTTACTCATTCTCTCATTTCATTTATCTCTCTTGCTTGAGCTCTCCCTCTTGCTCTTCCTCTTGCTCTCTCTCTAGCTTAAGGCAACACCCTCTCATGAGTCGAGAAACATTGCCTTAGAGATAAAAGAAAACCCAAATCACTTCTCTACTCATCCTAGTTCACAAGGTTTAGCAAACCAAGTGTTCTAGTTTCTTCAAGTTCGAAGAAGAAGCCAAAGGTAGAAGCTTTCAGATGGATCCATCTTCGGCGCAAGGAGATGACGAGGTGAGGCTGATCCGTACACCGGAAAGAGTTGATGATGAAGGAGTTCAAGAAAGGTATAACCCCCTAACCGAGTAGGTAAAACTCAAGTTAGGTTGTTAGGTAGTTGTTTAACAAAGATCCGTATTTTGAGTCCATGTTACCACCTCTTGAAAAATCGTTTTTCATCATTTCCGCAAGCCCGTAAGTACCGGGAGAGGTAACGTGGACTTACAGTGGTATCAGAGCCTAGTTAAACACTATCTAACATGTTAGCAAAGTAACAAGAAATTCGATCGGAGAAAAAGTCGCGAAACACGCCCGAAAAGTATACTTTCTGCCGAATTTTTTTTCTGTTCAAAAATTAATAAATCTTACCTTAAAATTCGGCTCAGGGTTTTTATAACAAACTGTAGAAAAATGGTCCAGCGAACCGATCAACGCGCCGTGGAACCGCGGCAGGAGCATGCTCCAGCCGCGGATCCGCGGCCGAGTCACGGCCGCGGACGATTTTTCATGCAGTTTGTTAATCGGGGTGTTTTGTGATTTTTACAATATGTTTTTTCTGCCCAGATTTTCCAGAAAGCAAAATTTGTTTTTGGGGCTTGAAAATCCGTATTTTGATCGAACTTCTAAAGACTTAAGCTGACGGGTATATATCTGTGATGTGTTATATGTATTGAACGTCCGCTAATCGCTATACATCGATTAGTGGGGGTTATACATATCTGTGATCTGTAATATTGATGGTTTGTGTATATGAATTCATTGGATTGTCGCGGATGAATAGCTGGGGGGTTGTGAGATGAGAGTTTTTCCTTCTATCTTTCAATTCATGTAATATGTAAATTGATGTAATATTATTTTTGGCCGCACAACCGGGTCGGGGTTGTAGCCGTCATTGTATAATTTCTTTTTACTGTTTTTGCTCCTAGGATAGACCCAAGGTGGGGTGCACAAACTACCGGGTATCTCGAAGTGCCGAGTGGCCTACTCACGTCGTTGAGGGAGGTTGCTTCGCTTCGGATATTTGGCGGGTAGTTTGCCACACCCATAGGGGTCTAGGGTGGGGTATTGGATATTCATCGCCACCGTGTAATCCGCTTTTCGTTATAGGCTCGTACGAATTGCGGATTCCTAGTATATCCAATATTTTCATCTGTGATCTGAAATGGCTATCATTGCAATATACCTATATATGATATTATTTAGGCGTTGCTTATGTTTTGCATCCGCGCTAGTCCAGCCCCCGCTCTGTCGTTAGTTAAGTAAACTAACGGGTAATGACGGGGCCCCGTGGCGAATGCGGATGGCATAAGCGTACGTCATATTTTGGTTGTTTTCTGCAATGGTAGGATTAAATGATGGGACGCATTGGAATTAATGCAAGAAAAATAAACCAAGTAAAAGTCATTGGAACACTTTCAAAACTACTCGGTTTCTTTTCAAAAATAACTTTTAAACGCGGAGCTTAAGCCACTCCTTTTAAAAGCTATCTCGTTCCTTCGATTATATCAAGTTCACTACGTTCACGGTTTCGCTAAAACCATTCGTAGCCCTCCGTCGTTTGACATGAATGGTCAATAAGTATTCAAGCTATGTATGTTGGCCAAAGTCAAGGCATAGTGATTGGTAGCTATTCGGTATTCATGTGCAGCACTGAAAGATGTGTTGGTTTGGGGCAGTCGTTCTACCATTTTGGCCAAAGTAAAGGGTATGTGCGGGTGGGCTCAAATTAACCTGGAGAATGACGGGTAGAACTTGACATGTGACTTATGATATTTTGGCCAAAGTCAAGGTCATAAGAGCATGGGGCAAAAATCCACATCGGGAGTTTCAAAAGAACTGAAACTTGCTAGCACTGCATACCATTTGGAGTGTGATGATTCTGGTAGGATTCCTTCAGTTTTGTCACGCGATGATATTTGGATCCCGATCCTACTGTGAGTATATGCTACTCCTCGGGAAATTTCTCACTTAACGAGCAATGCTATAAACTAAGTAGGTGTCTAGAAAGGTGTTAGCGGGGCTACGCCCCCAGGGAAAAAGAGGTTATTTAATTAAGGAACTTCGCGAAAGCGTTGGAAAACCTCCCTCGAAGTACCAACACCAGCCTGGCCGAAGTAACGGTTTAGAAACGATTCATGCGCTCAAGTCCGTGTTACGAAGCTTTGATAATTGTTTTTCATATATTCTGCCTCCCCGCAAGTTCATGGGGTGCGTGACATTGACTTACACTAGGAAGAGAAAAGTTCGAGTACCTAAAAATTTTTTCCTTGCGAGTAATGTGAGCACTGCTTTTACACAACAACTACCCAAGAAACGAAAGGACCCCGGAAGTCCTACAATTTCTATTTCTATTGGGGGTAAAAATATCAATCGTGCTCTACTCGATTTAGGTGCTAGTGTTAACTTGCTTCTATATTCTGTTTATGAGCAATTAGGGATCGGAGAGTTAAAACCGGCGCATTGCACTCTTCAGATGGCCAATCGATCTATCACCCAACCTAAGGGTGAGCTAGAGGATGTGTTAATCAAAGTCGGGGAATTTATATTTCCTATGGACTTTATCGTTATAGATACACAACCTGTAGCGAACCTACGAAACCAAATTCCGGTGATTTTAGGTCGACCTTTTCTTGCAACTTCCAACGCAATAATCAATTGTAGAAATGAATCTATGAACCTATCCTTTGGGAAGATGTCAATTATGCTTAACATTTACAAGTTGGGAAGTGAACCCTCCGAACCCTATGCTCATGTGTGTTCTGTCGAAACAATAGATTCCGACAGCAGCGAAATTGAAGAGCTTCACGATACTGATCTCAACTCCGCTATTACGTTGTTGTCCGGGCCAACAGCTAACGCTAAATGTGAACCTTTTATGGAGTCAGGGTATCATCATGTTCTTTCCGATGAGATTAATATTCGGGATATCGATGAAAGCTTCGAGGAACTCTTCGCTGATGAACTCGCATTCTTAGAAGACATGGGTGTTGTGATGAATCAACCCCAACCCAAAGAAATTAAACCGCCACATCTTCTTCTTATCAAGAATGAGAATGCGAGTAATCCATCATCATTGTTTTGTCTCTACAAATCGAGACGTAAACCTTTTCCATTACACTTCTTATCTCCTCCCTACATCTTCACGTCAATTGGCGACATGTTCTTCTACCAACCTTGGTGTTTCATCGATAAAATTTTTGAATGGTTGGTTTTGACTCTTTGTCTTTGCAAGGCTCTACTTTGACTAAAAACTTTTACCCTCCCCAATATATTTTAAATGCTTAATACTATTTTACTTAAGTTTGCAGGTTATATTTTTGGCTCTTGAAAATAAAATTGTCCTCAAAATTGTGAGCCAATAATAAGTTTGAGGGAGGATTTTCACTTTCAATTTTTGTGCCCCCGTTAATAACCATTCCTCCCATGTCTACAGGTTTCTGAGATTTATAAGAAACAACAGTGAGGACACTGCTGCAAACAGGTTTGGGGGAGGTTTGTGCTTTACTTTGCATTACACTATATAAGCACACAAAAAATAATTTGATAATAAAAGTTTGAAAGTGAAAATTTACATATGAAAGATAGGAATAGTTTGAGAAAAACAAGAAAGTTAGAGATTTTCTTTAAAAAAATAGTAATAAGTAGTTATGGGCTGTTGTCCCAAGGGTTAGTAAGATGAAAGAAATTGGCAAGCTGAGGATAAAAATAAGTCTGAAAAATAATCCCTATTGTAGAAGCCAAACATTTGAAAGGTGATATCCTACTATACGCATTTACACACGTCTTGAAACTCGGGATAGTAGAGGATACCTTGAAATGCTCTTGTCTAAAAGCCAAAGTATGAAGGAAATAATAAATGAATAAAAAGATAAAATGGTGAAGAAAAATGAACACTGGTTTTGTAATCACCAAGGCAGCAATAAAAAAATATAGCGAGGGTGCTTCATCACCTAGTGCCTTAGACCAACTGGTTTGGGAGTCACTGTTAAGCCTTAGGTGTTGCAAGATGAGAAAAATACTAATACACCTAATAAGCAAGCATATGAGTAATCGTTCAGTTAGTACCTCAAAAAATATTAACGGTCGCATGAAAAATGTGTGAGCAAATTCCATCTAAGTATTCATCAATTAAAAAGTACTGAGGTAGATGGACAAGTGTATGATAGCTTGAATTGAATTCTCAGAGTGTAGGGATGTCTTTTACACACACGTAGAGGTATATGATCGATGTTTGGAAGAAAGATAGGAATGAAGAATAATGGCGATGTTTTATTGAAGGGTGATGTGATTTCTAACATTTTTTCACGTCCATTAAGATAGGGCTCATAGAAACTGAAAAACTGGTGTAATTAAAAACTCTTATTTTCAACTTCTTTCTTTTATAGTTATTATCTTTATATGTAACTTTCACCCTCTCTCTTTTATTATGCGATTTTGTGGGTGTAATCCGCTGAAAACCCTCAGGAGACAACACTCCTCCTACAAGGGACACCTAGAGGTTTAACTGCTTGTTGCACGTGCTCAGTGCAATCGTGTTGCCTACGAAAGTGTGCTTAGCTTTCCCCTTTATTTTTCTCCTTCTCTTGAATAAACTAGTTTGCTCGGGACGATCAAAGAAAAGTTTGGGGGTATTTGTTCAGTTGATAAAACTGCACATTTAATATGACATTTTTCCTACTATTTCTATATAATAAAAGGTGTTTATTATAATATATGATACATATGAGGGTTTATCTGTAAAAATACTATTTTCATGTGTTTATATATTATAATTAACATTTGGTAGGAAAAAGTAAGCATATAACATCCATGTAACATTTGACCCATTTAAATATGCTTACCTTATTAAATACCTTTGACCAATTCTTAATGGTTAAGTTAATATCTCAATAAAACAAACTCTACTAATATTATTTGTTGAGTTGTTGTGCAGAATTTTCAGGGTTGAAATCAAGGAAATCAAAGTTATTAGAACAAATCTGCCGAAGATATTCAAGTAAATTGAAGAAACCAATTCTGGCAGAAACATAGTGAAGATTTTCAAAGTCTAGATATTCAAAATATCACCAAGAGCTACTTAGATGAAGCCCCAGAAATTTAAGGCCAATATCCCACCATAAGACCGCGTATCCGCGGTTAAACCCATCCAACGGTCGCGGTTCTGCCGCACTCTAAAGGAGTTGGGATTCTGTATTTTTTGGTTAGAATCGTAACAACTAGTTACCATATTAGGAAACTAGGGTTCTGGCTCTGGGACTATAAATAAGGACCGAGAGCCTCTTGGAAAAATCATCAAGCTGAAGAGATCATGAAGTCCAAGACAGCTCACGCATCTAGGCTGATCATCAACGGTTCATCTACCTCCTTAGAGGAGATCGAGAAGCAAACTAGCATTTTGTAATCATTTTCTAAGGGAACAAAGTGTAAATGAATTTTGTTGATTAATAAAAGTTGTTTTTTTTCTTTTTATATCTCTTTGTAGCTTTTTCATTATAATTTCCCTCTCTATCTTTTCTTATCCCAACATGCGCGAGTAATTCTCTGCTTGTTAGGGTTCGTAGGATTAGGGTAGATTAATGGATGATAAAAATCCTTAAACTCTTTTTAAATCCTATAAAGTTTATAAACTTTATCAAAAGAATCATTAACATCCTAATCGGGCACGCTATCAATTCATTGCTAGTCTTGACCGCGATTAGAAATTAGATTAATGATTGTTTTGGTAAAGGCTAGATATGAATGGAGTTCCATGTCGAGATAGGGGTTAAGATTGGGAACCCTTTTCCCTCCAGAAACCCTAATCTACATGCATCACTGTCGTTCTAGTTTTAAATTTATTAAAGGATAAAAAGAGTAATCTTTAATTAATCATCCATAACTACTATATCCGAATGAACCCTACTAGCCCCCTTTTAATATTGAACTTACATCCGTAGTTAATCTAGATCTATATTTTGCATCCGTGTTTAACGTAGATCTAGAACCTACAACCATTCTTTATTCTTCCTCGCTCCTTTTTCAACACGCCAAAAGTAAGATTAAAAAGTTCTATGTTTCCCTGAGGACGACCCGTACTCACCTCGGTCTAGCTACGCGCGACACCGTTATTGATTGCGGTTAACTACTACACACTTCTTTAAATACAGATCAATCAACACCCCCGCAGTTTCGTAGCATAGAACGCGAATGCGTTATTATATATATACTTATGTGTTTTATGATGTGCATACTTATCAACAGATGATTACGTGACTTTCGGTTAGTTTTGTGTAGTTGTAGGAAAACGCTTACAATGTAGTTTCTTAGTAGCGAAACCCTAGAGTTAAGAATTGCATACACGCGCGCGCGCGCACACACACACACACTTGCATACATTTTACTACTTGTGCATATATGGGGATATGTATATATATACACACACACATAGGTATGACATTATGTGTGTGTGTGTGTCTATATATATATATATATATATATATATATATATATATGTTGGATATAGTGCCCTCAGAGTCAATTATTGGATCATAGGCACGTGATTGTAATGATTGAGGGAGGACCTATACCGGTAGGACAGTCTTACTCAAGATGATAGTATGCTATCTCGTTTATCTTTATCATCGTGCACTTCTTTAGGTGACCTTACAGGTCGCCATTACACGTTGATAGAGCCCTTAGGTTTCTTGCTTAACTGCCAGCAGTATAATGGAGATCATATACGTGAGAGCTGGGGTCTATAAGCACATCCTTAATGTGGTCCCTAGTCATGGGATTTTTCGAGACAGGGCATCGATACTCTGGAGTAGACTAGTGTATATAGTCGATGTAGGGTTCCTAGGCACCCCAAGGAGGTCTCACAAGGCATCAACCATGCCTGTTTCAAAAAATCTAGGTGCCAAGAGACCCGACTACGGATCGTTTGCTAGAAAACTAGGCGAAAAAGTTAACTAGTTAACACTTAACTAAGAGATACGGAAATACAACCTTTGTAGATCCGGTGCTCCACCTCCACGACTCCGCAATGAAGTCTCCTCGCTGTCCAAGACGGATCCCGGGCTCTAGCGTCGGCTTCATCGGAGAATGGACGGGCTAGTTCATCGACGACGTGCCGAAGATGATCTACGTCGAAGCATCACTAGATCAAGCTCCACCTTCACCGAGCCTTGAAAACATATGAAGGAAACACACTCTACTACTTAGCAAGAGGTAGAGGATGAAGAAATAGGAAGTGGGTAGACTTTAGAATTGGATTTCTCACTCATTTCCATCAATCACCATTGATGGAGCTTGCTTTCTTCATGGAAGAAGATGAAGAAGAAGAAGAAAGTCTTATGATAAGAATAATTGAATTAGAATAATAATCATTTCTTATCATATTGCTAACTATGGTAATGTGTAGAGAATCAATCATGGTTAAAGGAATGGTTAGGGTCAAGCTAGAGACAAAATGGTCACTTAGTCAAAGTGTTCATGAAGCTTCATGAAAACAACAAATGAAAGCCACCATTTCATTTCACTTTCTTTTATTCATTTATCAAAAATAAATGGATAACTAAATAAGATAAATGAATAACAAATAATAAACCCTAACCATTTCATTAACCAAGGTTTAATACTTTACACTTAACCAAAAAGCATGTATCATCAAACATGATACAAGCAAGTGCACAAAATCATATCACATATATAATGCGCACATCCGAGCGAGAAAAACCATTTAAAGTGAACCAATACTAGTTAATGCAAAGTAATATATCAAATATATAATTATGCATTAAATCATTAAATCAACACTTGATTCAATGATCCGGTCATGTCGCACACAACCGACTAGTACACTATGTATCGACTTATCGAATCAACTCTTGATTCGATAACTAGGTTATATCGCATACAACCATTCGATACATATATCGCGAGAATGAAATACGGTATCACATACTCGCATTATTCTCGGTCCCGCACATATCTCATATGCGCTCCTATTTCGTTTCGCTTGAGCCAGGAAACCTCTGTGTAGGACTCTAAAGACTCGTCAATACGCCGGCAGCAGGTGATGATCATATCAAACACCCACAAGCCGCAAGCGGTCTGCTAAACGTAACGGCCACCCGGGTATTGAGCGATCAGAAGATCGACGAGCAAGCCCGCTCACACTCCAGTGAATCCAACCAGTAACACTACCGTACAGTCCGGTCTGATCGTCTGATATGTCGCATATCTTGCCTAGGGGTGGTAAACGTCAGACCCCAATAGCTCGATAAGTCGTGTCGATATGAGGTCTATAACAATTCGAGAAACTACTGATAACACTTACCAGTAAATCTCAGCAACCCTGGCCAGGGATTTCCTGTTATAGCCAATCGAACACAGCGCAACATCAACTCCCTATACCGGGAGAGACGAATCCCCTCCTATCGCTCATTGCCTCTATGTGACTCGGGACTGTACCCAAAAACCACCGTTTTGCACGCCCTATTGGACGTGGTAAGATGGAAATCAAAGCACAGTGGGAACCACACAAGACTCTATGACGATCTCGGGTCCACAGACTACTCTGTACCAGTGTCACCAGAGAACTGCCATCTGACGTGAGGTATAATACCATCTGGGAGTTCTCGGCGAGTCCGTCCAGTGTACCCAGTCTCTACTGAGCACCCGTATATCATCTCTGATGTCAAACACCGATGGATATGGGATCATCCATCGCCCATCTGTATTGGTCGAGAAGGTATACGCTAGTCTACTCTAGTATATCGATGCCCCGTCTCGATATACCCACGACTAGGGACTTTCAAGGATGTACTTATGGACTACCATGTCCCCACTAGTATGATCCGCATCATAGTCCAGGTAGTCAAGCAAACATCCTAAGGGCTTTACCAACATGTAACAGAGAGACAATCAGTGTACACGTTAAGGTAAATATCAACCAGATAGCATACTATCATGTCGAGCAAGAAAGTCCTCCCTATATATGTCCCAGCATCCACTACAATATACATCCTATGTACAGTAATGGCCTCTAGGGCATACATATAACTAACAATCTCCCACTTGCACTAGGGCCATCTGTAGCAGTGTTTGCAGTATCTCATACTTAACCATCCTATAAAAGTCTTTCTCTGGGAATAGGCCTTCGTGAGTGGATCCGCTGCGTTATCCTCTAAGTCTGCTCTCCTTGCCTCGATCACCCTGGAGATCAACCATCTCCATGATAAGGTGATACTGCCTTAGAATAAGTCTGGATCACTGATGGGACCTGCGTTCCTTGGCATAAGCCATAACTCCATTATCACACAATGGGAGGAATATAGTTCATCTCATGAACCAATATACACCCAAACGGCCTCTTTGGTAGCATCTTAAGTAGCGATGTATCCTGCCTTTATCGTCTAGTATGTCACGGTATCTAGCTTGGAACTCTTCCAGCATACCGTCCATTTACTGAGAGTAAAGACAATGCCTGCGACTGACATTCAGTCGTCTTTATCACTTTGGAACACTTCCAGTGATTCTCCCCAGGATCGATTGATACTATCTCACTACTACTAGTGAGTATCCTAACATCCAATTAAATCTATCTCATAGATCCAAAAACCAGGATATAGGAGGTATCACTATGATCCTTTATGGAGAATCATTGTGATAAGCGGAGATTGACCGAGCGTAGCATAGGAAACTCCTTCCCTATCATGAGTATGTCATCCACGTACTCTACGAGGATCACCACCATACTCCCTACTACCTTTTTGTATATACAAGGTTCATCCACCATTTTGATGATGTCAAACTCTTTGACTAACACATCAAAACAGACGTTCCAACTCTGCGATGCCTGCTTTATCAGATAAAACATCTTGCACACGTTTCCGCTGCTCCCACTGTCTACGAAGCCCTCTGGCTGTGTACTTATAGACGCACTCTTCTAAAACATCATTTAGAAAAGCAGTCATGACACCCATCCACCAGATATCGTAGTCATGGTATGTAGCCGTGGCAAGTAGGATCTGGATGGACTTAAGCATAGCTACTTGAAGAGGTTTCACCACCATCCACGCCTGGTTGATGATGAAAGCCTTTATCAAGTCTAGCTTTGAAAGTCTCAACTTTTCCATCTACACCAAGTAATCTTCTCAAGATATACTTGCTCCTGATGGGGATTTAACCCTTCAGATATAGCAGCCAAAGTCCATACTTTGCTGGTGTATAAGGATTCCATCTCAGATCGATAAGCATCCAGCCATTCTTACAGAGTCTTACTCCTGATGGCCAGCTCGAAACTAGTTGGGTCATCATCTCATGATGCAATCCTCGCTCCCACTGTCATAGAGAAACTGAAGTATCTCTCAGGTGGGTGAGGAACCCTACTAGATCGGCGGAGAGGCTGAGGTTCGTTGGCATCTACTGAATCCTTTGGTTGTACCAAATCATCTTCTGTAGTTTGTATGGCTGGAACATTTCCAGTTCTACATAACAGACCTTGCCTCGAGCTTGTCCGGATTTTGCTTTTAGACATAGGCCGGACAACCCCAAATCTTAAGGAACTTAAGATATGGGCTCTTCCCTTTCTATATCACATATGAAATGGTAGGCAACTAATTTGATTGGAACCCTATTCAATAGGTATGCAACTTCTCAAGTGCATAACCCCTTAAGAAAAAGGTAACTCAGTAGTACTCATCATAGAGCACACCATATCAAATAGGGTGTATCTGCTCCGTCCCGACATACCATCGTGCAATGGTGTATACGGAGGAGTAATGCTGAGAGAGAATCTCATTCTCCTTTAGAATAGTCCAGGAATTCCATGCACAAGTATTCTCCTCCTCGATCACATCAAAGGACATAATACTTATACCCGTATTGGTTTTCTACTTCTAACTTATATTCTATGAATATCTCAAAAGGTTCGGACTTATGTTTCAACAGGAACATATGTCTGAATCTAAAGAGATCATCAGAGAACGTAATGAAGTACAAAGAATCGGTCTTGGCATGTGTAGACAGGGGACCTTACATACATCAACATGTATCAACCCAAGAGTTCATTAACTCTTTCTCTGTTTCCAATAAACAGAGCTATGGTCATTTTATCTTTGTGACATGACTGGCGAGTTTCACAAGATGTAAATTCAAACTGATTTAAATATGCATCTAAATGTAACTCCAGCTAGTCGGGTCGCATTGATATGACCTAGTCTACAATACCTCAAGAAGGAATGGTTCAATTCTGAACTCTTCCTCTTGTGTGTGTTCTGTCTACTAAGAATTGTAGTTTGATTTAGAACATTAACACTTTTACATAACGTGCCTGAACCGATCAACTTTTGATATAGGAAATGTTCAAAACATTATCCAACAACACAAAATTTTATTGTTTCTTTACTAATAAAGAGACAGATATGATTTTGTATATCAGGTTCGGTATCTAATAACATTCGTTCAGAATCATTGTATTACAATACAGGGTGACAGTGACCGACAGACTTGGCTGCAACACTTGCCCCATTTTCTGCCTCATGAAACTTATCACCCGTTCTCAATTTTTCTACCCTTTTGTAGCCCTATGTAACAGATTACATATCTGGGATCCTGATCCGGTATCATATACCAAGGATGCGGAGGATACTGAGAAACAGTTCCGTATAATGAACACACCCGAAAATGATGCATCAGCATGCACTCTCTTCGTTTGGGCGGCACGGGAATCTTGGTATTCCCCAATTTCCTGCTCTGTCTTATAACAATTATAAGTTGGAGCGGGACCAACGTTCCCCAGCTCAGTATAACAAGCGGGTTCGGTCAATAATCCGTTTTATTATCTTGATTAAGGCTTGACATGGTCGCTACCAGGAGAGAGAGAGAAGAAAACACTCAGCGTGCGCTCTTGCAAGAATAGATTGGTTATTATTTTATCTAATCAGGATGGCTCCCAATGCTTTTTATCAAATCTTCCTTCAAACCCTAAAAGGAAAGACTGGCCGGGATTAATTACACACTACAAGTTCGCCAATCTTTCAGCCAGGCCAGTGTCGGTACTTTGAGGGAGGTCCCCCGTGCTTTCGCACGAACCTAATTAATGTAAACCTCGTTTTCCCAGAGGCGTAACCCCGTTAACACCTTTCTAGACACCTACTTGATCGGCTAATTGTAATGTATAAAACTCTCCCAGGAGTAACACTTACTTGCAGCGGGTATCGGGATCCAACTATCTCATAGAAGGTATGAAATCTCATTGCAAATTTCAACACTTGAAATTCCCGATAATATTTTGCCCCTAGCTCGCTATGACCTTGACGCATGCCAAACAACCCATAGTCTGCTAGTCAAGTTCAACCCGTACATTTCTTGATTGAATTAAACCCACCCGCACGACCCTTGACGCATGCCAAACAACGCCGTACGAATACCCTAATCCAATCGCATCGTATGCTAGCAGATAAGCACTAGTTAGCTACCGTACACTACGCCTTGACGCATGCCAAACAACCGCAGCACGAATACTAACTAGTACTTATCTGAAATGACGGAGGGCTACGACAGGTTTTTCAGAAAACCTATTGCGTAATGAACTTGATATCGTTGTAGGATCGAATGAATTTTGAAATGGAGTGCTTTTGAGGCTTTTCTAGTTTTGCTAAAGGAGTCACTCCCGGTGAAGGGATCGTCGATCCTTTCCTCGTCGAATGAGGTGCGGGATATATCATATATATCACTGTGCAAAGCAAAACTCTTAAAAGCAATCAAAAGACAAACCGAGGGTGTTGCATCTGCCAGTCATTGCTAAAGGAGTCACTCCCGGTGAAGGGATCTCGGTCCTTTCCTTATCGAATAAGGTGCAGGATATATCATATATACCGCTGTGCAAAGCAAGAACTGTAGCTACCTGTTTTATTTTGAAATTCGATTCCACAACATCTTTAGGTTTCTTTTATTTCATTAATCATATTAATGAAGTCCCATCATTTAAGTACCTAAACATCACAGATAAATACGACGTACACTTATGCCATCCGCATTCGCCTCGATGTCCCCTCGTGCACCGTTAGGTTAGGTAACTAACGGCAGAGCAGGGCAGGGCTAGCACGGGTGTAAAACATAAGTAACGTCTATATAATATATCATATATACTATATACTGTATCTATCACAGAACATCACATGATCACATCACAGATATCGCAGCAGAAGAATCATATGAAATATTGGATATACTAGGACGTCCGTGTTTTCAATACGAGCCAGTATAAAACACGGATTCCACGGTCGCGATGAATAGCCAAACCCACACCCCTAGACCCCTACGAGGGCGGCAAGCAACCCTACCAATTCTGGAGTTGGGAGACCCGGACTCGACTCCTCGAGTTGGTCCCCCTCTGGACTCCAGAACCCGGTTACTTGTGCCCTCCTCCTTGGGTCTATCCTAGTGCGGAAAAGTAAATAATATACAAACGGTGACTACTTCCGCAACCTGGAAGTGCCCCAATAAAAAGAATATTACATACAAGTTTTTACATGAATGAAAATGAAAAACACTCAACTCACATAAAAACCCCCGGCTATTCAAATACGACGATCCAATATAACATATCCAGCAACACATTGTTGGAGATAGTGCCCTCAGAGTCAATTATTGGATCACAGGCACGTGATTGCAATGATTGAGGGAGGACCTATCCCGGTAGAACAGTCTTACTCGAGATGATAGCATGCTATCTGGTTTACCTTTATCATCGTGTACTGCTTTAGGTGACATGACATGTCGCTATTGCACGTTGATAGAGCCCCTAGGATTCTTGCTTGACTGCCAGCAGTATGAGGGCGATCATATAAGTGAGAGCTGGAGTCTATAAGCGCATCCTTAAAAGGTCCCTAGTCGTAGGAGTTTCGAGACAGGGCATCGATTCTCCAGAGTAGACTAGTGTATACAGTCGAGACCCCGACGAGGGGCGGTGGCCGGTCTCACAAGCCACTGGTGTCAGTTGGTTCACCTAAGATGTATACAGGTGCTCATTGGGTTATGAGTACACCGGACAGGACTCGCCGGGAACATGCTAGTTGGTCTTATACCTGACGTCAGATAGCAGTTCCCAGGTGACATGTGTACAGGTTAGTTCATCGACCTGGGGATCGTCATTTGTCTCGTGTGAGTTCCCACTGTGCTTTGATTACTACCCTACCCTACCTCAAAGGAGTCGTGCAAACAGGTTTTAGTTGGGTACAGTCCCGAGCCACATGGAGGCAGTGAGCGGATCTTCGGGGGTTTCGTCTCTCCCGGTATTGGGGGTGAGGTCGCGCTGTGTCTAGGAGAGCCATTACACGAAGACCTTGGCCAAGGCAGGAGATTTACTGGTAGGTATTCCAGTAGTATCTCAGGGTGTTCTGGGCTACACTCCGACACGACTTGTACCGCTTTTGGGGGTCTGACTTTTACCAACCCCCTAGGCCCGACATGCGATGCTCATAGACGAACGGACCGGACTGTACGGATATTGTCACTGACAGGCTTAGTAGGGTGACAGGCTGTGTTCGCTCACAGACGTCCCTTTTGGTCAATAGCTGGTGGCCCGTCATGTATGGCTAATACCTCTGACGTGCTAGTGGTTAAATCCACAGCCATAGTATTGACGAGTCTTTAGAGTCCACCACATTTTCAGTTACTCAAGCTTTCGGGCGAAAAGCTGTAGAGGCCGTATGGAGATATGGCAGGGTTCGATCGGATACGTGCGGTATTGCACGGATCAGGATCGGACGGGTTTTTACTAGCCGGCTTTGGTATAAGCCGGATCCTAGTATAGTACAGTGTAGTTTTGTCTCTTTGCATTTGTATTTCGGTCGGAATACAAATGCGGGTGTGTATGCACAGTATCGGGGTTTTCCTGTAATTTATTACGGGACCAGTTTTCTGGAGTTGCCAGTTTGCTTTTCGTTTCGGTCGATTTCCTTTGTTCCGTTCATTGACCGAAGATTGGTGGAGGAGGGCTTGTTTGCATTGTTGCAATATAGCAATTGTGGAGGGGTTTTTTGCTTTATTGCTTTATTCTAGTGGTTGCTCCATACCTTGCCCATGCTCACACATGAGGTATGGCCAGCCACTACATTGTGTTTGGTGAGTGGGCTGATGCTTTGTGGGGATCATGGATTAATTAAATAAGGAATGAGGGTGCAGGGAGTGAATCATTATGGAGTGAGGTTTTAATTTATATATAATGGATTAATTTCCTAAGTTTTGAAATGAGTGTGCAGGAGGCTTTATTAGTGGCCGGCCTTATCATGTGAGAGAGGTTAATTTTGGTGGGCCCCCCCATTGTGTGTGCTGTGAAGGAATAATTTCCTTTTCTCCTTGGTATTAATTTAAGCCACCTTAACACATTCATTGGACACACAGAGAGAGAGTGCTTGCTTCCTTCTTCCAGTGAGCAAAAATGAGTGGCTGCATTCATTTTTGTTTTTTCCAGTGAGCCCAATTACTTGGCCGAGCTCACAGATTTCCATTGCTTGCTCAATTCCTCCATCAAGCATCCATGAAATTCTAGTGTATCATTCCTCCACCAAAAATGGCAATCTCCACAACCCCAAACGAGACTTGTATACTACATTCTACAGCAAACCTTGGGCACGTCGACTAGCCAGCTTCGTGCCCGAGTTGCCTCGGCATTGAGGTGGGAGCCCGTAAAAGACGTAGGCGATGTGGTGCCCTTCCGGCGACGAGGTGGAGACCGGACATTCCGCGGGAGATCGGGACGACGACGAGAAGACCGGAGGACTCGGATCTCATGGTATCTCTCTTCCCCTTCTTATAATTAGCTTAGACTAGATTAATGGCACGATCCGGGTTTTAGTGCGCGGTGGTGCCGGTTTGCTAAGTCCGCAAAATTAAAGTTTATGACCATTTCAGCATTTGGCCGTCGGGTTGACGGCCGGGACGCCGCCGCGGACTTACACACATAACATCACATGTCATCAACGTAAGTAAATATGTGCATCCCAATTGTCGTTGACATATAGCAACGAAACCGGCGATATTACATATTACACTTACGGTCACAGAAAAGAAAGTGTAAAACTACAACAGTTGGAATCCGCAACCACCTCAGACATCGCATGCCTGACCAAATGAATTCCTTAGACATCGCATGGCTAACAATTATAAACCCCGCATTTTAGTCTCAAAATCGAAAACACTTTTCAATATCAAGTCGGGCAATTCAACAAGATTCCCGACATCCTGATCGAATGCTCGTCGCAAACTTTTGTAGACGGCCGCACCCCCGACGCCGTCGACGAAGTGCACCAAGGCGGAACACCGCCACCGCGAGCACCCGAACGGATGCTTTCGGCGACGGGGTTCTCCTACAGTCACTTGGTCGGGGCTATGGAGTGAGGCTGTCTCTTAAGTTTATCCGGCGAGTATCCGCGTACGCTACGTGATTGCGACGGACTTTTGATCACATCAAAATTCCGTGGCAACCGATCAAGTGAGACTAAAGTGCTACGTTTATAACATTCATTCAGTTATCTCATAACTTATTGTGAATTCCAATTATTGTATCCTATTCCGGATAAATAGAAAATGTCAAACTTTCCGATCGAACAATCGAACACCCAAGTTTTCCCGATACAGATCAACACATGAAACAAGTCTAAAAACATTCAGTTCGTGCCTCAGTACCAACGGTCCAGCCGTAGAAGGGTCAAGCCAACGCCTTACATGTGGCACGCCGTACTGCCCCAAACCCGAAGGTTCAAAGGGCAGTTCAAGACAGTCACATAATCGAGTTAAGGTTTGTTGTCTTCTAGAGGGACCATCGCGTCACTTGCACTACTTAGAACGTCGTCAAACTACGGAAAAATCCAACACTTGGAAATTTCCCGACAGGGGAAAAATTGGGTATTTATATCCGGTCGAACTTTTTAACATATTCTAAAATTTATCCGGAAAACACATAGACACAGTTTGATAATCCGATCGAATATACGAACTCCCAAAACAACCCCAGAAAACTCAACTGTATAAAAAATATTAAAAATTCCTAGGAAAAACACCACTGGAAACTAAGAATTACTGTGCAAACAACTTTAAATAATGCGGCCGTACGGCCGTGGAACCGCCGCATGAGCTATTGCTCATGCCGCGGATCCGCGCTGCCTTAGTGGAATTTGACTGTCAAATTTCACAGTAACTCTTAGATGTTTGTGATGTGTTCTCTGCATATTTTTAATTTTGAAAAAGACCAGATTTCAGAAATCGTCCAGAGAGCAATTTAGGGTTGGGGTTTCGGGTCGATCGGACTTCAAAATCCGTCTAGACTTCGCCTAAGGCTCTAGCTAGGCTCTGATACCACTGTAGGGTTCCTAAGCACCCCAAGGAGGTCTCACAAGGCATCAACCATGCCCGTTTCAAAAAATCTAGGTGCCGAGAGACCCGACTACGGATCGTTTGCTAGAAAACTAGGCGAAAAAGCTAACTAGTTAACACTTAACTAAGAGATACGGAAATACAACCTTTGTAGATCCGGAGCTCCACCTCCACGGCTCCGCAATGAAGTCTCCTCGCTGTCCAAGACGGATCCCGGGCTCTAGCGTCGGCTTCATCGGAGAATGGACGGGCTAGGTCATCGACGACGTGCCGAAGATGATCTACGTCGAAGCATCACTAGATCAAGCTCCACCTTCACCGAGCCTTGAAAACTTGTGAAAGAAACACACTCTACTACTTGGCAAGAGGTAGAGGATGAAGAAATAGGAAGTGGGTAGACTTTAGAATTGGATTTCTCACTCATTTCCATCAATCACCATTGATGGAGCTTGCTTTCTTCATGGAAGAAGATGAAGAAGAAGAAGAAAGTCTTATGATAAGAATAATTGAATTAGAATAATAATCATTTCTTATCATAATGCTAACTATGGTAATGTGTAGAGAATCAATCATGGTTAAAGGAATGGTTAGGGTCAAGCTAGAGACAAAATGGTCACTTAGTCAAAGTGTTCATGAACCTTCATGAAAACAACAAATGAAAGCCACCATTTCATTTCACTTTCTTTTATTCATTTATCAAAAATAAATGGATAACTAAATAAGATAAATGAATAACAAATAATAAACCCTAACCATTTCATTAACCAAGGTTTAATACTTTACACTTAACCAAAAAGCATGTATCATCAAACATGATACAAGCAAGTGCACAAAATCATATCACATATATAATGCGCACATCCGAGCGAGAAAAACCATTTAAAGTGAACCAATACTAGTTAATGCAAAGTAATATATCAAATATATAATTATGCATTAAATCATTAAATCAACACTTGATTCAATGATCCGGTCATGTCGCACACAACCGACTACTACACTATGTATCGACTTATCGAATCAACCCTTGATTCGATAACTAGGTTATATCGCATACAACCATTCGATACATATATCGCGAGAATGAAATACGGTATCACATACTCGCATTATTCTCGGTCCCGCACATATCTCATATGCGCTCCTATTTCGTTTCGCTTGAACCAGGAAACCTCTGTATAGGACTCTAAAGACTCGTCAATACGCCGGCAGTAGGTGATGATCATATCAAACACCCACAAGCCGCAAGCGGTCTGCTAAACGTAACGGCCACCCGGGTATTGAGCGATCAGAAGATCGACGAGCAAGCCCGCTCACACTCCAGTGAATCCAACCAGTAACACTACCGTACAGTCCTGTCTGATCGTCTGATATGTCGCATATCATGCCTAGGGGTGGTAAACGTCAGACCCCAATAGCTCGATAAGTCGTGTCGATATGAGGTCTATAACAATTCGAGAAACTACTGATAACACTTACCAGTAAATCTCAGCAACCCTGGCCAGGGATTTCCTGTTATAGCCAATCGAACACAGCGCAACATCAACTCCCTATACCGGGAGAGACGAATCCCCACCTATCGCTCATTGCCTCCATGTGACTCGGGAATGTACCCAAAAACCACCGTTTTGCACGCCCTCTTGGACGTGGTAAGATGGAAATCAAAGCACAGTGGGAACCACACAAGACTCTATGACGATCTCGGGTCAACAGACTACTCTGTACCAGTGTCACCAGAGAACTGCCATCTTACGTGAGGTATAATACCATCTGGGAGTTCTCGGCGAGTTCGTCCAGTGTACCCAGTCTCTACTGAGCACCCGTATATCATCTCTGATGTCAAACACCGATGGATATGGGATCATCCATCGCCCATCTGTATGGGTCGAGAAGGTATACGCTAGTCTACTCTGGTATATCGATGCCCCGTCTCGATATACCCACGACTAGGGACTTTCAAGGATGTACTTATGGACTACCATGTCCCCACTAGTATGATCCACATCATAGTCCAGGTAGTCAAGCACACATCCTAAGGGCTTTACCAACATGTAACAGAGAGACAATCAGTGTACACGTTAAGGTAAATATCAACCAGATAGCATACTATCATGTCGAGCAAGAAAGTCCTCCCTATATATGTCCCAGCATCCACTACAATATACATCCTATGTACAGTAATGGCCTCTAGGGCATACATATAACTAACAGTCGAGACCCCGACGAGGGGCGGTGGCCGGTCTCACAAGCCATTGGTGTCAGTTGGTTCACCTACGATGTATACAGGTGCTCATTAGGTTATGAGTACACCGGACAGGACTCGCCAGGAACATGCTAGTTGGTACTATACCTGATGTCAGATAGCAGTTCCCTGGTGACATGTGTACAGGTTAGTTCATCGACCTGAGATCGTCATTTGTCTCATGTGAGTTCCTACTGTGCTTTGATTACTACCCTACAACGGCTCAAAGGAGTCGTGCAAACAGGTTTTAGTTGGGTACAGTCCCGAGCCATATGGAGGCAATGAGAGGATCGGCAGGGGTTCATCTTTCCTGGTATTGGGGGTGAGGTCGCGCTGTGTCTAGGAGAGCCATTACACGATGTCCTTGGCCAAGGTAGGAGATTTACTGGTAGGTATTCCAGTAGTATCTCAGGGTGTTCTGGGATACACTCCGACACGACTTGTACCGTTTTAGGGGGTCTGACTTTTACCAACCCCAGGCCCGCCATGCTATGCTCATAGACGAACGGACCGGACTGGACGGATATTGTCGCTGACAGGCTCAGTAGGGTGTCAGGATGAGTTCGCTCATCGACCTCCATTTTGGTCAATACCTGGTAGCCTGTTACGTACAGCTAGTACCTCTGACGTGCTAGTGGTTAAATCCACATCCAAAGTATTGACGAGTCTTTAGAGTCCCCCACAGACAGTTTCTCAAGTTTCGGGCGAAACATTGTTGAGGCCGTATGATATATGGCAGGGTTCGATCATATACGTGCGGTATTGCACGGATCATGATCGGACGGATCATACTAGTGGTCTTTGGTTTAAGCCGGATTCTAGTATTAGATTTGTTGGATTACTTTAGTCTCGTCGCATTCGCATTCAGTAGGAATGCGGATGCAGGTATGTATATACAGGTGAGGGGTATCCTTGTGATCCGTCACGAGTTTACTTTAGATGTTGCCGTATCTTTTTGTTGTGCCAAACATTTGGATTAATGTTTGGGTGGTGGAAATAATGAGCTAGAATTCATCATGAGATGCATTAATGTGACATGGACATATATTATGACTCATGGTCTCTTTTTTGTGAAAAATGTCACATTAGTGGATTGATTTGTGTTGACATGATGAGAAGAGAGAGAGGGGGGCTGCCTTGGGTGAGCTTGGTCTTGTATTTTACCACTCTCTCTCATTTTTATGATATATGAAAGAAAAGAAAAGGAAAAAAAAGAACCCTCTTCTTCTTCTTCTTCCTCTAGCTCTTCATCTCCATCAATGGCAACACCTCTAACCTCTATCCAAGCCATGGATGCAAGAGGCAAAGTGATCACAAACATTCTCTACAACACCTTAGGCACGTCGGCTAGCATACTTCGTGCCCAAGTTGCATCGGATGAAGCGGGAGCCCGTAAAAAGACTCATAGATGTGGTGCCCTTTTCCGACGAGGAGATCGAGACCGGAGATGCTGCGAGGAGCTTGGGATGGGGGCCAAAGACCGAAGAACACGGATCGATCGGTATAGCATTCTATCCCTTCTCTAGATAGCTAGTTGTAGGTTAATGGTTCGATCCGGGTTTTAAGCATTCGATAGCGCCAGATTCTTGTTTTGAAAAAGCATTTTGGCCTCGGAAAGACGGCCGGGGCGCTACCGTAAACTTACATGGTATTAGAGCCACGCCATTAACCTTTACTAGCTTGCTATAACGTGTTTAGAACTTCGATCGAACGAAAATTCCGAAACCGCGATTTCAAGTCACGCACTTTCTGTCGATTTTCATTTGTGCTCTAAAAATTATTTTGAGTATTGCAGAAATACGTGCAGGGTTTTAAGAGAACACTGCAGAAAATTGGCACCATGATCTTACTGTAGCGCCGCGGAACCGCGGCCTTAACCCCATTTTAGCTGCGGTTCTGCCGCCTAACAGTAGCTTCATTGCACCATTTTTCCTACAGTGCTCTCTGACTTGGAAATGGGGTTTTTAGTATTTTTATTTTGGGCCCAGATTTATTTGAGTACTGGGTATTGTACTTAGGGCCCACTTCGGGAATTTTTTCGATCGAAAATTTTAAAACATGTTAGTTCAAAGTATTTACATTATATCTGCGACCGTGAATGTCATTTGATCGGCAAATCTTGTCTAATTGCTATAGCCCTTTTAGACGGATTTGCGAACGTCACATTCACGTTGATGTTCTGTGTTGTGCTGTGATGTTGCGGATTTGTCGTGGTGGATAACCTGGATGCAATGGTAGTACAGTTTGATTGTATATGTACATTTGATATTGCGGGGCGAGCGTCCGACATATGGACTGCCGTCACTGCCTGTTTGTATATTATTCTTTTGGGGCACGAACGGGCTGAGGTCGATGTACCCATTGTATATATATTTTACTTTCTGTACTAGGATTACCCCGCAGTGGGGTGCATGGATAGCCGGGTTCTAGAGGGCAACGGGCCCGCATCTCATGACTTTGAGACTGAGGGGGATTTACTCTTGAATTGACGGGCTATTCACCGCACTCGTAGGGGGTATTGGTTGACCCAAGGAGGGGTGCTCAAGTTACCGGATTCCGTGAAGTGCTGGGTGGTCCATTCACGTTGTTGAAGGGGGCTGCCTCGCTTTAGGTTTTGGCGGGTAACTTGCCGCACCCATAGGCCTCTAGGATTTCATTGCACAGGCTATCCACACGACCAGGGGAACGTCGGGTTTCAGTTGCGGCTCTGTGAAACCCGGGTCTTCCAGATTATCTGTATTGTTTTGTGATGCTTATTACATTTCTGTGATGTTGCATTTTATCACGCCATGAGCGAATATTATATATTGATATATATACTAGTAGATGTTGTATATGTTTTACACCCGCGCTAGTCCAGTCCCCGCTCTGTCGTTAGTTAAGTAACCTAACGGGTGATGACGGGACCCAGTGGCGAATGCGGATGGCATATACGTACATCATATTTTCGTTCTTTTGTGGTGTGATTAATTGATGGGACTGCATTGATTCGGATCAATGCAAGCTAAACAAACCTATTCTGATGTTGTTGGAACATTTTTCAAAAAGCTGTTATTGCAAGGACGCTCTCTTTTGTTTTGCACAGTGGTATTCGATTATGAAAATCCAGCACCTCAGTCGACGAGGCAACGGCCGAGATCCCTTCACCAAGAGTGACCCCTTGGACAGAAGTTTGCGTCAGGGTAATAACTTCACTATAGCCGATTGCCTTTTTGCTTTGCATCGTGGTATTCAGTTGGAATATCCTGCACCTCATTCTACGGGGAAATAGACGAGATCCCTTCACCGGGAGTGACCTCTTTAGCAATGGTTTTCGCCACTATATTTTTATAAAAAGCTATATGGTTCCTTCAACTATATCAAGTTCATTACGTTAAAGGTTTTTCACAAAAAACCATTCGTAGCCCTCCGTCATTTTAGACGGGTAGCACTTAGTATTCATGATATGTTTGTTGGCCAAAGTCAAGGCATGGTGTATGGTAGCTATTTGTTACTTTTCTGTTGCATAGATAGATGCGTTGGTTTGGGACAGTCGTACTGCTTTGTTGGCCAAAGTCAAGGGTAGGTACGGATGGGTTCAAATCAACCTGGACAATGACGGGTACAACTTGACATGTGACTTATGATTTGTTGGCCAAACTCAAGGTCATAAGAGCATGGGGTAAAAATCACATCGGGAGTTTCTAAAGAAACTGAAACTTGCCAGGTATGCGCATACCTTCTGGAGTGTGATAACACGAGTGGATTCCATCATGTTATCATGCGATGATAGTTGGATCCCGATTCCCACTGATGAGTTGGTTTACTCCTCGGGTGATCCCGACTAATTCTTCTTTCAGGTTTGGAGGAGAATTTGAGGTTACATTGGGAGGTTTCCTGATTGGATAAAGTGATAACCATTCTGATCTAGGTTAGAGTGCACGCAGAGTGTTTCTTTTCTCTCTCTCTCTGGCAGCGACCAAGGCCCGACCCTATACTATGATTTAGTGACCACGATTAACCGAACCTTCTTATAACACTGGCTTTTGGATTGTCAGAGTTACATACCTCATTGCCACTCCATCTTTTACCCTTTTCTACAGGACACCCCTTATTATTACGAACATCAACTTCCATTGGATAAAACCATCGTATGGTTATATACGAACTCGAAGGAACTTATACGGGGATGGATTCTGGTTCAGGAGAAATAGGAATAAGGTTTTATTCAGTTGTCTTTTATCTTTACCTTCTCTCGGGTTGCGAGTGCTCCTAGGATTAGGACAGTACACCTATTATGCTTAATGGATAGTCTTCTTCCAAACCATAGGCTGGTGCCGAACGGTAGGAAAGGAAGAAAACCAATTAGCCTAACGATGGTGTACAGAAGGTAATAAGGAAAGACATATAAAGGGATTAGAAACAGGGCAAAGTAAACTGCGACTACTATTCACGACCAAACCAAGTATTTCATCGCCACTCCTACTTCACCTTTGTATTTCTCCAGGACATTTCGTATCACTACGAAGATCCACAAGTTATTTGGATACTCCATCGTATGGTTATATATGAACTCGAAGGAACTTGTTCCAGTTCGGGGATGGATTCTGGTTTAGGAAAAATAGGAATAAGGTTTTATTCAGTTGTCTTTTATCTTTACCTTATCTTGGGTTGCGAGTGCTCCTAGGATTAGGACAGTACACCTATTACGCTTAATGGATAGTCTTCTTCCAAACCATAGGCTGGTGCCGAATGGTAGGGAAGGAAGAAAACCATTTAGCCTAAAAGGGTGTGCAAAAGATAATGACTACAGACATATAAAGGGATTTGGAGAGATGGCAAAGAAATATACAGTTATAGTTGTGAATCTGATAATGGAAGAGGCATTACTAGGAATACCCGGATACCCTTTCGAAACATTTATTTGTTTCAGTTTCACTTTGTATTGTTAAAGGAAAACTGATTTTCCAATTCGTCCTTGCTCCAGGGTATGTATTTACCAGGTTTGATTCTCATATCTGTATGGTTTTACAGATGACGGGTGGGGGTAAGTTATTAGGAATTGGGTGATCATCCTCATTACATCGGGATTCGTTGTAATTGGTGATATTTGAAGAAATCGCCTCGGTTGTATGCCGGACGGCAAATATTTGGTTTTGAATATCCGTTGTTGTGCACCGATTTCAAATTGATATATCTGTACGTTTATTTTTATAAAGTGAGATATAACTTTTTGAAATTATGTCTATGACATTTACCTATATCGGTGGATGGTTAGGTAAGGAGTATTAAACAGCGGTGTAATTCTTCTTAACCATAAGTACAGTTTTCAACCTACGACACACATGGAATGAGTTATTAGGCTCAGGGGACTTATACAGAGTATTGTATGTTGTCCAGTGTCCTTGAGGACAGAGGGGTTGGTACTCGTACTATATTCTGTTTATTTTTGACTTCTCTAGTTCTTAGACATGTGTTTTGTAGAAATACAAAGTCTAAGTTTTGAGAAGTTATAGGTATAAGAATAAAGTAGAGAACCAGGTGTTGCAAGTATCGGGATTCTTCAAGGTGATCGAAGATTTAGATACTTGTGTATGGTATTTAGTTGATAGTAATGATTTTTGAGAAACTTGCTTCTCTTTCAGGTTACTCATATCTGGATGTACTCCTAAGTTGAGTAATGTTGATCGGCCTCTCTCCATTTAGTTGACATGCACTAGAGACAGCTGGATGATTTGAATCTGGTTCCAATTAAATCAGTGCCTCTGTTTCTATATTGGATATAGGACGGTTCATATCTTAACGAAGTTAAGGTATGGGGAGTTGTCCGGCTTATGCTTAAAAAAGAACTCTGGATAACTCAAGGCACGTTTCTGTAATAGCTATTTGTGGGTTGACCGGGGCTATGACGAGGGTTGACTTTCTACCATCTGGAAGATCAATAGTGATACTGTTCTTGACTCGCCACAGTTTTAGTAAAATGGATTTTTTCAGAAAACAGTAGTGGGAGTATGGTAGAACTGGAAGTGATTCCAGAACCGCAAACGATTACTGAAAATTTGATAGTAACCTAAAGATTCAATCTGATTTGACATTCTATTAGCCACTCCGCAGATAAGGTGGGTAGCCTCAGGCACCCGAGAGGTACTCCAGTAGCCTCAAGGACGGTGGCAGGGAGGTTCTTGTTCACCCAGACTTGAGAATACTGTTGTTCCAGGCTATGAGATCCGGCAGGAGGATGAGTATAGCGTCGTTCTAAACAAGCTTTAGAAGTGCACGTGTATATGATTCTGCCAGAGGGTTGTCGTAGTCAGTGGGAGCAGCGGAAGTATAGTGGACAAGTGGCTTATGTCTATTTATAGACTAAAGAAGAAATAGCGGGGATAGATCATCTATTTCTGATGTGACAGTCATAAGTTTTGACTTCATCAGAATAGGGGATGGATCTGTTAAGAAGGTAGTAGGGTGTGATGTCCTGATATTTGGATGACATATACAGAGTAGGAAGTGATATTCTTATAATACGATCGGTTATACTTTGGTTGTCACACAGTGGTTTCTCCACATAGAGATTGGATATTATATCGAACATTCTGGTTACTAGATCTGTTGTTTTAGATCTAGATTTGGGAAGTGTCCTAATCAGGGTACTTAGACAGCATTCTAAAGGTACTTTAGAATGGACGACTCCAGGCATGGTGGTGTACCTGCAGGTGATGGAGTCACCCTCTCTAAAGGTGTCTTACAGACTAAAGGGGAGAGGGATGTGCATGATTGGAAGATCACTTGCTTAGGCAATTGAGTTGATCAAGAGATGTCAAGTACCACACCAGATGTTGTTTTTTGCACGAGATGCAATATGTTGATATTGATCCAATCCTGGAGAAACGATCGGAAGCAGTTTTAGAACATAAGTGGATGTTCTAGGGATATGATAACGGCATCCTCCTTCGGGAGACGGTTATCATTCCAAGCTTCCAAGGTGACCTGGATGATAGAGTGACTGTCAGAGTTATAGCTTTCCCTCTGACGCGGGGCAGTGTTTTGGACAGGTGATCCAAGCAAACACTGAGGGAGGCATGACGCAGATTACTGATTAAGTTCAGTTGACGATACAGTCTAAGAAGTTTAGATTTGGAGTTCATTTATGAACTAGGTCCCATCAGATATCCAAACATATTCTAAGACAGGTATTGCTCATTTCGGGAGATAGCTTTCTCCGCGAACTTGAGATAAAGAGAGACATAGAAAGAAATATCAGGGCGGATCCACTCACTAAGGCTATTCCTCGAATGCAATAGTTTCGCAAACGGGCTTTGTGAAACTGATTAGTAGAGGAGTTGAGTGTTCGGTATCACACGGGCTGTGAGTATGCGGCATCGCAATAATTAGCCTTGAGTGCAAGTGGGAGATTGTTGGATATAGTAACCTTAGAGTCAATTATTGGATCACAGGCACGTGATTGCAATGATTGAGGGAGGACCTATACCGGTAGGACAATATTACTCAAGATGATAGTATAATATCTGGATTATCTTTATCATCGTGTACTGCTTTAGATGACCATACAGGTCGCTATTACACGTTGATAGAGCCATTAAGATTCTTGCTTGACTGCCAGCAGTATGATGGCTATCATATACGTGGGAGCTAGGGTCTATAACCACATCCTTAAAGTGGTACCTAGTCGTGGGAGTTTTTGAGATGGGGCATCGATACTCCGGAGTAAACTAGTGTATACAGTCGAGACCCCGACGAGGGGCGGTGGCCGGTCTCACAAGCTATTGGTGTCAGTTGGTTCACCTAAGATGTATACAGGTGCTCATTGGGTTATGAGTACACCGGACAGGACTCGCCGGGAACATGCTAGTTGGTATTATACCTGACGTCAGATAACAGTTTCCTGGTGACATGTGTACAGGTTAGTTCATCGACCTGAGATCGTCATTTTCCTCGTGTGAGTTCCTACTGTGCTTTGATTATTACCCTACCACGGCACAAAGGAGTCGTGCAAACAGGTTTTAGTTGGGTACAGTCCCGAGCCACATGGAGGCAGTGAGCGGATCGGCAGGGGTTCGACTCTCCCGATATTAGGGGTGAGGTCGCGCTGTGTCTAGGAGAGCCATTACACGAAGTCCTTGGCCAAGGCAGGAGATTTACTGGTAGGTATTCCAGTAGTATCTCAGGGTGTTCTGGGCTACACTCCGATACGACTTGTACCGCTTTTGGGGGTCTGACTTTTACCAACCCCTAGGCCCGCCATGCGATGCTCAAAGACGAACGGACCGGACTAGATGGATATTGTCACCGACAGGCTCAGTAGGGTGTCAGGATGAGTTCGCTCATCGACCTCCCTTTTGATCAATACCTGGTAGCCCGTTACGTACAGCTAGTATCTCTGACGTGCTAGTGGTTAAATCCACAGCCAAAGTATTGACGAGTCTTTAGAGTCCCCCACAGACAGTTTCTCAAGTTTCGGACGAAACGTTGTAGAGGACGTATGATATATGGCAGGGTTCGATCATATACGTGCGGTATTGCACGGATCATGATCTAACGGATCATACTAGTGGTCTTTGGTTTAAGCCGGATCCTAGTATTAGATTTGTTGGATTACTTTAGTCTCGTCGCATTCGCATTCAGTCGGAATGCGGATGCAGGTATGTATATACAGGTGAGGGGTATCTTTGTGATCCGTCAAAAGTTTACTTTAGATGTTGCCGTATCTTTTTGTTGTGCCAAACATTTGGATTAATGTTTGGATGGTGGAAATAATGAGCTAGAATTCATCATGAGATGCATTAATGTGACATGGACAAATATTATTACTCATGGTCTCTTTTTTGTGAAAAATGTCACATTAGTGGATTGATTTTTGTTGACATGATGAGAAGAGAGAGAGAGGGGCTGCCTTGGGTGAGCTTGGTCTTGTATTTTACTACTCACTCTCTCTCATTTTTATGATATATGAAAGAAAAGAAAAGGAAAAAAAGAAACCTCTTCTTCTTCTTCCTCTAGCTCTTCATCTCCGTCAATGGCAACACCTCTAACCTCCATCCAAGCCATGGATGCAAGAGACAAAGTGATCACAAACATTCTCTACAACACCTTGGGCACGTCGGCTAGCACACTTCATGCCCGAGTTACTTCGGATGAAGCGGGATCCCGTAAAAAGACTCGTAGATGTGGTGCCCTTTTCCGACGAGGAGATCGAGACCGGAGATGCCGCGAGGAGCTTGGGATGGTGGCCAAAGACCGAAGGACACGGATCGATCGGTATAGCATTCTATCCCTTCTCAAGATAGCTAGTTGTAGGTTAATGGTTCGGTTCGGGTTTTAAGCATACGATAGCGCCAGATTCTTGTTTTGAAAAAGTTTTATTTCCGCATTTTGGCCTCGGAAAGACGGCCGGGGCACTACCGTAGACTTAAAATATACATATACGTATGCATATATATGGATGATGAGGATAATATACGATATTTGGAGATGAGTCGATGAGATTGGGGATGGTGCCACGAGATCGGTGATATGATTTGGATCGTATTATGAGATACGACATGATATTATAGCGGGTCCATAGGCAATGTGTTTTCATACAGACGCATATATATATATATATATATATATATATATATATATATATATATATATATATATGTAGATGGTATCAGCATGTACTAGACTTTAGATCCGTACCCCGTTCATGTTATGATGATAAGGATACCAGATAAATGATGAAATGAGTGTGATATTCGACCCGTACCCAGATTGGGATTCCCTACGATGGATTTACCGTACGAGCTATATATTGATGATAGATCCACACTCTTGACTCGAGAATGTCATATTATATATTGTATCGTATGTGATACTATTGAGTCAGGATCACTGACTATTATATTTATATATATCGACTCAGATTTAGGTGGTTTACTTACCTTTTCGATTAGTCTGTTAGTTTAGTTCTGTAGTTTATTTGTAGATGTTAGACTAAACTCGAGTTATACCTATTTCAAAACTAACGAATCGTGTGTATTTTTAAAGACAGGCCAAGGGATTCTATGGATATTTCAAAGGTTGTACATTTTCTTAAAAACACCGTAGCCCTTATTTTCTAAACACCACGATTCTTGTTATTTCAAGTGGCAAAGCTGTATGACTCATATATATTAATGTAGATTCTTCATTGTTGCGTTTATTATTCTTTTTCCGCATATTCTTGCTATTCGCATCGCATCGCATGCTTAAATGTGTTTTATTGTTATATTGAAACCCATGCTGTCAAGACAACAGCACCATTACCGATGATGCGTATGCACCACGTACACCTGCTTGCTGGCTCACACACATCATCATCGGTAATTGGCATGTCACGTACACATTAGAAAATACTACTTCATTAGTATAAAATATTAGCTGATAGTTTCGACTTGGTACTAGTGAGCTGCTTTTATATGATAACTTAGACATTGCATTTATTACTGTAACGCCTTAGATTTCGGTTAGTGTTAGTTCAGACCTTAATGCGGGTTTACTGTAAAAAGTTTACCAATTCGTATTCCTCACATTTTATAACATTTAATTAATAATTTATTATTATTTGTTATGGCATGCACGCACGTGTGCACGTTAATGTGAGGGTTTGTTTGTGCTAATCTAGGTTAGTGGCCATGACACTTAACCTAATCTAATCCCATGTTTTAATCTAATCCTTAACCCTGATCCTAGATATTTTGTGAGAGAGAGAGAGAGAGAGAGAGATTTCTTTTGGAGTGAAGAGGTGGCATGGTGACTTGGTGTGAAAGCATTAATGGAGAATTAATGCTAATGGTGCACTTACCTTTCACCCTACACTCACCCCTCCTCTCTTTAACCTCACACTCTTTTATTTCTCTATCTCTTTTGTTCTCACATTCCTCTCTCATCATAACTGAACACTATCAAGTTCTACACCAATCCATCTCAAATCCTTCACAAAACTCACAACTTTTACCATCTTTTGCCTCAACTTTTACCATCTTTTGCCTCTTGGATGCCTTGGAGCTTGCAAAGCTTGGATTTTTGAGTTCTTTTAGTTAGGTAATGATCTCTTTCTGTTCTTTAAGTGTTTATAGTGTAGCGTAGCTTGTTGGTTTCAGTTTAGATCATTTAAAGTTAAGTTTTTATGCAAATATCGTATTTTTAGTGTCAATATATGACATATGTGATCTGCTGTGACCCGGAGAGTTTACTAGAAAACCAAACAATGTAGTTGAGTTGTACCTGAGACCATAGGACATCACCTGGAGCACGGACCCCTGGAGCTCGGACTCGGCCGGCGGTGAGAAGAAGAATTCCGGCGACCTCGGCTTGGGGAAGGAGTTAGGGTTTGGGTTTTCTGGGTAGGTGTCTGCAGTGGTTTATGTGTGTTTGGTCTTGTTTGGTTATTGAGTTTTCTCTGTATGCAAAATCTAGGATCACATAGGTAGTTTCTTGTGTTTCGTTTACGCGCGATACGTTATACGACACGGATCGTGCACTTTGTGTGATTTTGCTCTTAGGTTGGTTTCGTTGTGTCGCTACGCACGTTAGCCACAATACGAACACTTGAGAGTATGTTTTGTGTTATTGCATCGTTCAAATGTAGTTTGTACGTGTTTTGGGTCTATTGCTAATATACACTTGCTTTGTTGTTTTATTGTTTTAGGTTCGCAGGCGGGGACTTCAGACGCTGCGAAGAAAGGAAAACAGGTGGTAGGCTTTGCTTAGCCAGGAGCGTTGGAGAGTAGATTTAACATCTACAGGGGAATCGCTCGCATGGCGTTATGCGTCTGGGCTAGAGATGACTTGACTTTGTTGCATTTTCTATTTCGTATATAGAGTTTGCGCATACCCTTATTGCTTAGTTATTTGTTGTGCTTGGACTAGTACCCTTAGGACACTGCACTATTATTGATGGCTCATGTTGCACGAGCACTGATTGTATACCACACACACCATCAATAATTGACATGTTACGCACAACACACATACCTATATAATATTATTTGGTTAGGGACATTGAGATATTGATTCATATTTCTTTACGCATATGACATATAGCATACTTGTATACCAACATGCTTACACATATGCCTTGACATGCTTACATGCTAGTTACCTGTATACCTATAGGATATTGTACCATTAGCGATAGGTACATACACACATAATGACATAGCTACATGTATACCTTGCATACATACTTCACTTATACCCGGTGGGTATATTACATCATTACTGATAGGTAGATATTTATATCTTGCTATACCTTTTTGTTTACACATATATCAGTTATAGCTACATGTTTACCTTTACTTGATGTTATTTAGAATTGGAGAAATTAGGAACCGCGTGATATTTATATTAATTTGTTGCAGTTAAATAGCGGCTTTTCCTTTATATGATCGCATTTCAGTTTTATGTTGCGTATATTATATTCATGGATTTTCGCATTGAGATATAGATTTTTCATGATGTTTTCTGGATTTGAGGACCGTGGTAGTTTCATGAAATTATGCATTATTTGAAAAACCTGGTTTCTCTTGATAAGATATTTCAGCAGCCACCATGAGTTTTATCGGTTCTGATATATAGACCCCATGCGAGGAGCATCGTGGGCCATATGAGGGTACATGGTGGGGCCTGGAGGTACCCCGGGGCAAGACGATTGAAGGACCTTACCAATTGAGCCTGGCAGGGGAACCATATCATCCGGTGACATTACCAATGACTCGGCGGTTATCGTGGGATACCGACGGTGAAAGGTTCCTAGGCACTCTAGTAAGGTCTCACAAGGCATCGGACATGCCAATTTAAAATTTTTGTGCCGAGAAACCCTAGACTATGGATCTTTAGACTAGATGTTTAGGCGAAACGATAAAGCTAGTTAACAAATTAACTATAGGTTAGATGCTACAACCTTTGTAGATCCGGATTTCCACCTCCTTAGCTCCACTTGGTCATGCTCTCGCTGTCCATCATGAATCATCGACTCACACGTCGGCTTCATCGGAAAATCGGGCGAGCAAGGTCGTCGGCTTCGTGTCAAAGACGATCTACGTCGAGGTTGCACTAGTTCAAGCTCCGACTTTACAAACTTGTAAAACTTGTGAAGAAAACACCCAAAACCACTTGGCAAGAGGTATAGGATGAAGAAATAGGAGATGGGTTCACTTTAGATTTGGATTTCTCACTCTAGATCACAAGTTGCCATTAATGGCATCAAGGTTTCTCACTTTGAGAAGAAGAAGAAGATGATAGAAAACTTATAATAAGTTATTTCTAAAATGAATAATAAAGGAATTCTTATCATCTTCTAACCATGGTCAAGTGTAGAGAATTGACCATGGTTAGTGGGAGTGGTTAGGTTTAAGCAAGGAGACAAAATGGCATCATTACAAAAAGCTTCATGAAGCTTCACCACACTTCATGATAAAATGAAACCCTTTTGTTTCCATAAATCTATTTAATAAATAATAAATGGATTTAATAATAAGAGAATAAATCTTAAACCCTAACCACTCTCATAACCATGGTTGCATTCTTTACACAAAGCCAAAACTACATACATCATCAAACATGATACATATATTTGCACAAAAATATATCACATATACAATGTGCAATCCAAGTGAGAAAAATCCGTTTAAAGTGAACCAATACTAGCTAATGCAAAGTAATATATCAAATATATAATTATACATTAAATCATTAAATCAACATTTGATTCAATGATCCGGTCATGTCGCACATAACCGACAAGTATTCAATGTATCGATTTATCGAACCGATCTTCGATTCGATAACTAGGTTATATCGCATACAACCATACGAAACATTAATCGCGAGAATTAAATACGGTATCACATACTCGCATTATTCTCGGTCCCGCACATATCTCATATGCGCTCCTATTTCGTTTCGCTTGAACCAGGAAACCTCTGTGTAGGACTCTAAAGACTCGTCAATACACCGGTAGCAGATGATGATCATATCAAGCATCCACAAGCCGCAAGCGGTCTGCTAAACGTAACGGCCACCCGGGTATTGAGCGATCAGAAGATCGACGAGCTAGCCCGCTCACATTCCTGCGAATCCGACCAGTAACACTTACCGTACAGTCCGGTCTCTTCGTCTGATATGTCGCATATCAAGTCTAGGGGTGGTAAACGTCAGACCCCAATAACCCGATAAGTCATGCCGATGTGAGGCTCATAACGGGTCGAGAAACTACTGGTAACACTTACCAGCAAATCTCTGATCAGCCATGGCCAGGGACTTCCCTGCTACGGCCAATCGAGCACTGCGCAACATCAACCCCCAATACCGGGAGAGACGAAACCCCTCCTATCGCTCATTGCCTCCATGCGACTCGGGACTGTGCCCAAAGACCACCGTTTTGCACGCCCTTATGGACGTGGTAAGGTGGAGATCAAAGCACAGTGGGAATCACACAAGACTCTATGACGATCTCGGGTCTACAGACTATCCTGTACAAGTGTCACCTGAGAACTGCCATCTGACGTGAGGTATAATACCATCTGGGAGTTCTCGGCGAGTCCGTCCAGTGTACCCAGTCTCCACTGAGCACCCGTACACCATCTCTGATGTCAAACACCAATGGATATGGGATCATCCATCGCCCATCACATGGGTCGAGAAGCGTATACGCTAGTCTACACTGGTATATCGATGCCCCGTCTCGATACACCCACGACTAGGGACCTTGAAGGATGTACTTATGGACTACCATGTCCCCACTAGTATGATCTGCATCATAGTCCAGGTAGTCAAGTACACATCCTAAGGGCTTTACCAACATGTAACTATAAGACAGTATAAAGAGACTAGTGTACATGTTAAGATAAAGAGTAACCAGATAGCATACTATCATATCGAGCAAGAAAGTCATCTCTATATATATCCAAGCATCCAATATAATATACAACATCTGTACAATACTGGCCTCTAGGGCATACATACAACTAACAATCTCCCACTTGCACTAGGGCCAGCTGATGTAGTATCGCATACCGAGCATCCCGAAGAGTCTCTCAAACTGCGTCTGGGGAATGGCCTTCGTGAGTGGATCCGCCGTGTTATTCTTCGTGTCAACTCTCCTGACCTCGATCTCCCGGCAATCAACTATCTCCCGGATCAGGTGATACCGCCTCAGAATATGCCTGGATCGCTGATGGGACCTGGGTTCCTTGGCTAAAGCCACCGCTCCATTGTTATCGCAATACAAAGGTATTGGATGCTCAATGGATGGAACCACTCCAAGTTCAGAAATGAACTTCTTGATCCAGACAGCTTCTTTAGCAGCATCGTTGGCAGTGATGTATTCAGCCTCCATCGTCGAGTCTGCCACGGTTTCCTGCTTGGAACTCTTCCAGCTAACCGCCCCTCCGTAAAGGGTAAAGACAAAGCCCGACTGCGACTTAGAGTCGTCCTTATCACTCTGGAAGCTCGAATCGGTAAAGGACTCCACTTGGAGTTCTCCGTTACCATACACCAAGAACATATCTCTAGTCCTTCGCAAGTACTTGAGAATGCTCTTCACAGCTGTCCAGTGACTCTCTCCAGGATCAGCTTGATACCTGCTCACTATACTTAGTGAGTATGCTACATCGGGTCTGGTACATAGCATCGCATACATGATAGAGCCTACTGCCGAAGCATAGGGTATCCCTTGCATGCGAGCTCTCTCCAAATCAGTCTTGGGAGACATCTCTTTGGAGAGAGTGACTCCAGAGATCGTGGGTAAGTTCCCACGCTTGGACTCTTCCATACTAAACCTCTTTAGTATGGTGTCAATGTACCTGGATTGGGACAATCCCAAAATCCGTTTGGATCTATCTCTATAGATCCTAATTCCCAATATGCAGGAGGCATCACCAAGATCTTTCATTGAGAATCTTTGTGATAAGAAGAGCTTGACCGATTGCAGCATAGGAATATCATTTCCTATCAAGAGTATGTCGTCCACGTACAATACGAGGAAGACAACCTTACTCTCTGCCACCTTCTTGTAGATACAAGGTTCATCCGGATTTTTGACGAAATCAAACTCTTTGATAACGACGTCAAAGCAGATGTTCCAACTCCGCGATGCTTGCTTTAATCCATAAATGGATTTAAGCAGCTTGCACACCTTCCCGCTGCTCCCACTGTCTACGAAGCCCTCTGGCTGAGTCATGTACACGCACTCTTCTAAATCACCGTTTAGAAAGGCGGTCTTAACATCCATTTGCCAGATTTCGTAATCATGATATGCAGCGATGGCAAGCATGATCCGGATGGATTTAAGCATAGCCACTGGAGAAAACGTCTCGTCATAGTCCACACCTGGTCTTTGACGAAAACCCTTTGCTACAAGTCTAGCTTTGAAAGTCTCCACTTTCCCATCTACACCAAGTTTCTTCTTGAAGATCCACTTGCTCCCAATGGGTTTTACCCCTTCAGGAGAAACTTCCAAAGTCCATACTTTGTTGGTGTACATGGAATCCATCTCAGACCGCATAGCATCCAGCCATTTCACTGAGTCCCCACTCGTGATGGCCTGCTCGAAGCTAGTTGGGTCATCATCCTCCATGATGCAATCCTCGCTCCCACCATCAATGAGAAAACCGTAGTATCTCTCAGGTGGACGAGAAACCCTACCAGATCGGCGGAGAGGCTGGGGTTCATCGGGAACTACGGAATCCTCTGGTTCCACCAGATCTTCTGTTGCAGCTTCTGCAGCTGGAACCTCTTCCAGTTCTACCTCATGACCACTAATCTCTTTTTCAAGAAATTCCTTTTCTAAAAAGGTGGCATGCCGAGAAACAAACACTCTTTGTTCCTCAGGATGGTAGAAGATATACCCTTGAGAATTCTTGGGATATCCTACAAATTTGCATAGAACAGACCGTGCCTCGAGTTTGTCCGGATTTTGTCGTTTGATATAGGCTGGACAACCCCATATCTTAACATAGTTAAGACTTGGTCTCTTCCCTTTTCCATATCTCATATGGAGTGGTAGGCACAGATTTGGTGGGGACCATATTCAATAGATGTATGGCTGTCTCAAGCACATACCCCCAGAAGGAAATAGGTAACTCAGCTGTGCTCATCATAGAGCGCACCATATCTAATAAGGTGCGGTTCCTCCGTTCTGATACACCGTTGTGCTGTGGTGTATATGGAGGAGTCAGTTGAGAGAGAATCCCATTCTCTTTTAGGAAGTCCAGGAATTCATTGCTCAAGTATTCACCTCCTCGATCAGATCGAAGGATTTTAATACTTTTTCCGGTTTGGTTTTCGACTTCTTGTTTATATTCTCTAAATTTCTCAAAAGCTTCAGACTTGTGTCTTATCAAGTACACATGTCCGTATCTTGAGAGATCGTCAGTGAATGTAATGAAGTACGAAGAACCATCCCTGGCATGTGTAGACATGGGACCACATACATCACTATGTATTAGTCCCAAGAGTTCGGTAACTCTTTCTCCGTGTCCCGTAAACGGAGTTTTGGTCATCTTGCCTTTGAGACATGACTGGCAAGTGTCATAAGATGAAAATTCGAAAGGTTTCAAATATCCATCCTTATGCAACTTAGCCAGTCGTGTCACATTGATGTGACCCAGTCTACAATGCCACAAGTAAGATTCGTTCAGTTCTGAACTCTTCCTCTTGTGTGTGTTTGTTATGCTCAGAACTGTTGATTGATTTAGAACATAAATGCCATTGCATAACGTGCCTGATCCAACCAACTTTTGGTCACGGAAAATGTTCATAACATTGTCCTGTAATACAAAATTATATCCTTCTTTGCTTAATAAAGAAACCGATATAATGTTGCATATCAGGTTCGGCATGTAATAGCATTCGTTCAGAACCAATGTATTACCAGTTGGTAATACAAGGTGATATTCCCCGACAGTCTTAGCTGCAACAATTGCACCATTTCCAACTCTAATGTCTTTATCACCTTCTCCAAGTTCTCTACCTTTCCTAAGCCCATGTAACTGATTACATATATGGGATCCTGACCCGGTATCTAATACCCAGGACGTAGAGCAAATGGAGAAACAGTTCTCAGTAACGAACACACCCGAATAAAATGCATCAACATGTACTTTCTTCATTCGGGTGGCATGGGAATCCTGGTATTCCCCTATATCCTGTTCATTCCTATAACTCTTATAAGAATGAACGGAACCAACGTTCCCCAGCACAGTATAACATGCGGGTTCGGTCAATACATCCATATTATTATCTTGATTAAGGCATGAACTGGTCGCTACCTGGAGAGATAGAGAAGAAAACACTTTAGCGTATGCTCGTGCAAGATCAGATTGGTTATTATCTTATCTAATCAGGATGGCTCCCACTGCTTTTTATCAAATCTTCCTCCAAACCCTAAAAGGAAAGACTAGCCGGGATTAATTACACACTACAAGTTCACCAATCTTTCAGCCAGGCCAGTGTCGGTACTTTGAGGGAGGTCCCCCGTGCTTTCGCACGAACCTAATTAATGTAAACCTCGTTTTCCCAGAGGCGTAACCTCGTTAACACCTTTCTAGACACCTACTTGATCAGCTAATTGCAATGTGTAAAACTCTCCCAGGAGTAACTCTTACTCGCAGTGGGTATCGGGATCCAACTATCTCATAGAAGGTATGCAATCTCATTGCAAATTTCAACACTTGAAATTCCCGATAATGCTTTTGCCCCTAGCGTGCTATGACCTTGACCAAAGCCAACAAATCACAGCCCGCTAGTCAAGTTCAACCCGTACATTTTTTGACTGAATCAAACCCACCCGCACGACCCTTGACGAAAGCCAACAAAGCCGTACGACTACCCTAATCCAGTCGCATCATATGCAGCAGATAAACAGCACATAGCTACCGCACACTACACCTTGACGAAAGCCAACAAATGTAGCACGAATACTATATGTAACCTATCTGAAATGACGGAGGGCTACGCAGGTTTTTCTGAAAACCTATTGCGTAATGAACTTGATATCGTTGTAGAATCAAATGCAGTTTTGAAATGGAGTGATTTTGAGGCTTTTCTAGTTTTACTAAAGGAGTCACTCCCGGCGAAGGGATCTCGGTCCTTTCCTCGTCGAATGAGGTGCGGGATATATCATATATATCGCTGTGCAAAGCAAAAACCCAAAAGCAGTCAAAAGCAAACTGAGTCTGTAGCATCTGCCTGTTATCGCTAAAGGAGTCACTCCCGGTGAAGGGATCTCGGTCCTTTCCTCATCGAATAAGGTGCAGGGTATATCATATATACCGCTGTGCAAAGCAAGAACTGTAGCTACCTGTTTTATTTTAAAATTCGATTCTACAACATCTTAGGTTTCTTATCATTCATTAATCACATTAATGAAGTCCCATCATTTAAATACCTAAACATCACAGATAGATATGACGTACACTTATGCCATCCGCATTCGCCTCGATGTCCCCTCGTGCACCGTTAGGTTAGGTAACTAACGACAGAGCAGGGCAGGGCTAGCGCGGGTGTAAAACATAAGTAACGTCTATATAATATATCATATATACTATATATACTATATCCATCACAGAGTCACAACACAGATATCGCTGCAGAATAAACATATGAAATATTGGATATACTAGGACGTCCGTGTTTTCAATACGAGCCAGTATAAAACACGGATTCCACGGTCGTGATGAATAGCTAATCCCACACCCCTAGACCCCTACGAGAGCGGCAAGCAATCCTGCCAATTCTAGGGTTAGGAGACCCGGACTCGACTCCTCGAGTTGGTCTCCCACTGGACCCCAGAACCCGGTTACTTGTGCTCCCCTCTTGGGTCTATCCTAATGCGGAAAAGTAAATAATATACAAAGGGTGACAACTTCCGCTACCTGGAAGTGCCCCAAATAAAAGAATATTGCATACAAGTTTTTACATGAATGAAAATGAAAAACACTCATCTCACATAAAAACCCCCGGCTATTCAAACACGACGATCCAATATAACATATCCAGCAACACATAACATCACATGTCATCAACGTAAGTAAGTATGCATACCCCAATTGTCTTTGACATATAGCAATGAAACCGGCGATATGAACATACTACACTTACGGTCACAGAAAAGAAAGTGTAAAACTACAACAATTGGAATCCGCAACTTCTTTAGACATCGCATGCCTAATTAAATGAAATACTTAGACATCACATGCCTAACAGATATAAATCCCGCATTTTAATCTCATTATCGAAAACTCTTTTCAATATCATATGGGACTAAACTGCTAAATTTATAACATTCATTCAGTTATCACATAACTGTTTGTGAATTCCAATTATTGTATCACATTCCAGACAAACAGAAAATGTTAAACTTTCCGATCGAACAGTCGAATACCCAAGTTTTCCTGATACAGTCCAACACATGAAATAAGTCTAACAACATTCAGTTCATGCCTCAGTACCGACGGTCCAGCCGTAGAAGGGTCAAGCCAACGCCTCACATGTGGCACGCCGTACTGCCCCAAACCCGAAGGTTCAAAGGGCAGTTCAAGACGGTCACATAATCGAGTTAAGGTTTGTTGTCTTCTAGAGGGTCCATCGCGTTACTTGCACTACTTAGAACGTCGTTAAACTACGGAAAAATCCAACACTTGGAAATTTCCCGACAGGGGAAAATTTGGGTATTTATATCCGATCGAACTTTTTAACATATTCTAAAATTTATCCAGAAAACCAAATAGACAAAATTTGATAACCCGATCGAAACACCGAATCCCCAAAACAACTGCTGAAAATTCAACTCTTGAATAAATATTAAAAAATTCCAGAAAATCCAGCACCAGAAATAATGAATTACAGTACAAACAGTGAATGATGATGTCAACAAACTGCCGCGGAACCGCCGCAGAAGCAGGGCTTCTGCCGCGGTTCCGCCGCCATTTAATTGAATCATGGGCCTGAGTTTTTACCGTAATCCTTAGAATTGTTTACTGAATTTCCTGGACATTTTTAATACACAAAAATCCACATTTTTAAAATCGGGACAGAGAGCATTTTTGTGATCGGGATTCGGGTTCGTTCGGACTTCAAATTCCGTCTGGACTTCGCCTAAGGCTCTAGCTAGGCTCTGATACCAGTGAAAGGTTCCAAGGCACTCTAGTAAGGTCTCACAAGGTATCGGACATGCCAATTTAAAATTTTTGTGCCGAGAAACCCTAAACTACGGATCTTTAGACTAGATGTTTAGGCGAAACGATAAAGCTAGTTAACAAATTAACTATAGGTTAGATGCTACAACCTTTGTAGATCCGGATTTCCACCTCCTTAGCTCCACTTGGTCATGCTCTCGCTGTCCATCATGAATCCTCGACTCACACGTCGGCTTCATCGGAAAATCGGGCGAGCAAGGTCGTCGGCTTCGTGTCAAAGACGATCTACGTCGAGGTTGCACTAGTTCAAGCTCCGACTTCACAAACTTGTAAAACTTGTGAAGAAAACACCCAAAACCACTTGGCAAGAGGTAGAGGATGAAGAAATAGGAGATGGGTTCACTTTAGATTTGGATTTCTCACTCTAGATCACAAGTTGCCATTAATGGCATCAAGGTTTCTCACTTTGAGAAGAAGAAGAAGATGATAGAAAACTTATAATAAGTTATTTCTAAAATGAATAATAAAGGAATTCTTATCATCCTCTAACCATGGTCAAGTGTAGAGAATTGACCGTGGTTAGTGGGAGTGATTAGGTTTAAGCAAGGAGACAAAATGGCATCATTACAAAAAGCTTCATGAAGCTTCACCACACTTCATGATAAAATGAAACCCTTTTGTTTCCATAAATCTATTTAATAAATAATAAATGGATTTAATAATAAGAGAATAAATCTTAAACCCTAACCACTCTCATAACCATGGTTGCATTCTTTACACAAAGCCAAAACTACATGCATCATCAAACATGATACATATATTTGCACAAAAATATATCACATATACAATGTGCAATCCAAGTGAGAAAAATCCGTTTAAAGTGAACCAATACTAGCTAATGCAAAATAATATATCAAATATATAATTATACATTAAATCATTAAATCAACATTTGATTCAATGATCCGGTCATGTCGCACATAACCGACAAGTATTCAATGTATCGATTTATCGAACCGATCTTCGATTCGATAACTAGGTTATATCGCATACAACCATACGAAACATTAATCGCGAGAATTAAATACGGTATCACATACTCGCATTATTCTCGGTCCCGCACATATCTCATATGCGCTCCTATTTTGTTTCGCTTGAACCAGGAAACCTCTGTGTAGGACTCTAAAGACTCGTCAATACGCCGGTAGCAGATGATGATCATATCAAGCATCCACAAGCCGCAAGCGGTCTGCTAAACGTAACGGCCACCCGGGTATTGAGCAATCAGAAGATCGACGAGCTAGCCCGCTCACACTTCTGCGAATCCGACCAGTAACACTTACCGTACAGTCCGGTCTCTTCGTCTGATATGTCGCATATCAAGTCTAGGGGTGGTAAACGTCAGACCCCAATAAGCCGATAAGTCGTGCCGATGTGAGGCTCATAACGGGTCGAGAAACTACTGGTAACACTTACCAGCAAATCTCTGATCAGCCCTGGCCAGGGACTTCCCTGCTACGGCCAATCGAGCACTGCGCAACATCAACCCCCAATACCGGGAGAGACAAAACCCCTCCTATCGCTCATTGCCTTCATGTGACTCGGGACTGTGCCCAAAGACCACCGTTTTGCACGCCCTTATGGACGTGGTAAGGTGGAGATCAAAGCACAGTGGGAATCACACAAGACTCTATGACGATCTCGGGTCTACAGACTATCCTGTACAAGTGTCACCTGAGAACTGCCATCTGACGTGAGGTATAATACCATCTGGGAGTTCTCGGCGAGTCCGTCCAGTGTATCCAGTCTCCACTGAGCACCCGTACACCATCTCTGATGTCAAACACCAATGGATATGGGATCATCCATCGCCCATCACATGGGTCGAGAAGCGTATACGCTAGTCTAAACTGGTATATCGATGCCCCGTCTCGATACACCCACGACTAGGGACCTTGAAGTATGTACTTATGGACTACCATGTCCCCACTAGTATGATCTGCATCATAGTCCAGGTAGTCAAGTACACATCCTAAGGGCTTTACCAACATGTAACTATAAGACAGTATAAAGAGACTAGTGTACATGTTAAGATAAAGAGTAACCAGATAGCATACTATCATATCGAGCAAGAAAGTCATCTCTATATATGTCCAAGCATCCAATATAATATACAACATCTGTACAATACTGGCCTCTAGGGCATACATACAACTAACAGACGGGAGTCATGTGCGTATGGATACGTCGAGAGGCGAGGGTCAGGGCTAGGCACTCGAGCTTTCGGTATAGCGTATGATACGTAACTTTCAGGGTGCCAACCGTGGTAATAGCACCTGATAGTTCAGCATTTTTATGTCGATGCTTGACACATTGTTTTCATGATATTTTTACTCCTAAGTATATATAACAGTGGAATGGGACGCTGTTATATATGCATATATATATATATATATATATAAATATATATTAGTGGAATGGGACGCTAATATATATGTATACATATCAATTTATATACATCATCATAATTATTCCTGCAATTATATTTAGGATATATGAGATTCACTTGATATTGGATCTGGGATATTGGAGATTTATATGAGATTGGATACAGGATATATATGAGATTGCTGATTTTGTACATTCAGGATATATGAGATTTACTTGATATTGCACATTCAGGATTTGTGAGACTTGCATGATATGAGGGCCGATTTGGGGGCTGATTTGAGGAAATTGTGATTTGGATTGTCCTGCTGGATTTTGGTCCTACCACGATGTCAGGATTCCATGGAAATGACATGTTTCATCCCATACTCTACATTTATTGTTATGCACTGCTTCATGTATTAGTAGTACCTGATAGAGTACCTTTCAGGACTGTTGCATTAACATACCTTTATTTTATATGCATTGCTTTATGTCTTAGTTGTACCTGCTAGAGTACCTTTCATGGCTGTTGCATATATACATTGTCATATCATCGCTTCATGTATTAGTTGTACCTGATATGGTACCTTACGTGATTGTTGCAAACAGATTGTCATATTATTGCTTCATGTATTAGATGTACCTGCTAGAGTATCCTTCATGACTATTGCATTCATATGACCATTTATTTCTTAGCTTACATAGGTTAGATTCGCGCTGTACGTGCATACTTGCGATTACCTGCATATGTTATTTACTATTCACGAGTTGGCAACTCACCCCCGTTTTGCCACAGTGTTTTGCAGGTTGATCCTCACAGTAGTCAGAGGCAGGGCTATTATCATCTATTATATCATCTTTTGCTGCGGATACCGCTTCAGCTCACAGTGTGCAGTTTTGCTTTAGATGGGTTTTGTGGTTATCCGTTCATGTTACTTATTGTATAATCGTTGTATCCTATACTCTCCATCTACCATTATCATGTATGACTTAGAGACTTGATGTGAGTACAATATTGTATATTATTTTTGAGACTTGGATGCCTTTTATACAGTTTTATTTATATCGTCTTTTATTTCTTCGCTACGTCGTCGTATATCTGTTTTGGTGGTTGTTTTCCGCCTTTGAGCGTGTTTTTGCTGCCGTTTGGGGATGCTTTACTTATATTTATGTTGTACCCATTTTTGGGGCTGGTTTCTACAAAGGAGGTTCTGCCAAAATTTTAAAGGAAGAAAAGTTGGACTTTTAAAGAATTTGGGTTGAGATTTCAAAGGTTTTAACAATGTTATTATTTCTTACTAGTTTTGATGGTTTAGATTGCTGGGTTTTCGGCTTACTTAAATTGCGTTATGCATGTGAACGTTGCGTAGTTTAAGGGCCGTCATGTGCCAATTTCGGGTCGTGACAATTACTGTGACTTTCATGCATATTTATATATTCATTTGCCATGACATTATGGGGCAGTCCGGATTACCGGAGTGCAATAATATGAAATTCATTGTTTATTTACCCTTGAGATTTGGATTTTGGATTTCCATGAGATTTCTGGATTTGGAGAAACCGTAAGGATTTTATAAACTGATTATCATTTTAAAATGAAAGTTGCAGATTTCTCATAATATGATATGAGATATGTCCACCATGAGTTTTCTCGGCTCTTGAGCGATATCATACACCCGATTCGAGGAGGAGGAGGAACCGTTTGTGTTTGCATGGTGGACCCGGTGCGGTACCCCGGGGTAAGATGGTCGCAGATGATGGCGTTGAGCCTGGCAAGGGAGCACTACCGGCCGGTGATTTTTTGCGGCTCGACGGATATCCTCCGAGTTCAGGCCAGTCCGAATAGCCGGAGCCTGAGGTTTTTAGATTTGATAATATGGGCCACTCCGGATAGCCGGAGCCTTAGATATTAAGATTCGAGGTTGCAGGCCAGTCCGAATTGCTGGAGCCTGAGATATTGTGATATTGAGATATTGGGATATATGTTTTGTGTCGATGCTTGACACTGATTTCATGTTGATTTCATTGATGATACCTCGATTTATATATAAAGAAATCTCACTAAATAAAGAAAACAGTTTTCTCATTCATGATGTATTCTATTTTCATTGTATTGCATTCATGCCTATGATATGTTGCTACCTGAGGCACTGACACGAGAACTTGGTATTACACATATGTATAGATGTTTACCCATGCCATTATTAGATGCTTCAGGCTTTATCATTTTGAGGTTTTATATTACTGATCGTATTGACCTAGGATTGAGTCATACATACGATTTCTGCTCGGTGATGTTTTCTATTCACGAGTTGGCAACAAACCCCCGTTGTGCCACAGTTTCGTGCAGGTTTTGCCGTACAGGTTTCATTGCGGCTTTGTTGGCACACTGCTTCTTTCCGGGTGATTGCTTGGTAGGTAGGTTCACTTGCATCGTGACCACCATTGTATTTTATTTATTCGGTTGTATCTAGTAAACTCCATCAAACAGACTTGTATATTTATTTGACTTAGAAGACCAGTGTATATTATTTCGACCTTAGAGTCGTGTTGTATTACTATTATGGTTTTCTTGATGATTTTGAGTTTTCTTTGAGTTTTGATCCTCGCCTTTCGGCGTTGTTTATTATATTTCTTTCGTGGTTGTGACCGCCAATTGGCGAAGAGCTAGCTCCCGCTTGGGGATGCCTTTATATATATTATGCATGTTATACACTTTTGAGGCCAGTATTTACAAAGGAAACTCTGCCGAAATTTTCAGAAAAGACTTGAGATTTTAAAAATGCATACTTAGGCTTATGTTATTAAAACCACTTGCCTTAAAATAAGTTTTCTTCATTTCTTTCCTTATAATGGTTTTTATTTCTGGGATTTTCGCTTACTTGAATTAGATGGGGTCCTATAGACTTCATATGATTCAAGTGTCGGTCACGTGCCATTTCGAGTCGTGACATATACCTATTGAGCTTATTGGATAGTCTTCCTCCAGACCATAGGAAGGTGCCGAAAGGTGGGGAAGGAAGAAAACCAATTAGCCTAAAGGTGGTGTACAGAAGGTAATAACTAAAGACATATAAAGGGATTAGAATAACGACAAAGAAAATTGCGACTGCTATCATTCACGATAAAACCGTGTATACCCCTGCCACTCCCACATCCACTTTGGATTTCTCCAAAACACTTCGTATCACTATGAACGTCCATAATGCTTGGACACACAATCGTATAGTTACATACGAACTCAAAGGAATTCGTTCCAGATTCGAGGATGGTTTCCGTTTCAGGATAAATAGAATATGATTATTCAGATGTCTTTTCCCATTACCTTCTCTCAGCTTGCGAAGGCTCCTGGCATAAGGAGTGTACACCTATTACGCTTATTGTATAGTGTTCTTCCAAACCTTAGCCAGGTGCCGAAGGGTAAGGAAGGAAGAAAACCAATTAGCCTAAAGAAGGTGTACAGAATGTAATAAGTAAAGACATAATAAAGGGATTGAAGTGAGGGCAGGTAAGTATATGGTTACTGTCATGAGTCAGGATAGTGGAAGTGGCATTACTTGGAATACCAGGTTAACCTCTTCGAAACAATTTCATGTTTCAGTCCGATTGTGCGATGTTAACTGAAAACTGTTTTCCCAATAGGATTCTAACTTCAGGGTATGTATTTACGAGATTCGTTTCTCATATCTATATAGCATTACAGATGGTGAGTGGGAGTAAGATACTGGGAATTGGGTGATTATATCAGAATTTGTTGTAATTGGTGTTATTTGAGGAAATTATCCAGTTTTTGCCTATCGACAAATTTTTGGTTTTCAATATCCGATTGTTATGCACTAATTTCAAACTAATATATCTATACGTTTATTTTATAAAGTGAGATATAACTTTTTGAAATTATGTTTGTGACAATTACCTATATCAGTTGATGGTTAGGTTGGGTGGATTCAACAGCGGTGTAATTCTTCTTAACCATAGTACAATTTTCAACCTACGACGCACATGGTTTGAGTTGTTAAACTTAATGGACTTATACAAAGTATTGTATGTTGTCCAGTGTCCATTGGGAAAAAGGGGTTGGTACTCGTACTATATTTTGTTTACTTGTGACTTCTCCAGTTCTGGACAAGTATTTCGTTGAAATGCAAGGTCCAGATATTGAGAAGTTATAAGTATAAGAATAAAGTAAAGAACCATTTGTTGGAAGTATCAGTATTCTTCGAGGTTGTCGAAGTGTAGATATTTGTATTTGGTATTCCATTGATAGTAATGGTTTTGAGAACTTGCTTCTCTTTCAGGTTACTCATATCTGGATGCATTCCTTGATGAGTAATGCTTCCTGGCCTCATTCTGTTTGGTCGATATACACTGGAGATAGCTGCATGTTTTTTAATCTTGTTCCAACTAAATTAGTGCTTTTGTTTCTATATTGGATATATATAGAATCAATTTATACCTTAACGATGTTAAGGTATAGTGAGTTGTCCGGTTGATGCTTAAAACCAGAATCCGGATAAACTCAAAGCATGTTTCAGTAATGACAGTTTGTGGGTTATCCCGGGCTTTGACGAGGGTTAACTTTCTACCATCAGGAAGATCAATAGTGATATTGTTCTTGACTCACCACAGATTTAGTAAAATGGATTTTTTCATAAAACAGTAGTGGGAGTATGGTAGAACTGGAACTGATTCCAGAACCACAAACGATTACTGAAAATTTAATAGAACCTAAGGATTCAATTGGATCTGACATTCTATTAACCACTCCGCAGATTTGGTGGGTAACCTCAAGCACCCGAAGGGTACATCGGTCTTCTCAGAGAAAGTGACAGGGAGGTTCTTAATTACCCATACTAGCCATTGCTGCTGTTCTAGACAATAAGACCCGGCAGGAGGATGAGTATAGCGTCGTTCTAAACTAGCTTTAGAAGTGCATGTGTATATGACTCTGCCAGAGGGTTGTTGTAGTCAGTGGGAGCAGCGGAAGCATAGTAGGCAAGTAGCTTATGTCTATTTATAGACTAAAACAGGTATAGAGGAATTAGATCATCTATTTTTGATGTGACAATCATAGGCTTTGACTTCATCAGAATAAGAAATGGATCTGATAAGAAGATAGTAGGGTGTGATGTCCTGGTATTTAGGATGACATGCACTTTATAGGAAGTGAAATTTATATACTACGATCGGTTATACAGTGGTTGTCACAAAGTTGTTTCTCCACATAGGATATTGATATAATATCAAGGTTTCTGGTTACTAGATCTATGGTTTTAGATGTAGATTTGGAAAGTATCCTAATCTGGGTACTTTGACATTATTCTAAAGGTATTTTAGAATGGACGACTCCTGGCATGGTGGTGTACCTGCAGGTGATGGAGTCACTCTCTCTAAAGGTGTCTTACAGACTAAAGGGGAGAGGGATCTGCATGATTAGCATATCACTTGCTTAGGCAATTGAGTTAATCTTGAAATATCAAGTACCACACCAGATATTGCTTTTGCATTAGATGCAATAAACATATATTAATCCAATCCTGGAGAAATGTTAGGAAACAGTTTATGAACATAAATGGATGTTCTAGAGATATGGTAACGGCAACCTCCTTCAGGAGACGGTTATCATTTCAGGCTTTCAAGGTGACCTGGATGACAGAGTGGCTGTCTGAGTTATAGTTTCTCCCACTTCTGAGGGACAGTATGTTGGATAGGTGGTTCAAGCGGATACTGAGAAAGGCATGGCGCAAAATACTGATTAAATTTAGTGGATGATACAGTCTAAGAAGTTTGCTGGATTTGGAGTTCATTTGTGAATTGGGTCCCATCAGATATCCAGACAAATTCTAAGACATGGTATTGATCATTTCTGGAGATGGTTATTCTCCGCGAAGATGAGATATAGAGAGATAAAGATAGAAACAATGGAGCAGATCTACTCACTGAGGCTATTTCTCGAACACAACAGTTTCATAAACGAGCTTTGCGAAACTAGTTAGTAGAGAAGTTGGGTGTTCGGTATCACACGAGCTGTGAGTATGCGACACCGCAATAATTGACCTTAAGTGAAAGTGGGAGATTGTTGGCTATAGTGCCCTCAAGACAATTATCGTAGTCGCAGGCACGTGATTATGATGATTGAGAGAGGACTTATACTGGTAGAACGGTCTTACTCGAGATGATAGTATGCTATCAGGTTTGTCTTTATCATCACTATTACATATTGATAGAGCCCATAGGATTCTTTCTTGACTACCAGCATTATGATGGCGATCATTTACGTAGGAGCTAGTGGTCTATAAGCACATCCTTAAATGTCCCTATTCGTGGGAGTTTCGAGACTGGACATCGATACTCCAGAGTAGACTAGTGTATACTGATCGAGACCCCGACGAGGGGCGGTGGCTAGGTCTCACAAGCCATTGGTGTTAGTTTGTTCATCTAAGATAGTATACAGGTTCTCATCGGGTTATGAGTACACTGGACGGACTCGCCGGAAACCTGCTAGTCATTACTATACCTATTGTCAGATAAAAGTTCCTAGGTGATATGTGTACAGGTTAGTCTGTCGAACTGAGATCATCATTTTTCTCGTGTGAGTTCCCATTGTGCTTTGATTACTACCCTACCACGGCTCAAAGGAATCATGCAAACTGATTTTAGTTGGGTACAATCCCGAGCCACATGGAGGCAGAGGGCGGATTGACGGGGATTCGTCTCTCCCGGTATTGGGGGTTGATGTCGCGCAGTGCACGGGTGGCCATCACCAAAAATCCTTGGCCAAGGTAGTCGAGACTTTCTGATCTAGGATCGGTAGTTTCTCATGTGGTGATGTGTTTCATACCGACACGAATTATCGCGTTTTTAGGGGTCTGACTTTATCCACCTCCCTAGACTCGATATGCGATACTCTTAGATGAAGAGACCGGACTGTACGGATATTGTCACTGTCAGGCTCAGTAGGGGTTCAGGATAAGTTTGCTTGTCGGCCTCCCTTTCGCTCAATACCTGGGTAGCCGTTACGTACAGCTAGTACCGCTGACGTGCTTGTGGTTAAACCTACTTCCAGCGTATTAACGATTCTTTGGAGTCCCACACAGAGGGTTTCCCTGGTTCTGGAGAAATGATGTAGTAGCCGTATTGGATACGTGTAGTGTTCCAATCGATTGATGTACTTTGTACCCGGATTTTCGATCGGACAGTTGATAATACTAGCTAGCTCGGGTTTGAGCCGGATTATTAAATCAGGTATTGATTTAATAATTTACGTATATGTATTTCGATACGTATATTCTAGTATTATGTTCTTTGTGTTATTTTATCTCTTTGGGTATTCGTATTTCGGTACGATTGCAGATATGTATATACAGTAGAATGTAATCCGTATTTTATTCGGAAAACATTCTAGAAGGTGGAAACCTCATTTTTTGGATTTGACCATTTTTTGGAAAATGGTAAATGACATGGAAATTGGAAAATGGAGAGTATGGTGGCGACCATGCTTGCATAGTGTGCACAAATGAACTTTTGATTCATTTGTGCATACTATTCAAGTATGGGTGGTATTTCAAAATGAAAGATATTGTTTTACAAAATCTAGCATGCGATTTTCTCACACATGAGAGCTTCATTATTTTGAGATGGTTGGTTTTCTCTTATGAATGCTTTTGTTTTCATCACCATTTGTGCTTCAATCCTCTCTTGCATGGTTGCCTCCACCTTCATTCACCACCTCGTCTCAACCCTCTCATGTGTTGAGAATCATGAGAGGTGGTGAGATGAGATAGACTAACACTTGGATTACATACACTACATCATAGGCTTTCTAGAGTAGCATCCAAGAAACTCTAGTTGTTTCACTTGCATCCATTATGTGAAGCTAGAGCCATACCAACATCCCTCGGGTGGATCATATTCGATGGAGGGAGGCCGGCAACCAAGCTTGATCAAGGTGCCTCTGAGAGCTTGGGAAGATGGTTGAAGACCGAAGTTTAAGTGCACGGCGGCGCCCCGGCCGTCAATCCGACGCCCCGGCCATCAATCCGACGCCGGAATGCGGAAACGAAAATTTTACTTTAACTTTTGAACAGGCACCACCGCGCACACAAATCCCGGATCGGGCCATTAATCTAATCCTAGCTAACTAAAGAACGGGTAGAGAGATATACCGAGCGATCCGTGTCCTTCGGTCTTCTCGTCGTTGTCCCGATCTCCCTGCGGAATCTCCGGTCTTCATCTCCTCGCCGGAAGGGCGCCACGTCGCCGGCTTCTTTTACGGGCTCCCACCTCTGGACCGAGGCAACTCGGGCACGAAGTTGGCGAGCCGACGTGCCCGAGGATTGCTGCAGAATACGGTGTAGTGCTATGTCTCATTTGGGGTCACTAGAAGTTGCCCATTTAGTGGAGGAAAGGAGTTGTGGAATTTTTGTGGAGCTATGGGATTTTTACAAAGCCAAAAGAGATGAAATCCCACCACAATAAATTGGGACAGCCCCCATGAAGAGCAAGGCCGGCCAAGACAAAAGGAAAGGGGAGAGAGGTAAAAGTCCAAAGGGGGTGTGTACCAAAATGATGCAAGAGAGAATAGGATAATCATGAAGCAAAAAGCAAGCCACACCCCCTTTCATCATAACCAATCCAATCAAGAAAAGGTCAAGCCATCATGAGTCAAAAAGTCTATGGATGGTGGAACCATCATGAACCACCAATATGCAAAGACCACCCTCCACAACCCTTATTTGCACAATTGCAAATAAGCCCTCCTCCACCAATTTTCGGCCAAGGATAGAAACAAAGGAAAATGGCCAAAACGGAAAGCAAACTGGCAACTTCAAAAAACTGATCCCGTAATAAATTACAGGAAAATCCCGCGACTGTATATACATACCCGCATTTCTATTCCGACCGAATACAAATGCAATGAGACAAAATCTACACTGTACAATACTAGGATCCGGCTTAAACCAAAGCCCGCTAGTATTATCCGTCCGATCATGATCCGAGCAATACCGCACGTATATGATCGAACCCTGCTATATCTCCATACGGCCTCTACATCATTTCGCCCGAAACTTGAGAAAACAGTCTGTGGGGGACTCTAAAGACTCGTCAATACTTTGGCTGTGGATTTAACCACTAGCACGTCATAGGTATTAGCCATACGTAACGGGCTACCAGGTATTGACCAAAAGGGACGTCGATGAGCGAACTCATCGTGACACCCTACTGAGCCTGTCAGTGAAAATATCCGTACAGTCTGGTCCGTTCGTCTATGAGCATCGCATGGTGGGCTTGGAGGGTTGGTAAAAGTCAGACCCCCAAAAGCGGTACAAGTCGTGTTGGAGTGTAGCCCAGAACAGCCTGAGATATTACTGGAATACCTACCAGTAAATCTCCTGCCATGGCCAAGGACTTCGTGTAATGGCTCTCCTAGACACAGCGCAACCTTACCCCCAATACCGGGAGAGACGAACCCCTGCAGATCCGCTCACTGCCTCCATGTGGCTCGGGGATGTACCCAACTAAAACCTGTTTGCACGTCTCCTTTGAGCGTGGTAGGGTAGTAATCAAAGTACAGTGGGAACTCACACGAGACAAATGATGATCTCAGGTCGATGAACTAACCCGTACACATGTCACCAGGGAATTGCTATCTGACGTCAGGTATAAGACTAACTAGCATGTTCCCGGCGAGTCCTGTCCGGTGTACTCATAACCCAATGAGCACCTGTGTACATCTTAGGTGAACCAACTGACACCAGTGGCTTGTGAGACCGGCCACCGCCCCTCGTCGGGGTCTCGACTGTATACACTAGTCTACTTTGGAGTATCGATGCCCTGTCTCGAAACACCCACGACTAGGGACCTTTTAAGGATGTGCTTATAGACTACCAGCTCCCACGTATATGATCGCCCTCATACTGCTGGCAGTCAAGCAAGAATCCTAGGGGCTCTATCAACGCGCAATAGTGACCTGTAAGGTCACCTAAAGCAGTACACGATGATAAAGATAAACCAGATAGCATACTATCATCTTGAGTAAGACTGTCCTACCGGTATAGGTCCTCGCTCAATCATTGCAATCACGTGCCTGTGATCCAATAATTGACTCTAAGGGCACTCTCTCCAACAATCTCCCACTTGCACTCACGGCTAATTATTGCGATGCCGCATACTCACAGCCCGTGTGATACCGAACACCCAACTCCTCTACTAGTTAGTCTCACAAAATCCGTTTGCGAAACTATTGTGTTCGAGGAATAGCCTCAGTGAGTGGATCCACTTTGATGTTTCTTTCTATGTCTCTCTATATCTCAAGTTCGCGGAGAAAACCATCTCCCGAAATGAGCAATACCTGTCTTAGAATGTGTCTGGATGTCTGATGGGACCTAGCTCATAAATGAACTCCAAATCCAAACTTGTTAGACTGTATCGTCAACTGAAACCAATCAGTATCCTGTGTCATGCCTCCCTCAGTATCCTCTTGGACCACCTGTCCAAAATACTTCCCCTCATCCGAAGGAAAAACTATAACTCTGACAACCTCTCTGTCATCCATGTCACCTTGGAAGCCTGGAATGATAACTGTCTCCCGAACGAGGCTGTCGTTATCATATCCCTAGAACATCCACTTATGTTCTAAAACTGCTTCCGATCGTTTCTCCAGGATTGGATCAATACCAACATAGTGCATCTCGTGCAAAAACAATATCTGGTGTGGTACTTGATATCTCATGATTGACTCAATTGCCTAAGCATGTGATCTGCCAATCATGCACATCCCTCTCCACTTTAGTCTGTAAGACACCTTTAGAGAGGGTGACTCCATCACCTGCAGGTACACTACCGTGCCTGGAGTCGTCCATTCTAAAACACCTTCAGAATAATGTCTAAGTACCCTAATTGGGAAACTACCCAAATCTAGATCTAAAACCATAGATCCAGTAACCAGAATGTCTTGATATTATATCCAAGTGCCATGTGGAGAAACCACTGTGTGACAACCAAAGTATAACCGATCGTAGTATAGGAATATCACTTCCTACTCTGTGTATGTCATCCAAATACCAGGACATCACACCCTACTACTTTCTTAACAGATCCATCCCTTATTCTAATGAAGTCAAACCTATGACTGTCACATCAGAAATAGATGATCTATCTCCGCTATATCTGCTTTAGTCTATAAATAGACATAAGCCACTTGTCCACCAAAGCTTCCGCTGCTCCCACTGACTACGACAACCCTCTGGCAGAGTCATATACACGTACACTTCTAAAGCTAGTTTAGAGCGACGCTATAATCATCCTCCCGCCGGGTCTCACAGTCTGGAACAACAGCAATGGCAAGTCTGGGTAAACAAGAACCTTCCTGTCACCGTCCTTGAGGCTACCGGAGTACCCCTCGGGTGCCTGAGGTTACCCACCATATCTGCGGAGTGGCCAATAGAATGTCAAGCCAGATTGAATCTTTAGGTTCCTATCAAACTTTCAGTAATCATTTGCGGTTCTGGAATCACTTCCAGTTCTACCATACTCCCACCACTGTTTTCTGAAAAAATCCATTTTTATTAAAACTGTGGCGAGTCTAGAACAATATCACTATTGATCTTCCAGATGGTAGAAAGTCAACCCTCATCATAGCCTGGGTCAACCCACAAACAGCCATTACAGAAACGTGCCTTGAGTTATCCAAAGTCTAGTTTTAAGCATAAGCCGGACAACTACCCGTACCTTAACATCGTTAAGATATGAACTGTTCTATATCCAATACAGAAACAGAGGCACTGATTTAATTGAACCAGATTCAAATCATGCAGCTGTCTCCAGTGCATGTCAACTAAATGGAGAGAGGCCGATCGGCATTACACAACTTAGGAGTGCTTCCAATTATGAGTAATCTGAAAGAGAAGCAAGTTCTTTATTCATTACTGTCAACTGAATACCGTGCACAAGTATCTACATCTTCGATCACCTTGAAGAATCTCGATACTTGCAATACCCGGTTCTCTACTTTACCCTTATACCTGTAACTTCTAAAAATTCGGACCTTGTGTTTCTACGAAACACCTGTCTAAAAACTAGAGAAGTCATAAGTAAACCGAATATAGTACAAGGACCAACCCCTCTGTCCTAATGGACACTGGACAACATACAATACTCTGTATAAGTCCCTTGAGTCTAATAACTCACTCCCTGTGTGTTGCAGGTTGAAAACTGTACTTATGGTTAAGAAGAATTACACCGATGTTCAATGCTCCTTACCTAACCATCCACTGATATAGGTAAATGTCGTAGACATAATTTCAAAAAGGTATATCTCACTCTATGAGAATAGACGTACAGATATATCAATTTGAAATTGGTGCATAACAGCGGATATTCAAAACCAAATATTTTTCGTTCGGCAAACAACCCAGGTGATTTCCTCAAATATCACCAATTACAACGAATTCCGATATAATGAGGACAATCACCTAATTCCCTATAACTTACTCCCACTCATCATCTGTAAAACCATACAGATGTGAGAATCATACCTGGCAAATACATACCCTGGAGCAAGTGTCTAGTTGGGAAATCATTTTTCTTTTAACAGTACACAGTGAAACTGAAACATTGAAATGTTTCGATGGGGTATCCCGGTATTCCTAGTAATGCCTCTTCCATTATCCAGATTCACAACTGTAACCGTATATTTCTATGTCATCTCTCCAAATCCCTTCATATGTCTTTAGTCATTACCTTCTGTACACCCCTTTAGGCCAAATGGTTTTCTTCCTTCCCTACCGTTCGGCACCAGCCTATGGTTTGGAAGAAGACTATCCAATAAGCATAATGGGTGTACTGCCCTAATCCTAGGAGCACTCGCAATGCGAGAGAAGGTGAAGATAAAAGACACATGAATAAACCTTATTCCTATTTCTCCTGAACCAGAATCCATCCACGAACTGGAACAAGTTCCTTTCGAGTTCGTATATAACCATACGATGGAGTATCCAATAAACTGTGGATCTTCGTAGTGATACGGAGTGTCCTGGAGAAATACAAAGGTGATTTAGGATTGGCGAAGAAATACTTGGTTTGGTCGTGAATAGTAGTCGCAATTTACATTGCCCTCCTTCTAATCCCTTTATATGTCTAAACTTAATACCTTCTGTACACCATCGTTATGCTAATTGGTTTTCTTCATTCCCCACCGTTCGGCACCAGCCTAAGGTTTGGAAGAAGACTATCCAATTTGCGTAATAGGTGTACTATCTCCTAAACCAAGGAGTACTCACAACCTGAGAGAAGGTAAAAGGAAAAGATAACTGAATAGTCCTATTCGTTTTCTCCAGAACCGGAAACCATCCTCGAATAAATTCCTTCGAGTTCGTATATAACCATACAATGGTTTTGTCCAATGGAAGTGGACGTTCGTAGTAATACGGGGTGTCCTGGAGAGAAGGATAAAAGTAGGAGTGGCAATGAGGTTTGCAACTCTGACAATCCAAAAGCCAGTGTTTAAGAAGGTTCGGTTAATTTTGGTCACTATGTCATAGTCTTAGGGTCGGGTCAATGGTCGCTGCCAAAGAGAGAGAGAAAAGAAACACTCAAGGTGCACTCTAACCTAGATCAGAATGGTTATCACTTTATCTAATCTGGAAACCTCCCACTGTACCGTCAAATTCTCCTCCAAACCTGAAAGAAGAATTTGTCGGGATCACCCGAGGAGTAAACCAACTCATCAGTGGGAATCGGGATCCAACTATCATCGCATGATAACGTGACGGAGTCCGCTCACGTTATCACACTCCAGAAGGTATGCGCATATCTGGCAAGTTTCAGTTTCTTTAGAAACTCCCGATGTGATTTTTGCCCCATGCTCTTATGACCTTGGTGTGAGGTCAAAATATCATAAGTCTCATGTCAAGTTCTGCCCATCATTATCCAGGTTAATTTGAACCCACCCGTACATACCCTTGACGTAGGCCAAAATAGTAGTACGACTGTCCCAAACCAACGCATCTATCTATGCAACAGATAAATATTCGGCAGATACCAATCACTATGCCTTGGCGTGAGGTCAAAATACATAGCTTGAATACTACCGAAAATTTAACTGAAATGATGGAGGGCTACGAATGGTTTATGGAGAAAACCTTTAACGTAATGAACTTGATATCATTGAAGGAACTGGATAACTTTATAAAAATATAGTGGCGAAAACCTTTGCTAAAGAGGTCACTCCCGGTGAAGGGATCTCGGCTCTTTCCCCGTATAATGAGGTGCAGGATATTCCAACTGAATACCACGATGCAAAGAAAAAGTAATCGGCTATAGTGAAGTTATTACCCTGACGCAAACTTCTGTCCAAGGGGTCACTCCCGGTGAAGGGATCTCGGTGCTTGCCTCGTCGACTGAGGTGCTGGATATTCATAACCGAATACCACTGTGCAAAAAAAAAAAGAGAACGCCCTTGAAATAACAGCTTTTTGAAAAAAGTTCCAACAACATCAAAATAGGTTTGTTTAGCTTGCATTGATCCGAATCAACGCAGTCCCATCAGTTGATCACACCAATAAAGAACGAAAATAATGATGTACGTATATGCCATCCGCATTCGCCACTGGGTCCCGTCATTACCCGTTAGGTTACTTAACTAACGACAGGGCGGGGACTGGACTAGCGCGGATGCAAAACATATACAGCATCTACTAGTATATCAATCAATATATAATATTCGCTCAAGGCATGATAAAATGCAACATCACAGAAATGTAATAAGCATCACAGAACAATACAGATATCTGGGATCCCAGGGTTTCATAGAGCCGCTACTGAAACCCGACGTTCCCATGGTCGTGTGGATAGCCTGTGCAATGAAATCCTAGACCTCTACGGACGCGGAAAGTTACCCGCCAAAACCTGAATCGAGGAAGCCCCCTTCAGCAACGTGAATGGACCACCCAGCACTTCACGGAATCCGGTAACTTGGGCACCCTTCCTTGGGACAACCTGTACCCCCTACGGGTGCGGCGAATAGCCCGCCAATTCTAGAGTGAAGCCCCCTCCGTCTCAACGCCATGAGATGCGGGCCCGTTGCCCTCTAGAACCCGGCTATCCGTGCACCCCACCTTGGGGTAATCCTAGTACAGAATGTAAAATATACATACAACGGGTACATCGACCTTAGCCCGGTCGTGCCCCAAAAGAATAATATACAAACAGGCAGTGACAGCAGTCCACATGTCGGACGCTCGCCCCTCAATATCAAATGTACATAAATAACCAAACTATACTAACATTGCATCCAGGCTATCCACAATGACAATCCGCAACATCACAACACAACACAGAACATCAACGTGAATGTCACGTTCGTAAATCCGTCTAACCGGGCTATGGCAGTTAGACATGATTTACCGATCAAGTGACATTCACAGTCGCAGATATAATGTAAATACTGTGAACTAAAATGTTTAAACATTTCGATCGATCAAATTTACCCAAGTGGGCCCCCAAGCACTACTGTAGCACTTAAAGAAAATCTGGGCCCAAAAAGAACATTCCAAAACCCCAATTTCCCTGTACAAAGATCACTGTGGAAAAATGGTGCAGTGAAGACACTGTATTGCGGCGGAACCGCGGCGCCAAGGGGGTTTTGGCCGCGGTTCCGCGGTGGGTCTACAGTATCACGCTACCATTTTTTCACAGATGTCTTAGAATTTCCTGAACAGTATTCCGCAACAACCTGAAAAAATTTTTGAGCCAAAAAAATTTCGACAGAGAACTGATGCATTGAAATCGCGAGTTTTGGAATTTTGTTCGATCGAAGATGTAAACACAATAGACCAAGCTAGACTAGGTTAATGGAGTGGCTCTGATACCAGTGTAAGTGCACGGCGGCGCCCCGGCCATCAATCCGATGCCGGAATGCGGAAACGAAACTTTTTACTTTAACTTTTGAACCGGCACCACCGCGCACACAAATCCCGGATCGGGCCATTAATCTAATCCTAGCTAACTAAAGAACGGGTAGAGAGATATACCGAGCGATCCGTGTCCTTCGGTCTTCTCGTCGTCGTCCCGATCTCCCCGCGGAATCTCCGGTCTTCATCTCCTCGCCGGAAGGGCACCACGTCGCCGGCTTCTTTTACGGGCTCCCACCTCTGGACCGAGGCAACTCGGGCACGAAGTTGGCGAGCCGACGTGCCCAAGGATTGCTGTAGAATACAGTGTAGTGCTATGTCTCATTTGGGGTCACTAGAAGTTGCTCATTTAGTGGAGGAAAGGAGTTGTGGAATTTTTGTGGAGCTATGGGATTTTTACAAAGCCAAAAGAGATGAAATCCCACCACAACAAATTGGGACCGCCCCCATGAAGAGCATGGACGGCCAAGACAAAAGGAATGGGGTGAGAGGTAAAAGTCCAAGGGGGGTGTACCAAAATGATGTAAGGGAGAATAGGATAATCATGAAGCAAAAAGCAAGCCACACCCCCTTTCATCATAACCAATCCAATCAAGAAAAGGTCAAGCCATCATGAGTCAAAAAGTCTATGGATGGTGGAACCATCATGAACCACAAATATGCAAAGACCACCATCCACAACCCTTATTTGCACAATTGGAAATAAGCCCTCCTCCATCAATTTTCAGCCAAGGATAGAAACAAAGGAAATGGCCGAAACGGAAAGCAAACTGGCAACTTCAAAAAACTGATCCCGTAATAAATTACAGGAAAATCCCGCGACTGTATATACATACCCGCATTTGTATTCTGACCGAATACAAATGCAATAAGAAAAAATCTACACTGTACAATACTAGGATCCGGCTTAAACCAAAGTCCGCTAGTATTATCCGTCCGATCATGATCCGAGCAATACCGCACGTATATGATCGAACCTTGCTATATCTCCATACGGCCTCTACAGCGTTTCGCCCGAAACTTGAGAAAACGGTCTGTGGGGGACTCTAAAGACTCGTCAATACTTTGGCTGTGGATTTAACTACTAGCACGTCAGAGGTTTTAGCCATACGTAACGGGCTACCAGGTATTGACCAAAAGGGACGTCGATGAGCGAACTCATCGTGACACCCTACTGAGCCTGTCAGTGACAATATCCGTACAATCCGGTCCGTTCGTCTATGAGCATCGCATGGCGGGCCTAGAGTGTTGGTAAAAGTCAGACCCCCAAAAGCGGTACAAGTCGTGTTGGAGTGTAGTCCAGAACACCCAGAGATACTACTGGAATACCTACCAGTAAATCTCCTGCCTTGGCCAAGGACTTCGTGTAATGGCTCTCCTAGACACAGCGCGACCTCACCCCCAATACCGGGAGAGACGAACCCCTGCAGATCCGCTCACTGCCTCTATGTGGCTCGGGACTGTACCCAACTAAAACCTGTTTGCACGTCTCCTTTGAGCGTGGTAGGGTAGTAATCAAAGTACAGTGGGAACTCACACGAGAAAAATGACGATCTCAGGTCGATGAACTAACCTGTACACATGTCACCAGGGAACTGCTATCTGACGTCAGGTATAAGACTAACTAGCATGTTCCCGGCGAGTCCTGTCCGGTGTACTCATAACCCAATGAGCACCTGTATACATCTTAGGTGAACCAACTGACACCAGTGGGTTGTGAGACCGGCCACCGCCCCTCGTCGGGGTCTCGACTGTATACACTAGTCTACTCTGGAGTATAGATGCCCTGTCTCGAAACTCCCACGACTAGGGACCTTTTAAGGATATGCTTATAGACTACCAGCTCCCACGTATATGATCACCCTCATACTGCTGGCAGTCAAGCAAGAATCCTAGGGGCTCTATCAACGCGGAATAGTGACCTGTAAGGTCACCTAAAGCAGTACACGATGATAAAGATAAACCAGATAGCATACTATCATCTTGAGTAAGACTGTCCTACCGGTATAGGTCCTCCCTCAATCATTGCAATCACGTGCCTGTGATCCAATAATTGACTCTGAGGGCACTATCTCCAACACGAAGGACACGGATCAACTCCGTATAACCATTCCTAACTCTTTTTATTTGCTTGCTAGTATATGGTTTATGGTAGATCCGGGTATCGGGTAATGGTAGTGCCAATTTAGTAAATTTTTGTTCCGCATTTAGCCACGGTTTGAGGGCCGGGGCACTGCCGTAATCCAAAAACAAGCTCAACCCGGATGTGCCCCGCAAAATAATATTACATCAATTTACAAATTTATATAAATGAAAGAAAAGAACACTCTTCTTACATCCCCCTGGCTATTCATTCACGACGATCCAATATTTCATATCACAAACCATCAACAACATACTTAATATGTGCAACCCCCACTAATCAACATATAGCAATTAGTAGACGTTTAGCAACACATATACAAACAAAAATACACAATTAATCAAGAATTTGGAATTTCGATCAATTATAACTTTCCGCATTTACCCAATGTACAAAAAATTACACAAACAGATTTGGGCGAAAACAAAATGTACCAAAAATCTTATTTCCAAGAACCTGAACCACAGAAAAAATATGGAGCACGTTGGCCATAACTAGGCCGCGGATCCGCGTACAAACTTATTTGGCCGTGGATTAGCGATCTAGTTATGGGCTTAAGCGCTCAAAATTTTTTCTTGGTCCTATAAATGCCTGCACAGTTTTTTAAGATCACTCAAATAATTTTTTGAACATCTTTGAAAATCGAACGACAAGCAATACTTGGAAATGCAATTTCGGATATTTTCTGTCGATCGAAGTTTTAAACACTTGCTAATAAGCTAGTTAAGGTTTAAGTAGTCTCTGATACCATTGTATGTCGATGTCGCACACCCCACGCGGTTTGTGGAGTTGTGGAATTTACAAAAACGATTTTTATGACTTGCAACATCGACCTATCAGACAGGATCTTTTCGGAAACCCTAACTAGCTAAACTACATAGAGATTTTAAACTACAATGATAGAGTTTATATGTAACGTTTTGAAACGTTTAGGTGAAAATTCGGATAATCGGTAAAATAACTAGTGTTTTCCTAAAACCCAAGATATAATTATTTTTCGACAAAGACTTAAATATACCTACTCTTGCTATGTAATTGCTAGTATTTGGTATTTATTTGGTCACTTGTAAATTTCTAGTTTACAAATATTTTTCCGTAATTAATGATTTTAAATATTATTTTAAGCCTTCACTAATACATTTAATTATTGATAATTACAAATTGGTTTTGGTTAATCATACACTAATGAACCATGACAACTTAATACCAAGCTTGTAATATATTCTCTTTTCTCAAATTATCTCCATGTTTCTAGAGTTTTCTTGCATAATATTAATTAGGAAATTAAATAAGTGAATAAGTAAGATAAAGTATAATTGATAGGGGTGTTTTCTTTACTTGGAAAATTTCACACAAACCTACACACACCTCCTCCTCTTCATGGCCGACCATGGGTTGCCCCATTTCCCCCAAAGTCCCCACTTCTTTCCTCACAAAAGAAAAGAAAACAAAGAAATAAAAAGAATAAAGATTAAAGAAGAAAGCATGGGCTTAATATATTAAGGAATGGGGAGAGTTTGACTTGGACTTTCACCACACACACACCTTTCCCTCTTCCCTCTCACTGCTGAATTTCAGCAGCCCTCCCCTCTCCAAATCCTCACATTCTACACCTCAAAAATCCACAATAATACCTTCGAAATCCACATAAAACATCACTAATCCTAAATTTAACCCATACCCATTATTCCTTGGCCAATGCTAGCTTGAATCCTTGGAGAAAGATGGCATTTTGGGGCTATGTTTTGCAAGTGTGGACCTCATTTCAAACTAGTTTGAGGTATAACCCTACTCTAATTGATACATGTTCTAATCTACGATTTTAATTAAGTGTTAATTAGGTTTTAGTTGCAAACTTGGAAATTCAAGAAAGGTTTTTAATTAAGTTAGGGTTTTGATCATTGGATTATAGTTGTGATGTTTAGATTAGTTTGTTATGTCATGCAAAAATCTAAGCTAGTTGCTATTATAAATTTCTACTTTTGAATTGTCCAAAATAAGCTATTTTGCAAAATATATTTTTAGAACTATGAAAATAAGTGAGATTAAAAATCTAGTAAATGTTTATGTAACCTAATAAAGATAATTGGTGAACATTGTGGCCATTAGAATTATTAAAATATCAAGTTTTGTACTAAAATGGCTAATTGATGCTTACTAGGTTTCTTGAAATAAATCGATTTTATCAATTTTAAGGTTTTGATGATTTGCAACCTATTTCATATATATTTAGTGAGTTGTGAAAGCACGATTGGTACGTTTGGGTTTTAAGTTTGGGGATTTTCACGTATAATGACCCTCGTTGTAATTTGTGGCGTTGTCGCGGTGTGTTTCGTGCACCAAGTGTGTGCACGTCGAGTCAATGCGCGTGGTTGACTTGTATTGTTTGTGTCCACGACTATTTATATTTATTCTCTTGTTTTCATTGTGTACATTCCTATGACCGATTGCAGAGGCGTCGGACGTGGCGCCGAAATGACAGAGCTGAAATCGGATCAGATGAGCCGAGGCATCCAGGTGAGTAGATATATATCTACGGGGGAAGTCGGGTGGATGGTGTATAGCACCCCCGTAAATTTCGTTGCACTTGATGCATTATTATTTATGTGTGTGTGTGTGTGTGTGTGTGTGTTTATGAGATGTGTATGCTTAGCAAGAATTGCTTTAGATGACTTTGGGTTAGTTTTAGCGTATTTGGATGATAGTGCTTTAGTTTGTTTCTTAGTCGCGAACTATAGAGTATAGGCTTTACATACACACGCACACACACTTTATATGTTTTTGGTGTATATGATATATATATATATATATATATATATATATATACGTGTGTTGATGTGTTGGTACACACACACACACACACACACACACACACACACACACACATATACATATACGTATACACGGATGATAAGGATAGTATATGATACTTGGAGATGAGTCGATATGATGGGGCTTGATACCGTGAGATCGGTGATGTGATTTGGGTCGTGTTATAAAATACAACATATTATATTAGAGGATTGCTGATCGATGTGTTTTCATACACATGCAGATATATGTGATGGTATCGGTATGTACTAGACATAGATCAGTACCATGTTCATGATATTATGATAATGATACCATATGGATATTGAGGTATATATGATAGGCGACCCGTATCCTGATTTTGGGATGTCGTACGATGGATTTACCGTACGAGATATAATTATGATAATTGATCCACGCTCATGATTCGAGGATGTTGTATTATATATTTTATCGTATGTGACGTTATTGAGGCGGGATCACCGACTACTAGATATATAGATCGACTCGGACTTAGGTGAATTTCCTTACCCTTTTGTTAGTTTCTTAGCTTGTCTTGTAGTTTACTTAGTAGATATTAGACTGGTCTCGAGTCATACTTATTTCAAAACTAACAAATCGTGAGTATTTTAAAGATAGGCCAAGGGATTCTACGGATATTTCAAAGGACGTACCTTTTCTTAAAAACACCGTAGCCCCTATTTTCTAAACACTACGATTCGTGCGATTTCAGACAACAAACTGTATGACTCGTATATAGATATGTATATTCTGTATTGTTGCGTTTATTATTCATTCTCCGTTTATTCATGTTGTTATCATCGCATTGTATGCTTGATGTGTACTTTAGTGATTATGAAACCATGCTGTCAGGACACCAACACCATTACCGATGATGCGTATGCTCCACGTACACTTAATCGCCAGCTCACACACACCATCTTCGGTAATTGCCATGTCACGTACACTTTAGAGAATAATACTTTATTGATATCGTTGCTAGCTTATAGTTCCGATATATCATTACTGTGCTAGTTTAGATATTGCATTTATTATTGTGATATTTCATGCATATTTATATATTCATTTGCCATGCGATATTATGGGCCAGTCCGGATTGCCAGATCCCGGTAATTCATTATTATTACTTTTGAGACTGGAATTTTGGACTTCCATGAGATTTCTGGATTTGGAGAAACCACAAGGATTTTATATAAACTTAATATCATTTTCAAAATGCAAGTTACGGTTTTCTCGTGATATGGTATGAGATATGTCCACCATGAGTTTTCTCGGCTCTTGAGCGATATCATACACCGGATTCGAGGAGGAGGACGAACCGTCTATGGGTGCATGGTGGACCCGGTGTGGTACCCCGGGGCAAGATGGTCGCAGATGATGGCGTTGAACCTGGCAGGGGAGCACTACCGACCGGTTATTTATGACGCGATGGATATCCAGAGGATACCGACGTAGTCGTGAGATTTGATGAGGGGCCGGTCCAGATAGCCGGAGCCCAAGGGCCAGTCCGGATAGCCGGAGCCTGAAATATTGAGACTTTGAGGTATTGAGATTTTATGATATGGGCCAGTCCGGATAGCCGGAGCCCGAGATATTGGATATTTGGATATATGTTTTGCGTCGATGCTTGACACGGATTTTATGATGATTTCATTGTTGATACCTCGATTTAATTATACAGCACTATATTAAGAAAACAGTTTTCTCATTCATGATGTATTTTGTTTTCATTTCGATGCATTCATACATCATCTATATGATATTTTGCTATCTGAGGCACTAACACGAGCACGTGGTATTACACTTATGTGTAGATGGTTCAGGATATTATATTGAGGATATATACATTATCGTATGACCTAGGATTGAGTCATACATACGATTTATGCTCGGTGATGTTTTCTACTCACTGTTAGTGTATATGCCCTAGGGGCCATTATTGTATCATACTAGTTTGTATATTACTTAATGGAAGCTTGGGATATTCACATGTATATAACTGTCTTGCTAAACATGGTAGTATGCTACTTGGTTTTTCTATCTTAATATGTGAGTATACGTATTGATGGAGCTCTTAGGATCTTGCTTGACTACCAGCGTTGTGATGGCAGTCACACTAGTGGGGGCTGGGTAGTCTACAAGCACATCCTTATTCAGATCCCTAGTCGTAGGATTATCGAGACAGGGCATCGATACTCCAGAGTAGACTAGTGTGTACGCTTCTCATCCCAGTTGGGGAGATGGTCTGTCCCACAGCCGTCAGTACGTCGTACTGGAGATAGTATGTAGGTGCTCGTTAGGTTCCGGGTACACCGGACAGGACTCACAGGGAACTGTTGGTTGGTTTTATACCAGTCGTCAGTGAACAGTTCCCAGGTAACATGAGTACAGCATAGTCCGCAGACTTGACACTGCTACTTCGCCTCGAGTGTGTCCCACTGTTCTTAGATTGCTACCCTACCACGGCTCAAAGGAGTCGTGCAAACAGGTAGCAGTTGGGTGCAGTCCCGAGCACTTGGAGGCAGTGGCGGTTAGACATGATTCGTCTCTCCCGGTATTGGGGGTTGATATCGCGCTGTGTCAGAGAGCCATTACCCAAAGTCCCTGACCAGTGCAAGCGAGATTTGCTAGTAGGTTCCAGTAGTTTCTCAGGGTGTAATGGGCTTCACTCCGACACGACTTATACCGCTATTAGGGGACTGGCGCTTGCCGCCCCTTAGGCCCGATATGCGATAGTCTTAGAAGAACAGACCGGACTGTACGGAGATTGTCACATCAGACTCAGTAGGAGTTCGGATGGGTTTCCTCATCGGCCTTCTTATCGACATCTACCTGGGGACCGTTACGTACAGCTAGTGCCGCTTGCGGTCTGTGGTTAAACCCACTACCAGCGTAGTAGTCGAGTCTCTAGAGTCCCACACAGAGAGTTTCCCTACTCCAGGAGAAACGATATAGAGGTCATATGGTTTTACGACAAGGGTTCGGACGCATACGTGTGTTTACGCACGTACGACATCCGGACAGTTTTTACTAGTCGGCTTTGGTTTAAGCCAGTTTCTAGTATCCGGTTATTGGATTTATACAGTCTAATGTTTTTCCGTGTTTTTACGGATAGGAGGGGTGTTCTTGTAATTACGCGTGAAGCTTCTAGAAGATGGTGACTTAGGGGTTAAGGTGGCATATGCATTAAATGAGATTAGTGAGTCATTTGAGTGATTCATCCAAGTCATTAATGCATCATAAATGCTTAATGACTCATGAAGATGAATCACCCTCTCATATTTATTAAGCATGATGATTAATCATTTATTTTCTTTTATTTGGATAAATCATAATGCTTGATATATATTATGATAGCTCATTTTCTCATCTCATTCTCAAGCTCTCCCTCTCTCTCCTCAAGCTCTCCCTCTTCAAACCCTAACCTCCCCTCTCATGTGTTGAGTACAAGGATTAGATTAGACTACTTAATCCTTAACCATTCTTTATATCACCTAGGTTGCTTAGATTAGCGATTTAAGAAACCTAGTTACCTCTAGTTTGAGGTGAAGCTTGTAGTAAAGCTCTCTGGTGGATATTCTACTACTTAGAGAAGGCCGAAGAGGACGTGGAGAACGACCAGACGAAGGACTCGGTTCTACAGGTATAACACTTTTCATAGTAGTTGTTAACTCCTATGTTTGTTGTTAGTTATTGTTTATGCAAAGATTCTCGGTTAGTCGATGTTTACGCTTTAAACAAGATCGTTGTTCATTATTCCGCCTCCCCGCAAGTCATGGGGTGTTGTACATCGACTTACAGTGGTATCAGAGCCTCGCTAAACAATAATTAACTCATTAGCAAAGTCGTAAGAATTTCGAACGCAAAAAGAACCGAAAACATCGTCGCTTTATCACAGTTTCTGTCGAATTTAAAACAGGCCCTAAAAATTTTTCAGGGACCTGCAGAATTACAAGCAGAGAATATTAGGGATACTGAAGAAATTTGGACTCATGACTCGGCAAACTCACCGCGGAACCGCCGCGGATCCATGCGATCCGCCCCGGATCCGCGGCCGAGTTGGGGCCGAGTCAGCCCCAATTTCTTCAGTAACTCCTAGGTGTTAACAGTGATGTTTCTGGGATGTTTTATTTTCTGCTAAGATCTCAGGTGCACAGAGAAGTATTGGAGTAGAATCTAAAAGTGTTTGCTCGATCGAAATTTTACGATGTTTGCTAATATGATTATATCTGTGATTGTATATTGTGTTCGTAAACCTCCCCTAACTGCTAGTATATCGGTTGGCAGGGGGTTGCATATTTCTGTAATGGTTTTTGCTGTTTGTGGTTGTGAACTGTATTGGACTGTTGTGATGATTAGCCGGGGTTTGAGATGGGTTGTTATATTCATTCATTCGATGTAACTGTAATATGTTGTAATATTATTTTGCGGGGCGCATCCAGGTTGCGGTTTTAGCTACCGTTGTATTATTTCATTTTACTGTTTTTGCTCCTAGGATAGACCCAAGGTGGGGTGCACAAACTACCGGGTACTTTGAAGTGTTTAGAGGCCTACTCACTTTGTTGAGGGAGACAGCTTCACTTCGGGTATTTGGCGGGTAGTTTGCCGTACCCGTAGGAGACTAGGGTGGGGTAATGGCTATTCATCATAATTGTGTAATCCGTCTTTTGTTGCAGGCTCTAAACAAACGTGGATTGCTTGCAAATCCAAAAAAGTTCATATGAGATCTGGAATGCCTATTATTGCGTCTGACGAATGTACAATATCTATATATGATAGCTATTTAGACGTCACTTATGTTTTACACCCGCGCTAGCCCAGCCCCCGCTCTGCCGTTAGTTAAGTAACCTAACGGGTGATGACGGGACCCCGTGGCGAATGCGGATGGCATAAGAGAACGTTGTATTTTCGTTGTTTTCTGCAATGATAGATTAATAATGGGACGCATTATTTATAATGCAAAGAAAATAAACCAAAAGGTTGAATCGTTGGAACAATTTAAAAGAAACCAATCGGTTATTTTAAAACAGATGATATTTTTAATTGCGGAGCTTTAACCACTCCTTTTAAAAGCTATCAGGTTCCTTCGGTCATATCAAGTTCACTACGTTCACGGTTTCGCCAAAACCATTCGTAGCCCTCCGTCATTTCATTTGGGTATTCAGTAGTATTCAAGCTATGTATTTTGACCTAATGCCAAGGCATAGTGTTTGGTAGCTGCTGGGTATTCATTTGTCGCATAGATAGATGAGTTAGTTTGGGACAGTCGAATTATCATTTTGGTCGAACGTCAAGGATATATACGGATGGGTTCAAATTAACAAGATAATGATGGGTAGAACTTGACATGTGACTTATGACATTTTGACCTAACGCCAACGTCATAAGAGCATGGGGCAAAAATATATATCGGGAATTTCTAAAGAAACTGAAATTTGCAAAGAGTTGCATACCATTTGGAGTTTGATGAATATTGGTAGGATTCCTTCAACATTATCATACAATGATATTTGGATCCCGATCCTACTGTGAGTATATGTTACTCATCAGGATATTCGTCACTTAACGATCAATGCTATAAACCAAGTAGGTGTCAAGAAAGGTGTCAGCGGGGTTACGCCCCCAGAGAAAAGAGGTTATTTAATTAAGGAACTTCGCGAAAGCGTTGGAAAACCTCCCTCGAAGTACCGACACCAGCCTGGCTGAACGGTTAAGCAAGTATTGTACAGTGAGAATAGTTCTGGCTAATTCTTCTTTTATGGTTTGAGGAAGGATTCGAGAAACAGTGGGAGCCATCCAGTTTAGATAAATTAAAAAGAATTCTAAACTTGCAAGAGCATCATGCTAAAGAGTTTTCTTCTCTCTCTCCTAATTGCAGCGACCCTGAAAATGAATGGACTTAAGTTACTTTTGGAGAAAAATATACTGACAGGGCCAAACTGTAAAGATTGGCTGCGGAATGTCAAAATGGCCTTTACTTATGACAAATTGGGGTATGTCCTTGTCACGACCCGAAAGAGCACGTGACTGGCCCTTGAACCATATGAAGTCTATAGGACTCCATCTGATCCAAGTAAGCCAAAAGCCCAGAAATCTAAAACCATTTTTAAGAATAAGTAAAGAAACTGGTTTAAATAAGTGAAGAAAAACATGTTTGAAATCAAGGTTTTTAAATAACTAAGCCGAATATGCATTTTTAAAAACAGTACAGTCTTTTCTAAAAATTTCGGCAGAGTTTCTTTTGTAAAACTGGCCCCGAATGGGGTATAACAAGGATAACAATATATGCAATGATAAAGGCATCCCCAAGCGGGAGCTAGCTCTTCGTCAATCGACGGTCACCACCACACATGCAACAATAATATACAACGCCAAGTGGCGAGGATCAAATCCAAAAGAAAGCTCAAAAGCAACAAGAAAACCGCAACACTACTAAGCGCGACTCTATGGTCGAATAATACATCACTAGTCTAGGTCTGAAACAATATACGAGTTTTGGTTGATGGATATTCTAGATACAATGAATAATATAAATACAACGGCGGTTCTGATACAAAAGAACCCACCTATCCAAGCAAATCACCCAAAAGGAAGCAGTGTGCCAGAAATGCCGCTATAGAACTGTACGGCAAACCTGCAAGAACTGGGGCACAACGGGGGTGAGTTGCCAACTCGTGAATAGAAAGATATCTACAAGCAGAGATCGAATGCATGACCCAACCTAGATCAATACGATCAGATATAAAGAAACCTCAATATGAATAAAGCTGAAGCATGCTAAACTGGCAATGTAATCTCTATACGTGAATGTAGTGCCAAGTGCTCGTGCTAGTGCCTCAGGTAATAGTATGTCAAGAATATGAGGTATGAATGCATGAAAGCAGAATACATATAAATGAAGAAACTGTTTTCATAATTTAGTGAGATTTCCCTTGTATTTTTAGTTGAGGTATCATAATGAAATCAGCATAAAACAGTGCCTAGCATCGGCACAAAACGTAATCCCAATATCTCGATATCTCTGTATCACAGTCTCTGTACCTCGAAATCTCGAAATCCCAATGTCTCAATCATAATATCTAGGGCGCCGTCAGTCCAGACCGGCCCCTACCATCCATCTCAAGACCACGACGGTATCCTCCGGATATCCGACGCGTCGGGTAAAATCACCGGTAGGTAGTGCTCCCCTGCCAGGCTCACATCGTCATCACCACGCGCTTCTTGCCCCGGGGTACCTTACCGGGTCCACCATGTACCCGAAACGGTTCATCCGTCTCCTCGAATCGGGTTTCCAAATCCATCAGCAAACTCATGGTGGACGACTCATACATCATGGGAAAACCGCACTTTTTATTTTAAAGAGAGAAAAGAAGTTTATATAAGTTTTGCGGTTTTCCCCCAAATCCAGAAAATCTCATGGAAATCCGAATCCAATCCTCAATAGCATGTAAACAGTGCATACAGGCATAAAAATCCATGAATAATAACATGCATGATGTAACAACTAATAATTACAATGTCTAATCTAGCATATAAGGCAAGTACACTAATATCATGTCTAAATTATTAGCTAACAACCTATGTCGATGCAATAATATTTTCTAAGGTGTACGTGACATGGCAATTACCGATGGAGATGTGTGTGAGCCGGCAAGTAAGTGTACGTGGTACATACGCATCATCGGTAATGGTGCTGGTGTCCTAACAGCATAACATCAATAATGGAGTATGAAACATAATATAAGCATGCGATGCGATGCGAACCACAATAATGAGCGGAAGCTGAATACTAGACGCAACTATAACTAATCTGCATTAATCTAAAATAACCTCTACAATTGGTGCCTTTTGAAATAACACGAATCATGGGGTTTTGAAAATAAGGGCTACGGTGTTTTTATAAAAAGATACATCTTTTGAAATATCCGTAGGATCCCTTGGGCTGTCTTTTAAAATACCCACGATTCGTTAGTTTTTGAAATAGGTAGGAGTCTAATCTAATCTAACAACCATCCTAAACTATACGGCTGAACTAACAAGTAGAGCTACGGATGAGGAAACCGCCTAACATCTGAGTCGATACATATACATACATGTATATATATTAGTCGGTGATCCCGCCTCAATAATATCATATCCGATACCCTATCAATAATCAGACATCCCAAGTCAAGAGTGCGGATCAATCATCAAAATATAGCTTGTACGTAAATCCGTCGTACGGCATCCCAAATCTGGGTACGGGTCAATATCACATTCATCATACTATTTATCTGGTATCCTCTTTATCAAATGTCATGATCGGGGTACTGATCTACGTCTAGTACAATATTGATAACCTCTATGTATGCATGCAGGTGTAAGAATCACTACGTCAAAAGACCCGCTAAAACATCGTGTCGTATCTCAATACGAACCAAATCACATCACCGATCTCCTGGCCTCAAGCCCAATCTCATCGACTCATCTCAAATCCCAAATACTATCCTCAAATCCAGTATATAAATACATAGTCCCATACCCATGTGTAGATATACGCACCATCATATGCACTCTAATAAATGAAAGAATGAATGCAAGTATGTGTGTAAATGTATGTGTGAGTGCAACCACTACTCTAGGGTTCGCACTAAACTAAACCAATATATTCTTATCATCAAAATATCATTATTACCATCAATAACCCTAAACAACACATAATAAATATTCGTGTGTATACGTATTCGTATACATCACCACGGACTGCGGGGGTGCTATACGCCATCCACCCGACTTCTCCCCACAGATATAAATCTACTCACATTGCTTCTCGTGTGCCAAAGCCGATGTCGCTATCTTCACCTCCTTTGCCTCAACATCACGCGGGGTACCTACAAGTATATCACAATGCTAAAGCACATGAAAATCACATCGGAAACCAAAATAGCACACGCTACCCGCATAGGTAAAAACCTATCGACTCGCATGTAAACACAATCAAAATCCACTTGTCGTTGACGTCCAAACGCCACCCGACAGGAATGAATCACCAAATACCAAAATCCATGCTAAAACAAGTCCCAAATTATACACCAACATAGGAAAATCAACCCAGATTTCACCCTAGATGGAATCGGTCAAAACTAGACATACTCAGGGTCAAAACTAGAGGAAATGGGGGCATGCACAGAAAACGAAGCAATTCCTTAAAATAACTTATTTTAGAATTTTCCATAATTTTTCCCCATTTATCTGTATTTAATTATACCAGAATATTAAAATATTCATTAAAATAATATTAAATTATAAAATTTCCCAAAAATCATATTTTATTATTTTGAAGACGTTACAATCTACCCCCCTTAAAGAAATTCGGTCCCCGAATTTAAATTTAAACCCCCAAATACTAAAATATTTCAATACAAATTCCAAGTCATCGGGGCTCCGAAATCATCTATACATAAAACATCATAGCGCAATGCATGCGCATGAGTACTGAGCAGATAACTCAAAAGCAACACTCCATCAAGCATCCGCAATCATCGGAGTCATGGTAACGACACAATGTCAAATCCAATACAAAATCAATATGATATGGACCAAGACTATACATGTAGACATCCAATCTATACATGTAAATAGCTGATGCAAATGTATGCCAAATCTTTTTAAGTCGCTGTGCGATGCGCGTAACACTGCACAGTGGCGGACGTTTCTCATAAGAAAATAACTATATATGTGTATATATATCCTTTGTTTAATAGGTACGTTCCGCCGTTTTGAAAACAGTTTAGAAGGGTTTCCTTGTTTTTAAAACGTTTCGTGTCATATCGGACACGTAGGTATATACTGAGACTATAGCTCGCTTTTCGGAAATCCCTTCGATAACTATCGATGCATGCAAAATATATCCAGGTACTGCCCACTGACTAGTCCTGCTCAGTATGAAAGCAAATATCCAACATCATAAAAATGTACTGCTCCAAAAGGAATAAATCCCAAAAATCACATAACACCACCCTGTGCGTCTGGTGCGCACGGAAATCAAAATCCATATATATGCTAAACATGTGCACAAAACAACATCTAGGTGCAACGGGTGTGCACGAAGCATCTGTCATAGGCAACGTGTGCCTGGCAGCCAAAACAGGTGCATCTGACATGCACGAAGAATCTCGATTTAGTGCATCTGGTGTGCCCCAAAATCGTATCTCAAAACATGCGCCCAACATGCGCGAAAATCCAAATCGGTGCATCCATCATGCACGAATGAAAATCTAGACCCTGCGCACTCAATATGCACGGAATCACAAAATCCAATAGCAACGTCGAATATACGTAAGTCCAGTCAAAAGCACGGAGTGCAAGAATCCACATCAATATCACAATCAAAATCGACATACCGAAAGGCATCAAATCGAAGTCAGGTGCAATCGTAATGCACAAAATATAAATCCGGTGCAACAAAGGCACGAAATATAAATCTGATGCGATAAACGCAAGAAACATAAAACTGGTGCGACAAATGCACGAAGTATAGAACTGGTGCATCCCATGCACAAATACCAAGCAATAACTCAAATACGTAAGCAGCAACACCAAGTGTATCCAGATATGAAGAAAATCATAAACGTGTGCAGCTGCGGGCACAAAACACATATCGATACACTACAAGCACATATAAGCTATACCGAGTGCAAAATCAAAACACTAAAATTACATGAAACTCTGCTGGAAGCGTAAATCAAATCACCAGCATAAAATAGGCATGAAATCGCAATCAACAGCTCAAGAGTAATAACTATGTACAAGGTATAAATACCCAGTAGGTGCAACCATGGTGCACAAAATCAAATATCATGAAACTCAGTCATCAAGACTAAATCATGTGAATAGATCGCCCAAAATACCGAAATCCAAAGCAACGGATACGTGATAATCAAATCACAAAATCACAAATCATAATTACCGTCGTCGGTATACCATCCTTCAGGGTCGAGAAGGTACCGGAACATCCGATGCTAGCTGCGCAAGATATCTACTTGCCTCTTGCTCGCGGCTGGCGTCCTCTGCCTCTGGTTCCTGATCTTTCCTGTAGATTACCAATCTCGCAATCCATCGGCTCATCGGCCCGGTCAGGAGTACTGACAGGAACGATTCCGCTCTGGCACTTTCCTGGTCACCTTTCGGTCAATCCTCACGACCGCTCGTAAGGCAGCGTATCACTGGCGTCGGCCTCTGGCTCTCTGAAAGCACGTCACACATCTGATCCTGGGTGCAAACATCATTGCAGCAATGTCCTGGAAGGAATCCTGCTCAAGGTCTCTTCCGATCATGCCTATGTCGATCTGTACAGAGGCTGGCTTCCTGCACAACCTCTTCTCGCTCAAAAACACTTGTGTCCTCAGCACAATATTTTCTCGGAAACTGGTCACATTCCAACGTCTCTGTAAGCATATCAGGTCTCTAGTCTCGACGGGAAGCAATGACAGCTCATCAGTGTCTCACACGAACCTCTTGTTCCAAATGTCTCTATCGTCGTCCACTATGACGTCACGCCAAGCTACTACGCACTGCACTGTTCTCGGCCACGGTCAATCTGAAGTCTCTCGCACGGACTCGAAATCGCATATTCTGTAGCTTCATCATTCTGTAGAGGATGTCAGGCCGAACAGGTCCTCGGGAACACGTCCCAACCATCGGAGGAATACTCATCACTCGTCCGTCCCTGATCAATCTGCAACGCATCTGGGTAAGTTCCTTTATCCGAACATGGTCAACTACCTCGTCGACAATGCTGAACTCTGTCCTGCTGGGTGTGCGCAATACGACCACTCCTGGTCTAGGTCTTCTCGTAACGTACTCCAGAAAGGTCCTGTCGAGGTTCCTTTCTCAAATCTCAATCCTGCCGAAATGCCCGGAAGTCATCATCCAATGCTGAAGCTAAAGCTTATTCCGGAACGGCTGCATACCTATCGCGCTTCTCTCTGGAAGATACATCCATATACCACGCCTCGAGGTGCATATCACATCTCTAATGTCAGCGGAGTGGGACGTCATCTCGTCGAAATCTCGTACGAACTCTTTACTCCACCTTGCTCAATGTCGACTGATTCGGACTTAACTCATCGTGGCTACACGAACTGCGCTCCGACGGCTACGCTCGCATCTGGAGTCTCCCAAGCAGTGTCCCATCACGATATCCGAACGATGTCGAACCATCCGATCGACTCGTCAGATCCTCATAATCCCCCAAGAGATCACATCATGGGTACAGTTTAATAGTATCGAGTACATGCCACAGCGTCGGTGGTCCAGCCGTAGAAGGGCAAACCCAAGCCTCACTAATGGCGCCGAGGAACCGCCGCAAACCCGAAGGTTCAAAGGCTTTCACACGGTCATTAAGTCGAGTTAGGGTTTCATTCTTCTAGAGAGTCCATAGAATCACCTGCATGTCTTTCCGTATACTTTAAACTTGGAAAATGGGCTCCTGACATTCGATCGTCTCTATCGACTCTCAACGAACCTGCGTGAAGTCGTCTCTAGCTGGAAACAATCTATCTGATGACCTCGCATCGGTAAACAAACGAACCACCTGTCCTAGTCATTCATCCTCAGGTGACTAGCGACTCACTATCATCTATCTAAGTATATGCTCACGCTGCAGTAGCTCCAACCATCTGGGCGACATCTCGTCATTTGCAGCAGCAACTGGCTTATTCGCCTGTACGCCGAACAGCGCCTCAATCCTCCAGGAAAGGCAATACATAGGCGGTCATCTCTGAGTCGGTCTGCTCTAGATCTGAGTAAGACTCTCCACACTGGAAATCTTCAACTCATCAGGGCCCGCTCCGGCGCAAAATCGGACGAATCACCTTCGTCTCTCAAATCGGGTAGACTAGCTATCATCTGTCTCATATCTGCCTGAAAGCTACGGCAATCTCAGCTCGTAAGCTTCGGAAGAGACATCCTGTCAATCTCAGCAACAGCTGGTCCATCTGTCTGCACGGTAGGCGACATCACAATCTCTGAGGTATGCTGTACATCAACAGTCCTCTCTCAACTGGCAGCTCTAACAATGGCCCGATCATCCGGTGCAAGACCAAGCACTCGCCTCCACTAGAGGTCACAATTACCAACACTAACTCGAGACGTTCCCATGTCACCAGAAAACACAATGGTCGGCCCTCGTACCAAACGAGCTCACACCGGCCGTAACCCTAGCAGCAGCCCAAACTGCCCTCAAACATGGTGACAGGAACCTCAATCGAGTATCAAGGAGAGCACATCAATGGCAAGAAAGGAAACAACAGATCCAAAGTGGATACATGATCATGGGAAGGAACAGCATCAATAAAGGTATGATCATGAAACTAATAGAATCGGGGATCTCAAATGGATGTATAATCCTGGATATAAAGAGGATCACTGATCTCGAAAATATGTACATCCTAAGGTTCCTTAAGCGGAGTGGCGTGTCGTAAGTATGCCGCGGAACATACCAACGGTACGTCACTCTACTTTAGTTACCTATTCCATCAACCAAGGGTCATCCTACACGACGAAAGTTCGGGTCTAATACCCCCTCGACCAAGTCTAAGTTCCGTAAGGTCAAGCCTAAGTTCCGTATATATATAAACGCCCTAGGCTCCACATAGTCAAACTTAGACTCGAACCAAGGTCAACCTAGCGCTCTGATACCAACTTTGTCACGACCCGAAAGAGCACGTGACTGGCCCTTGAACCATATGAAGTCTATAGGACTCCATCTGATCCAAGTAAGCCAAAAGCCCAGAAATCTAAAACCATTTTTAAGAATAAGTAAAGAAACTGGTTTAAAGAAGTGAAGAAAAACATGTTTGAAATCAAGGTTTTTAAATAACTAAGCCGAATATGCATTTTTAAAAACAGTACAGTCTTTTCTAAAAATTTCGGCAGAGTTTCTTTTGTAAAACTGGCCCCGAATGGGGTATAACAAGGATAACAATATATGCAATGATAAAGGCATCCCCAAGCGGGAGCTAGCTCTTCGTCAATCGACGGTCACCACCACACATGCAACAATAATATACAACGCCAAGTGGCGAGGATCAAATCCAAAAGAAAGCTCAAAAGCAACAAGAAAACCGCAACACTACTAAGCGCGACTCTATGGTCGAATAATACATCACTAGTCTAGGTCTGAAACAATATACGAGTTTTGGTTGATGGATATTCTAGATACAATGAATAATATAAATACAACGGCGGTTCTGATACAAAAGAACCCACCTATCCAAGCAAATCACCCAAAAGGAAGCAGTGTGCCAGAAATGCCGCTATAGAACTGTACGGCAAACCTGCAAGAACTAGGGCACAACGGGGGTGAGTTGCCAACTCGTGAATAGAAAGATATCTACAAGCAGAGATCGAATGCATGACCCAACCTAGATCAATACGATCAGATATAAAGAAACCTCAATATGAATAAAGCTGAAGCATGCTAAACTGGCAATGTAATCTCTATACGTGAATGTAGTGCCAAGTGCTCGTGCTAGTGCCTCAGGTAATAGTATGTCAAGAATATGAGGTATGAATGCATGAAAGCAGAATACATGTAAATGAAGAAACTGTTTTCATAATTTAGTGAGATTTCCCTTGTATTTTTAGTTGAGGTATCATAATGAAATCAGCATAAAACAGTGCCTAGCATCGGCACAAAACGTAATCCCAATATCTCGATATCTCTGTATCACAGTCTCTGTACCTCGAAATCTCGAAATCCCAATGTCTCAATCATAATATCTAGGGCGCCGTCAGTCCAGACCGGCCCCTACCATCCATCTCAAGACCACGACGGTATCCTCCGGATATCCGACGCGTCGGGTAAAATCACCGGTAGGTAGTGCTCCCCTGCCAGGCTCACATCGTCATCACCACGCGCTTCTTGCCCCGGGGTACCTTACCGGGTCCACCATGTACCCGAAACGGTTCATCCGTCTCCTCGAATCGGGTTTCCAAATCCATCAGCAAACTCATGGTGGACGACTCATACATCATGGGAAAACCGCACTTTTTATTTTAAAGAGAGAAAAGAAGTTTATATAAGTTTTGCGGTTTTCCCCCAAATCCAGAAAATCTCATGGAAATCCGAATCCAATCCTCAATAGCATGTAAACAGTGCATACAGGCATAAAAATCCATGAATAATAACATGCATGATGTAACAACTAATAATTACAATGTCTAATCTAGCATATAAGGCAAGTACACTAATATCATGTCTAAATTATTAGCTAACAACCTATGTCGATGCAATAATATTTTCTAAGGTGTACGTGACATGGCAATTACCGATGGAGATGTGTGTGAGCCGGCAAGTAAGTGTACGTGGTACATACGCATCATCGGTAATGGTGCTGGTGTCCTAACAGCATAACATCAATAATGGAGTATGAAACATAATATAAGCATGCGATGCGATGCGAACCACAATAATGAGCGGAAGCTGAATACTAGACGCAACTATAACTAATCTGCATTAATCTAAAATAACCTCTACAATTGGTGCCTTTTGAAATAACACGAATCATGGGGTTTTGAAAATAAGGGCTACGGTGTTTTTATAAAAAGATACATCTTTTGAAATATCCGTAGGATCCCTTGGGCTGTCTTTTAAAATACCCACGATTCGTTAGTTTTTGAAATAGGTAGGAGTCTAATCTAATCTAACAACCATCCTAAACTATACGGCTGAACTAACAAGTAGAGCTACGGATGAGGAAACCGCCTAACATCTGAGTCGATACATATACATACATGTATATATATTAGTCGGTGATCCCGCCTCAATAATATCATATCCGATACCCTATCAATAATCAGACATCCCAAGTCAAGAGTGCGGATCAATCATCAAAATATAGCTTGTACGTAAATCCGTCGTACGGCATCCCAAATCTGGGTACGGGTCAATATCACATTCATCATACTATTTATCTGGTATCCTCTTTATCAAATGTCATGATCGGGGTACTGATCTACGTCTAGTACAATATTGATAACCTCTATGTATGCATGCAGGTGTAAGAATCACTACGTCAAAAGACCCGCTAAAACATCGTGTCGTATCTCAATACGAACCAAATCACATCACCGATCTCCTGGCCTCAAGCCCAATCTCATCGACTCATCTCAAATCCCAAATACTATCCTCAAATCCAGTATATAAACACATAGTCCCATACCCATGTGTAGATATACGCACCATCATATGCACTCTAATAAATGAAAGAATGAATGCAAGTATGTGTGTAAATGTATGTGTGAGTGCAACCACTACTCTAGGGTTCGCACTAAACTAAACCAATATATTCTTATCATCAAAATATCATTATTACCATCAATAACCCTAAACAACACATAATAAATATTCGTGTGTATACGTATTCGTATACATCACCACGGACTGCGGGGGTGCTATACGCCATCCACCCGACTTCTCCCCACAGATATAAATCTACTCACATTGCTTCTCGTGTGCCAAAGCCGATGTCGCTATCTTCACCTCCTTTGCCTCAACATCACGCGGGGTACCTACAAGTATATCACAATGCTAAAGCACATGAAAATCACATCGGAAACCAAAATAGCACACGCTACCCGCATAGGTAAAAACCTATCGACTCGCATGTAAACACAATCAAAATCCACTTGTCGTTGACGTCCAAACGCCACCCGACAGGAATGAATCACCAAATACCAAAATCCATGCTAAAACAAGTCCCAAATTATACACCAACATAGGAAAATCAACCCAGATTTCACCCTAGATGGAATCGGTCAAAACTAGACATACTCAGGGTCAAAACTAGAGGAAATGGGGGCATGCACAGAAAACGAAGCAATTCCTTAAAATAACTTATTTTAGAATTTTCCATAATTTTTCCCCATTTATCTGTATTTAATTATACCAGAATATTAAAATATTCATTAAAATAATATTAAATTATAAAATTTCCCAAAAATCATATTTTATTATTTTGAAGACGTTACAGTCCTCACCACTACGGCACCTGAAGTCCCAGGTCCCAAATCCAGTAATGCGGATAAGGAAATCCGCAAAACCTGGGATTTAGATTGTGCGAAAGCCAAGTGCATCGTGCTTGCCTCGATGAACAATGAACATCAGAGGAGGCACGGGGATATGGATCTTGACTCCATATTTCTCCATACAAAAGATCTGTATGGGGAGCAATCTCGTATAGCAAGATACGAGACCTCAAAGAAGCTGTTTCAAGCGAGGTTGGCCGTCGGATCATCGGTAGGAGAACATGTCCTAAAGATGATTGGCTATATAGAAGAGCTCGCAGACCTTGGGACGACTTTGGATAATGAGCTCTATACAGACCTTATTCTCCAGTCCCTCCTGTTAGTTGTATGAATGCCCTAGAGGCCAGTATTGTACAGATGATGTATATTATATTGGATGCTTGGACATATATAGAGATGACTTTCTTGCTCGATATGATAGTATGCTATCTGGTTGCTCTTTATCTTAACATGTATACTAGTCTCTTTAAATTGTCTTATAGTTACATGTTGGTAAAGCCCTTAGGATGTGTACTTGACTACCTGGACTATGATGCAGATCATACTAGTGGGGACATGGTAGTCCATAAGTACAACCTTCAAGGTCCCTAGTCGTGGGTGTATCGAGACGGGGCATCGATATACCAGTGTAGACTAGCGTATACGCTTCTCGACCCATGAGATGGGCAATGGATGATCCCATATCCATTGGTGTTTGACATCAGAGATGGTATACGGGTGCTCAGTGGAGACTGGGTACACTGGACGGACTCGCCGAGAACTCCCAGATGGTATTATACCTCACATCAGATAGCAGTTCTCAGGTGGCACTTGTGCAGGTTAGTCTGTAGACCTGATATCGTCATAGAGTCTTGTGTGATTCTCACTGTGCTTTGATCTCCACCTTACCACGTCCATGAGGGCGTGCAAAACGGTGGTTTTTGGGTACAGTCCCGAGTCACATGGAGGCAATGAGCGATAGGAGGGGTTTCGTCTCTCTCGGTATTGGGGGTTGATGTTGCGCTGTGCTCGATTGGCCGTAACAGGGAAGTCCCTCGCCAGGGCTGATCAGAGATTTGCTGGTAAGTGTTACCAGTAGTTTCTCAACCCGTTATGAGCCTCACATCGGCACGACTTATCGGTTATTGGAGTCTGACGTTTACCACCCCTAGACTTGATATGCGACATATCAGACGAACAGACCGGACTGTACGGTAAGTGTTACTGGTTGGATTCACAGGAGTGTGAGCGGGCTTGCTCGTCGATCTTCTGATCGCTCAATACCCGGGTGGCCGTTACGTTTAGCAGACCGCTTGCGGCTTGTGGGTGCTTGATATGATCATCATCTGCTGCCGGCGTATTGACGAGTCTTTAGAGTCCTACACAGAGGTTTCCTGGCTCAAGAGAAACGAAATAGGAGCGCATATGAGATATGTGCGGGACCGAGAATAATGTGTGTATGTGATACCGTATTTCATTCTCGTGATGAATGTTTCGATTGGTTGTATGCGATATAACCTAGTTATCGAATCGAAGATTGATTCGATGAGTCGATACATTGTATACTAGTCGGTTATGTGCAACATGACCGGATCATTGAATCAAGTGTTGATTTAATGATTTAATGTATAATTATATATTTGATATATTACTTTGCATTAACTAGTATTGGTTCACTTTAAAAGGATTTTCTCACTTGATGTGCACATTGTATATGTGATATATTTTTGTGTGCACTTGATTGTATCATGTTTGATGATACATGTTAACTTGAGTTTGTGTAAAGATTAAACCATGGTTATATGAATGGTTAGGGTTTTGTTTACTTATTCATTTATTGATTTTGATTATTTATTTTGGAAAAGAAAATGGAAATGGTGGCTTTCTTTGTTTCTTTCATGAAGCTTCATGAAGAGTTGAAACCTTGACCATTTTTGTTTTCTTCTCTTAACCTAACCATTCACCTAACCCTAGTTTACTCTCTACACTTGACTATAGTTAGTATATGATAAGTATTCATATTATTTTCATTTTAAATGTAACACTTATCATATTCTATCTTCTTCTTCTTCCTTTTGATCAAGAAGAAAGCTTGACTCCATTAATGGCATCTTGAGTAAAAGAGTGAGAAATCCAATTCTAAAGTGAACCCACCTCCTATTTCTTCATCCTTTACCTCTTGCCAAGTAGTATAGGGTGTTTTCTTCACAAGTTTCATTGCTTGGTGAAGTTGGAGCTTGATCTTGTGTTGCCTCGACGTAGATCATCTTCGGCAACGAAGCCGACGACCTAGCCCGCCCTTTTCTCCGATGAAGCCGATGCTAGAGTCCGGGATCCGATATGGACAGCGAGAGGACGTCTACGTGGAGCTAAGGATGTGGAGAACCGGATCTACAAAGGTTGTATCCTCTTTCTTTTAGTTAAGTCATTAACTTGTTTTACTTTTCGCCTAAACTCTAGTCAACGAATCCGTATGAGGGTTTCTCGGCACTTGTAAAATTTGAAATTGGCATGGTTGATGCCTTGTGAGACCTCATTAGCGTTCCTAGGAACCCTACAGTGGTATCATAGCCTAGCTAGAGCCTTAGGCGAAGTGTAGACGACGTTTGAAATCCGAACGAACATCGAAACCCTAACCCAAATTGCTCTCTGGACTTTTTTCAAAAACTGGGTTTTTTCCAGATTAAAAATGCTTAAAAAATTCAGCAGGGAATTCTAAGAATTACGGTGCAAAAATTAACTCATGATGTGTCCAAAGCGCGGCGGAACCGCGGCAAAAGCCTAGCTTCTGCGGCGGTTCCGCGGCCAATTAATGAGATTAGCCTCCAAAGTTTGCACAGTAATTCATGTTTTCAGGTGCTGAGTTTTCTGGGAATTTTTAATTTGCACTCAAGAGTTGAGTTTTCTGGGGTGTTTTGGAGCGTAGATGATTCGACCGGATTATCAGATTTTGTCTATGTGGCTTTCCGGATATTTTAGAATATGTTAAAAAGTTCGACCAGATAAAAATACCCACTTTTTCCCCTGCCGGAAAATTTCAAAGTGTTGGATTTTTCTGTGGTTTAAGGACGTTCTGAGTAGTGCAAGTAACGCGATGGTCCCTCTAGAAGACAACAAACCTTAACTCGATTATGTGACCGTCTTGAACTGCCCTTTGAACCTTAGGGTTTGGGGCAGTACGGCATGCCACATGTGAGGCGTTGGCTTGACCCTTCTACGGCTGGACCGTTGGTACTGAGGCATGAAATGAATGTCTTTGAACTTATTTCATGTGTTGAACGGTTTCGGGAAAACTTGGGTGTTCGAATGTTCGATCGGAAAGTTTAATATTTTCTATTTATCCGGAATGGGATACAATAATTGGAATTCACAAACAGTTATGAGATAACTGAATGAATGTTATAAATCTAGCGGTTTAGTCTCACTTGATATTGAAAAGAGTTTTCGATAATGAGACTAAAATGCGGGGTTTATAATTGTTAGGCATGTGATGTCTAAGTATTTCATTTGATTAGGCATGCGATGTTTAAAGAGGTTGCGGATTCCAATTGTTGTAGTTTTACACTTTCTTTTCTGTGACCGTAAGTGTAGTATGTCGATATCGCCGGTTTCGTTGCTATACGTCAACGACAATTGGGGTATGCATACTTACTTACGTTGATGACATGTGATGTTATGTGTTGCTGGATATGTTATATTGGATCGTCGTGTTCGAATAGCCGGGGGGTTTTATGTGAGATGAGTGTTTTTCATTTTCATTCATGTAAAAACTTGTATGTAATATTCTTTTATTGGGACACTTCCAGGTTGCGGAAGGTGTCACCTTTTGTATATTATTTACTTTTCCGTATTAGGATAGACCCAAGGAGGGGAGCACAAGTAACCGGGTTCTAGGGTCCAGTAGGAGACCATCTCGAGGAGTCGAGTCCGAGTCTCCTAACCCTAGAATTGGTAGGGTTGCTTGCCGCTCTCGTAGGGGTCTAGGGGTGTGGGATTGGCTATTCATCACAACCGTGGAATCCGTGTTTTATACTGGCTCGTATTAAAAACACGGACGTCCTAGTATATCCAATATTTCATATGATATTTTCTGCTGCGATATCTGTGATGTAATCATTTGATATGTTCTGATGGATACAGTATATAGTATATATGATATATTTGTTGGATATATGTATGCCCTAGAGGCCATTATGTGATAGTGGATGTATCTATACATGTATATATATATATATATATATATATATATATATATATATATATATATTCAGTATGCATTCTTGCTCGACATGATAGTATGCTATCTGGTTCTTCTTTATCTGACATGTTGATTTTATCATGCTTTTATTCATTCATACATGCTGATAAAGCCCTAAGGATATTGGCTTGACTGCTTTGATTATGATGGAGATCATACTAGTAGGACATCTGTAGTCTATAAGCATATCCTGGAAAGTCCCTAGTCGTAGGTATGTCGAGACGGGGCATTGATATACCAGAGTAGACTAGCGTATATGATACTAGACCCATACGATGGGCGATGAATGTTGCCACATTCATCGATGTTTGACATCAAGATCATATATGGGTGCTCAGTGATGACTGGGTACACTGGACGGACTCACTGAGAACTCCTATATGGAATTATATCTATCGTCGGATAGCAGTTCTCAGGTGACACTGGTACAGGTTAGTCTGTAGACCCGAGATCGTCATAGAGTCTTGTGTGTTCTCCCACTGTATTTTGATTGCCACCCTACCACGGCTCTACCGAGTCGTGCAAACAGCTGGCCGTTGGGTACAGTGATTGAAAGATTTAAAGTTTACCGCAATCAAGACGGTGTCGCTATGCAGCTAGCCGGTTGAGCACGGGTCGATCCACAGGGAGATGGTTGTATGTCCTTTCTTGTCTTAGACGAGTCAATAAAGAATTTGTATGTGTTTGTTCAAGACTATCCTATGTGTAATATTTGCAAGTATAAAGTTGTTAAGAAAAAGATACGAGATTATAAGCTAAAGAAATCCGTACTCAAAACCTTTGAGCCGAGTCTTGACCAATTGAAGCTAGAGCAATCGGCAACAACGTGGATTAGGGGATTTAAGCGCGGTATTCATGGAATACGGCTTATTTACCCTTGTCCTTCCGTTCTTGTCTCTTGCTTTCGCCTCCGGCCAAACCGAACGCAACCGGTCGCGGTTAGGAATCATCGTTACCTTGTCAGGGTACGGTGCCTAACGGAGCGCTTGCGTATCGTTTGGGCGGAGTTCAATGGAAAATACGGGAAAAGGAAATGGGTAAAGAAACGTTAACTTATAATATCGTATTTCTTCTTAACAATAATAATTACATTCATTCACAAAAAGAACCAAAAAGAAAGAACAAAAAGAAAAGATTACAAGTAATTAAGTGCATGGAATATAAGTGCATGAAAGTAAAGCAAGGTAATAAAAATCAAGTAATAAAAAGCGATAAAAAAAAACAAGAAACTAGGACTCAAGACAAGCATGTGATCAATAGCCAACCCTTAAACTTGCAAGCTCAATCAAGAGGTTGCAAGATCAAGGGAAGGGTAGAGAACGCATGTGAAATGAAGTGCTAATTCCATGAAAGAATACGACCCTTGAGATCAATAACTAACCCTTAACCATTCAAGCTCAATGAAGAGGTTGAATGATCAAGAGAAAGCAAGAATCTCAAGAGGAAGAAGAAACAAAAGAGAATGATACAAAAAGCCCTCATCTTCATTGATCTCCCACTCAAAAAGCTCTCACTACAATTTTCATGGCAAAAGAATGAAGAAGAAGAAGAAAAAGACTAAATCCTAAAAAGAAAGAAGAACAAAAGAATGACCCCTTGGCTTAGCTCAATTCTGGAGTATTTATAGGCAGAGGGTTGAAGATCTAGGGCAAGAATCTGCCACAATATGAAGTCCCCAAAATGCCTAGAAAAAACGACAGGGAGAGGGGCCCACATGGCCGCGGATCCGCCGCCAATACCCCCTATTGGCCGCGGATCCGCGGCCCTATGATGGAGTCAGGGTATGGTGTTTCTTGTACGGCCCTGATCTGCTGTCCCCTGTTGTATGGTACACATATTTTCTGAAAATACTTTCACATTTCTTCCAGAATTTCTGTTGAGGAAAGGTGAACTTTTTGTGGATGTTTTTGTCATGATTGCCTCGAGCTCCGCGTAGATTTCTTGGAACTTGTTGTTGCCATTGAGCCTTGTGCATGAAAACGACATTGATTTGACATTTCGTCTCCCTAAACTGGTATCTGGCAACTAACGGATGAAGAGCGGAGACCGTGTTTTATCTGTGGTTGGCAGGAACCCGGATTTTGTCGTGTTTTCCATGAATTTCACCGTTTTAGAACCGAGAACCTGTATCCTGCAAATATGTAACAAACACGGATTAAAAGCACCTACCTATAAACAACCGAGAGTAAGAATGGGCGGTATAAAATGCAGTATTCTGTGATGAACAAATACCCCCAAACTTAACTTTTGCTCGTCCCGAGCAAAAACCAATTATTCACAAAAAATAAAATCCTAACCGCACTTTCGCAGGGAACGCGATTGCACTGAGCGCGTGCAACAAGCCGTTAAACCTCTAGGTGTCCCTAGTAGGAGGAGTGTTGTCTCCTGAGGGTTTTCAGCGGATTACACCCACAAAATCCCGTCAAGCTAGTGTAATAAGTTAGCATCGATTCTATTCCTACAGTTTAGTATTTACGTTAGAAATTCTATCATCCTAAGTTAGAAATATCCAACCCTTATTTTTCACACCTCCTATCTATTTAACCTTAGGTCCTATACGTTCCAAAAAAGTTTAGAAAGATGTTGGTTCTCCTGAGTTTTCCTTCTAAAGTGCGGCCTCAAATCAGGGATTTTTTATCAACTTTACAGAAAACACAAGTCTTATTCTTTATTTCTATCTTTTATTCAAACATCGATTGTATACCCCTACGTGTGTGTATATTTGCACCCCTACACTCAAGAATTCAATTCAAGCTATAATACCCTTGCCCTAATACCTAATACTACTTCTTTTCATTAAGGATGGACGGATTTGCTCACACACCTTTCATGCGACTATTAATGCTTCTTGAGGCACTAACGGCCGATTACTGAATGTGTGAACATTTAAAGCGTAAATAGCAGTTTCCAGGTCTTGACTTTATTCTATTTTTTCTTTTTCTTTTTCTTTTTTCTTTTTTTTAAGACCGGATATATTTTTCGATATGCTCTTTTGATGTTTAGCTTTAAATACCGTTTTTTCTTTCATACTAGGCTTTCAAGAAAGAGTATTTCTAGGTATCCTCTACTATCCATCCCAAGTTTCAAGGTACGTGTAGGTGCAGTTGTAGGGTATATACTTTCTAAATTTGAACTCAAGAAAAGAAACTATTTTTCAGACTTATCCTCCAGTAAAGCATCAATACTTTCCCTTCATCTTGACTTAACTAAAGAACTGAACTCAAGATTACTTATTTCTCAAAAAAAACTGTAAGGACGTATACTTACCAAGTTTAAACAGAATGAGGGTTATTTTTAGGGTTTTCAATTCCTAAGCCTAAAATTTAGTTATTTCTATCATATCAACAAAACTTTCGGAATAAAGATCTAAGTTACCCTATTAGGTAACTTGACGACAAAATTTTTATATTTTTTGGAAAAATTTTCGATTTTTATGGGTTTTTAAATAAGGTATGCAAATGCAAAATATACAAATAAATGCGAAGGAAGAAAGCTTACCGAGCACACCCCCAAACTTAAACTTGACAGTGCCCTCACTGTCAGGCTATACCAAGAGGGTCAAAATTGTCGGCGCTCCCCCTAAAAACAAATTATATAAAAAAAGAAAAACAAAAAATATATACAAAAAAGGTGTCCCCCCCAAACTTAAGTAAAACAGTGTTTCCACTGTTAAGCGCTGAAGTTCAGGATTAGGGGGGAAAGAACAGTATCAAGCTATACAAGGCCTTACACAGGCCAAAAGTGAGCACCAACCATTCAAAGATCTTATCGTGATAAAGCAGTGGCTGGTGAAAGAATGCGGAGAGGTAAGAAATGGAGAATACGCGAGACCGTATGGAGATAGAAGCGGGATACGGTCTCGGTATATCAGAAGAAGAAGAATGGCGGAAGGGAAAAAGAAGTGGAATACGAACTCGAGGGTGCAAATGGAGTGAATAGATTAGCACAATTTGTGATGAGCGATGTGTAAACAGCGATTGTGCTAATCTATTAACCCGTCGAGAGATTGGGTCAAATCCCTCAAGATTCGTAAGAAACCATGGGTACGCCGAACTTGGTAAACCAGACACAGTAAATGAAAGTGAGACGGGTTCTTGCAAGGTCAGAATGATGGAAAGGATGGAGGGAAGTGGTTGAGGAAGGGTATCGGTTAAAGGTTCAGGAGGGTGTACACAGTTAGTGAAAGGAACAGGATGAATTGGAAAATCCGACTCATCAATTAAAACTGTTTCATCCTCAGTGCTATCCTCAATATTCTCCTCAAAGTTTAGCTCATCCATGCATTTATCATCAAAATTAAGACGCATACGGGGTTCGGAAAAAACATTTAATGACTCGAGATGATGAATTGGAGAGAAAAACTCAGTCAAATCTACGGGTTCATCATCCAAAATATTCCTGGCGTCAATATCCTTAATCAAGTGAAAATCAAAATTCTCTGACACCTTAACAAAAGCATAGATATCAATCAATTCAGGTTCTACAGTGGAGGTGTAGAGGGCAAAAGGATTGGGTGTGGTTTCACTTTGCAAGGTCCCTTCACAATCGGGTAAATCAAACACTACAAAGTCGCACAACTCATTAATCATTCTATCGTCAATTGATAAATCATGTGGGATACTCGATAGACTTTCAAAACAGGAGGTGTGGAATTCAATTTGGGATGGGTAGGTTTGATTTGGAAGGGGGTACATCTCACTCTCTCCACTCAAATTCACAGCCTGTCCTGCCGCCTCATCATACATTGAAAAAGTTGGAGCTAGTTGAAAACTAGCTAGCGGGTCACTAGGTTGCATGAGGGCGACCATGGACGCATTCAAATCCATCATCTGTTGGCTTGACGCTACCCTAAAATCTTCCAACGACTGTTCTAGACTAGACATTGGTTGTGAAGGGGTTTCAGTAAAAGATTCAAAGTTGTTTGGATACTGAAAATTCCCATATGGCGGTTCAGAAACAATGTCTAGGGAAGGTGAAAAAGTAGGGTAGGACTGGTAGGAATTGAATGGCTGGACAGGAGCAGGATCAACATTTGGATAAGAATGTGAATGGAATTGTTGATCCCAAGAATTTGAAGTGGTGAAAGGAGTGAAAGATCGGCTACGGGATTGTTCAATACGTTCAGCAATAGACATTGGTCTTGTGGCTACAACTGGACTTTCAAAAGGGGTATCAACGCAAGAAGGGGTGAATGTTTGAAACGGTTGATACGAAGTGGATTGCGGGGTCCAGTTGTTCGTCCTAGACGCGTCTATCCGATCTTTCAAAGAAATTTTGGGCATGGAGGGATCGTTCGAAGTTCGACCAAAACAAGAACCGTAAGAAGTTATGTCTGGTTGTGGGTACCAAAGTTCGGCAAGAGTTTTGCGAGGTGGAGTACCCATGATATGAAGAGAGAGAAAGAAAGGTAGAGAAAAGGAGGGGAAAAAGAATGTGATATTTTTTTTTATAGACAAAAGAATGAAATATACACAAAAAAAATATGGACAAAAATAATCACGACACAAAAATACCACACACCTAATCGTTCTAGGGTTAACCTAGGTCAACTAGACCTGCTCCAGAAGTTGATTGTCGAAGTAAAACTGTGTCGAGAAACAGGCTCAAGATACACTGATCACGAGGCCAGGTAAGTGCAGAGATAAGGGGAGGTTTTCCAACGCTTTCGCGAAGTTCCTTAATTAAATAACCCTTTCTCTTTTGGTGGTTTCGCCGTTAACACTTTCCTAGACACCCCGTAAACAATATACCGTTAAGCAAGGTTCTAAACACAGTTAACTTCTCCTAGTGAGCACGAAGTCCTTAAGGCTTAAAGTCTAGTTTCTTTTAAATTTTGTGCGGGTAAACGTTATGCTCAAGTTCGTGATTTGTGGGCCACGGAAAAGGTGATGAAATCCTTTACCGTATGTTGTGGGGTTCGCTTGCCCTTAAGTCCGTATTAATTGATGCAATGCACAATTCAATAAAAATTCTATAAAGAATCAAAAAATTGTTTTTTTTTAGTTTAAGCGCGGCACTGCAACAAATACGGGTTAGTCAATGTTTAGCGTTTGCTAGCGAACTTGCAAAGAATCCTGCAAAGAATAGTATATTGGATGCGTCGGATTTGAGAAGAAGGTGTTAGTAAAATACGTACCGTTAAGTTTTGGGTTAGGAAACCCCCGTTGAATCAAATCCGGTAAGCTTGAAAGGTTCGCTTGCGCGGGTCAAACTACCCGGATCTTTGGCACTGTACTTCGTAATCACCTTTGCCTTGAATGCACACTTTGCTCCCCACAATCGCAGTTTGCAAATACGCAAAAATCTGCACTCTTGCCCACAAAAATGATCAAAAAAAACAAAAAGATATTTATATATATATATATATATATATACAAAAAGAATATTAACCCGAATAACAAGAAAAGAAATACGTTACCGTCTCCCCGGCAACGGCGCCATTTGATTGAAAGATTTAAAGTTTACCGCAATCAAGACGGTGTCGCTATGCAGCTAGCCGGTTGAGCACGGGTCGATCCACAGGGAGATGGTTGTATGTCCTTTCTTGTCTTAGACGAGTCAATAAAGAATTTGTATGTGTTTGTTCAAGACTATCCTATGTGTAATATTTGCAAGTATAAAGTTGTTAAGAAAAAGATACGAGATTATAAGCTAAAGAAATCCGTACTCAAAACCTTTGAGCCGAGTCTTGACCAATTGAAGCTAGAGCAATCGGCAACAACGTGGATTAGGGGATTTAAGCGCGGTATTCGTGGAATACGGCTTATTTACCCTTGTCCTTCCGTTCTTGTCTCTTGCTTTCGCCTCCGGCCAAACCGAACGCAACCGGTCGCGGTTAGGAATCACCGTTACCTTGTCAGGGTACGGTGCCTAACGGAGCGCTTGCGTATCGTTTGGGCGGAGTTCAATGGAAAATACGGGAAAAGGAAATGGGTAAAGAAAACGTTAACTTATAATACCGTATTTCTTCTTAACAATAATAATTACATTCATTCACAAAAAGAACCAAAAAGAGAGAACAAAAAGAAAAGAACAAAGAAAAGAAAAGATTACAAGTAATTAAGTGCATGGAATATAAGTGCATGAAAGTAAAGCAAGGTAATAAAAAGCAAGTAATAAAAAGCGATAAAAAGAACAAGAAACTAGGACTCAAGACAAGCATGTGATCAATAGTCAACCCTTAAAGTTGCAAGCTCAATCAAGAGGTTGCAAGATCAAGGGAAGGGTAGAGAACGCATGTGAAATGAAGTGCTAATTCCATGAAAGAATACGACCCTTGAGATCAATAACTAACCCTTAACCATTCAAGCTCAATGAAGAGGTTGAATGATCAAGAGAAAGCAAGAATCTCAAGAGGAAGAAGAAACAAAAGAAAATGATACAAAAAGCCCTCATCTTCATTGATCTCCCACTCAAAAAGCTCTCACTACAATTTTCATGGCAAAAGAATGAAGAAGAAGAAGAAAAAGACTAAATCCTAAAAAGAAAGAAGAACAAAAGAATGACCCCTTGGCTTAGCTCAATTCTGGAGTATTTATAGGCAGAGGGTTGAAGATCTAGGGCAAGAATCTGCCACAATATGAAGTCCCCAAAATGCCCATAAAAAACGACAGGGAGAGGGGCCCACATGGCCGCAGATCCGCCGCCAATACCCCCTATTGGCCGCGGATCCGCGGCCCTATGATGGAGTCAGGGTATGGTGTTTCTTGTACGGCCCTGATCTGCTGTCCCCTGTTGTATGGTACACATATTTTCTGAAAATACTTTCACATTTCTTCCAGAATTTCTGTTGAGGAAAGGTGGACTTTTTGTGGATATTTTTGTCATGATTGCCTCGAGCTCCGTGTAGATTTCTTGGAACTTGTTGTTGCCATTGAGCCTTGTGCATGAAAACGACATTGATTTGACATTTCGTCTCCCTAAACTGGTATCTGGCAACAAACGCATGAAGAGCGGAGACCGTGTTTTATCTGTGGTTGGCAGGAACCCGGATTTTGTCGTGTTTTCCATGAATTTCACCGTTTTAGAACCGAGAACCTGTATCCTGCAAATATGTAACATACACGGATTAAAAGCACCTACCTATAAACAACCGAGCGTAAGAATGGATGGTATAAAATGCAGTATTCTGTGATGAACATACAGTCCCGAGACACACGAAGACGATGAGCGATAGGAGGGGTTTCGTCTCTCCCGGTATTGGGCGTTGATGTTGTGCTGTGCCCGACTGGTTATAACAGCAAGTCCCTGGCCAGGGCTGCTGAGATTTGCTGATTAGTGTTATCAGTAGTTTCTCGATCTGTTATAGACCATTCATCGGCACGACTTATTGAGTTATTAAGGTTGACGTGACCATCCCAAGGCTCGATATGCAGCATATCTGACGAAGAGACCGGACTGTACGGTAGTGTTGCCGGATGGCTCGATGGGAGTTGTAGCAGGTTCGCTTGTTTTCTTCTGATCGCTCAATACCCGGGTGGCCGTTACGTTTAGCTGACCGCTTGCGGCTTGAGGGTACCTGATATGATCATCACCCTCTGTCGGCGTATTGACGAGTCTTAGAGTCCCACAAAGGAGTTACCCAGTCCAGGCGAAACGTTGTGGTGCGCGTATGCGATATGCGCATGCACCCGATTAAAATGTGCGTATATGATACCGAACATTGATCGGGTGAACTGCTTTTGGTGGGGTCATATGAGATATGACCGGATTGATAAATCAAGTGTTGATTTATCGTTTAACCATTAGTTTTCTCACTTAAAACCTTTTACTGGATGATGGATGTGTGCATGCATGTGTTCTTTTCTTTCTTTCTTTCATGCTAGTTTCATGCACATATGGATGTGCATACATACACACATACATACACCCATCTATCATGGTTGTTAACATATGGAAATGGTGGCAATATAAGACTCACACCATGGATTAAATAATGGATAATTATTTGATTTTGGATTTAAAAGAAAATGAAAAGGAAATGATAATCATTCTAGCTTCTACATTCTTCCTTTGACCTAACCATGCTCAACTACCACTAACCTAGGGTTATCCTTCTCTTTATCATTTAAAACTCAAGTTAAATAAGGTCTCCATCACTTTAACCATGGTTCATAGTAAGAAGAAATAAAATATATATATTGATATATTTCTTTTTCTTCTTGTGAGTTATCTTTATCTCATTACCTCTTGTGAAAAATATTGCCACCATCTTCTTCCTCTTTCTCATTTGCTCTCTAGTTTTTTCTAGTGAGTAAATACCACTTAAAGAAAGGTTTTTGAAGTGAGAATCTTAACCACAACTTCATTCTACACAAGTTTAGCCAACTTGTTTAGAGTGTTCTCTTCGGTTTTACGAAGTTGCGAGCTTGGACGAAGAACTCCGTGGTGGATCGTCGTGGACACAAGAGGACTTCAAGAGGACTTCCATTCAACACCCTAGAGACCAAGGAGTCCAGCGAAAGGGAGCTACAAAGGTTGTAGTCTCGAAACCCTAGATTAGTTCGCTTTAAATTTCGAAACCCTAATTTTCTACGATCGATTCCTTTGCATGTTCGTTTAGCACCATAAAAATTTAAACTTTTTGACATGTGATGCTTCAAAACTCTTCATAGGGTGCTAGACAAACCTTTCATTGGTATCAGAGCCGACCTAGAACATTAGGCGACATTTTTACAAAGTAAAAATCCCGATCGGACAAAAAATACGATTTTTTGGACCCTCTCTGGACAATTTTTAAAATCTGACATTTTTCAGAATTAAAAATACTTGAAAAATACAGCAGGGAAAACTAAGAATAATGGTGAAATACGATCAAGTGAACTGTTCATATGGCCGCGGAACCGCGGCAATTCCTTGCTTAGGCCGAGGATCCGCGGCCGTACAGTGGCATCATGCTATGAAAATTACACCATAATTCCTAGGTCTGCTAGTATACTGTTTTAGGTATGTCTAATCTGAATATAGTACTGTTTGTTTCTGGAGATGGTTTTGGACGCGTAGATTCGATCGGTATTTTCATTTCGTTGCTTTTTCGGGTAAATTAGAAAGTATCGAAGTGTTTGAACGAGTATCATTTGCTCACTATTCACGGGGTTTAAATACTTTGGAGATACGTGCAAGTCTTTTTGCGGTGGTCCCTCTAGAAGACAACAAACCTTAACTCGATTATGTGACCGTCTCGAACTGGCCTTTGAACCTTAGGGTTTGGGGCAGTACGGCGTGCCACATGTGAGGCGTTGGCTTGACCCTTCTACGGCTGGACCGCTACTACTGTGTCACACTCCGGATTTTTTGAACCCTGCTCAAGTGTTAAGCTTTAGTGAATCTTGGGTACTTGATCGTTCGTTCGAAAACTTTAATACTGTCTGTTTATCTGGAATGTGATACAATATGTGGAATTCATATAGTTTAGGCATGAAATACGAAATATGTGATATTTCGCATTTATGATGTCTAAAGAGAATCTGGATTCCAAATATTATAGTTTTACACTTTCTTTTCTGTGACCGTAAGTGTAGTATGTTCGATATCGCCGGTATCGTTGCTATACGTCAACGACAATTGGGGTATACATACTTACTTACGTTGATGATATGAGATATTATGTGTTGCGGAGATATGATGTGCAGGATTGTCGCGATTGAATATCCGGGGGGTTTTATGTGAGATGAGAGTTTTATATTTTCATTCATGTAAATTCAAATATAATGTAATATTCTTTTATTTGGGGCACTTCCGGGTTGAGGTTGTGTTACCAGTGTTGTATATTATTTACTTTTCCGCATTAGGTTGGACCCAAGGAGGGGAGCACAGGTGACCGGGTTCTGGGGTTCAGTGGGAGGCCATCTCGAGGAGTCGAGACCGGGTCTCCTAAACTCCAGAATTGGTAGGGTCACTTGCCGCTCTCGTAGGGGTCCAGGGTGTGGGCTTGGCTATTCATCGCGACTGTGGAATCCGTATTTTCTATTCTGGCTAAATACTAAATACGGACGTCCTAGGATATCCCACGTTATATCTATGTTTCTGCTGCCTGTGTTCTGTGATATCTGAGACGAATGACATATTATATATATGATATATAGTAGACGTTGGTTATGTTTTACACCCGCGCTAGTCCCGTCCCGGTATGCCCTTTGTTAAGTAACCTAACGGTGCATAACGGAACATTGTGGCGAAGGCGGACGGCATAAGCGTACGTGTTATTTTCGTTTCTTTTCTGTGATTGGCTTAAGGACTTAAATGATGGGATTACATTACTGTGATTAATGTAAAGAAAATAAACCTAAAAAGATGTTGTAGAATCGGATTTGAAAACCACTCGGCTATTTATGAAAAAGGTATATTTCAAAACTGCGGAGCTTAAGCCACTCCTTTTGAAAACCATTTGATTCTACAACGATATCAAGTTCAAAGCGTTAAAGATTTTCTTAAAAATCATTCGCAACCCTCCGTCATTTTAGGAAGTAGAGTACTTAGTATTCGTGCTACGTTTGTTGACTTTAGTTAAGGCGTAGTGTTCGGTAGCTAAGTGATGTCTTCCTACACTGCATATGATGCAGATTAATTAGGACATTCATGCGACTTTGTTGACCATAGTTAAGGGTCATATGGGTGGGTCTAATTGATCAAGAAATGACGGGTAGAACTTGACTGGTACTTATGATTTGTTGACCATAGTTAAGGTCATAAGTACTAGGGGTAAAAATTACATCGGGAATTTCAAGTGTTGAAATTTGCAATGAGATTGCATACCTTCCATGTGATGGTTGGATCCCGATCCCACTGTGGGCAATAGTTGCTCCTAGGAGAGTTTTACAGTTTACAATTAGCTAACTCATTAGGTGTCTAGAAAGGTGTTAACGGGGCTCCGCCTCTGGGAAAACGAGGTTTACTTTAATTAGGTCCGTGCGAAAGCACGGGGAACCTCCCTCAAAGTACCGACACTGGCCTGGCTGAACGGTTAGCGAAGTTGTAGACTGTAATTAATCCTGGCTAGTTTTTCTTTTTATGGTTTGAAAGAAAAACTCGATAAAAAGCAGTGGGAAACATCGATTAGACAAGATAATAACCAATCAAATCTATGCAAGAGCTTTCGCTGAGTGTATTCTTTTCTCTCTCTTAATGGCAGATACCAATGACTGGACTTAAGCTTCTACTAGATAAAAACAAACTGAATGGGACCAACTATAAAGACTGGCTGAGGAATCTGAAAATCGCCTTGCCTTATGATAAAGTATCATATGTCCTCACGGCTTCAGCCCCGCCCGTCCCAGGTCCAAAATCCTCAGTTGCGGACATTGAAGTCCGCAAGACATGGGACGTTGACTGTGCCACGGCAAAATGCCTCGCGCTTGCATCGATGGACAACACACATCAAAAGCAGCACGAGGACATGGACATTCACGGTATGTTGCTCCATACAAAGGAGTTGTATGGAGAACAATCCCGCGTATTACGATACGAAGCATCAAAGAAACAGTTTCAGATGCGAATGGCCCCTGGCACACCAGTAGGAGACCATGTTTTGAAGATGATAGCTCTTATAGAAGAGCTTGAGGACCTTGGATGGACGATGGACAATGAACAATATATAGATATTATTCTGCAGTCCCTGCCCTCCACCTTTGCTCAGTTCATAGTGAACTTTAACATGCATGGCATGGAGAAGGAACTTCCTGAACTCCTTAATATGTTAAGGAGTGCAGAGAGCACTATGAAGTCAGCAAAAACTCCCGTTATGACTATTGGACAGTCTTCTTCTTCTCGCCCGAAAGCTAAGGCCAAGGGAAAGAAAAAGAAGAAACCCACTAATCCCAAGGGCGGAGTTAAAAAGGTAAAGGGAAAGGGAAAGTCCAAAACTGGAGACCCGGGGAAAGGCGAATGTTTTCATTGCCACAAGACAGGACATTGGAAGCGCAATTGCACGGAGTACCTAAGTCTCAAGAAGAAGCATGGTGATGCTTCTGCTTCAGGTGCGTTTGTGACTGAAAACTGTTTTTCTATAAACTCTGCTTCCTGGGTATTGGATACCGGTTCAGGTTCTCACATTTGCAATTCTATGCAGGGGCTGAGAAATAGCAAGGTTTTGAGGACAGGTGACCATACTCTCCGCGTTGGAAATGGTTCCAATGTACATACAGTCGCAGTGGGAGAGTATCACTTGGGGTTTCCATCTGGATGTATTTTGATTTTGAATCCATGTTATTTTGTACCAAGTATGCTATGTAATATAATATCCGTTTCTTTGTTGGACAATGAAGGATATAATTTTGTATTGCAAAACAATGTTATGAACACTCACCTGAATCAAATGTTGGTTGGGTATGGTACGCTTAATAACGGAATATATGTCCTAAATCAACACACAGTTTTCAGTATACAACACACTAATAAAAGAAAACTTTCAGAATTAAATGAAGCTTTTCTTTGGCATTGTAGACTTGGTCATATTAACGAAACAAGACTAAACAAGTTACATAAAGATGGATATTTAAACTCTTTTGAATATAAATCTTATGCGACTTGCCAGTCTTGTATTAAGGGTAAAATGACCAAAACTCCGTTTACTGGACACGGAGAAAGAGCTACTCAGCTCCTGGGCCTCATACATAGTGATGTATGTGGGCCAATGTCTACACAGGCTAGAGGCGGTTTTTCATACTTCATTACATTCACTGACGATTTCTCAAGATTCGGTCATGTATTTTTATTAAAGCACAAGTCCGACGCTTTCGAGAAATTCATTGAATATAAACAAGAAGTAGAGAAACAGACCGGCTTGAGTATTAAGATGCTTCGATCAGATCGAGGTGGAGAGTATCTCAGTATAGAATTTGCAAACTTCCTAAAAGAGAATGGGATTCTCTCTCAGCTCACTCCTCCTTACACACCACAGCACAACGGTGTGTCAGAACGACGGAATAGGACCCTATTAGATATGGTCCGGTCCATGATGAGTGACGCTGAGTTACCAGTCTCGTTTTGGGGGCATGCATTGGAGACTGCAGCGTTTCTGCTAAACAGGGTTCCAACCAAAGCCGTGTCTACCACGCCGTATGAGATATGGAATGGGAAGAGACCATCTCTTAAGAGAATTAAGATTTGGGGTTGCCCGGCCTATGTTAAAAAGCAGAATCCGGACAAACTCGAGACACGGTCAGTCATGTGTAACTTTGTGGGATATCCAAAGAATTCTTATGGATATCTGTTCTACCACAAAGAGGAACAAAAAGTGTTTGTTTCTCAGTATGCCACATTCTTGGAAAAAGAGTTTTTCACAGATAAAGATGATGGCAAGGTAGTAGATCTAGAAGAGGTTCTGGAGACACAAACTACAAATGACGATTTGGTTGAACCGGCTGTTGCAACTGAAACTGAAGAACCTCGGCCACTCCGTAGGTCTGGTAGGACTTCTCACCCACCGGAGAGGTACTACGGTTTCCTCATTGATGGTGACGGAGAAGATTGCATCATGGATGATGATGATCCTACCAGTTTTCAGCAAGCTATCACGAGTGGTGACTCTGTGAAGTGGCTGGATGCCATGAGATCCGAAATGGAGTCTATGTACACCAACAAAGTATGGACTTTGGACGTTGTACCCCCTGGGGTAAAACCTGTAGGGTGCAAATGGATCTTTAAAAGAAAGATTGGTGTGGATGGGCAGGTAGAGACCTATAAGGCAAGACTTGTGGCGAAAGGTTTTCGTCAAAGACCAGGTTTGGACTATGACGAAACTTTTTCGCCCGTAGCCATGCTTAAATCCATTCGGATCCTACTTGCTATTGCTGCTCACTACGACTATGAAATCTGGCAGATGGACGTTAAAACCGCGTTTCTAAATGGAAATTTAGAAGAATGCGTTTATATGGATCAGCCAGAGGGCTTCATTGACAGTGGGAGCAGCGGAAAAGCATGTAAATTGCTTAAATCCATATATGGGTTAAAGCAGGCATCACGGAGTTGGAACATCTGTTTCGATGATGTCATCAAAGACTTTGATTTCATCAAAAATCCAGATGAACCTTGTGTTTATAAGAAGGCTGTAGGAAGAGCTGTCACATTCCTCGTATTGTACGTGGATGACATTCTTCTGATAGGAAATGATATTCCTATGCTACAGTCAGTCAAATCATTCTTATCACTGAGGTTCTCCATGAAGGACCTGGGTGATGCCACATACATCCTGGGCATAAGGATCTATAGGGATAGATCCAAAAAGTTATTGGGATTGTCCCAAACCAGGTACATCAACACCATCCTAAAAAGGTTTAGTATGGAAGACTCCAAGCGGGGTGCCTTACCCGCTTGCCATGGAGTCACTCTCTCCAAGGATTCTTGTCCAAAGACCGATGAAGAGAGAGCTCGCATGAGCATTATACCTTATGCTTCGGCAGTAGGATCTATAATGTATGCGATGTTATGTACACGCCCAGATGTAGCTTATGCACTTAGTGTTGTAAGCAGGTATCAATCCAACCCAGGGGAGAACCACTGGACAGCTGTGAAGAACATTCTTAAGTACTTACGAAGGACTAAAGAATTGTTCTTGGTGTATGGTAATACAGATCTCCAAATGGAGGCCTTTACCGATTCGAGCTTCCAGAGCGATAAGGATGACAGCAAATCTATCTCAGGGTTTGTATTTACCCTCAATGGAGGGGCGGTAAGTTGGAAGAGTTCCAAACAAGATGCCGTTGCAGACTCTACGATGGAAGCTGAGTACATTGCTGCAAATGATGCCGCCAAGGAAGCCGTCTGGATGAAGAAGTTCGTCTCGGAGCTAGGAGTAGTTCCAACCATTATTGATCCAATACCCTTATATTATGATAATAATGGGGATATGGCGTTAGCCAAGGAGCCCAGATCCCATCAGCGGTCCAGACACATCCTGAGGCGCTTTCATTTGATCCGGGAGATTGTTAATCGCCGCGAGATCGAGATTAAGAGAGTAGACACAAAGAACAACGCCGCGGATCCACTCACCAAGGCCCTCCCTCAGCCACAGCATGAGCGACTTTTTGAGATGTTGGGTATGAGATACGCCAATAACTGGCCTTAGTGCAAGTGGGAGATTGTTGGATATATGTATGCCCTAGAGGCCATTATGTGATAGTGGATGTATCTATACATGTATATACATATTCAGTATGCATTCTTGCTCGATATGATAGTATGCTATCTGGTTCTTCTTTATCTGACATGTTGATTTGATCATGCTTTTATTCATTCATACATGCTGATAAAGCCCTGAGGATATTGGCTTGACTGCTTTGATTATGATGGAGATCGTACTAGTGGGACATCTGTAGTCTATAAGCATATCCTGGAAAGTCCCTAGTCGTAGGTATGTCAAGACGGTGCATTGATATACCAGAGTAGACTAGCGTATATGATACTAGACCCATACGATGGGCGATGAATGTTCCCACATTCATCGATGTTTGACATCAAGATCATATACGGGTGCTCAGTGATGAATGGGTACACTGGACGGACTCACTGAGAACTCCTATATGGAATTATATCTATCGTCGGATAGCAGTTCTCAGGTGACACTGGTACAGGTTAGTCTGCAGACCCGAGATCGTCAAAGAGTCTTGTGTGTTCTCCCACTGTATTTTGATTGCCACCCTACCACGGCTCTACCGAGTCGTGCAAACAGGTGGCCGTTGGGTACAGTCCCGAGACACACGAAGACGATAAGCGATAGGAGGTGTTTCGTCTCTCCCGGTATTGGGAGTTGATGCTGTGCTGTGCCCGACTGGTTATAACAGCAAGTCCCTGGCCAGGGCTGCTGAGATTTGCTGATAAGTGTTATCAGTAGTTTCTCGATCTGTTATAGACCATTCACCGGCACGACTTATTGAGTTATTAGGGTCGACGTGACCATCACTAGGCTCGATATGCAGCATATCTGACGAAGAGACCGGACTGTACGGTAGTGTTGCCGGATGGCTCGACGGGAGTTGTAGCAGGTTCGCTTGTTTTCTTCTGATCGCTCAATACCCGGGTGGCCGTTACGTTTAGCTGACCGCTTGCGGCTTGAGGGTACCTGATATGATCATCACCCTCTGCCGGCGTATTGACGAGTCTTAGAGTCCGACAAAGGAGTTACCCAGTCCAGGCGAAACGTTGTGGTGCGCGTATGCGATATGCGCTTGCACCCGATTAAAATGTGCGTATATGATACCGAACATTGATCGGGTGAACTGCTTTTGGTGGGGTCATATGAGATATGACCGGATTGATAAATCAAGTGTTGATTTATCATTTAACCATTAGTTTTCTCACTTAAAACCTTTTACTGGATGATGGATGTGTGCATGCATGTGTGCTTTTCTTTCTTTCTTTCATGCTAGTTTCATGCACATATGGATGTGCATACATACACACATACATACACCCATCTATCATGGTTGTTAACATATGGAAATGGTGGCAATATAAGACTCACACCATGGATTAAATAATGGATTATTATTTGATTTTGGATTTAAAAGAAAATGAAAAGGAAAGGATTATCATTCTAGCTTCTACATTCTTCCTTTGACCTAACCATGCTCAACTACCACTAACCTAGGGTTATCCTTCTCTTTATCATTTAAAACTCAAGTTAAATAATGTCTCCATCACTTTAACCATGGTTCATAGTAAGAAGAAATAAAATATATATATTGATATATTTCTTTTTCTTCTTGTGAGTTATCTTTATCTCATTACCTCTTGTGAAAAATATTACCACCATCTTCTTCCTCTTTCTCATTTGCTCTCTAGTTTTTTCTAGTGAGTAAATACCACTTAAAGAAAGGTTTTTGAAGTGAGAATCTTAACCACAACTTCATTCTACACAAGTTTAGCCAACTTGTTTAGAGTGTTCTCTTCGGTTTTACGAAGTTGCGAGCTTGGACGGAGAACTCCGTGGTGGATCGTCGTGGACACAAGAGGACTTCAAGAGGACTTCCATTCAACACCCTAGAGACCAAGGAGTCCAGCGAAAGTGAGCTACAAAGGTTGTAGTCTCGAAACCCTAGATTAGTTCGCTTTAAATTTCGAAACCCTAATTTTCTACGATCGATTCCTTTGCATGTTCGTTTAGCACCATAAAAATTTAAACTTTTGGACATGTGATGCTTCAAAACTCTTCATAGGGTGCTAGACAAACCTTTCAATATTGTATAGACGTTACTTATGTTTTGCACCCGCCCTAGCCCTGCCCTGCTCTGTCGTTAGTTTCCTAACCTAACGGTGCACGAGGGGACATCGAGGCGAATGCGGATGGCATAAGTGTACGTCGTATTTATCTGTGATGTTTAGGTGACTTAAATGATGGGACTTCATTAATGTGATTAATGAAAGAAAAGAAACCTAAAAGATGTTGTAGAATCAAATTTTAAATAAAAAGGGTAGCTACAGTTTTGCTTTGGATAGTGGTATATATGATATACCCTGCACCTTATTCGATGAGGAAAGGGCCGAGATCCCTTCACCGGGAGTGACCCCTTTAGCAGTAACTGGCAGATGCTACACACTCGGTTTGTTTTTGATTGCTTCTATAGTTTCTGTTTTGCACAGTGATATATATGATATATCCCGCACCTCATTCGACGAGGAAAGGGCCGACGATTCCTTCACAGGGAATGACCCCTTTAGCAAAACTAGAAAAGCCTCAAAATCACTCCATTTCAAAACTTCATTTGATTCTACAACGATATCAAGTTCATTACGCAATAGGTTTTCAGAAAAACCTGTCGTAGCCCTCCGTCATTTCAGATAAGTACTAGTTAGTATTCGTTCTACGTTTGTTGACTATGTTAAGGCGTAGTGTGCGGTAGCTGATTGGTGCTTATCTGTATAAGCATATGATGCGATTGGATTAGGGTAGTCGTGCGACTTTGTTGACTATGTTAAGGGTCGTGCGGGTGGGTTTAATTCAATCAGGAAATGACGGGTTGAACTTGACTAGCACTTATGATTTTTTGACTATGTTAAGGTCATATAGCTGCTAGGGGCAAAATATTATCGGGAATTTCAAGTGTTGAAATTTGCAATGAGATTGCATACCTTCTATGAGATAGTTGGATCCCGATACCCGCTGCGAGTAAGAGTTACTCCTGGGAGAGTTTTACACATTACAATCAGCCGATCAAGTAGGTGTCTAGAAAGGTGTCAACGGAGTTATGCATCTGGGAAAACGAGGTTTACTTTAATTAGGTCCGTGCGAAAGCACGGGGAACCTCCCTCAAAGTACCGACACTGGCCTGGCTGAAAGATTGGCGAAGTTGTAGGGTGTAATTAATCCCGGCTAGTCTTTCCTTTTAGGGTTTGAAGGAAGATTTGATAAAAACCAGTGGGAGCCATCCTGATTAGATAAGATAATAACCAATCTGATCTTACAAGAGCATACGCTAAAGTGTTTTCTTCTCTCTCTCTCCAGATAGCGACCATGTCATGCCTTAATCAAGATAATAATATGGATGTATTGACCGAACCCGCCAGTTATACTGTGCTGGGGAACGTTGGTTCCGTTCTTTCTTATAAGAGTTATAGGACTGAACAGGATATAGGGGAATACCAGGATTCCCATGCCACCCGAATGAAGAAAGTACATGTTGATGCATTTTCTTCGGGTGTGTTCGTTACAGAGAACTGTTTCTCCATTTGCCCTACGTCCTGGGTATTAGATACCGGGTCAGGATCCCATATATGTAATCAGTTACATGGGCTTAGGAAAGGTAGAGAACTTGGAGAAGGTGATAAAGACATAAGAGTTGGAAATGGTGCAATTGTTGCAGCTAAGACTGTCGGGGAATATCACCTTGTATTACCAACTGGTAATACATTGGTTCTGAACGAATGCTATTACATGCCGAACCTGATATGCAACATTATATCGGTTTCTTTGTTGAGTAAAGAGAGATATAATTTTGTCTTACAGGACAATGTTATGAACATTTTCCGTAACCAAAAGTTGGTTGGATCAGGCACGTTGTGCAATGGCATTTATGTTCTAAATCAATCAACGGTTCTGAGCATAACAAACACACACAAGAGGAAGAGTTCTGAACTGAATGAATCCTTCTTGTGGCATTGTAGACTGGGTCACATCAATGCGACACGACTAGCTAAGTTGCATAAGGATGGATATTTAAATCCATTTGAATTTTCATCTTATGACACTTGCCAGTCATGTCTCAAAGGCAAGATGACCAAAACTCCGTTTACGGGACACGGAGAAAGAGTTACCGAACTCTTGGGACTAATACATAGTGATGTATGCGGTCCCATATCTACACATGCCAGGGATGATTCTTCATACTTCATTACATTCACTGACGATCTCTCTAGGTTCGGGTATGTGTTCCTGTTGAAGCACAAATCAGAAGCTTTTGAGAAATTTAGAGAATATAAACAAGAAGTCGAAAACCAAACCGGAAAAAGTATTAAAATCCTACGATCTGATCGAGGAGGTGAATACTTAAGCAATGAATTCCTGGACTTCCTAAAAGAGAATGGGATTCTCTCTCAGCTGACTCCTCCATATACACCACAGCACAACGGTGTATCAGAACGGAGGAACCGCACCCTATTAGATATGGTGCGCTCTATGATGAGCACAGCTGAGTTACCTATTTCCTTCTGGGGATATGCGCTGGAGACAGCAACATACCTATTGAATCAAGTTCCATCTAAATCTGCACCTACCACACCATATGAGATATGGAGTGGGAAGAGACCATATTTTAAACGAGTTAAGATATGGGGTTGTCTGGCCTATGTCAAAAGGCAAAATCCAGACAAACTCGAGGCACGGTCAGTTCTTTGCAAGTTTGTGGGATATCCCAAACATTCCCAAGGATATTTTTTCTACCACGCTGAAGAACAAAAAGTGTTTGTTTCTCAATATGCCACCTTTTTAGAAAAGGAATTCCTTGAAAAAGAAATTAGTGGCAAAGTGGTAGAGCTGGAAGAAGTTCTAGATACACAAACCGTGTAAGTCCATGCTACCTCTCCCAGTACTTTCGGGAATGCGGAATTTGGTAAAAAATAATTTTTACGGAGGTGGTAACATGGACCTATAACCCGGATCTTGGTTAAACATCTATCTAACATCCTAACTAAGAGTTTCTAGCTACTCGGTTAGGGGCTTATACCTAGCTTGTCTTGAACTCCTTCGTCTTCAAGCTCCGATGGTGGTCCGATGGCTCCTTCTCGTCGTCTCCGTACGCCGAAGATAGATCCACTTGAAAGCTCCAACCTTTAGCTCCTTCTTCGTTCTTTGAAGAAACTAGTTCACTTGGTTTGCTAAACCTAGTGAACTAGAATGAGTAGAGAAGATTTAGAATGGGATTTTATCTATGGTTCTTAATTCTCAACTCATGAGAGATATGAACCATAGATTAAAGAAAGGGAGCAAGAGCAAGAGGGTGAGAGCAAAATGGAGAGATCAAGAACAAGAGAGAGAATGAGCAAGAAAGAATGAGGCTCTCTTTTGTCTCTCACCCTCTCATAATCCAAAGTAATCATAACTCATCATATCAATAAAAGTCTTATGTGATGGTTGAAGCAACCATAACCTTATCATGTCATGCACTCATTTTACTCAAATGAGCAAGCAAGTAAAAGTCTTTGGCATGAAATGATAGCCATGGTTATCATGATGGTCAACTAGTCAAGCCTAGTCAAAAAAGTCAACAAGTCAACAAAAGTCAACAAGTCAACAAAGTCAACAAAAGTCAACAACCAAGTCACCATAATAATTAATTAATATAATAGTTAATCACATATCATATTCTCATTAGGGTTGAGCAAAAAGTCAAAAATTCAACGGTCAACTGTCAACAACCCTAATGAGAATCCGCTGTCTGTGCCTCCCTGTCAACTGTGCATACACACCCGCATCCGCGTTCCGAGGAACACGAATGCAAACTGGATAAATCCAATCCCATAAGGTACACTAGGATCTGGCTTAAACCAAAGCCCGCTAGTGTAAACTATCCGGACACTGTACGTGCACAAGTGCACGGATGTGACCGCACCCTGTCGCAAAACCATGCGACCTGTCGCAATACCATGCGACCTCTACTCTTTTGCCTAAAGGCGAAAAGCTTTCTGTGTGGGACTCTAAAGACTCGACACTACGATGGCAGTGGGTTTAACCACAGACCGCAAGCGGCACTAGCTGTGCGTAACGGTCCCCAGGTAATGCCGATAAGAAGACCGACGAGGCGAAACCCATCTGAACTCCTACTGAGCCTGAGTGTGACATTCTCCGTACAGTCCGGTCTGTTCGTCTGATACATCGCATGGCGGGCCTAGGGGGCGGTAAACGTCAGTCCCCCAATAGCGGTACAAGTCGTGCCGGAGCGAAGCCCAAAACACCCTGAGATAACACTGGAAACCTACCAGTATATCTCGTTTTCCCTGGCCAGGGACTACTCGTGTAATAGCTCTCCTAGACACAGCGCGATGTCAACCCCCAATACCGGGAGAGATGAATCCTGTCTAACCGTCACTGCCTCCAAGTGCTTCGGGACTGCACCCAACCACCACCTGTTTGCACGACTCCTTTGAGCCGTGGTAGGGTAGTGATCAAAGTACAGTGGGAACACACCCGAGGCGAAGTGACAGTGTCAAGTCAGCGGACTAAGCTGTACTCATGTCACCTGGGAACTGATAACTGACGATAGGTATAATACCAACTAGTCAGTTCCCGACGAGTCCTGTCCAGTGTACCCGTAACCTAACGGGCACCCGCATACTATCTCAAGTACGACGTACTGACGGCTGTGGGACAGACCGTCTCCCACACTGGGATGAGAAGCGCATGCGCTGGTCTACTCCGGAGTATCGATGCCCTGTCTCGATAGTCCTGCGACCAGGGACCTGCATAAGGATGTGCTTATAGATTACCCAGCCCCACTAGTGTGACGGCCATCACATCGCTGGTAATCAAGCAAAGATCCTAAGGGCTCCACTAATGTGTATAGGCGATATACAAAAATAAACACATGTACACATTGAAGTAGAAATAAACCAAGTAGCATACTACTATTTTGAGCAAGATTGTATATACAAGGTGAATATCCCAAGCTTCCATTAAGTAATATACATACTAGTATGATACAGTAATGGCCTCTAGGGCATATACACTAACAATCTCCCACTTGCACTAAGGCCATGTACTGGCGTATCGAAGACCTATCATCTCGATCAGCCGCTCGAACTGAGTCTGGGGCAAGGCCTTGGTGAATGGATCTGCAGTGTTGTCTTCTGAAGCGACTCTCCGTACCTCGATCTCCTGGCGATCCACGATCTCCCTGATCAGGTGATACCGCCTCAAGATGTGCCTGGATCTCTGATGGGACCTGGGTTCCTTTGCTAAAGCTATAGCCCCGTTGTTGTCGCAATACAGAGGTATTGGATCAACAATGGACGGAACCACCTGAAGTTCTTTCAAGAACTTCCTCATCCAGACAGCTTCTTTTGCGGCATCAGATGCAGCGATGTATTCCGCTTCCATCGTCGAGTCTGCAACGGTTTCTTGTTTGGAACTCTTCCAACACACCGCCCCTCCATTGAGGGTAAAGACAAAACCCGACATGGACTTGGAATCATCCTTGTCACTCTGGAAGCTGGAGTCAGCAAAGGCCTCGATCTGGAGGTCTTTTCCGCCATACACCAAGAACATCTCCTTAGTCCTTCTCAGATACTTGAGAATGTTCTTTACCGCTATCCAGTGTTTCTCCCCAGGGTTTGACTGATACCGGCTTACCACACTCAGTGCATAAGCTACATCCGGTCTTGTACACAACATCGCATACATTATAAAGCCTACCGCAGAAGCGTAGGGTATAATAGACATGCGATCCCTCTCCAAATCAGTCTTGGGAGACATCTCTTTAGAGAGGGTGATCCCGTGACAAGCCGGTAGGTTACCGCGCTTGGAATCTTCCATACTGAATCTCTTCAGTATGGTGTCGATGTACCTGGACTGTGAAAGTCCTAATATCCTCTTGGATCTGTCACGGTAGATCTGGATACCCAGAATGTACGAGGCATCACCCAGGTCTTTCATGGAGAACCTGTGTGACAAGAACCCCTTGACAGATTGTAGCATAGGAATGTCATTTCCTATTAAGAGAATATCATCCACGTATAAAACGAGGAATACTACAGTTCTCGCTACAAATCTACTATAGATGCATGGTTCATCTGGATTTTTGATAAAGCCAAATTCTTTGACCGTCTCATCAAAGCAGATGTTCCAACTCCGCGATGCCTGCTTTAGTCCATAGATGGACTTAAGCAACTTGCACACCTTTCCGCTGCTCCCACTCTGAATGAAACCCTCTGGCTGGTCCATATAGACACACTCCACTAAATTTCCATTTAGAAAAGCTGTCTTTACGTCCATCTGCCAAATCTCATAATCGTGGAAGGCAACAATGGCAAGAAGGATCCGAATGGATTTCAGCATGGCTACTGGAGAAAAGGTTTCGTCATAGTCCAAGCCAGGTCTTTGACGGAAACCCTTTGCTACCAGCCTAGCTTTATAGGTCTCAACCTGCCCATCTACACCAATCTTCCTTTTGAAGATCCACTTGCATCCTACGGGTTTTACCCCGTCTGGAGCAATGTCCAACGTCCATACCTTGTTGGTGTACATGGACTCCATTTCGGTCCGCATTGCATCCAGCCATTTCACTGAGTCAACGCTCTGAACGGCCTGCTGGAAGCTAGTAGGCTCATCATAATCTATGATGCAATCCTCTCTATCCCCATCTATGAGAAAACCGCAATATCTCTCGGGCGGATGAGACTGCCTACTACTCCTGCGGAGCGGCGTAGGAATGTCCTGTTCTGTTGAACCCTCTGGTTCCACTAAGCCTTCAGTAACAGTCTGTGGTTCTGGAACTTCTTCCAGTTCTATTGTGCTCCCACTTATCTGGGTTTCCAAAAACTCAGTTTCCAAGAAGCGGGCATGCTGAGAAACAAAAACCTTTTGTTCCTCAGCGGAATAGAAAAGATACCCCCTGGAGTTCCTTGGGTATCCCACAAACTTACACTGTACTGAACGTGCCTCAAGTTTGTCCACATGCTGCTTTTTTACAAAAGCTGGACATCCCCATACTTTGAGATACTTAAGACAGGGTTTCTTCCCAGTCCACATCTCATATGGGGTGGTAGGCACAGTCTTGGTGGGAGCCTTGTTCAAGAGATACGCAGCTGCTTCTAGCGCATATCCCCAGAATGATCGCGGTAACTCAGCGTTACTCATCATGGACCGAACCATATCCAATAGGGTTCGGTTCCGTCTCTCCGATACACCGTTATGTTGCGGAGTGTATGGAGGAGTAAGCTGAGAGAGAATACCATTCTCTTTTAAGTAATTCAGGAATTCGGCACTTAAGTATTCTCCACCTCGATCCGATCTTAGAATCTTAATACTTTTGCCGGTCTGTTTCTCTACTTCATTCTTATACTCCTGGAATTTTCCAAAGGCCTCGGACTTATGTTTCATTAAGAAGACATAACCGTACCTTGAGAAGTCATCCGTAAAAGTAATGAAGTAAGAATGTACGCTTCGGGCATGTGTAGACATTGGACCGCACACGTCACTGTGTACGAGTCCCAAGAGCTCGCTCGCTCTTACTCCATGTCCAGTAAACGGAGTCTTTGTCATCTTTCCTTTGAGACAGGATTGACAAGTGGCATACGACTGATATTCGAACGCATTCAAATACCCTTCTGTATGTAACTTCGTCAACCTTCTCTCATTGATGTGGCCCAATCTACAATGCCATAAGAAAGTCTGATTTATTTCTGGAGACTTTCTTTTGTGTGTATTCTGGACATTAAAAATCTATGGTTGGTTTAACACGTATATACCATTACTCAATGTACCTGACCCAATCAAAACTTGATTAAGGTGAATGTTTACAACATTACTTACAAACGCAAATTCATAACCTTCTTTAGAAACTAAAGATACAGAAATGATATTACAAGTTGCGTTGGGTACAAAAAAGCAATTACGCAAAACCAAAACATGTCCATCTGACATTCCCAGGTGATAGTCCCCCACGGCTTTAGCATCCATGCTAGCTCCGTTCACAACTCTGAGGGTCATGTCACCTGCCTTCAAAACCCTACGGTTTCTCAACGCCTGCAAAGAATTACAGATATGAGATCCTGATCCGGTATCCAATACCCAGGAAGTAGAGTTTATTGAAAGACAGTTTTCAATAACATACACACCTGAAGCTGAAGCTGCAACCTGCTTCAATTCCTGTGTTCTGGCCTTCCAGGCCCTGCAATCATTCTTCCAGTGTCCTTTCTTATGACAATAGAAGCATTCTTCCTTATCCACAAGCTTTCCCGCTAACTTTGTTGCTTTTGCTTTTCCCTTCGTATCCACTTTACTTACACCGCCCCTTGGTTTGGCGGGGGCCTTCTTCTTCTTTCCCTTGGCTTTCACCTTGGACCTAGAAGAAGATGATCCTCCTACAAACAAAGTGGATGTATCCCTACCTTTCTGTAGGGTGCCCTCTGCGCTCCTCAGCATGTTGAGGAGCTCTGAAAGTTCAACCTCTTTTTCTTGTAGGTTGAAGTTCAGTATAAACTGGGCGTAAGTGGAAGGAAGGGACTGGAGAACTATATCCGTATATAGCTCACTCTCCAATGTGATCCCTAGGTCAGCGAGCTCCTCAATGTAGCCGATCATCTTTAGCACGTGCTCGGCTACTGATGATCCGACGGCCATTCTTGTCGAAAATAACTTTTTCGACGCTTCGTATCTTGCGATACGAGATTGCTCTCCATACAGTTCTTTTGTATGGAGCAATATGGATTCCATGTCCATATTCTCATGCCTCCTCTGATGTTCGTTGTCCATCGAGGCAAGCAGGAGGCACTTGGCCTTCGCGCTATCAATCTCCCAAGTCTTGCGGATTTCCTTATCCGCGACACTGGAAGTTGGACCAGGGACAGGGGGAGCTTTGGTGGTAAGAAGATACCCCAGCTTGTCATAAGTGATTGCTATCTTGACATTCCTGAGCCAATCTTTGTAGTTTGGCCCTGTCAGTTTGTTTTTATCTAGGAGTAACTTAAGTCCAGTCATGTTGATTGGTCGCTGCAATTTGGAGAGAAGAAGAAACACTCGGCATGATGCTCTTGCAAGTTTAGAGTGGTTTTTAATTTGACTAAACAGGATGGCTCCTACTGTTTCTCGAATCCCTCCTCAAACCATAAGGGAAGAATTAGTCAGGATCAATCCCACCGTACAATACTTGCTTAACCGTTCGGCCAGGCTGGTGTCGTTACTTCGAGGGAGGTTTTCCAACGCTTTCGCGAAGTTCCTTAATTAGAGAACCTCTTTTCCCTGGGGGCGTAGCCCCGCTAACACCTTTCTAGGCACCTACTAGGTTTATAGCATTGATCGTTTAGCGAGAAATTTCCCGAGGAGTAGCATATACTCACAGTAGGATCGGGATCCAAATATCATCGCGTGACGAAACTGAAGGAATCCTACCAGAATCATCACACTCCAAATGGTATGCAAATCTAGCAAGTTTCAGTACTTATTAAACTCCCGATGTGGATTTTTGCCCCATGCTCTTATGACCTTGACGAAGGTCAACAAATCATAAGTCACATGTCAAGTTCTTCCCGTCATTATCCAGGTTAATTTGAATCCACCCGTATATACCCTTGACGAAGGTCAACAAGGTAATGCGAATGTCCCAAACCAACGCATCTATCTATGCTACATATGAATACCCAACAGCTACCAATCACTATGCCTTGACGAAGGTCAACAAACACAGCTTGAATACTATTGAATATTCATACGAAACGACGGAGGGCTACGAATGGTTTTGGCAAAACCGTGAACGTAGTGAACTTGATTTGGTCGATGGAACGAGATAGCTTTTAAAAGGAGTGGCTCAAGCTCCGCATTTAAAAGTTGGTTTTGAAAAGAACCGAGTGGTTTTTCGAAAGTGTTCCAACGACTTTAACTTGGTTTATTATCTTGCATTAGTTCTTTTAATGCGTGATATTCTTGCATTAGTTCTTTTAATGCGTCCCATCATTTAATCCTACCATTGCAGAAAACAACCAAAATATAACGTACGCTTATGCCATTCGCATTCGCCACTGGGCCCCGTCATTACCCGTTAGGTTACTTAACTAACGACAGAGCGGGGGCTGGGCTAGCGCGTCTGTAAAACATAAGCAACGCCTAAATAATATCATATATAGATATACTGCAATGATAAACATTTCAGATCACAGATAAATACATTGGATATACTAGGAATCTGTAATTTGTACGAGCCTGTAACAAAAACAGATTACACGGTCGCGGTGAATAGCCAATACCCCACCCAAGACCCCTACGGGTGCGGCAAACTACCCGCCAAGTACCCGAAGCGTAGCAACCTCCCTCATCTCCATGAGTAGGCCACTCGACACTTCGGCATACCCGGTAGTTTGTGCACCCCTCCATGGGTCTATCCTAGGAGCAAAAACAGTAAAAAGAAATTATACAATGACGGCTACAACCCCGACCCGGTTGTGCGGCCATACAAATAATTATTACATCAATTTACAAATTTACATGAATTGCAAGAAAAGAAAACTCTCGTCTCACAACCCCCGGCTATTCATCCGCGACAATCCAACATATTTATATACACATTCCAGCACATTACAGATCACAGATTTGTACAACCCCCACTAATCGACATATAGCGATTAGTAGACGTTCAATACAAATATCACATTAGAGAAAAACCCGTTAGCTTAAGTCTTTTAGAAGTTCGATCAAAAATACGGATTTTCGGGACCCCAAAAAGAAATTTTCGTTCTGGAAAATCTGGGCAGAAAATATATATTCCAAAAATCCCCAAATACCCCCAGAATAACACTGCACCAAAGATTGACCACGGCCGAGTCAACTCGGCCGCGGATCCGCGGCGGGAGCGTGCTCCCACCGCGCTTCCGCGGCTCTTTGACTTGGTCGTGGGTCCATCTTTGGTGGTTATTCACAGAAAAGCCTGAGCCGATTTTAGGTGTTAAAATAATCAACTTTTGAACAGTAAAAAATTCGACAGAAACTTGAAATTCTTCGGGTTCGTTTCGGGACTTTTTCGTTGATCGATCTTCTAGTTACTTGCTAACATGCAAGATAGAGTTTAACTAGGCTCTGATACCACTGTAAGTCCATGCTACCTCTCCCGGTACTTTCGGGAATGCGGAATTTGGTAAAAAACAATTTTTACGGAGGTGGTAACATGGACCTATAACCCGGATCTTTGTTAAACATCTATCTAACATCCTAACTAAGAGTTTCTAGCTACTCGGTTAGGGGGTTATACCTAGCTTGTCTTGAACTCCTTCGTCTTCAAGCTCCGATGGTGGTCCGATGGCTCTTTCTCGTCATCTCCGTACGCCGAAGATAGATCCACTTGAAAGCTCCAACCTTTAGCTCCTTCTTCGTTCTTTGAAGAAACTAGTTCACTTGGTTTGCTAACCTAGTGAACTAGAATGAGTAGAGAAGATTTAGAATGGGATTTTATCTATGGTTCTTGATTCTCAACTCATGAGAGATATGAACCATAGATTAAAGAGAGGGAGAAAGAGCAAGAGGGTGAGAGCAAAATGGAGAGCTCAAGAACAAGAGAGAGAATGAGCAAGAAAGAATGAGGCTCTCTTTTGTCTCTCACCCTCTCATAATCCAAAGTAATCATAACTCATCATATCAATAAAAGTCTTATGTGATGGTTGAAGCAACCATAACCTTATCATGTCATGCACTCATTTTACTCAAATGAGCAAGCAAGTAAAAGTCTTTGGCATGAAATGATAGCCAAGGTTATCATGATGGTCAACTAGTCAAGCCTAGTCAACCGGTCAACAAAGTCAACAAGTCAACAAAAGTCAACAAGTCAACAAAGTCAACAAAAGTCAACAACCAAGTCACCATAATACTTAATTAATATAATAGTTAATCACATATCATATTCTCATTAGGGTTGAGCAAAAAGTCAAAAAGTCAACGGTCAACTGTCAACAACCCTAATGAGAATCCGCTGTCTGTGCCTCCCTGTCAACTGTGCATACACACCCGCATCCGCGTTCCGAGGAACACGAATGCAAACTGGATAAATCCAATCCCATAAGGTACACTAGGATCTGGCTTAAACCAAAGCCCGCTAGTGTAAACTGTCCGGACACTGTACGTGCACAAGTGCACGGATGTGACCGCACCCTGTCGCAAAACCATGCGACCTGTCGCAATACCATGCGACCTCTACTCTTTTGCCTAAAGGCGAAAAGCTTTCTGTGTGGGACTCTAAAGACTCGACACTACGCTGGCAGTGGGTTTAACCACAGACCGCAAGCGGCACTAGCTGTGCGTAACAGTCCCCAGGTAATGCCGATAAGAAGACCGACGAGGCGAAACCCATCTGAACTCCTACTGAGCCTGAGTGTGACATTCTCCGTACAGTCCGGTCTGTTCGTCTGATACATCGCATGGCGGGCCTAGGGGGCGGTAAACGTCAGTCCCCCAATAGCGGTACAAGTCGTGCCGGAGCGAAGCCCAAAACACCCTGAGATAACACTAGAAACCTACCAGTATATCTCGTTTGCCCTGGCCAGGGACTACTCGTGTAATGGCTCTCCTAGACACAGCGCGATGTCAACCCCCAATACCGGGAGAGACGAATCCTGTCTAACCGTCACTGCCTCCAAGTGCTTCGGGACTGCACCCAACCACCACCTGTTTGCACGACTCCTTTGAGCCGTGGTAGGGTAGTGATCAAAGTACAGTGGGAACACACCCAAGGCGAAGTGACAGTGTCAAGTCAGCGGACTAAGCTGTACTCATGTCACCTGGGAACTGATAACTGACGATAGGTATAATACCAACTAGTCAGTTCCCGACGAGTCCTGTCCAGTGTACCCGTAACCTAACGGGCACCCGCATACTATCTCAAGTACGACGTACTGACGGCTGTGGGACAGACCGTCTCCCACACTGGGATGAGAAGCGCATGCGCTGGTCTACTCCGGAGTATCGATGCCCTGTCTCGATAGTCCTGCGACCAGGGACCTGCATAAGGATGTGCTTATAGATTACCCAGCCCCACTAGTGTGACGGCCATCACATCGCTGGTAATCAAGCAAAGATCCTAAGGGCTCCACTAATGTGTATAGGCGATATACAAAAATAAACACATGTACACATTGAAGTAGAAATAAATCAAGTAGCATACTACTATTTTGAGTAAGATTGTATATACAAGGTGAATATCCCAAGCTTCCATTAAGTAATATACATACTAGTATGATACAGTAATGGCCTCTAGGGCATATACACTAACAAACCGTAACTGAAGATTTAGTGGAACCAGAAGATTCAGTAGCTCCCAATGAACCTCAGCCTCTCCGCCGATCTAGTAGGGTTCCTCGCCAACCTGAGAGATACTACGGTTTTCTCATGGATGGTGGGAGCGAGGATTGCATCATGGAGGATGATGACCCAACTAGCTTCGAGCAGGCCATCACGAGTAGGGACTTAGTGAAATGGCAGGATGCTATGCGGTCCGAGATGGAATCCATGTACACCAACAAAGTATGGACTTTGGAAATTGCTCCTGAAGGGGTAAAACCCATTGGGAGCAAGTGGATCTTTAAGAAAAAACTTGGTGTAGATGGGAAAGTGGAGACTTTCAAAGCTAGACTTGTTGCAAAGGGTTTTCGTCAAAGACCAGGTGTGGACTATGACGAAACCTTTTCTCCAGTGGCTATGCTTAAATCCATCCGGATCATGCTTGCCATCGCTGCATATCATGACTACGAAATCTGGCAAATGGATGTTAAGACCGCCTTTCTAAATGGTGATTTAGAAGAGTGCGTATACATGACTCAGCCAGAGGGCTTCGTAGACAGTGGGAGCAGCGGGAAGGTGTGAAAGCTGCTTAAATCCATTTATGGATTAAAGCAAGCATCGCGGAGTTGGAACATCTGCTTTGACGTCATTATCAAAGAGTTTGATTTCGTCAAAAACCCAGATGAACCTTGTATCTACAAGAAGGTGGCAGAGAGTAAAGTTGTCTTCCTCGTATTGTACGTGGACGACAAACTCTTGATAGGAAATGATTTTCCTATGCTGCAATCGGTCAAGCTCTTCTTATCACAAAGATTCTCAATGAAAGATCTTGGTGATGCCTCATGCATATTGGGAATTAGGATCTATAGAGATAGATCCAAACGGATATTGGGATTGTCCCAATCCAGGTACATTGACACCATACTAAAGAGGTTTAGTATGGAAGAATCCAAGCGTGGGAACTTGCCCACGATCTCTGGAGTCACTCTCTCCAAAGAGATGTCTCCCAAGACTGATTTGGAGAGAGCTCGCATGCAAGGGATACCCTATGCTTCGGCTGTAGGCTCTATCATGTACGCGATGCTATGTACCAGACCCGATGTTGCATACTCACTAAGTGTAGTGAGCAGGTATCAAGCTGATCCTGGAGAGAGTCACTGGACAGCTGTGAAGAGCATTCTCAAGTACTTGCGAAGGACTAAAGAGATGCTCTTGGTGTATGGTAACGGAGAACTCCAAGTGGAGTCCTTTACCGATTCGAGCTTCCAGAGTGATAAGGACGACTCTAAGTCGCAGTCGGGATTTGTCTTTACCCTTTACGGAGGGGCGGTTAGCTGGAAGAGTTCCAAGCAGGAAACCGTGGCAGACTCGACGATGGAGGCTGAATACATCGCTGCCAACGATGCTGCCAAAGAGGCTGTCTGGATCAAAAAGTTCATTACTGAACTTGGAGTGGTTCCATCCATTGAGCATCCAATACCTTTGTATTGCGATAACAATGGAGCGGTGGCTTTGGCCAAGGAACCCAGGTCCCATCAGCGATCCAGGCATATTCTGAGGCGGTATCACCTGATCCGGGAGATAGTTGATCGCCGGGAGATCGAGGTCAGGAGGGTTGACACGAAGAACAACACGGCGGATCCACTCACGAAGGCCATTCCCCAGATACAGTTTGAGAGACTCTTCGGGATGCTCGGTATGCGATACTACAGCAGCTGGCCCTAGTGCAAGTGGGAGATTGTTAGTTGTATGTATGCCCTAGAGGCCAGTATTGTACAGATGATGTATATTATATTGGATGCTTGGACATATATAGAGATGACTTTCTTGCTCGATATGATAGTATACTATCTGGTTGCTCTTTATCTTAACATGTATACTAGTCTCTTTAAACTGTCTTATAGTTACATGTTGGTAAAGCCCTTAGGATGTGTACTTGACTACCTGGACTATGATGCAGATCATACTAGTGGGGACATGGTAGTCCATAAGTACAACCTTCAAGGTCCCTAGTCGTGGGTGTATCGAGACGGGGCATCGATATACCAGTGTAGACTAGCGTATACGCTTCTCGACCCATGAGATGGGCAATGGATGATCCCATATCCATTGGTGTTTGACATCAGAGATGGTATACGGGTGCTCAGTGGAGACTGCGTACACTGGAAGGACTCGCCGAGAACTCCCAGATGGTATTATACCTCACGTCAGATGGCAGTTCTCAGGTGACACTTGTGCAGGTTAGTCTGTAGACCCGAGATCGTCATAGAGTCTTGTGTGATTCCCACTGTGCTTTGATCTCCACCTTACCACGTCCATGAGGGCGTGCAAAACGGTGGTTTTTGGGTACAGTCCCGAGTCACATGGAGGCAATGAGCGATAGGAGGGGTTTCGTCTCTCCCGGTATTGGGGGTTGATGTTGCGCAGTGCTCGATTGGCCGTAACAGGGAAGTCCCTGGCCAGGGCTGATCAGAGATTTGCTGGTAAGTGTTAGCAGTAGTTTCTCGACCCGTTATGAGCCTCACATCGGCACGACATTTCGGTTATTAGGGTCTGACGTTTACCACCCCTAGACTTGATATGCGACATATCAGACGAACAGACCGGACTGTACGGTAAGTGTTACTGGTTGGATTCACAGGAGTGTGAGCGGGCTTGCTCGTCGATCTTCTGATCGCTTAATACCCGGGTGGCCGTTACGTTTAGCAGACCGCTTGCGGCTTGTGGGTGCTTGATATGATCATCATCTGCTGCCGGCGTATTGACGAGTCTTTAGAGTCCTACACAGAGGTTTCTTGGCTCAAGCGAAACGAAATAGGAGCGCATATGAGATATGTGCGGGACCAAGAATAATGCGTGTATGTGATACCTGTTGGAGATAGTGCCCTCATAGTCAATTATTGGATCGCAGGTACGTGATTGCAATGATTGCGGAGGACCTATACCGGTAGGACAGTCTTACTCAAGATGATAGTATGCTATCTGGTTTGCCTTTATCAGTCGTGTACATGTTCAGGTGACTGATTACATGTTACACTTTGATAGAGCCCTTAGGATCTTGCTTTACTACCAACAATATGATGGCGATCATATACGTGAGAGTTGGGTAGTTTATATGCATATCCTTAATTGTGGTCCCTAGTCGTGGGAGTTTCGAGACAGGGCATCGATACTCCGGAGTAGGCTAGTGTGTACAGTCGAGACCCCGACGAGGGGCGGTGGCCGGTCTCACAAGCCACTGGTGTCAGTTGGATCACCTAAGATGTATACAGGTGCTCATTAGGTTATGAGTACACCGGACAGGACTCGCCGGGAACCTGCTAGTTGGTATTATACATATTGTCAGATAGCAGTTCCCTGGTGACATGTATACAGGTTAGTTCATCGACCTGAGGTCGTCATTTGTCTCGTGTGAGTTCCCACTATGCTTTGATTTCTACCCTACCACGGCTCAAAGGAGTCGTGCAAACAGGTAGCTTTTGGGTACAGTCCCGAGCCATATGGAGGCACGTGAGCGGATCGGCAGGGGATTCGTCTCTCCCGGTATTGGGGGGGAGGTCGTGCTGTGTCTAGGAGAGCCATTACACAAAGTCCATGGCCATGGCGGGAGATTTACTGGTAGGTACTCCAGTAGTATCTCAGGGTGTTATTGGGCTTCACTCCGACACGACTTATACTGCTATTGGGGGTCTGATGTTACTAGCCCCCTAGGCAGATATGCGATACTCATAGACGAACGGACCGGACTGTATATACATTGTCACTGTTAGGCTCAGTAGGGTTTCCGGATGAGTTCGCTCATCAGCCTCCCTTGAGGTCAGTCCATGGGAAGCCGTTACGCATTGCTAGTGCCGCTGACGGTTTGTGGTTAAACCCACTGCCAGGGTACTGACGAGTCATTAGAGTCCCCCACAGACAGTTTCCCAAGTTCGGGCGAAACGTTGTAGAGGCCGTATGGTTTTATGGCAGGGTTCGGAAAATGCACGTGCGTTTACGCACGTGTTATTTTTCGGGCAGATGATACTGGTCGGTTTTGGTTTAAGCCGGATCCAAGTATTATATTCAGTAGATATAATATCTTTGTCTCAGTTGCATTTGTATTCGGTCGTAATACAATTGCGGGTATATTTATACAGTTACGGGGTTATCCTGAAAGTCGTTTCAGGATCACTTTTGGAAGTTGCCAGTTTCCAGTTTTCTATCAGCCGTCTTTTAACATTCGGTTAAAGACGGATTTATCTTTTCTTGGATGAGGGTGAGTCATGCTTCTAGAAGGTTCTAGAAGTTTCTAGAATATGGTGACAAGGATTGTGACCCATCCTTTGATTTCAATCATTCTTGTTTTCCTTAAGATATTTATTTGTGTTCACATATGATATTTGTTCTTAAGGTTACTCTCCCCTCTCCTACACTCACCTCCCTCCACCTATAAATGGCCGGCCCCTCCTCTCTCTCTCACACTTACTTGAGTTTCCATTTGCAAAAGATTATGATAGTTTCCGGTGTATGGAATTCAAAGCTCATTTCATTCCATCACCCGATTCCCTCGGCAACTTCATTAACCGATCGTCCACGGATTTGGACGAAGTGAGACAAAGTCATCTACTCATTCTCTACATCATTCTTGGTTATCTCTTTTAGCAAACTTGACGACCGAGTTGCCTCAAGTCAGAGGCGGGAGCCCGTTTAAAGAATCGTCGACGTGGTGCCACCTCGACGAGGAGATCGGAGCAGCCGCAACGGAGCGTGGGATGATGGTTAAAGAACGAAGGACTCGGATCGTTCGGTATAACCTTTCTACACTCTTTACAGTTTGTTAGTTTAGCAATAATGGCAGATCCGGGTTAAAGTATACGATAGCGCCAGTTAAAAGTTTTTGTTCCGCATTTGGCGTCTGTAGACGGCCGGGGCGCTAGCGTAGACTTACAGTGGTATCAGAGCCTCACTATTTTGCTATACTAACTTGTGCTAACGCGTTTAAAACATCGATCGAACCGGAAATCAAAAACCGCATTTTTCATTTTCACAGTTTCTGTCGATTTTAAATGGTGTCCTAAAAAAATTCCACATATCACAGAAATCTGTGCAGGGTTTTATAAGAACACCGACAAAATTTGGGCACGTCATTCCTCCAAACCGCCGCGGAAACGCGGCCAAACCCATGGTTTGGCCGCGCATCCGCGGCCATTTGGTAAGATCATGCTCCCAAATTTGTACAGTGTGTTCTCCTCTGGAAATTGGGGTTTTTGGTATATATCTTTTGGGCCCAGATTTTATTACTGTTCAGCAGATTTTCGTGGGGCCCACTTCATGATATTTAGTCGATCGAAATTTAAACACGTTAGTTTACAATGCTTACATTATATCTCCGACCGGGAATGTCATTTGATCGGTAAACCGCGTCCGATTGCTATAGTTCTTTTAGACGGGTTTGCGACGTGACATTCGCGTTGATGTTCTGTGTTGTGCTGTGATGTTGCGGATTTGTCGTGGTGGATAGCAGTGTGCAATGCTAGTGCAGTTTGGATTTATTTGTACATTTGATATTGCGGGGCGAGCGTCCAACTTGTGGACTGCCGTCACTGCCTGTTGTATAATATTCTTTTGGGGCACGACCAGGTTGCGGTCGATGTACCTGTTGTACTATTTTTCATTACTGTACTAGGTTTTGCCCCACGACGGAGTGCACGGATAGCCGGGTTCTGAGGGGCAACAGGTCCGCATCTCATGGCTTTGAGAGGCAGAGGGGCCCCATTCTAGAATTGGCAGACTATTCGCCGCACTCGTAGGGGGTACAGGTTGACCCAAGGAGGGGTGCCCAAGATTACCGGATTCCGTGAAGTGCAGGGTGGTCCATTCACTATGCTGTAGGGGGCTGCCTCGCTTCAGGTTTTGGCGGGTAACTTGCCACACCCGTAGGGGTCTAGGTTTCATTGCACAGGCTATCCACACGACAAGGGGAACGTCGGGTTTCAGCAGCGGCTCTGTGAAACCCGGGGATCCCAGATTATCTGTATTGTTCTGTGATGCTTATTACTTTTCTGTAATGTTGCATATTATCACGCCTGGAGCGATTATTGTATATTGGTTTATATACTATTAGATGTTGTATATGTTTTACACCCGCGCTAGTCCAGTCCCCGCTCTGTCGTTAGTTAAGTAACCTAACGGGTGATGACGGGACCCTGTGACGAATGCGGATGGCATATACGTACATTTTATTTTCGTTCTTTTCTGGTGTGATTATTGATGGGACTGCGTTGATTCTGATCAATGCAAAGTAAAACAAACCTGTTTGCAGTTGTTGGAACAAATTTAAAAAGTGTTATTGCAAAGACGTTTCCTTTTGTTTTGCATAGCGGTATTCAGTGGAATATCCTGCACCTCATTCGACGGGGCAAGGGCCGATATCACTTCACCGGGACTGACCCCTTGGGCAGAAGTTTGCGTCAGGGTAATAACTTCACTATAGTCGATTACAAGTTGCTTTGCATAGTGGTATTCAGTGGAATATCCTGCACCTCATTCCACGAGGAAAGAGCCGAGATCCCTTTACCGGGAGTGACCTCTTTAGCAAAGGTTTTCGCCACTATATTTTAAAAAAGCTATCAGGTTCCTTCAGCGATATCAAGTTCACTACGTTAAAGGTTTTTTCGCCAAAAACCAGCCGTAGCCCTCCGTCACTTCTTTTGGGTATTCAGTAGTATTCAAGCTATGTATTTTGACCAACGCCAAGGCATAGTGTTTGGTAGCTGCTGGGTATTCAATTGTTGCATAGATAGATGAGTTGGTTTGGGACAGCCGTTCTGCCATTTTGACCTAACGCCAAGGGCATGTGCGGGTGGGTTCAAATTAACAAGATAGTGATGGGTAGAACTTGGCATGTGACTTATGACATTTTGACCTAACGCCAAGGTTATAAGAGCATGGGGCAAAAATCTTATCGGGAGTTTCTAAAGAAACTGAAACTTGCCAAGTATGCGCATATCTTCTGGAGTATGAGTAACGTGGATGCATTCCATCACGTTATCATGCGATGAGAGTTGGATCCCGATTCCCACTGATGAGTTGGTTTACTCTTCGGGTGATCCCGATTGATTCTTCTTTAGGTTTGGAGGAGAATTTGACAGGACAGTGGGAGGTTTCCGGATTAGTTAAAGTGATGACCATTCTGATCTAGGTTAGAGTGTACGCAGAGTGTTTCTTTTCTCTCTCTCTTTGGCAGCGACCTTTGACCGACCCTAGACTATGACTCAGTGACCAGGTTGACCGAACCTTCTTAAAATACTGGCTTTTGGATTGTCTATGTTGCATAAGTCATTGCCACTCCTTCTTTTACCCTTTGAATTTCTCAGAACACCCGTATTACTACGAATATCCACTTCCATTGGATAGATCCATCGTATGGTTATATACGAACTCGAAGGGACTTCTTCGAGGATGGATCCAGGTTCAGGAGAAAAAGAATTGGTTTATTCAGTTGTCTTTTATTATCACCTTCTCTCAGGTTGCGAGGGCTCCTTGGTTTAGGAGAGTACACCTATTACGCTTATTGGATAGTCTTATTCCAAACCATAGGCAGATGCCGAAAGATACGGAATGAAGAAAACCAATTAGCCTAAGTAGGGTGTGCAGAAGGTAATATGTAAAGACAAAATAAAGGGATTAGAAAGAAGGCAAAGTAAATTGCGACTGATATCATTCACGACCAAAACCGCGTACTTCATCGCCACTCCTATTTCACCTTTAAAGGAATAAGGTATTATTCAGTTGTCTTTTATCATCACCTTCTCTCAAGATACGAGTACTCCTTGGTTTAGGAGGGTACACCTATTATGCTTACTAGATAGTCTTCTTCCAAACCATAGGCTGGTGCCGAACGGTAGGGAAGGAAGAAAACCATTTAGCCTAACGATGGTGTACAGAAGGTAACGACTAAAAACAAATAAAGGGATTTGGAGAGATGGCAATAAAATATACGGTTGAAGTCATGAATTGGATTATGGAAGAGGCATTGCTTTGAATACCAGGATACCCCTACGAAACATTTTCATGTTATTGTGCATTGTTTAAGAAAAACTGTTTTCCCGATTAGATACTTACTCCAAGGGTATGTATTTACCAGGTTTCATTCTCATATCTGTATGGTTTAACAGATGATGATTGGGAGTAAGTTATTGGGAATTAGGTGATTATCCTCACTATATCGGAATTCGTTGTAATTGGTGATATTTGAGGAAATCGCCAGGGTACAGTTTTCAACCTACGACGCACAGGTTTTGAGTTGTTTAACTCAGCGGACTTATACAGAGTATTGTATGTTTTCCAAGTGTCCTTCAGGACAAAGGGGTAGGTCCTCGTACTATGTTCTATTTACTTATAACTTCTCTAGTATTTAGACGAGTGTTTCGTAGAAATACTCGTCTAAGTTTTGAGAAGTTGTGGGTATAAGAATAAAGTAGTGAACCAGGTGTCACAAGTATCGGGATTCTTCAAAGAGATCAAAGATGTAGATTCTTGTGATTGGTATTCAGATGATAGTAATGATTTTGAGAAACTCGTTTCTCTTTCAGGTTGCTCATAATTGGATGGATTCCTAAGTTGAGTAATGCTGATTAGCCTCTTTCCATTAAGTTGATATGCACTGAAGACATCTGCATGGTTTGAATATGGTTCCAATTAAATAAGTGCCAAAGTTTCTATATTGGATATAGAATAGTTCGTACCTTAAAAGATATTAAGGTACGGGGAGCTGTCCAGCTTATGCTTAAAACCAGACTCTGGATAACTCAGGGCACGTTTCTGTAATGGCTGTTTGTGGGTTGACCCTGGCTATGACGAGGGTTGATATTCTACCATTTGGAAGATCAATAGTGATATTATTCTTGACTCGCCACAGTTTTAGTAAAATGGATCTTTTTCAGAAAACAGTAGTGGGAGTATGGTAGAACTGGAAGTGATTCCAGAACCGCGAACGATTACGGAAAATTTAATAGGACCTATATATTCAATCAGATTTGACATTCCAATAGCCACTCCGCAGATATGATGGGTAACCTCAGACACCCGAGAGGTACTCCGGTAGCCTCAAGGACGGTGACAAGGAGGATCTTGTTTACCCAGACTTGACACTACTGTTGTTCCAGGATATGAGACCCGGTAGGAGGGTTGTCGTAGTCAGTGGGAGCAGCGGAAGCATAGTGGGCAAGATGCTTATATCTATTTATAGACTTGAGCAGTTATAGCGGAGATAGATCATCTGATTTTGATGTGACAGTCATGGGTTTGACTTCAATTAGGATAGGGGATAGATCTGTTAAGAAGGTAGTAGGGTGTGATGTCATGATATCTGGATGACATACACAGAGTAGAAAGTAAAATTCCTATACTACGATCGGTTGTACTGTGGTCGTCACACAGTTGTTTCTCCAGACAGGATATGGATATAATATTTGACATTCTGGTTTCTGGATCTATGGTTTTAGATCTGGATTTGGGTAGTTTCCCAATGTGGGTACTTTGACAGTATTCTAATGGTTTTTAGAATAGTTGACTCCTAGCATGGTGGTGTACCTGCAGGTGATGGAGTCACCCTCTCTAATGGTGTCGTATAAACTAAAGGGGAGAGGGATGTGCATGATTGGCAGATCACTTGCTTAGGCAATTGAGTCAATCATGAGATGTCAAGTACCACACCAGATGTTGTTTTTGCACTAGATGCAATAAGTTTGTATTAATCCAATCCTGGAGAAACATAAGGAAGCAGTTATAGAACATAAGTACATGTTCTACGGATTTGATGACGGTAGCCTCCTTCGGGAGACGATTATCATTCCAGGCTTCATAGGTGACATGGAATGACAGAGTGATTGTCAGAGTTATAGTTTTCCCTCTGATGAGGAACAGTATTATGGACAGGTAGTCCAACAGGATACTGTGGGTAGCATGGTGCCGGATACTGATTAGGTTCAGTGATCGATACAGTCTAAGAAGTTTGGATTTGGAGTTCATTTATGAACTAGGTCCCATCAGATATCCAGACATATTCAAAGACAGGTATTACTCAATTCGAGAGATGGCTTTCTCCGCGAACTTGAGATTAAGAGAGATATAGAAAGAAACATCTAGGCCGATCCACTCACTGAGGCTATTTCTCGAACACAATAGTTTTACAAACGGGCGTTGTGAAACTGATTAGTAGAGAAGTTGGATGTTCGGTTTCATACGGGCTGTGAGTATTCGACATTGCAATAATTAGCCTTGAGTGCAAGTGGGAGATTGTTGGAGATAGTGCCCTCATAGTCAATTATTGGATCGCAGGTACGTGATTGCAATGATTGCGGAGGACCTATACCGGTAGGACAGTCTTACTCAAGATGATAGTATGCTATCTGGTTTGCCTTTATCAGTCGTGTACATGTTCAGGTGACTGATTACATGTTACACTTTGATAGAGCCCTTAGGATCTTGCTTTACTACCAACAGTATGATGGCGATCATATACGTGAGAGTTGGGTAGTTTATATGCATATTCTTAATTGTGGTCCCTAGTCGTGGGAGTTTCGAGACAGGGCATCGATACTCCGGAGTAGACTAGTGTGTACAGTCGAGACCCCGACGAGGGGCGGTGGCCGGTCTCACAAGCCACTGGTGTCAGTTGGATCACCTAAGATGTATACAGGTGCTCATTAGGTTATGAGTACACCGAACAGGACTCGCCGGGAACCTGCTAGTTGGTATTATACATATCGTCAGATAGCAGTTCCCTGGTGACATGTGTACAGGTTAGTTCATCGACCTGAGGTCGTCATTTGTCTCGTGTGAGTTCCCACTGTGCTTTGATTTCTACCCTACCACGGCTCAAAGGAGTCGTGCAAACAGGTAGCTTTTGGGTACAGTCCCGAGCCATATGGAGGCACGTGAGCGGATCGGCAGGGGATTCTGTTAGTGTTTATTCCCTAGAAGGCCATTACTGTATCATACTAGCTTGTATATTACTTAATGGAAGCTTGGGATATTCACATGTATATAACAGTCTTGCTAAACATGGTAGTATGCTACTTGGTTTTTCTATCTTAATATGTGAGTGTACGTATTGATAGAGCTCTTAGGATCTTGCTTGTCTACCAGCGTTGTGATGGCAGTCACACTAGTGGGGGCTGGGTAGTCTACAAGCACATCCTTTTTCAGGTCCCTGGTCGTTGGATTATCGAGACAGAGCATCGATACTCCGGAGTAGACTAGTGTGTACGCTTCTCATCCCAGTTGGGGAGATGGTCTGTCCCACAGCCGTCAGTACGTCGTACTGGAGATAGTATACAGGTGCTCGTTGGGTTACGGGTACACCGGACAGGACTCACAGGGAACTGTTGGTTGGTTTGATACCAGTCGTCAGTGAACAGTTCCCAGGTGACATGAGTACAGCGTAGTCCGCAGACTTGACACTGCTACTTCGCCTCGAGTGTGTCCCACTGTTCTTAGATTGCTACCCTACCACGGCTCAAAGGAGTCGTGCAAACAGGTAGCAGTTGGGTGCAGTCCCGAGCACTTGGAGGCAGTGGCGGTTAGACAGGATTCGTCCCTCCCGGTATTGGGAGTAGATATCGTGCTGTGTCAGAGAGCCATTACGCAAAGTCTCTGGCCAGGGCAAGCGAGATTTGCTGGTAGGTTCCAGTAGTTTCTCAGGGTGTAATGGGCTTCCCTCCGACACGACTTATACCGCTATTAGGGGACTGACGCTTGCCGCCCCCCTAGGCCCGATATGCGATAGTCTTGGACGAACGGACCGGACTGTATGGAGATTGTCACATCAGACTCAGTAGGAGTTCGGATGGGTTTTCTCATCGGCCTTCTTATCGACAACTACCTGGGGACCGTTACGTACAGCTAGTGCCGCTTGCGGTCTGTGGTTAAACCCACTGCCAGCGTAGTAGTCGAGTCTCTAGAGTCCCACACAGAGAGTTTCCTACTCCAGGCTAAACGATATAGAGGTTGCATGGTTTTGCGACAAAGGGTTCGGACGCATACGTGCGTTTACGCGCGTACGACTTTCGGACAGTTTTTACCAGTCGGCTTTGGTTTAAGCCAGTTACTGGTATCCGGTTATTGGATTTTTACAGTCTAAAGTTTTTCCGTATTTTTGCGGATCGGAGGGGCGTTCTCGTAATTGTACGAGAAGCTTCTAGAAGATGTGACTAAGGAGGTTACTTTGGATGAGGTTGTGAGTCATGGTGGTGATTCATTCATTTCATTAATGCACATTTATTGCTTAATGACTCATGCTAATGAATCACCACTAGATATTTTATGAAGCATGCTTATTCATTTCTTTTATTCATTATTCTTAAATAAGAATGCTTCATAATATATTATGATACACTCTCTCTCTTCTCTCATTATCTTATCTCATATTCTCTCTCCTCAAGCTCTCATCTTCAAGATACTAATCCTTAATCCTCATGTGTTGAGATCAAAGGTTTAGTTAGACTTAAGCATCCATTACCTTCACTCTATATCATCCTTTCATCTTTGATTAGCAATCAAAGTTGATTAGTTACCTCAAGTTAGAGGTTTAGCTTGGAGTTTCGCTCTCGGGTGGATCGTCTACTACCTAGAGAAGGCCGAGGAGAACAAGGAGATCGTAAAGACGAAGGACCGGTTTCATTAGGTATAATCCCTTAACACTATAGTTTAGTATAGCTATGTGTTCGGTTATTATTTGTTTAGCTTCGATTTAAGCGGTTAGTCGATGTTCGTTCTTTAAACTTGATCGTTTTTGAAAAATTCCGCCTCCCCATAAGTACTGGGGTGTACTACATCGACTTACAGTGGTATCAGAGCCTCGCTAAACAATAAATAACTTAATTGCAAATTTGTACGAATTTCGAACGAAAAATCGAAGCCGGAAAACCCTAAATATTTTCTGTTTCTGTCGAACTTAAAATGAAGTCCAAAAATTTTTCAGGTGTGTTCAGAAAGCATGAAATGAGTCCAGGAGAACACCCACGAAATTTGAGCCAATGATTCGACTAAAGCGCCGCGGAAGGGCGGCGAATCCCACCGATCCGCCGCGCTTCCGCGGCCGAGTTGCCGAGTCATGGGCTCATCTTTCATGGGTGGGTCCTCTCTGGTATTTGTGGTTTTCTGGAATATTTAATATTTGCTCAGGTTACTGTTTAACAGAGCAGATTTTGGAGCAATATTGATGTTGTTTAGTCGATCGAAATTTTACAGTATTTGCATATTGGATTATATCTGTGATTGTTTAATGTGTTCGTAAACCTCCCCCAACTGCTAGTATGTCGGTTGGCAGGGGGTTGCACATTTCTGAAATGGTTATATTTGTTTGTGCATATAAACTGTATTGGACTGTTGTGGTGTATAGCCGGGGTTTGCAATGGGTTATTGTTTAATTCATTTGTTGTAAATGTAATTTGTTGTAATATTATTTTCGCGGGGCACTTCCAGGTTGCGGTTGTAGCCACCGTTGTATTATTTCATTTTACTGTTTTTGCTCCTAGGACTGACCCAAGGTGGGGTACACAGACTACCGGGTGGGTAGTTTGCCGTACCCGTAGGGGTCGAGGGTGGGGTAACGGCTATTCATCACAACTGTGTAATCTGTCTTTTCTTGCAGGCTCAAAAGAAATACAGATTGCTTGCAAATCCAATATTGTTTATCTGTGTTCTGGAATGTATATCATTGCGTCAGACGAATGTAAAATATATATATTTATTGTAGCTATTTAGACGTCACTTATGTTTTACACCCGCGCTAGCCCAGCCCCCGCTCTGTCGTTAGTTAAGTAACCTAACGGGTGATGACGGGACCCCGTGGCGAATGCGGATGGCATAAGAGGACGTTGTATTTTCGTTGTTTTCTGCAATGATAGGTTAATGATGGGACGCATTATCTATAATGCAAAGTAAAACAAACCAAAGTTTAAATCGTTGGAACAATTTAAAAGAAACCACTCGGTTAAATTTTAAAACAGATATTTTTAAATACGGAGCCTTAACCACTCCTTTTAAAAGCTATCAGGTTCCTTCGGTTATATCAAGTTCACTACGTTTACGGTTTCGCCAAAACCAGTCGTAGCCCTCCGTCATTTCTTATGGATGGTCAGTAGTATTCAAGCTATGCTTGTTGGCATACGTCAAGGCATAGTGTTTGGTAGCTGCTGGGGTATTCATTTGTTGCATAGATAGATGTGTTGGTTTGGGACAGTCGCATTACCTTGTTGGCATACGTCAAGGGTATATACGGGTGGGTTCAAATTAACAAGATAATGATGGGCAGAACTTGACATGTGACTTATGATTTGTTGGCATACGTCAAGGTCATAAGAGCATGGGGCAAAAACTTATATCGGGAATTTCTAAAGAAACTGAAATTTGCAAAGAGATGCATACCATTTGGAGTTTGATGAATGTTGGTAGGATTCCTTCAACATTATCATACGATGATATTTGGATCCCGATCCTACTGTGAGTATATGATACTTATCAGGATATTCGTCACTTAACGATCAATGCTATAAACCTAGTAGGTGTCCAGAAAAGTGTCAGCGGGGTTACGCCCCCAGAGAAAAGAGGTTATTTAATTAAGGAACTTCGCGAAAGCGTTGGAAAACCTCCCTCGAAGTATCGACACCGGCCTGGCTGAACGGTTAAGCAAGTATTGTACGGTGAGAATAGTCTTGGCTAATTCTTCTTTTATGGTTTGAGGAAGGATTCGAAAAACAGTGGGAGCCATCCAGTTTAGATAAACTAAAAACCACTCTAAACTTGCAAGAGCATCATGCTAAAGAGTTTTCTTTTCTCTCTCCTAATTGCAGCGACCCTGAAAATGACTGGACTTAAGTTACTTTTAGAGAAAAATATACTGACGGGGCCAAACTATAAACATTGGCTGCGGAATGTCAAGATGGCTTTGACCTATGACAAACTGGGGTACGTCCTCACCGCTACGGCACCTGCTGTCCCTGGTCCCAAATCCAGTAATGCGGATAAGGAAATCCGCAAAACCTGGGAACTAGATTGCGCGAGAGCCAAGTGCATCGTGCTTGCCTCGATGAACAATGAACATCAGAGGAGGCACGAGGATATGTCCTTAGATGGCATATTTCTCCATACAAAGGAACTTTATGGAGAGCAATCTCGTATAGCAAGATACGAGACCTCTAAGAAATTGTTTCGAGCGAGGTTGGCTGTCGGGTCATCGGTAGGTGAACATGTCCTACAGATGATTGGCTACATAGAAGAGCTCGCAGACCTTGGGACGACTTTGGATAATGAGCTCTATACAGACCTTGTTCTCCAGTCCCTTCCTCCCACCTACGCCCAGTTTATCCTCAACTTCAATCTTCAAGGAAAAGAAGTTGAACTTGCGGAACTCCTGAACATGTTAAGGAGTGCGGAGGGCACCTTGCAGAAGGCAAGGGAAACACCCGCTATGTTTGTTGGCGGTTCATCTTCTTCCGGGTCCAAGGCTAGGGCCAAAGGAAGGAAGAAGAAGGCCGCACCCAGACCTAGAGGAGGTGTTAGTAAGGTGGGAGGGAAGGGAAAGAAAAAGAAAGCAGCACCGGTAGTTGGCCTGGTTGAGTGCTTCCATTGTCACAGGAAAGGGCACTGGAAGAAGGATTGCAAGGCGTGGAACGCCAAGAACCAGGAACCGAAGCAAGCTGTGGCTTCGACTTCAGGTGTGTTTGTAATTGAGAATTGTCTGTCGATCAACTCTACTTCCTGGGTATTGGATACCGGGTCAGGATCTCATATTTGCAATTCATTGCAGGCACTGAGAAACCGTAGAGTGCTGAAGGAAGGTGATATGATCCTCTGGGTTGCTAACGGAGCTAGCGTGGGAGCTGCGTCCGTCGGGGATTATCACCTAGGATTGACGAGTGGACACATTTTGGTTTTACATAACTGTTATTTTGTACCCAGCTTAACGTGTAATATCATATCAGTTTCCTTGTTATCAAATAAAGGTTATGATTTCACGTTTGTAAGAGATGTTGTCAACATCCACCTTAATCATGGTTTGATTGGGTCCGGTACATTAAATAACGGCATATATGTTTTAAACCAACTCCAAATTTTCAATGTCCAGAACACACTAAAAAGAAAGTCTCCAGATTTGAATAAAGCTTTCTTATGGCATTGTAGACTGGGTCACATCAATGAGAGAAGGTTGACTAAGTTGCATAGAGAAGGATATTTGGACTCGTTCGAATATCAATCTTATGACACTTGTCAATCCTGTCTCAAAGGAAAGATGACAAAGACTCCATTTACTGGACAAGGAGTAAGAGCGAGCGAGCTCTTAGGACTCATACACAGCGATGTATGCGGTCCAATGTCTACACATGCGAGAGGTGGTTATTCCTACTTCATTACTTTTACAGATGATTTCTCTAGGTATGGATATGTTTTCTTAATGAAGCATAAATCAGAGGCCTTTGAGAAATTCCTGGAATTCAAGAATGAAGCGGAAAACCAAACAGGCAAAAGTATTAAGACACTAAGATCTGATCGAGGTGGAGAATACTTAAGTGCCGAGTTCCTAGGTTACCTAAAAGAGAAAGGAATTCTCTCTCCGCTTACTCCTCCATACACTCCACAGCACAACGGTGTATCGGAGAGACGGAATCGAACCCTATTGGATATGGTACGATCCATGATGAGTAATGCTGAGTTACCGCGATCTTTCTGGGGGTATGCGCTAGAATCAGCGATACATCTTTTGAACAGAGTTCCAACCAAAACTGTGCCTACCACACCATATCAGATGTGGAGTGGGAAGAAACCCTATCTTCAGTACCTGAAGACGTGGGGATGTCCAGCTTTTGTAAAAAAGCAGCGTCCGGACAAGCTCGAGGCACGCTCAGTAGAGTGTAAGTTTGTGGGATATCCAAAGAACTCTACAGGATATTGCTTCTATTACGCAGAGGAACAAAAGGTTTTTGTTTCTCGTCATGCCCGCTTCTTAGAAACTGAATTTTTGGAAAATCAGAAGAGTGGGAGCGAAATAGAACTGGAAGAAATTCCAGAACCACAAACTGCTACTGAAAGTTTGGTAGAACCAGAGGTTCAAGAAGAACAGAACATTCCCGCACCCCTCCGCAGGAGTAGTAGGCCGTCTCATCCGCCTGAGAGATACTACGGTTTTCTCATAGACGGGGATAGAGAGGATTGCATCATAGATGATGATGAACCTATTGACTTCCAGCAGGCCATCCAGAGCGGTGACTCGGTACGATGGCTAGATGCAATGCGGACCGAGATGGAGTCCATGTACACCAACAAAGTATGGACTTTGGACTTTGCTCCAGATGGGGTAAAACCCATAGGATGCAAATGGATCTTCAAGAAAAAGATTGGTGTAGATGGACAGGTGGAAACCTATAAGGCTAGACTTGTTGCAAAGGGTTTTCGTCAAAGACCTGGTTTGGACTATGACGAAACTTTTTCTCCAGTGGCTATGCTCAAATCCATTCGGGTCCTTCTTGCTATTGCTGCCTTCCATGATTATGAAATCTGGCAGATGGACGTAAAGACGGCTTTTCTGAATGGAAATTTAGAAGAGAGCGTCTATATGGATCAGCCAGAGGGTTTCAATCAGAGTGGGAGCAGCGGGAAAGTATGCAAGCTGCTTAAGTCTATTTATGGACTAAAGCAGGCATCGCGGAGTTGGAACATCTGTTTTGATGAAACAGTCAAAGAATATGACTTTATCAAAAATCCAGATGAGCCGTGCATATATAGTAAAGTTGTAGCCAGAAGTGTCGTATTCCTCGTCTTGTACGTGGATGACATTCTATTGATAGGAAATGACATTCCTATGCTGCAATCTGTCAAAGGATTCTTGTCACACAGGTTCTGCATGAAAGACCTGGGTGATGCCTCTTACATTCTGGGGATCCGGATCTATCGTGATAGATCCAAGAGGATGTTGG